>CAWUFW010001068.1:2195000-2795000 GCA_963921515.1 Calotriton arnoldi | reverse complement strand
GAGGAAAGTATAGTCACGGACAAGGATGCATCCTCAAGTAGAACACCAGTACAACCGGGCATTATGGAATTGAATAGACCAGGACCATCCACTGAATCAGGCGAATCTATCCAAACATCAACAACAGTGTCTTTTTTGCCACAGGCCCCAGACCAAGGGCAACCACCAGTCCAAGCAGGACGAGGGACAGCAGGTTCAACCGCAAAACCAGGCGAGGACAAGGAAAAGGGAGGCAAAGCACTGCGCAGCGGCAAAAACATAGCCTAATCATCAACATATCCTCTACAAAATTGTCTCATCAGCAGATCAATGTGCTAAGCAGGGGCATGGCATTTGTACCTACCAACATCACGAACACATTGGAAATAGAAGCAACCCTCTTTAGATTCATGCGGACCTTACGCTTACGTCATTATTTCACCAATGTCATCAGCAATGAACCCACAAGACAAGAATCAGTGACATCTATATTTAAACCTAAGAGTACTTATGTTGCGCCAATTTCACATAAAATGTTGTATACATTTGAAATAATGATAAACAAGGACATTAAGAGCTTGAACTTGAAAACTAACAAAGGCCAAAATCTTACTCTACATGATAAAAAAGCCATTAAATCAATAGCTAACAACCGCAACATCACTTTGCAACCAGCAGACAAAGGAGGGGCCTTAGTGGTGATGGATACTACCTTTTACCACTTAAAAGTCAATCAACATGTCATGGATGAGAATACATACTTGCCATTGGATTATGACCCAACAATACAGCTTTTGGACATTTTGGAAAATATTTTACAGAAGGCTGTAGATATGGCTTGGATAGATGAACAAACTAGAACATACCTCACCACGCAGAATCCACTCAGACCCAGACTATACATGATACCCAAAATTCATAAAGACATCGAAAACCCCCTTTCATACCAATCGTCTCAGGGTGTGGATCATTATTTGACCCCCTAGGCAGGTATTTGGACCACTATTTTCAGAAATTCGTACAAGGATGGAAGTCCTACATAAGGGATTCCACCGACTTTTTACAGAAATTGCAGAACATGCAACCGGAGATGCAAGACACATGGCTGTTATGCACTATTGACATAACAGCACTGTATATGTCAATACCCCATGAGGCAGGTATGGAAGCAGTGGAGCTGGCTTTACTACAATTAGATGATATTGGCACAGAAAAGGTACTGCTGTTACAGTTATTACAAGTCTGCCTGCATCATAGTTATTTCTCGTGGCAAGGCAATTTTTATGCACAGTTGACAGGTACTTCCTTGGGTTTCTCAGGAGCAGCAGCGTACGCTAACATCTTTATGGCTCAATTTGAGCACCAACACATAATGAACAACTCTACATGGATGTCTAAAATAACCCTGTACTCTAGATTCATAGATGATATCTTTGTCATTTGGTCAGATGCCAAAGACGCACTAGAAGAGATGGGTCAGACCATGAACACATTCAATCCAAGGATCCAATTTACACATACAATTGAGGACAAGCAAATCAATTTCCTGGATGTATTAGTGATCAAAAAAATGACAGGCACAGGATTGGATACACAAATATACACGAAACCCACAGACCGCAATAATCTTTGGCGTTCACCAGTGTTCACCCCAGGAGTCTCATAAAGAATTTACCTTTTTCCCAGTTTACCAGGATCAAAAGAATTTGTTCTGAACCCACTGTGTGCTCACAAAAAATTGTAGAATATAGACAAAGGTACATAGAGAAAGGATATCCTGAAGACGTTTTGCAAGATTGCATGAGCAGGGTTGAACAGAAGGAATGCAAGGAGTTATTCATTCAATCCAAGACAACTAAAGAAAACACAATAGTATTTGTGTCGAAGTTCACGACGAGCTCACAAGCTATTAAGAATATCATTAACAAAAGATGGGAACTCTTGGCAAATGAACCTGACTTTAATGGTTTATTTATGAACAAACCATTATATGCCTACACCAGAGGCAAAAATCTCAGTGAAATATTGTCAACTCCGGATAAAAAGAACAAGGAGGAGGATGAACAAGGGACTAAGAGATGCTCTAATTGCATACACTGTAATAATGACATTACGGGTAATGTTTTATCACACCCCATCTCGGGGAAAAGTATACAACTCAGACACACAAGTGATTGCAACACGCGAAACGTGGTGTACTGCATTAAATGCCCGTGTGGCAAGGCTTACGAGGGCAAGACAGAACGGAAAATCAAAATAAGACTCACAGAGCATAAGAGTAAGATTAGAACGAGAAATAAAACATCTTGTTTGGCAGTACATTGGGAAGAGGCTAACCATACAATATCACAACTGAGGTATCAGATTATTGAAAAAGTTTCAATAGTGCCTGGCATTGATAATAACAAGAAATTATTACAACGAGAGATCTATTGGATTAAAGCACTAGATACCGTGATACCTAAGGGACTCAATGACCGGGTAGACATGAGTTGTTTTATTTAGTCACAGGAATTACCAAACAACTGGCTAAAGCCAAGTGGCACAAAACATTACATTCATGTGTTAACACAAGTTGTATTCAGTGAAAAATCAGTACATTACATTTACATATGTCATGTTAACCTCAGGTGATGGGAACATACATGTGACTAGACTACAACTTTATATGACAACGGGACAGTACCTTGTTAACATCACAAAGACAGTGACAACATTGGGGCATCAGCGCGTTGTTATACATTGTTCTAGGTTTGTGATGGAGATTAACCTGGTGTCCTTACGTTGTAATTATAGTCTACACGAAAGTGTTAGTTGCCATTGCACATATATATTAGGAGCCATGAGGCACAGTGTTACAGCGTTGTATCGTTTATGTAGTACGATTTGTTTATCATCCTTAGAATACCGGTTGTCGCTGCACAACGATTGCACACATCGTCGTATCATTTTAAATTGCCAGAGTCACTCATTCTGGAATCGCATTGTCCTTCAGCAGATGCCATAACAGGCATAGACATTTTTTATCACTTCAAGATGGCGCATGCTTTCATGCACATCATTATCTACCAGCCACTGTTAGTCCTTCTATTATTTTCATGACTTACTCGCGTACATCATTAAGCAGCGACCATGGTCACGCACCAGTAACTTGAAACCGGAGGCGCGAGTGAACTGCTCCACCAGAACCGGTAAGCTTGTGCTTTTCAGCACGTTGACATCGGAGGAATTAAAATTCACATCGGGTGTTTATAATAGACTTAAAGCATCCAATATAGCTATGCTTTTATATCTATGTCGTTGTTGTGGAATAAGTTTCATCGCTTTAGAATAGCAGCGTGTTTAGTTCCTTTCGTAGATGGGCATTACAATCTAGCCATTCAGTGACACTTGAATTTTCGTCTTTTTACAGGAAGTAAGGTTTCAGTACTCGTGTTTAAAACAGAGGATTCACTTCTCTAAGGTAAGCGTGTACCTCGTAAGACGGTTAACACTGGCAGGGCAGTGTTGATGACAGTTATCATCAATGTAGTGTTGTTGTTTTTTATGATAGGACTAAGCATATAAGACACCCGGTATCCACAAGATTTTCAACAGGTACTATGTGGTATGAGGATCGATATCACTGATTGACAGCACTGGGTGTATACATATAAAAAAATTCACTCAAGAAATTGCTCAACCAATAGGCAATCACACTATTATTGTCGTGAGCATGTTGCACATGGGATCTTATGGGTCCAGGAGGACGTCAATATTGTTAAGAGTAAATTTGGGAGATTGAGCTACTCTATGTATAATGTTATGTGGAGTTACAATTGTTTATTTTTCTTTTACATCTTTAGATTTGCCCCTGCGGAAGGGACACTTATGTCCCGAAATGCATTGGGCACACTACTGAATGTCAATACAAGATTGTACATTGTATGATGTTAGACCTTTTTATGTATTGAAAGTAACTGCATGTTATGGAACATGATACTGGTTGAATTGGCACACACATTGTGCATGTTGGAGCAGTAATAGTAATATAAATATGTTAGAAAATATGTTTAAAGAAAATATGTTTGAATTAAAGTAAATGTTTGAATTGAACTAGCATTGAGATTGTTACATTTTGAGCAAAACATTGCGTTTACAGTGCGCAGCGCACTCAAGTCATTGTACTTGTTTAAAATTGGTCACACATCCCTGTGTGCCATGCCTACAGCCCACTGCCCTGGCATAGATCAGCCACCCCTCTAGCTGGGTGCACTATACCAGTGGTGAGGGTACAGGTGCATGAGCCATGTACCCCTACAGTGTCTAAGCCAATTCTTAGACATTGTAAGTGCAGTAATGCCATTAAGAGCATATGGTACTGGGAGTTTGTCATTACAAACTCCACAGCACCATGATGGCTTTACTGAAAACTGGGAAGTTTGGTATCAAACTTCTCAGCACATTAAACCCACACAGATGTCAGTGTGGGATTTTTTTTTTATAGTTCTTTTTATTGAACATAAAGAATCGACAACACAAAGTACAACATAAAGTAGGAAAATTAAGGTACATTGTAATCAGAGTTTGCTCGGTTCCTGAGTCATTACTTGTGAGTTGTTACATCATTCACGGCGACGGAGGGTCATTGTGTGTGGGAACTCTCGGGGGGGGGTACAGACATTACCTCGGTAAACATTCCAATCATTCCAGATGGAGGACCGTTTTCGGGGCATCCCCGTGCCACGGACACTGTCTTTTCCCTGAACATGCACCAGTCCATGTCTGCTTTCCAGGCCTCTATTTTGGGCGGGTGCGTGGCTCCCCATAGTTGTGCGATGTTTCTCTTCGCTATCATCAGGCCCAGTGTTACCCAGAGAGTGCGTTTACTATTTAGGTCGGTGGGCTCCCACACATTCAGGAGGCATCTCTTTGCTTCCGGGCGAATAGTAAGTGTGAGTACATCACTGAGGACCTCGTGTATTTTGCGCCAGTACTGCTGAATTTGTTCACATTCCCACAGTATATGCATGAAGGTCCCCTCCTGGCCACATTGTCTCCTGCAACCCCCCTTCTCCGCTCTTCCCATTCGTACTAGACACGGCCCAGTTATGTACACTCTATGCAGAATTTTGAGTTGGACGAGCCGTAGCCTAGCTGAGATGGCTACTTCTCGTGGGGAGGCCACTGCCTCTCGCCCGTCCTCATCATCCAGCACTACACCGTCTCTTTCCCATTTTTCTCGCGTGTGCTGGAGAGGGTCAATAGAATTGTTGATTAGCTTTTTATATGTCAACGATATAGCCTTCGTTGGCAGGTAGCCGTCCAGCAGTCTATCCTCAAGGGGCGAGGATTCCGGAGGAGTGGCACCCTTCGGCAGGTGCGTTTGTAGTGCATGACGGATCTGCATGTATCGGAAGCGCTCTGTATTGGCCAAGTCGTATTCTTGTTGTAGGGAGGTAAAAGTTTTAACTTCTCCCTTCACCCAAAGGTCCCCTATTTTAGAGATACCAATTAGGTCCCATTTATCGAATCCCTTCGACGTCCACAAGTTGCCTAGTGTTTCAATATCCCATAGGGGGGTAGCTAGTGTTAGTTTCTGTTCCCATCCCAGGCTTCTATTTGCGGCTTGCCAGATTTGAACCGAAAGCTTAGTCGGCCCTGTCAGGGGAAGTCGCCGAGGTTTAGAGTATAACACACTGTTATAATTCCCTCCTGGTAGCAAGCACCTATCCATGGCATAGCCTGGATCGTCTGCGCGGCGGTAGGTACCGTGATTGATGGCAGCAAGGTGTGCTGCCCAGTAGTATTTTTTGGGGTCAGGAAGGGCAATTCCTCCGTCGTACCAGCTGAGGTTGAGTTTAGCCAGTGCTATGCAGGGTTTCCCATTCCGCAACAAGTCTCTCTGCAGACTCTCGATCTCTCTAAAATAGCTTGCGGGAATCAAGTCAGGGGAGTTTTGCAGCACATAGAGAAAGCGGGGCAGGGACATCATTTTAAAGAGCGACGCCCTGCCCAACAATGAGAGCGGGAGTGCCTTCCAACTTACAGTGTCCCGCTTCAGTCTTTGCAAGGGTGGGAGCAGGGTTAGGTCGAACCGGCGTTTAGGGTCTGCCGTGATGAAAATGCCTAGATATTTGAAGCCCACAGTGGTGGTTTGCACTGGGCAGCCCCTTAGGAGGGCAGGTGGGGGACCACTAAGGACATACAAAATGGACTTACTCCAGTTAATCGAATAGCCAGAGTATCTGCCAAAGGTTGCGAAAATGTCTAGCACCCTCCCAAGTGATGCTTTCGGGGAGGCCAAGAACAGGAGAATGTCATCCGCATACATTGAGATGCGGTCTTCCCAGGTGTCTGACCAACGCAGCCCTCGAATCACTAGATCCTTGCGAATCCATGACGCCAGTGGTTCCAATGCCAGGGCAAACAGGAGGGGGGACAGTGGGCAGCCCTGGCGAGTTCCCCGACTCAGCCTGAACACTTCGGACTTTTTGTTATTGATTACAACTTGGGCTAGGGGTTCTGAGTAAAGGAGTCTGACCCATTGGATGAAGCGAGGCCCAAATCCCATTTTTGTGAGGACTGCAAAAAGGTACGGCCATTCGACAGTGTCGAATGCCATTGTGGCATCTAATGAAACTATTATCGCCGCTTCCTGGATTGTGGCCACCCTCCCCATCACTCCATGCACTCTGCGCAAGTTTAATGCAGTGTTGCGTTGGGGCATGAAGCCCGATTGGTCTGGGTGCACCAAACCGCTGATCACTTTGACAAGTCGGTTGGCTAGGAGTTTGGCTAATATCTTAGGTTCCGCGTTTAATAAGGAGATTGGCCTGTAAAAGGCACATTCAGTCTTTGGCTTGCCCTCTTTATGTATTGTAATCAGTGTTGCAATCCTTTGGTCTCGTGGAACTGTCCCCAGCCTCTTGCTCTCCTCATACATGCACGCATGTATGGTGCTAGTTTGTCCGGTCTAAGTTTGTAAAGCTCAATCGGTAGGCCGTTAGGGCCCAGGGCCTTGCCTGATCGGAGACTTCTAATTGCTTGGGCTATTTCGTCATTGGTGAAGTCGCCTTCTAGCAGTTTTAGGTCGTCGATCGAGAGGGATGGAAGGGTTATGTCCCTGAGTAGCAGCTGAGAATCGCTTTAGGTGAATGCTGTATTTGAGCGATACGTCTCACTGTCATGGGCCGCGAACGTATTAGCAACTTCTTGTGTGTCAGTGATTGACTGGCCTGTCCTGTCTATCAGCTCTGGTACCAGCCTACTCGCAAGTTCTTTCTTATCGAGCCATGCAATCAGCTTCCCTGCCTTGTCCCCAAGATCGTACACTCTGCCCTGTTTCTCCCTTCCCAGTGCTTTGGCTCTATCGGTCACTATTGCTTTATAGTCGTCTCTTTTAAGTTGCAGGACATGGAGTTTCTCCCGAGTTATCTCCTCGCCGAGCTCTTCCTCGAGCCGAAGGATTTCATTTTCTGCCTCGACTTCCTCCTTTAGTTTCTCTTTTCGCACCCCGGCTATCTGGGAGAGTGCGTGCCCCCTTATTACTGCTTTGAATGCTTCCCACATCACCTGGGGGGATTGTACCGAGCCTTCATTTTCCTGGAAGTAGAGGTCTATTGCCGTAAGCAATGACTTCCGGACCTCTGGGTTGCGGAGATGCCAGGGGTTGATTGGGGCAACTCTACCCACCCTGTGCTGACCAATAACTAGCTGGGCCCATATCAGGGAGTGATCGGAGATGCCTCGCGCCATGTGCCTTATCTCTTGGACATGCGTGATATAGGGTGCTGGAACGAGCAAATAGTCGATTCGGGACAAGCTATGGTGAGCCCCTGAATGGAAGGTGTGTTGGATACTGTCAGGGTGATAAGCTCTCCAGGCGTCAGTTAAGCCTAAAGTCTCTATAAAGTCCGGTAGCCAGCGGTTCGATGGGCCAAGCTCTCGTGGCGGATGCCGATCTAGTGTGCCTGAAACCACTGAGTTAAGGTCCCCTCCCACCACAAGGAGACCGTCTGGGATTGATAACAGTATGGATCCCAGGTCGCTAAAGCTGCGGCTCTGAAGGCCGGGCGGCACATACACAGACATGAGCGTCAACGTGTTCCCCTCCCATTGTCCCATGATCCCTATAAATCTACCCCAGTCATCTGACCACGTGGAATGCACAGTCAGTGAAAAGGAATTTCTCAACAGTATGCCGACTCCCCTTGACCCTGTGGTAAAACCTGAATGGTCCACCAGCTTGTACCCCCACCTGTTTAAAGCCCTACAGGTGTTACCCACCAGGTGTGTTTCTTGGAGCATGATAACATCTGGAGCATGTCGCCTAATATGTTGCAACAGCACGCACCTTTTAACTTTGTCCCCCAAGCCATTGACGTTCCAACTCATCAATTTAAAACTCTTGTCCCATTTTGTACTCATCAGGACCTACATGTATCAAATAATCATCTGTATGGGAACGGCCGTAATTTGTCGATTCAACACAAACAAATAACAATTCAAAAATCCCAACCCAACTACCCCCTCCCTGCTCCCCTGCACTCTGGGCTCGGAACTGCCCATAGAACCCCTTATGCAGAGTGCCTGTCGCCCAACGACTTAACTAAAAGTAGAATATTGGGGGGGATGCGGTGTCTCGATCCCCCCCTCTCCCCCCAACATGTTGATCCATTAGATGTCCCGAAAAGGACCGGCCGCATAGGCAGTACATAACAGTTAGCAATGGCCCATCAAGTCCATGTCCGCCCTAAAGGTGTTTTACCTGTGTTACCCATCGAAGCATGCAGAGTTCAATCGGGAGTGGGCATCCTGTGACCCCAAGAGCCAGCCCAGATTACGGTTGTGTGGGTCGAACAGTCTCTGTCTCAACGGGAGTTGTGGTCCTCCACCCCTCTCCATCCGTCCAGTCACTCAGCAGCAGACTCTGGGAAATCAAAAAACCTGGTTTTTCCTTCAGCCTCCACTCGGAGTTCGGCCGGAAATAGCATTGCATATTTCAGCCCTTTTTCTCTGAGTCTCCTCTTGATGTCAAGGAAAGACCGCCTCTGCTTCTGCACAGCTTGTGTGAAATCCGGGAAGAAGGTGACCTCAGCATTATTGTACCGAAGCGGCGGCGCCACTCTGGCGGTTTGTATTATGACATCCCTGTCGCGGTAATTTAGTAGCCTGCCCAGTATCGGGCGGGGGGGAGCCCCGGGTCTTGGTCGCCCCCCGGGGACTCTGTGAGCCCTCTCAATTACAAAGAGTTTCAATAGTCCTTTAGGTTATGAGGTTCTCCACGAAGAGATCCGTGGCCTGTCCCTCTGCTTTTTCCGGCACCCCAAGAATGCGTATATTGTTGCGCCTAGTGTGCCCCTCATAGTCATCCAGTTTGGTTTCCGTAAATTTCCAGAAAGTTTGTAGTTCTTGGATTTCAGTTTGCAGCTGTGTGATGTCGCCCACTAGACTTGCCGTGGTGATTTCTAGTTGCTTGACTTTTTCCCTGTTTTTGGCAAGGTCCGCTCTAATGAGCATCACTTCTGAGGAAATTGTGTCCATCCTCTGTTCCAGAGATGCTCTGACCCCGGTGATCGCCTCCATGACATCTTTCAGCGTGGGTTCTGGAAGGTCACCCTCTGGCCCCCCCCCCCCCCATCGATTTATCTTTCGAGTGCTGCTGGTCAGGGAGCGCCGTCTTCGGGAGAGTGTATCGGTCCAGTTTGCTTTGCTGGGTGACTTTGGGGCCTCTCGTGCTCGACATTGTGGTTCTCGTCGGTTTCGTCCCAGTGCAGGTTCCACCCAGTTATGGGCGGCGTCTCTGGTCACGGCTCGTCACCGGCGTGGAAATG
Organism: Calotriton arnoldi; assembly: GCA_963921515.1. Taxonomy (NCBI): domain Eukaryota; kingdom Metazoa; phylum Chordata; class Amphibia; order Caudata; family Salamandridae; genus Calotriton; species Calotriton arnoldi. Next base: position 2,785,206 of record CAWUFW010001068.1, on the reverse strand, counting down.
AGGGGGTGGTGGGGTTGCGGTCTCATACGATTTTAGCCCCTCGGTGGTTGCAGTCCTTCGTGGGGGAGGGAAAGATGAGGGTACCGAGAAAATCTGGTATGTGGAGGGGAGAGCCCCGAACCGCTGCAGCTGGCCCTCAAGGCTGCGGTCTCCCTCCTTCGCTGTGCTACCCGGGCTTTACACCCCGCCCCGTCAAGCGGGCAGATGGCTCTATTTCAGATTAAGAGCTGTTGACCTCCTGGCTATGGAATCACCGCTGCTTGGGCCCTGCAGGAACGTACGCTCTATGCCTCCCGCTGCTCGGCGCAGGGTGCGGCCCTATGCTCAAACGATCCCAACAGAGGTTCTTGGCACGCCACAGGCTCTCATTACTGGCGGCACTTACTTCCTCGGCGCCGTGGTACCACAGGGCGGGACCCCCTCGTCTCCAGCGCGCCACCGTCTGACCGGTCTCTCCTACGACCGTAATACTGAAGCCTTGGCGAGCTCCGATCGGCACTTGATATGGCCGGTCTGTGGCATCTTCACCAGCAGTGTCCTCCTCCCCACAGCGGCAGCGTTCGTGGAGATGTAGGCCCGGACCCCGGGCTCGCGCCCGACTCAGGCCGCTGTCCGTCGGTGTTCCCTCTGGTTAGGCCGCTACTCTATGCCCCGGCTTCCGCCCCGGCGAAGGCCGCAGTCAGCAATGTCCCTATCTTCGGCTGCGGAAGTGCTTCAGGTTCAGGATTGGGCTTGTTGTGCTCAGCAGAGCTTCCGACGGGCATTCCCGACTCAGGGATCGGATATGTGTAGCGGATCTGCGGGTGGGAGAGGGATCGAGCGGAGCGACCCTAACTTGCGGCCATCGCGCTACGCTACGTAGCCACGCCCCCCGCCAGTGTGGGATTTAATGAAAAATGCACTCAGAGGGCATCTTAGAAATGCCCCCTGAAAAACAACCAGCCTCTGGTGGGTTCCCTGACTGGTAAACACCAGCCTGCCACCACGAGACATGTTTCTGGAACCCTGGGGTGGGAGCCTTCGCTCCCTGAGCCCAGAAACAAAGCCTTTCCTGGGTGGAGGTGGTCACACCTCCCCCAGGCCAGGAAGAGCCATCTGTGGCAGGGGAGCTTCAAAGGCCTTGCCGCCTTTGTAACGTGACCCCCAGCCTCTCCTGCTATCAGGAGCAGGCCCCCTTCCTGTCGCCCCTCCTTTTCGGCGGGAAGACAGGCGGGAAAAATTAGCACAGCCCAGAAGGTGTGCTCAACTTTGCCAACCCCACCACTCTTAAGTGCCCGCCATCTTGCAGATGGCAGGCACTCTCCAATCAGGATTAGGGATTGTGCCCACTCCCCCACGTGGGGTGAGCACACCAAGGGTGTAGTCACCCTAAGGTCAGTAGCCCATTGGCTACTGACCTCGAGACCCCTAAAACGCCCCCTATATACAGTATTTAGGGGGAAGCCCTGAACCAAGAAGACAGATTCCCGCAACCTACAAAGAAGAAGGACGAAAGAAGATGCCCAGCAGAGGAGACTGCAGAGAAGAACTGACTTGGCCCCAGCCTTACCGGCCCGTCTGCAGTTTCCAGAGATCCTGCGCCAAAAATCGCCTTGTCCTGCAGCCAGCGACCTCCAGAACTCTGGGAGGACTGACTGCCTTCAACATAGAATAGATCTCCTGTGAACGGCAACTCTGTTCAAGAGAAACTCCCAAAACAGACTCTGAGCCTGCTGAGGACAAAGAAACCCGATGCCTGGAACCACCACTGCACCCGTCGCCTATGGCCCGAGTTTGAGTGGCCCACGGGTCCCAGCGAGGTCCCCCAGCACTCCAGAGTCCGAGTCCACCGTGTGTTGACCCCTCCAGGAATCCCCGATGTCGCCTTCAGCCTCTGCACGGAGACCCCCCCAACCGCGAGTGGCCGGTAAGGTGAAATCCGACCTCAAAAGACACCCCTGCATCCAGCCGCCCTGCGCCCCGGAGAAGAGAACCCGAGGTGCAGCTACATCCCTGAGCCCTCCAACTTACCTGCCCAGCTGTTGGTTCCTCCTGGAAGACTTCCTGGACCGAGCCTGCAGCTAAAAAACAAAACCGGCAATCCCCATTAAAAACAACAGGGCACCCAATGCCAAAACAGCACCCTGCAGCCAACCGCCCCTTGCGCTGCTGCAGGTGCACCTTGTGTGCTAACTCGGATCCCCCTTTGCCCTGAGCCTAACACCAGGAGCTTTGCTCCCACAACCTTGTGGCCTGCTCGTGAGCAGCCACCAACCGGAGGCCCCCTATCCCCCATTGGATAGCATTGGGCCTCAGCACTCTGCACCCGGCCGCCCAAAGCAGCTGAGGGTGTTTCAAGAGTGCATCCTCGACCCTGGGGGAACCCACGCGGCGCTGGGAGGGACACAGTTTCCGAGACGGGCTCACCTTGATGAATGTGTGACTACAGGGAGCCGTTCTTACTACCCCGCCAGGTCAAACACGATTTTCAGTGGAACTCTGTAAATTCACGTAGAGTGGTTACAAGAGCCACACAACCTGCGTACTGACACAGGCTGTGACTCTGATCTACTCCTTAAGGTAGGAGGTAGGGGGAGTAATTCAGGGATCTATCTAGCCCTGATGAAAGCCGGTAAAGACGCAGCATCCGGCTGAAACATGTCGACAGTCTGGCAGAGTGGAGGGGTAGAAGGTCCATTATAGACCAACATACCACCATCCATTGGTTGATAGAAACCATTTTAACCCTAACAAGGGAGTCCAATTAATAAAGGGGCATTTGGAGATCCCTGAGTTAGTTTTAACAGTGTTTTTCTGCACTTTGCTTTGGATCCCATTATTCTTTTATGTTTGTATTGTCTCCCCCACCCTATTGCTACACCTCTGCCGTTGGCTTGCGCGGAGGTGTGTTTAGCAGCCCTATGATGAAGCATGCCACAAATTTTTGTGGGTGAGGGCAGTTTTTCTAACCTGTGTGTGTTGTCTCTTAACCTCTTCTAAAAAGCGACATTTTATTACTCCTACTTCTCTTTGTGTGAAAAGTCTAACCCCAGAATACCAACTCCCAAAAACTTGTACTTACCTGTAAACCAATAACTCTATTTCCTTCCATAGGAGTGCATTGACTGCTTTTCTTGAAAATTGTCCCAAGTGTGGAGTTGGTTTGTATGAAAACCTGAAAAACTGCAAATGTACAAAGCTGATTTACTTACCCTTTCTCTAGGAAATGTTCCAGGGTGATATCTAGGCATATCACACAGAGTAGAAAAAGTAACTTAAAAAGTCATCTAAAAAGTAACGTACAAAGTAATCTGTAAAGTAACTGAAAAGTAATTTCAAAACACTGACTTAGCTGTAATTCAATCAACTGCATTTGAACCTGCATTCAACTGTAAAACATTGCATAAGATTTTGCAAAGTGTTATTTCACTTACCTGCACTAGGCTTGGCTTGGTTCTAGAAATAAAATAACTAAATAATATGTTTGATACAAACACATTGGTCTGAGTTCAGTCTTTGAGTATGTGACATCATTTGCTAGCTGAGTGTGTACAACAAATGCATGACACTACCCTCTGAATAAAGCCTTACTGCTCGCCCACACTACCACAAATAGAGAGTACGGTGCTATCTACTTTTACCTCTGCCTACCTTTGGGGTTCCACTGGACTATACACTATACCTCATTTTGGTATAGTATATACAGAGCCAGCTTCCTACAACTGCTCAATGTATAGATGTAAGAATGAACGAGCAGTGAAACACATATGCCTAAGCAACTTTTGCAGTGATTACATATATAGGATCTTTTTTTCAGTCATTGATCTGCACCATGCCTCCAGCTCATGTTCATCTCTCGCTCATCTATTTGATAGCTCAATGACGATCAGCAGCGACACTGATACAACACTCTTGCACCTAGTACGGTCAGTGCACTGAGGGTGGATGGACAAGTAAACTTAAAAGAGGTCTTCCGGATGTTTTGCTACCGTTTCTTCTTGCACATTGTGGTCGTTTGACTGTTCCTTTACATGTACTGATTCAATTGTGTTGTGATGGAGGTAGCTTCTGGTTTTCATGTCACACATCGTCTAGCCGTCTGTGGCCTACTGGTATCCCAGACAGCTTTGGAAAGGATCTAGGGGTGTTGCGGCCTTCTGAAACAACCAATGTCTATGTAAGATCACTCTTCGTCTTACAGTGCAAATGGACCCTCACTGTAAGATAAGTCTTCATCTTAAACAGAGAACCCTGACAGCATATCACCCCCAACAATCTTCTAAGTGTACCTTGCTACCCATGACTGTAAGATCACTTAAAGCACCTAATAAAAGTATACCACAAACGTATCCCAGAAGCAGCCGATACTGTTGCTAGTAGAAGTGCAGATGAAAAATAGCCAGATGCTGGTAAAAAAATAAGGGGTGTGGGAGGGTGAAGAAGCAACACGGATGTGGGGGGTAAGGGGAAGAAGCCACACAGACAAATGGATTGGCGGTGGGAGGGGAAGAAGCAACACTGACAACTGTGGAGGGAAGGGAAGAAGCTACATGGACAACTGGGGGTGGGGTGTGAGAGCAAGAGGCAACAAGGACAACAGCGGTATCTGTGGGAAGGGAAGAAGCAAGATGGATAAGAAGAAATAATATTGATGACAGGGGAAGAAACAATAAAAAATAGTACCTCAATCACAGTGCAAGTAGTGTAAAGACACTAATCAAGATGAAGCAAGCAGTACTTAGTGCATGCTCCACACGAAAGAAGAGGAAGTAAAGACGGCACGAGCTGGCCAATTAGGAGGCAGCATATACAGTGACAATGAAGTAACGAACGGTAAACAATGTACATACATTTTTCAGGGTGAAAGACAGATTCTGGGGCAGTCAGATGTTCCTGGGCTTTACCCTGTACAGTTGACACCTCAGATTGGATAGCCAAGGAACTACCTTCAGTCATTTGACTATCTCAGGATAGTAAGGGTAAGCAGTAAAGGCTTACTCCAACTTTGAGACTTCAGTTTGTCACACTAAATGCAGCAGGACACAAGCCATATCAGGGAACCGTACAGGCAGACTATTATTGTCTTGTGCAGCAGAAGTCCTGAGTCTATGAATAGCAGTTTCCACACATCACCTTGCAGTGCGTAACTCCTTTCCTTGGGCCATGTTTAGGAGCACCTCAAATAACAGTAGACACCTGGCAGGCACTAAAGCCAACTCTTCCTTATTTAGACTAAGGCTTGGGTGTCCAAATAATGGCAGACAAGCTTGTGTAGACTAATATGCCTGTTGTGCAGGCTTTCCTTTTATCAGCAGACATCCGGGTAATGAAAAAACAATTACATTGTGAGCTGCTCATCCAAGAAAACAAAGTATGTAATTTTGGAAATATACTGGGGGCAGATGATAATGCTGTTATGCCATAGAAAATCAAAGATATGGATGATGTTAGGGATGCAAAGGTAGGTAGTAGATCCAGCAAGGCCATAACATCTTTCTTTTTCATAAAGGCCTGCAGGGAAATCATCCTGATTTTGTTTTCGGAGGCATTTGAGTTTGAGATCTTAAATCGATCTCCATCTGCCAGATTTCTTCTGGGCCAGGATGAATCTGAAGTAACATGAGCTCGATGGCGCCCCCAGTGACACGTTGAAGACTTTGTGCCGCAGTACCTTTAGGTGCCCGTGCTTCTTGGGGACAGAGGATGGCCTTTCAGTTAATTTCAATATATAGCTGAAACAGATTAACTGTAGCATTTATCAATCTATGGTGATACTCCCCCATTCCTCTACAGATTATCAGAGCATTCCTTCTAGGTGGAGGAAGCCACCTGCATGGAGGAATCAGATTCTCTTATTTGTTTCCTGGGTTCTAGCCAGGGTTCCACTTCTTTGTGAATACTGAAGGGCATATAGGAAATTTGGTGTGTCGCAGTTCTATGAATACCTCTGCTTTACAAATATGTACACAGCTATTGAACATAATGGGGCACCATATTTCCCTTTCAGGGAAGAATTACGAAATGCTTCTAATGTCAAAACAAATGAAGTTGCGCAAACACCATTGGGTTTTTGGCAAGTGCGCTGTGCCAGCATATTTCTTATTACATTGAAGTGCCTCATCCACATGCTTGCTGAAGTACCATGCAGTTGACGCATTCATTGCCATGTGGCTTACTTTGGCTAAGGAAATCTAACCTTCTAAAAGAATGCCTTTAGAAAATACCTTCTTGTCTGGAACTGGATCTCAAAATGGGACTATCCATGTGTTGGTCGTTTCGTTCCACAATTACAAAGGCTCGTGTAGCAGCCACTGTTGATATGGAGTGCAACTTAAGACATTCCATAAGGCATGGCAAGAAGTGCCTTCTTGTCTGGAACTAGATCTCAAAATGGGACTATCCATGTGTTGGTCGTATCGTTCCACAATTACAAAGGCTCGTGTAGCAGCCACTGTTGATATGGAGTGCAGCTTAAGACATTCCATAAGGCATGGTATAAGGCATGTTATGGGCTTTGTACTTTTTCTCCAAATTCAGAATGACAGCTAGGACTATTGCTGAAACTCTATGTCACTGGCCCTCTTTCCAGACGTAGTATAGAATGGGAATGGATCTGCAAGTATTTCCTTTGAAATAATAAAGTATTATTTTTCTCTGAAAGCCATTAGGGGTCAAGTCTCGTTAAGTGTGAAAACGTGCAATGATGACCCATGAAGAGTTGACCCGTGGAGGAGTCTTGTCTTTAGGGAAGAGTAATGTAGTTGTGTTATTCATCATTGTCTCCATGCCTTTCCTCGCTTCCTATTTTGATCTTCGGGAGGCCCTGCCTCTTTTTTCTCAACTAATGTCCTCTTCCTCCTCTGCATGACATCTTTGAGGGGCCGTGTTTGCAATTGCATTGATGTCTTAGGCGCCAAGTGTCAGAAATCCGGAATATAATTTAGCCATCACAAACTGGAGCAACAATAAATCAGATGGAAACTGAACAATCAGGGGCTGTCAAACCGTTTTCTCGGTTCATAAGGTTCTTGGCAAAGGCGTCTATGGAATGGGACATTACAGTCTCCTTGTTTCAGGTGTCACCTTGCTCATAGGGTACCTCTTCCTCCAATAGGTCATTTACTGGGCCATAGTCAATGTCTTGTGTCTAACTTTTTTCCAGCGATCATCCTTGGTCGCGGGATGTCAGCAGTGTCAGGGTTGAACGCCTGTGACAGTATCAGCTCTCGAACACAGCATGCTGAGCGGGGGTCAATGATGTCTAAATGCTGGTTGACTTACCAGAAGCAAATATCAATGGGGCTAAGTTTCTTTCCCAACCAATTCATAGATGGCAGGGTGCTGTCACCAGGGACTAAACTTTGCACGCTAATGTCTCCGCAGACATCAAACTTTGTGGTTGGTGTAATATGGCTAATGTAATCAGGTGCCCAAAGGTTTGTCAAGATGATGATATGTTAGTGGACATATGTTGTATATGTATTCTCAATGTATTATGGTTCATGGGTACATTATTTCTCCGTATTCATGTGCACCTTTGTGCGTCATTGTTTGTTCCATGATTCTAGAACGTAATGGTTGGTGTTGACTTTGCTGCCTGACTTTAGCCAATGGGTATGGAATGGGGGCAGTACTATCTCAGACATGGGTAAAGAGGTCACCATCAGTTTTGCATCCAGAAGGATGAAAAATGTTGATAAATGATGCTCTGTAATGGAAAAAGAGGTGCTAACTTGTGTACGGGGGCATTTAGTAGTTCAAGTCATGCCTACAGAGAAGAAAGTTCTGTTTGAGAACTGATCAGAGACCTGTGATTGACATCTTGCCGGTGGCAAAAATCAAGAAGACAACGGCTAGGTTAGCGAGTCTGACTACCAAATTGCTTGAATTTAATTTCAGTGCAGTGCATATTGCAGTTGGGAAAAAGTGATGAATTTTTCAAGATTGGCCTAACGGCTAGGGCGTTCGACCTCGAATCTAGGGAACCGGGTTCGAGTCTCGGCAATGACGCTGAACATCCTGTGATTCTGGGCAAATTACTTAATCTCCCCGTGCCTAACAAAAAATGAATGTGTTCTCATGTAATGTAACTGGTGTTATGTAAAGCGCTCTGATACCCGATACCTTTGGGTCAAGTTCGTGCTATATAAAACTCCATTAAAAAAATTAAAAAGATGATAATATGTCAATAGACATATGGGCTGTAGTAAATAAAGATATTAACATGGATATGGCAGCTGCCTAGTGCCTTCATCATCTGTGTAGTGCCGTTATTTTGCCTCTCATGGGTACCGTGTACATGTGCCATACGCTACATGTTTGGACACTAGGCCCTCTTCGGTCTTCTATTGAACGGTCCTTCCATGCCCACTTGTTTCCTCAATTTATGTATTCCACCCACATTGGCCCCTGGTCCTTAAACTCTTTTGCAGGGTTGCTGTTTTAACCAGTTTCACTTAATTTGTATATGCCCTCATTTACACACAGTACTGTTAGGATTTCGGCAGCAGATGCCCTTGTAGGAGAAATGTCGGTACCTTGATGCATGTGTACTTCCCTCGTTAGTTCACAGAGTGAGTTCTTTTGTGACGACCCCTAACTGCTATAAGAGGCCGTCTCACCCAGTTGCCAATGCTTGACTTACTATCCCTAACTAGTGACCACGCCCCCTTCGAGCTCGGATTCGAGTACCTGCTCTCTGGATTGATTCCTGGTATCCGGCTTGAACTCTTCTATCCCGAGTTACCTTATCTACTTCTGCTACCCCTTAGAAGTTCTGTTCCTTCCCTGACGAGCGTGTGCCTCGCTGATCCGCTCCTCTCCCCACGGAGCCGGCCAGCGTGCCACGCCTTCCTTTGCTGACCTGCCTTCGTGAAAGCGTGTGTGCCGCTGATCCGCTCCTCTCCCCACGGAGCCGGCCAGCGCGTCACGCCATCTATTGCCGACCCACCTTCGAGAAAGCGTGTGCGCCGCTGATCCGCTCCTCTCCCTACGGAGCCGGCCAGCGCGCCACGCCATCTTTTCCTGTCCCGCTTTCGTGAAAGCGTGTGCGCCGCTGATCCGCTCCTCTCCCAACGGAGCCGGCCAGCGCACCACGCCATCTTTTCCTGTCCCGCTTTCGTGAAAGTGTGTGCGCCGCTGATCCGCTCCTCTCCCTACGGAGCCGGCCAGCGCGCCACGCCGTCTTTTCCTCTCCCGCTTTCGTGAAAGCGTGAGCGCCGCTGATCCGCTCCTTTCCCTACGGAGCCGGTCAGTAATTCTTTGAATCCCCGCTCCCCTTAACAAACTAGGGGACTCTCCCTCTTTTGAATCACCCAACGTGACCTTGAGTGGTTGTGGAAGTGAGTGGTTGTGTTTGTCGTCCCTTAGTAGTTCATCTTCTCAGTATTCCCTTACCTGCACTTCCTGGTCTTTCATCGATTGGGCCTGGGTTATGCGCTCATGAGAAATATCAGAATATCCTGGGACTCTATCACTGGTAAGTGAACTGCATATGTTGGGAAGTGACATGCATTAATGTTCTTGACTGCTGTTTAGTTCTTGAGGAGTAAAGCCAGTCTTATTTGTTATCTCTTTATTGTTTAGCTTCTCTGTGGAACCAGCTCCCCACTACCACGCTACCTGGTGTCATCTTTGGGGAAAGAGTGGTGGTCACTCTATGCGTTATTCCCCTTACTTTTGGTTAGCAGCGTCTTGTGAGTGAGTTACTATACCTCCTCCAGGAGTTGTTGTCTAAAGGTGGGGGGAACTAATTTCTTTGCTCCTGTGGAATCTCACGTGGATTGGACTTCAGACCCGACAGAAAGTCAAGCCCAAGAGTTACTTCCACCTGAGCAAAGATGAATACTGACGGGGCTAGCGCCCCTCTAGATCCCTCTCTCCACTCATCTTTATTAGGTCCCTCAGTAGAGGAACTTGCGGCAGTTCTAGTTGAATTGCAATCGGAGGTAGGGAGGTTAAGGTCTGAAAATCAGAGATTACAGACAGAGTTACTACAATCAAAGTCACAGAATTCACTAGACCCTAGGAACCCTGGTACCCTTCCAAAGACCCGGAAAAGTTACATTCAGCCTGCGCATTTTTCAGTTCCGTCCCATAGTCCCAATTCCTCCACAAGGGTAGATAGCAACATACCTCCTGTTCACTTTACTGTTCATACTCCCAGCCCAGTTCCACTAGCTATGCCAGTGAGGTTCAACGGAGACAGTGCTAGATTTAGCGTCTTCATGAACCAATGTCAGCTACAGTTCCTGTGTAAGGCGGCATCGTTTCCAGATGACGCTGCTAAAGTAGCCTTTGTTATATCTTATTTAGCAGGCAATGCTGCAGATTGGGCTGTTCCATTGGTAGAAAACAACGATCCATTATTATATGACTTTATGCTATTTCAGGATAAGATGAAGAGTCTTTTTCGAAACATACCTTTATGCAGGCCAGCGATAATGCTCTTCTCAATCTTAGGCAGGGATCCAAGGACCTACTTACGTATATAACTAACTTTAATAGGCTGGTAGCTGAGACGCATTGGCCTGAGGAAAAAGAACCTCTCTGTTTTATCGAGGGTTAAACGATGAACTTAAAGATTTGTTGTCTCAAATAGTAGATCCTCCCGAAGACTGCTCTGCCTTCATAGATATGACGGTCAAGTTGGATCATAGACTCCATGAAAGGAAAGGGGAAAAATCACGTCTTACTCCTTCTAAATATATGATGTTAAGACCTGAAAAGAAAGACATTAAAGACGTTGCTGAGCCTATGCAGATTGGAGGACTGAGGAGTCTGCTGTCTGCTGAAGAAAAAGACAAGAGGAGAAAGAACAATCTCTGTTTATATTGCGGTAAAGGAGGACATTATGCTCGTGAGTGTCCAATCATACCTCGTTCCGTTGCTAAGAAAATCGCAAGTAGTCTTCTTCCTACTTATATGGAGGAAAACTAGAAGACTTGAAGAAAGCAGAGACCAATTCTTCAAGTGTTGTCTTTTCTAAGGTCTCTACCACAAAGAAAATCTTTCCCCTAGTACCAAGACACTTTACCTTGTCCATTACTTTGGTGATATCTCCTCAATGTCGAAAGAACATGTCTATATTATTGGACTCAGGAGCCACAGGGAATTTTCTTGATATTCAGTTGGCCCGAGATGTCGGAATCCCTTTCTTATTGAAACCTCATCCTGAACCGGTGAGAGCGGTAGATGGGTCTGAGTTATCATCTGGATTGATTACCTATCAGACTCCCCCGATTGTAATGGTGTGTAATAACGGACATTCAGAATCTATAGTCTTTGATCTAATAGACACCCCCAATTTCGGCGCTATCCTGGGGGTTCCCTGGCTACAAGTCCACAATCCCCAAATAGACTGGGTGACTCGAACAGTGACACTAAAATCTCATCATTGCATGATAAACTGTTACCAAGAAGCAAGTGAATGGAACAGTTCGCTTTGCTGTGCGGTACATATAATGTCCACAGTTCCTGACCTTCCGGCGCACTATGAGGAATACCTAACTGTCTTTGACGAAGTTAAAGCCTCTGCCTTACCTCCGCACAGAAGCTATGATTGTCGCATTGATTTAGTACCCGGAGCAACCTTGCCAGTTAGTCGTATTTATGCCCTAACTGCACCTGAAACTGAATACTTGCAGAAATACATCGAAGAAATGCTGGAAAAAGGGTTCATACGTCACTCCACATCTCCAGTGTCCTCTCCCATCTTTTTTATTCCAAAGCGAGAAGGGGTCTTCGAGCGTGTTTGGATTATCGTGCCCTTAACAAAGTCACCATAAAGAATAAATATCCCCTACCACTTATTTCAGTTCTTTTGGATCAGGTACGAGGAGCTAAGATCTTTACCAAAATAGATCTTAGAGGAGCCTACCATCTCATTCGTATTAAACATGGAGATGAATGGAAAACAGCATTCCGTACCAAATTTGGGTTATTTGAGTACTGCGTGATGCCGTTTGGTCTTTGTAATGCTCCAGCGGCATTTCAATTTTTTGTTAACGAAATACTAAGAGAATACCTTGATGTCTTCGTGATCGTCTATATCGACGATATCCTGATTTATTCACAAACAGAACAAGATCATATTATCCACGTTACGAAAATCTTGAAAACATTGAAGGAAAACCAATTATTCGCCAAACTTGACAAGAGCACCTTCCATACCACCAGAGTGGAGTTTCTAGGATTTGTGATATCTCCTGAAGGCGTACATATGGACCCCAAAAAGATAGAAGCCTTGGTTAACTGGTCTAGTCCCTGTACAGTAAAAGAGGTGCAATCTTTTATAGGCTTTGCCAATTTTTACCGCAGATTTATAGATCACTTTTCTGAATTATTAACACCCATTACTCGACTTCTGCGGAAAGGAGTACAGTTTGAATGGAATCAAGAAGCAGAACGAGCCTTCTGCATTTTAAAGGAACGATTCACTACCGCTCCTGTCATCAAACATGCTGATAATACGCAACCTTATTACGTTGAAGCAGACGCTTCTCAGTATGCGGTGGGAGGAGTTCTCTCTCAGAGAGATACTAACACAGGACGCTTGCATCCTGTTGCTTACTATTCTAAACCCTATTGCCTGCTGAACAGAACTACACAATTGGAGAACGTGAACTATTGGCCATCAAGCTTGCCTTCCAGGAGTGGAGACACTATTTGTTAGGATCCCCACATATAGTTACCATCTACTCTGATCATAGAAACCTCCAATATTTTCGGTCAGCACGAGCACTCACTCCCCGTCAAATGAGATGGGTTTCATTCTTTAGTGAGTATGATTTCGTTATCACTTATCGCCCTGGATCTCAACATGGCAAGGCAGATGCACTCTCTCGACTTGGTCCAGAGAAAGTTGCCTCTCCTGAATGTTATCCCCCTTTTTTTCTGACAAAAAGATTATAGGGGTAGAATGCCATGGGGACGTCACTCCCTTGGGGTTTATAGACAAACTAAAAGAATACTACCGTACCATCCCTTCTGAAGAATGGGAAAACGATCCCCTGAATCAGATCAGAGACCAGCTGTATTATCACGAAAACAAATTATACATACCAACTGTTGCATTGCAAAAACAACTATTGCTCTGGTGTCACAATAGCTCACTGGCCGGACATCCAGGGAGTAGCAAAACCCTCAAGATCTGTCAGAGATGGTTTTGGTGGGAAGAAATGGCCAAAGATATTATAGCCTTTGTCAATTCGTGTTCCACCTGTGCTCGACAAAAAGCCTCACATTGTGCTCCGGCCGGGTTATTGAGAACCACTGCCGTTCCCCCTTCCCCCTGGCATTCCATTAGCATGGATTTTATTACAGATCTCCCGAGAAGTCAGGGATACAACACCATCTTTGTAGTGGTAGATATGTTAACCAAGATGGCCCATTTTGTCCCTCTAAAAAACTTACCCTCATCCAAAGAATTAGTGCATATTTTTCTAGAACATGTAATCAGATTACATGGTCTTCCTTCGATAATCATTTCAGACAGAGGGGCCCAATTTGTGTCCAAATTTTGGCAAGGCATGTGTAAGACACTGGGTATAGATCACAGACTCTCCACAGCTTATCATCCCCAAACCGATGGTCAAACCGAAAGAACGAACCAGACTTTAGAACAGTATTTACGTTGTCTGTTAGCCACAATCACAAGTGACTGGTCCCGAGCTCTCCCTATGGCTGAATTTGCCTATAACAATTCCACACATTCTTCTACTGGTGTGTCTCCTTTCTTTTTTACACTAGCACAACACCCTAAATTCCTGCCTATTTCTCTTCCCTCAGAATTAGAGAGTATCCCTGCTCTTAAAGATCATCACGAAGTTCTTTTGTCCAACTGGGACAACGCAAAAAAGAATTACAACGAGCCAAAGAAGCCATGAAACTACAGGCTGATAAACACAGACGTCCTGAACCTGCTTATCAAGTAGGAGACAAGGTGTGGTTATCAACTAGAAATCTGAGATTGAGAGGCTCTAAAAATTACAACCTAGATACATAGGTCCTTATCTGATAAAGAGAGTAATAACACCTGTTACAGTACACCTGCAGTTGCCAGACGACATGCAAATACACCCTGTATTTCATTGCTCCTTAGTCAAAAGATACATACCCCCTCTAGTCCCTGAGAAACCACCTCCCCCAATAATCATAGAGGGTGAAGAGGAATATGAAGTGAACATGATTTTAGATTCCCGCAAACACAGAGGCAAAATACAGTACCTCATTGATTGGGTAGGCTATGCCCCAGAGGATAGGTCCTGGGAACCTGCTGAAAATATTCATGCCCCTGTGTTGATTCGCAGATTCCATGCACTCCATCCTTCAAAACCCCGCCCCAGGAATAGGCCTTTGGGTGGGAGAACTGTTAGGATTTCGGCAGCAGATGCCCTTGTAGGAGAAATGTCGGTACCTTGATGCATGTGTACTTCCCTCGTTAGTTCACAGAGTGAGTTCTTTTGTGACGACCCCTAACTGCTATAAGAGGCCGTCTCACCCAGTTGCCAATGCTTGACTTACTATCCCTAACTAGTGACCACGCCCCCTTCGAGCTCGGATTCGAGTACCTGCTCTCTGGATTGATTCCTGGTATCCGGCTTGAACTCTTCTATCCCGAGTTACCTTATCTACTTCTGCTACCCCTTAGAAGTTCTGTTCCTTCCCTGACGAGCGTGTGCCTCGCTGATCCGCTCCTCTCCCCACGGAGCCGGCCAGCGTGCCACGCCTTCCTTTGCTGACCTGCCTTCGTGAAAGCGTGTGTGCCGCTGATCCGCTCCTCTCCCCACGGAGCCGGCCAGCGCGTCACGCCATCTATTGCCGACCCACCTTCGAGAAAGCGTGTGCGCCGCTGATCCGCTCCTCTCCCTACGGAGCCGGCCAGCGCGCCACGCCATCTTTTCCTGTCCCGCTTTCGTGAAAGCGTGTGCGACGCTGATCCGCTCCTCTCCCAACGGAGCCGGCCAGCGCACCACGCCATCTTTTCCTGTCCCGCTTTCGTGAAAGCGTGTGCGCCGCTGATCCGCTCCTCTCCCTATGGAGCCGGCCAGCGCGC
Organism: Calotriton arnoldi; assembly: GCA_963921515.1. Classification (NCBI taxonomy): domain Eukaryota; kingdom Metazoa; phylum Chordata; class Amphibia; order Caudata; family Salamandridae; genus Calotriton; species Calotriton arnoldi. The sequence goes on along the minus strand of CAWUFW010001068.1, from coordinate 2,770,172 downwards.
CACGCCGTCTTTTCCTCTCCCGCTTTCGTGAAAGCATGAGCGCAGCTGATCCGCTCCTTTCCCTACGGAGCCGGTCAGTAATTCTTTGAATCCCCGCTCCCCTTAACAAACTAGGGGACTCTCCCTCTTTTGAATCACCCAACGTGACCTTGAGTGGTTGTGGAAGTGAGTGGTTGTGTTTGTCGTCCCTTAGTAGTTCATCTTCTCAGTATTCCCTTACCTGCACTTCCTGGTCTTTCATCGATTGGGCCTGGGTTATGCGCTCATGAGAAATATCAGAATATCCTGGGACTCTATCACTGGTAAGTGAACTGCATATGTTGGGAAGTGACATGCATTAATGTTCTTGACTGCTGTTTAGTTCTTGAGGAGTAAAGCCAGTCTTATTTGTTATCTCTTTATTGTTTAGCTTCTCTGTGGAACCAGCTCCCCACTACCACGCTACCTGGTGTCATCTTTGGGGAAAGAGTGGTGGTCACTCTATGCGTTATTCCCCTTACTTTTGGTTAGCAGCGTCTTGTGAGTGAGTTACTATACCTCCTCCAGGAGTTGTTGTCTAAAGGTGGGGGGGAACTAATTTCTTTGCTCCTGTGGAATCTCACGTGGATTGGACTTCAGACCCGACAAGTACGTGTCACCTTACTAAGGAAAGATTCTATTGCTAGAGGGATCAGGACACAAAGGGCAGCTATTATACAGTCTTGATATGTCAGGTCCTCAATTGAATTGTAAACTGTTAATGTACCTCAAGGTTTATGAACTGGCTCTTAATAATCATAATCCGGCATGAACGATCTGTTATGTTCCATATAGGTACTGTTGTATACTTCATAGGGTGTCCTTAAACGGGCTTTCTAGAATCATGTCCTTATATAGACATAACCTAACCTGCCCTTATATAGGCATAGAATCCCAGGCCTTATTTAGGCATAGACTATGCATACCAAATACAGGCATAGCTTCCGACATCCGTCCACCCTAGCGTCTCAACGAGTCCATGAAAAAACAGACCCTCAGGCTGCGGGAGTTTCCCTTGCCCAGGACTATTGATTTCTTCAAGGACTCATACATTATGCATGAACCTCTTATTCCCTAAGGGATTCATTCATGACGTCTTTCGCTACCCAACTCACGTCAATGCTACCATTTTCAGGTATAAATATACCTTCCCAAACCCCTGTAAATCAGAGGAGACCTCGACTTCAGAGGAGCCCGATTCCCGGCCAGACGCACTGAGAAGACGCTGCCCTTCCTGCTCGAAGAGAGTCCAGCTTCCAGTGATCTAACTTCCCTTGCGGGGTGTTGGAGTTCAAGTCCGGAAAAGAGATTCCTACCTCTCTCATTCTTCAGGTATGGAGCAGACTAGAACCTAGAGAGACTCTTGGCATACTAGACTCTTGGCATACTAGACTCTTGGCATACTAGCCTCTGGGTATACTCTAGTCAAGGATACAGCACCTACTTCTCCCTACACCTAGGATAGGTTAGGTATACTGGGGTAGAACTAGGGTAGAAACGCATCGTATGAGTACTCGCATTTTTAGGCTGTGTCATTTTATGTAAATGCATATATGCTGAAAAGATAATGCTAACGCAGTATTATTTATTTTTACTGCTCACCTTGTACATCATTTATCTCGCATACTGTCTTGTGATCATAACAGCACATCTACTTTACAACAGAAACAAGACTGTTCAATAAATCCTTTATTGAAACGCCCGTCTGTTATTTCTGTGTAACTCTGAGAATAACTGAAACATGCACGACTGAGCTGAGTGAAATAGTTATCTATTGTTTCTACGACTCTGGGACACATCCTGATTCTGTAAGGGAAACACAGTGGTCATGTTTTGCGGCAGCCAGAAACTAATCCCTTCTTGTCGTCAAGAAGTTTCTAGTGGCCTCTGAGCTAGCTGGCACAAGTAATTAAGTTTAATATACTCGATAGGGACATACCGACCTCAGTCCTATGTCAAACCTATAGGATATATTATTCCAATGCGCAGAGCCTATAAGGGAAATAGGAGCTACACTACATGGCGCCCAACGTTTGGTAAGGCAGTAATTCAACGTTAGATACTGAGTAACTCAGCTGTGCACTTTTATTTTTCTCTCAGAGACCCCTACCCTAATACTCCAAAAGACGTCTGGAGTGGGCAGGGTTAATATCCGCCACGGCTATATAGGGCAGTACCCTATACATTAGCTGTTTGGTTTGCTCAACGTTGAAGGATAAACAGTTCCACAAAATTGTGCATCTTATCTTTGTTTCCTTGAAACTAGTTCTACTTTTTTTTTTTTCACTTCGAAAAACAAAATGAATGTAGACGCCGAAAACGGTGAAGCTGCGGCTGAACCAGCCCAAGCAGCGTTATTTAACAACACAGGTTTAAATGAAGCCGAAGAGGGTGTCAAAGACATTCCTCCTAACTTAAGAAGAGCCATTACTCTAAAACTTATAAAACATGGCCTATCTCCGAGAGGAGGTAGAGCAGTTTTCGTGATAGAGGCACACGAATCCTTTCAGACAGAGGTATTCTATTCATGGGTAATATTTCCTGAATCCAATCCAGTAACTCACTTGTTTAACTTCTACAAAGAAGATGAACAACCAGAGGAATACATTCCTTTCGAGGATATTGAAATTCCATTAACATACCAGGAGCACCAGCTCTGGTTTAAAGGCGCCCTAAAACATCACAGAAATATAACCAGGCTCGGTCCGCTAGGCAGACCAGGAGCAACATGGCCGATTCTAGCCAGCTACACACCTCATCCAGACATCGAAATAATGTCAGACGAGGAACTACTTAATCAACTCACAGAGTTAATAAAAATCTACAGACAATTGGTTCAATATGTCATGCGGACTTTCACAGTCCAACAGCCATTAACACTTCCAAACCAAGCTCCTCCACAGGGGAGTACACTGAAAATTACACCACAGACTCTATATGCAGTCATGGGTAAAATACCCACTAAGCGGGAGCAAATTCCGTTTTGGATAGCTCCAAAAATTACTCAAATCGAAGCAGTATTTCCGAATACTAGCCCTTATGAGAAACACAGAATCCTAACCATTAGTTTACCAATGGGGATCACACCAAGAACTGGAAGACTGCACCACTTGGGGCTCAGTCTTTGCTGCCATCTACACTAAAACACACTGCATTCCGTCAATTGCGGTAATACCAGATGTCCTAAAACAGATTCAAAATGAATATGGGGCAGAGCCTGCTTTAAATTTAGGTATGAAATTACTGAAAAATTTTGAACAGGTCTCAACAATAATATTGTCTAATATTAAAGGGGAGGCAGCAGTGGCGATCCGACAAAAACTAAGGGAATTCGATGTTACAGAACATCAAACAGAGCTACCCAGAATTATAGAGCAATCATATGCAGAATTAGGCAGAGATAGTTTGGGTGGGAGACCAGTTAAACCAAAACTATCTGAAAGTCCTGAGAAGGACTCAATTAAACAAACTCCTACATCTTCTAAAAAGAAGTGGGAGACTAATAAACAAAATTAAAACGAGAAAGGTACTCAGTCCCGAGGTAGGTCTCCTCAAAAGGAGCCCTCTGAAAGGAGGTACAACCTCAGGAATAGGGATAATTTGAGAAAACCTGATAGGTATCAAGATACTGATACACGTTCCTCTCGTCCCTTTCAGGTCTCATCACAGACTACGGAAAGAAGAGGACGTACAGAACATAGAGAAGAACGCATGAAATCGAAAGACGACAAACACGCTCAAAAACTAAAGCAAAAGCTCAATTCTCCAAAAAGAAAGTAGCAGGTCTTAAAGTAAGACATGCCGAGAATACTGAGATCGCAACTCAAGAACGGAGAATGGGCTCAGACAATGCTGGACAGTGCAGCAGAAGTCACAATAGCTCGCCAGAACCTGATGGAACTTCTGGAGATAGTGGACTTGAATGAGTACATTACAGTAGAGACTGTAGACACCAGGGTTAGTACTCCACAAAGGTTATATGAAATAACACTCCGGATGGAGGGAGACAAACCTAGACAGGTTAAAGCACTTTTTGGGAAAAACTATCAAAGGGTTATGACATACTTCTAGCAGAAAAAGACTGGCCACCACAGTTTGTCAGGGAGTGCCCACACGGCGAGGACATAATTATGCCTGCCTTCTCCAATCATATACCAATTCACTTAAAATATACATATGCCAGAAAATGGGCAGTGGCCCAGGCTCCAGCATTATATAAAAATCATGTAGGATGGGATGAGGACTCACCTCACCATAAAATACATCTGAAACATGAACCAACTGCACAAAGGCAGTATCCTATTAAGCAAGAAGCTAAAAAACAGGTCAGGGAGATTTTAATCAACTTGAATACCAAGGGGTGATTGAAACTTGCACCTCATCTATGAACAATCCTTTGTTTCCTGTCTCCAAACCAGACAATACATATCGTTTAGTTTTGGACTACAGACATTTAAACACTTGTTCTAAAACTTTTGCAGTGCAAAATGCACACAGCACAGCATTAATGAATAACATTGTGTGTAAAAATACAAAACAACATTAGACATCTCAAACGGTTTCTTTTGTCAAAATATAGCACCGGAAAGTAGGTACTTAACGGCATTCTCCATAATGGGGACCCAGCGTCACTTTTGTCGACTCCCACAAGGGTTCAAGAACAGCCCAGGTTTATTCTCAGCGAGAGTAATGGAGTTACTACAAATTTATGACAACGAGGCATTGTCCTATGTCGATGATATTTATCTGACAGACGATGACTTAGAACGACACTTGAACAGGGTGAGCACCATTATATTGGGATTCGCCTCTGAGGGCTACAAGTTCAACTTCAAAAGTCCCGAATTGCCCATCTCAATGTCCTATTTTTGGGATTTGAGCTTTCAAGTGAAGGTAAGAGCTTGGCAGCTAACTTTCTAGAAAAATGTGCGCTGATCCAACCTCCTAAAACGCTAAAAAATTTACAATCAATCCTGGGATTCCTAAATTTTGGAAGAACATACATTCTAAACTACGCAGAAAGGGTTAAACCTCTCTACGCATTAATAAAACCTGATTTTTCAATAAAAAACTGGACACAGGAACACACAGAAATTTTGCGTTCACTCCAAGCTAACATGTTAGCAACAAATCACTTACAAACACGCGTAAGTCAAAGAAATTTGGTGATTCGAATAATTTCGGGTCAATATGGATTCACTTACTTAACCTTTAATGAGGGTGAGAAAGTACCAATTGCATACAAATCACATTTGTACACACAAGCGGAAATGCGTTTCAGTTCAACTGAAAAAATTCTGACAGCAGTTCAAACAGCTGTAGCAAAAGAAAGAGCCTTAGCCCAAGGGAAACGCATAATTGTCGTTACCCCAGTACCGGCTTTAGAAGCGGTCACAAAAGCAAGCATTCCAAATGCTAAAGCTTTACATCCAAGATGGATACAATGGGTTAATTCTCTTGCTGCAACTGATGTTGAATATGTATTTGATGCAGATTTAAAAACTCAGGCATTTCTCCAATATGAACAAGAATGTCCTCTGCCCACTGAGATTCTGCCTCTCGATCAGTATGAATTCGTAATTTACACTGACGGATCCGCACAGCCCGCAACAGGGAGTAAGCAAGCTTACAGTGCAGCGTGTGCAATCGTTAAAGGTCGCATGCCAAATGGCATCTTCAGACCTATGGTCACAAAAACTCAGTCACTAGGTGATTATACAGCTCAGCGAGCTGAACTACAGGCATTCAAACTGGCACTTGAAAGTACGGATCGAGAATTCCTCACACTGATAGTGTGCGATTCCTTTTACTGTGTTCAGTCGTATAATGACTATATACGAACCTGGCTTGAAAATGGTTTTAAGGATGCAAAGGGTGGCACAATCAAGCACAAACTGCTTTGGGAACAGGTAGTTCTGTTGAAAAACGAACTACCAAAGGCTCACGTGATACACACACTGAGTCATCAGCGTGATGGCGTTCACGTTGCAGGGAATTCATTGGCTGACGAAGCCGCGAAGGGGGCTGTTCAGACGGCTTCCGTAGCTGCGATCACTCGTTCACAAACAAAAATAGACGGTGAGATAATGTTAGCTGTCAATGCTTCGAGCAAAGGCAGCAGTGCAGCGTTACCGAAAAAGTTTCCACTCAAGTACTCTTATGTAATTGATGCGGATAACGTTCCTTTTGCTCAAATCCCTGGAGTGGGGGATAGGGTAATTCCAAACATGGAACGAAGAGCAGCCTTGATTTATGAAACACATTTGGGGGAAGGTCTGTCACATCAAGGGATCTCAAAAACAATTTTGACATTAAAAGAGATGTACTGGTGGCCTGGAATGACTACACACATTTATATATTCATCAACAACTGCTTAGACTGTAAATTACAGCGAGAAAGCCACCAGACACCATGCAGCGAATGCGGCAGCCCAGTGCAGACACCTCTGTTAGACAGCATTTGGCTATCTAATTGCCAGCGTCCTACTGGACAAAGGCATTCCCGCAAATACTAAATCTAGGTTCCTATGGTTATGGCCTCAGCGCTCGGCTGACGCTCGAACTGTTATAAAAGATTTGCGAGTCTTTATCGGCACATACGCAATAGGCACGTTTCATTCTGACCAGGGTCCTGCGTTTAGCTCTAGGGCTTACAAGGAGGCCATGGCCAGTCTGGGCGTTGCATTGCGGTACTCCTCTCCATTCCATCCTGAGGGAAATTCTGTTGTGGAAAGGAAAAACCGAGACATAAAGCAGTCTATAACAGCTAGGGTATTAGGCTCGGGTGATGGGTGGGTCAGACACCTAAATAGCGTCCAGCGCTCTCTCAATAATTTGCCAAGAAGTTCTCTAGGGGGGTCACTCCATATGAGGTCCTGTTTGGGACAAGAATGTGGGTTCCAGACTTAGAACACGTAGGCACAGTGGTGGACAAAAAGAATTTGATATCACAGATCGTTTGGCTGTTTTACAGGAACTTAACAAGTTAAGAACGAAACAAAGCAACGTATCCTTACGGCCAACCACCACTGGGGAAAAATCGGCGGTCCCAGCAAGGCCTGTCTGGATTCCAAGAATTGGGGATCTAGTCAAAGAAAAAGTCGCGGACAAGAAGGAATTTGGACCTTCTTACAGACAACCGGTACCTGTTCTAGCTGTTCAAGGAACAAGGACAGTACTTCTGCCGCCCCTTGCTGGAAGAAAGGAGAAAAGATTTGTGTCAATCGACCTCATCAAACCACAACATGTGGCCAATACTAAACAGTAGGCCTCGTGGACTCCGACCTAGTAGCAGACGCACTCCTCTCGCTACTATTCAAGAGGTTCAGACTGAAAGACTGATCACGATCGAGAATTCAGATGTAATAAATGAAGGACTAAGTAACCAAGCTATGGAACTCATCCCTCTTGACAACCAAATAACAGTTCGTCCAAATACACCTGTCTACACCAACGTGACACGTGAAGAACTGGTTCCTGTGATTTCATCGAATCCTGATGCAATTCCAACAATTGACAGAACTGCTTCTGGCTATTTCATTGACTTTGATACGTTTTCAGAAGATCCCAGCGAACCTGAAACTACGCCAGCATCATCAAAAATCAAGCAGCAAGTACAAGACTTTATTCACTTTCTGAAAAAGACTTATCTGGTTTCTCCATGGATTGAACTCTGGATTACATCTGGACTTTTTGTTTTCCTGCTCTGGCTAGCTTTGGTAACAACAGTAAGCATGCTTATAAGTGGCAGATACATCCATGTGAACAGTGAAGGAAAAGACGTAAACGTGCTTTTGAAACCACATAAATCTTCCCATCGTGAAGCAAGAGACTTGTCATCAGTGAACATCACAGCTGTTCCTATACAGGATGGTATAGTGTGGGACAAAACAGACTATGAAATCTTCGGCCCCAGTGAACAATTGAACATTCCACATTTGTTTAAAATTTCACTAAGTGATTTGATAACGTCCAGTACCTATTCAGATGATTGGGACTTAGAGACTGTTCAAGATATAATGTTTGATCTAGAAAAATCTGCTGCATTTTCTAAAAATGAATATTTAGAAGGTTCATCTGATTACGAAACACTGTATTGTTATAACCACTATGGTCATCATTATTTGCACAAAACTGCATATCCAAGAAATGTGTTCATGTTTAATCAATGGGAACATTGTCCTACACCACCACAAGGTAGTTCGAAAACTTTTGCTAGTAAATTTCCATATTTTTCAGGGAATAATACATCTGATCCAGAAACGTTTTACTATAAAAATGTAAACAAAACAGGACTGAAAATTATGTTAACAAATACAAAACAGATTTACTCTGAAGCATTTATTGCCCAACTGTCTACACAGGGTTTCGACTTATGGAAAGACACAATTGAGACAAAGACTGTCTGGGGTAGTAAAGATTGGCAAGTACAGGGTATAGAAGCTTTATTTAGAGCCTGTATAATCCCTGAACAAATACTGTTTTTGAATGACACCGTCCAACAGACATCTTGTCTTGGATTAGCCAAGATCAAAGAGATGAAAACACCTTCTGTGCCAACTCCTGCCAGTGACAATATTACAAAGGCAGTGGTGACAGTTGACAATATACTACAACTCAACAGAACTCATCCTAATTGGAAAAAATGGTTGATCTGGCCCACAGACACACATAACTGTCAGGAAAGGTTCTTGAACAAAACTCAGGGCTTTACTTTTCATAGGCCAGACCCAAGATATGTCCAAAGACAACATCCGGGGGTAGTTACAACATACAGTGTAGGTAAATTATGCCTCGATTGGCTGCATAGATCTACACTACAGGATGTGAAGCAACACTTAACCTTACTTGCACATGACGCAGATCTTAGGGAATTCTTGCTTGGACCAAGAAAACCGCGTCAAAAACGTTTCATATATGCCGGCATCTACGCTGCTTATAATGAAGCATGGAAAGTGTCACAGATAGAGGCTGCAGAACGAATACGTGAACTTGATCGTATTAATTTAGAGAAAACACTCTCTGTAGTCGACAATGGGTTAACAACTTTGTCCTCCAGAATTTATTCATTGGATGGCATTGTATCCTCTGCTATCGACATTCTAGAACAAGATTTGGCTATGTTACAACAAGGTCAGTCTCAATTACGTTCTACTGTGTTATTAACATGGACGCTGCAATCTTTGCGAGCGGGCTATGTGCCTTGGCGTTTCATCAACACGTCGTCTCTGTTTGCAGAATACAATCTAACTGATAAACAGATCGAACTGGCACAAAGAGGAGCGAGGTATACAGTGCTGAGCATTGAAAAATTTGACAAATTACCATTCACAGTGGCAGAAAAACCAGCTACAGAATGGCTTATTCATGGCAAAATAACATTACCTGTGACAACTTTTCAGTTTCAGTATTGCCTCAGACAGATGCAAGCAGGCAAATATGAAAGGTTGGGTAAGGAATACATTAAGACATCTTGGAATTTACTGTATACACATACATGTTGGAGTGGGGATCGTGAAGTGTTTCTTAGCGGTATTAACTGTAAACATGCGCTGACCGGTTCACTCATATGTCAGGACATTATTTTACACGGTGCTTGTAATGGTTCTGTGGCAAACTTGTCTTGTCATCAGCACGGTTCACCAGCTGCTGTGATTAATCCAGCGTTTGGACAACTTTCGAATGGGAGTTACCTCATGTTGAATGATCAGAGCTGCTGTGGAATGTTGCCCGGCATCCCATATCTAGTAACGGTCAACTCCAGGGTCACTTGCTGTATGCAAGTATTGTTTCCCCGATAGACACAGTCAGGGAGTCGGCTTTATGGCCTTCACTGAATGTCTCTTTTATAAGATTTGATACTTTAAGCAGAATGAAAGCCATGCTTTTACAGCAAACAGTGCCTTTGACCTCGGCCAGAGAAACCTATGATCTACAAGTTTCAAGGACTTCGGCTGAGATACAGACTTTAATACGTACAAACTGCCCCATACATTTCGTAGAAATGTTATCACGTATCTTCAACATGTCAGATACAACAGGAATTGTACATGTATTTAAGAGCATTTGCACCGGTCTCTTAGCACCGTTCCAGGCAATACTTGGAATTATTCCGAACTTTGCACATTCGGTGTTTGGTGGCATACCATTAATTCTAGCACTTGTTGCGGGAATTCTCTTCATCTGTCTGCTATTGCGCTATGGCCAGCCTCTTCGCAGAAATATCTCCGAGCGAAATGGAGAAAGCTCTCCTTGAAAGAAAGTGCCGTGAGCGAATAGTACAGCTATTTGGCATGACTCGTCTACGGGACCTTAATACCACATGGTTCCTGTTATTCCGACCAATCTGGCAAGATTGCATCTTACCTGTTCTACGCTGCCTGTTATGCAGTGAAGAATGCGTGTTGGACGCTTGTCTAACATACCCATCAGCTGCGCCAAAGGACGTCGATACTTTGCTGGTCCCGATAACGGTCCATGCTTCGTGTTGTCCCCAGAGGCTCCCGATACTGATGTCAGCATTCATTGAGATCTCACAGACGCCTCCTGCTGCTGCTGAGGTACGAGAAACAACTCCAGGCACACAGGTAACCATGGACGCGAACATTGCTGCAGCGACCTATGCTGAGGGCAATGCTTCCCATCTTTGTGCGGTCAATCTCTTACATGAGGTGTTCGAACTTACACCAGCGACAGTGGATGATGTTTTGTCTATTGACATAGATGACCTAATGTTTACACCAGACTCGTGAACTGACTCTGATTCGGCATACTGAGTTCCAGTGCACACGGCAACAATTTGGCCTTCATTTTTTCAGAGACTTGGAACAATACCAAATTTGAACTTTTTTCCCATTTTTCGAATGCAAATGGCACTCCGATCTGCTTAAAGTAGAACTAGCCTTATAATACAGACTTGGCAGTACTTCCAGGGACACTTAGTCATCTTGTGTGTCTAAATTAGTTCATTTAAACTTCATGACAGGAAATGACTTTGATTTTGAACAACCTTATCGATCATTTTCGTCATATGTAAATATTGCTTTTATATTTCGTTCCGAATGCATTTATTTCAGACTTTATGCAGGAAATGAAAACACTGCTTCTTGGTGTACAGAAACCTTTGCATTTTAAATGTGTCTTTTAAAGCTTTTAGGATATGTTTTAAGATATGCGGTACTCCGGTTTTTATTGTATAGCATTCTAAATGTTTAGGCATTTTTAGTATTGTTGTTTACACGAAAGAGGAGTGGGTGTTGTATACTTCATAGGGTGTCCTTAAACGGCCTTTCTAGAATCATGTCCTTATATAGACATAACCTAACCTGCCCTTATATAGGCATAGAATCCCAGGCCTTATTTAGGCATAGACTATGCATACCAAATACAGGCATAGCTTCCGACATCCGTCCACCCTAGCGTCTCAACGAGTCCATGAAAAAACAGACCCTCAGGCTGCGGGAGTTTCCCTTGCCCAGGACTATTGATTTCTTCAAGGACTCATACATTATGCATGAACCTCTTATTCCCTAAGGGATTCATTCATGACGTCTTTCGCTACCCAACTCACGTCAATGCTACCATTTTCAGGTATAAATATACCTTCCCAAACCCCTGTAAATCAGAGGAGACCTCGACTTCAGAGGAGCCCGATTCCCGGCCAGACGCACTGAGAAGACGCTGCCCTTCCTGCTCGAAGAGAGTCCAGCTTCCAGTGATCTAACTTCCCTTGCGGGGTGTTGGAGTTCAAGTCCGGAAAAGAGATTCCTACCTCTCTCATTCTTCAGGTATGGAGCAGACTAGAACCTAGAGAGACTCTTGGCATACTAGACTCTTGGCATACTAGACTCTTGGCATACTAGACTCTGGGTATACTCTAGTCAAGGATACAGCACCTACTTCTCCCTACACCTAGGATAGGTTAGGTATACTGGGGTAGAATTAGGGTAGAAACGCATCGTATGAGTACTCGCATTTTTAGGCTGTGTCATTTTATGTAAATGCATATATGCTGAAAAGATAATGCTAACGCAGTATTATTTATTTTTACTGCTCACCTTGTACATCATTTATCTCGCATACTGTCTTGTGATCATAACAGCACAACTACTTTACAACAGAAACAAGACTGTTCAATAAATCCTTTATTGAAACGCCCGTCTGTTATTTCTGTGTAACTCTGAGAATAACTGAAACATGCACGACTGAGCTGAGTGAAATAGTTATCTATTGTTTCTACGACTCTGGGACACATCCTGATTCTGTAAGGAAAACACAGTGGTCATGTTTTGCGGCAGCCAGAAACTAATCCCTTCTTGTCGTCAAGAAGTTTCTAGTGGCCTCTGAGCTAGCTGGCACAAGTAATTAAGTTTAATATACTCGATAGGGACATACCGACCTCAGTCCTATGTCAAACCTATAGGATATATTATTCCAATGCGCAGAGCCTATAAGGGAAATAGGAGCTACACTACAGTACCCTAATATAGGCCCGGGTAACATCATACCCCTTCACCTACATTACCTCCCCTACACTACACTGTAAGGAGCCTTTTAGGATTGAACCTTTACCTAGTTCTAGTCCTGGGTGCAGAAGGAGGGTTCCTAAACAATAGAGTCCTATAACTCCATCAATAGACTCACACAGTATGAATGAATATTCATAAGGGTTCTTAGAAACCAGGCAGGGGCTACACCACCTTCCTCCCCATATCTACGTACACAGTTCATCCCATACGTCATCCTCAAATCCAACAATGGCTAATACAAGCAACAAGGGACAAAGGAGCCCTGGATACTTTCTGTATAAATACAGCACCTCTTGCTAGTGTTAGTTAGAGGGAACCGAGACTTCCAGGCCGACACACTGACCAGAGACGCTGAGGCTCCTGCATGCAGACGCTCCAGCTGACAGTGGTCTGAACATCCCTCGCGGAGTGTCCAACTCGAGATCAAGAAGGGCTCCTACATTCTCACACTTCAGGTAATGGGGTTCGACTAAATCCTAGAGGGATTCTTGGCTTCACACCTACTCATATGCTGGGTACACTTAGGTACATCTAGATAGGCATCATAGGAGTACGCGCTTTCTTTTATCCTGCATTTTATATTCATGCATTCATTTATGCTTATTGCAAAATGGTAGAACTGTACTATCCATTTATATTTACTGTACTGCTAATCAAATATCTCTGCTACTGTCTAATGGTTGTGGCAGCTCATATATTCTACACAAGAATAACAACTGTTCAATAAACCCTTATTGAAATGCCCAGGCTGTTTATTCTGTGTATCTCTGAGACTGAATAAGTAAGCACGAGTGACTGAGCGAAAAGTAGTACATTGTTTCCACGATCCTGAGGGATCAGGGTTGTCATGTTCTAAGGTTGCCAGAAACTATTCTCTCCCCGATAAGAGGAGACACTAGTGGCACTGTGAGCTAGCTTATGCAAACAGGCTAACATTTCTCGGTGGGGGTGCTCAGAGTCAGTCTGCCACCAAACCCACAGTTTATGTTATCCGAACGCGCAGGTCCTGTATGGGTAATATAGGAACTACACGACATGGCACCACCAACGTTTGTTGGGTACTTATTTAACAGTAGAATCTGAGTAGTTCAGTCGTGCTAAATCTCAGAGACCCCTACTCATAAAACACCAAAGACGTCTGGAGTGGGTGGGCACAAACTCCGCCACAGATGAGTAGGCGAAATATCTTATTTATTGGCTGCTGGTTAATCAATCTTGAAGGACATTTTGTTCCTAAAATTGTGCATAACACCTTATCTTAGTTCCCCTGAACAAACTTCTCCTTTCCAAAATGACTGAGGATGCAACCAACCCAGATAACCCGGTGGTGGCTAGACGCCTCTCAGTAGGAGATGAAGAGGTGGATGGAATTCTCATTGCACCTAAATTCAGACGTACTATCACCCTAAAATTACTAGAATATGGAGTACCAGCTAGGGGTGACTTAGTAGCTTTCGTGATTGAGGCACACAAATCAAATAAAACAGAGGTATTCTATTCATGGGTTACATTCCCAGAAGCAGATGCAAGAACACAGACTTTTCACTACTATACAGAAGGAGATGCACCAGTGGAATATGGTCCTTGCGAGGACATAGAGGTTCCACTCACGTACCAGGAACACCTATACTGGTTTAAAGGCACCCTAACCCATATAAGACACAGAGTAAGATTATGCCCGCTCGGAGGAGACGGGGCAACATGGCCAATATTAGCGGCCTACACACCACATCCTGACATTGAAACAATGCCACAGGCAGACTTACTCATACAACACAAGGATTTAATTAGAATCTACAGAAACTTGACGCAATTCGTCATGAGGACTTTAACAGTCCAACCAGCATCAGTTGCAACCAATGGAACTCAATCTCAGGGTAAAGCAACTAAAATCACACCACAAACTTTACACGCGTTAATGGGCAAGATGCCCACGAAACGTGAATAAATGCCATTCTGGGTAGCCCAGAAAATAACTCAGCTCGAGGCAGTATTTCCGAATACTACCCCGTTTGAAAAACACAGAATGCTAACAATCTGCTTGCCCATGGGGATAACACCACAAGTAGAGGATTGCACCTCTTGGGGTACAGTCTTTGCTGCCATATATACCAGGACACATGGTATTCCTTCATTAGCGGTGATACCAGATGTATTAAGACAAATACAAAACGAGTACGGGGCAGAGCCTGCCCTAAACTTGGGGATGAAGTTATTAAATAACTATGACCAGGTATCAGCCATAATACTAGCTAATATTAAAGGGGAAGCAGCTTCACTGGCAATCCGCCAACGCCTAAGGGAGTTCAGTCCGTTGGATCAACAACACGAACTACCCAAAATATTTGAAACTGCCTATGCAGAATTAGGCAGAGACAGTTTAGGTGGGAAAGCATTAAAACCACAACTGATGGGCAGTCCTGAAAAGGACACTACCAAGCAGACACCTGCTTCTTCTAAAAAGAAGTGGGATAATAAAAAACAACAAACCTTTAAAGGAAGCAGATCTCAATCCTGAGGTAGATCTCCCCCACAGGAGCCCTCTGAGAAGAGGTACAACCTCAGGAATAGGGATAATATTAGGAAACCTGACAGGTATCAGGATACTGATACACGTTCCTCTCGTTCCTTTCATGGCTCGATGAAAAACTCTGAGAGAAAAGGACGGTCAGAACACAAAGAGGAGCGTACAAAGTCCAGAGACAAGCAGCACGCTCAAGACTATACTTCCAAAAAAGAAGAAAAGCCAAAATCAAAACCTCAGTTTCAGAAGAAGAAAGTTGCAGGCATAAAGATCAGACATGCCCAGAATTCTGAGGACGCAACTTCTGAACGGGGAATGGGCTCTGACGATGCTAGACAGTGCGGCAGAAGTAACAATAGCTCGCCAGAACCTGCTGGAATTTCTGGTGACAGCGGACTTGAATGATTACATCACGGTGGAAACCCCAGATACAAGGGTGAGCGTCCCACATAAGTTACACAAAATAACACTCCAAATGGAGGGGGACAAGCCCAGGAAAGTTAAAGGTCTTATTTGGAAAAACCTATCATCTGGTTATGACATCCTATTAGCTGAACAAGATTGGCCGCCAGCATTCGTTATGGAGTGCCCTAGGGGAGAAACTGTAATTTTTCCAGCCTTCTCCGACCTCGTTCCCATACACCTTAAACATGCATATGCACGGGCGTGGCTTGGCTGGCCAGCATGGCGGACGTGAGCTGAGCGCGCTCCGTCCAGCCTCACATTAATCCTTTATATATCCTGCCTCTTCGGTGCTATACTTGGTCCCTGGGCTGCTCCGCTATCATCGACCGCTGAAGACTACCCCCGGAGCCGGTACTGGGGGCCGCCGGAGGTTTACAGGCGGAGGTGCGCCGATCAGCGGCAGCAGCGGCCTACGTGCGACGCGGCCTTATCCTGAGCTGCGGTGTCGCTTGGGTTTCCTGCCGTGTTGCCTGGCCGCCGCCGCGGTCACAGAGGGAGTGCGCCCTGCGTGGGCGGCTGTGTGAGCCTCGGCTGAGGCTTGCAGTGCGGGGCTCGCCCTGCGGCGTTGGTGGTCCTCCGGTCCCCGGCGAGGGTGCGGATACTGTCGGCGGCCTGATCGGTCGCGGTGCTGGGTGGCGGAGGCATCAGGAGTGCGGGGTGCGGCTGGCTGCCCGCCATCTTGGTGCCGCGGCTTCACCCCGGCGGCAGCCTGATCGGTTCCTGGCGGAGAGGGGGCCTCCCGGGACCGCCGGAGATTCTCCTCATCAAGTCCCCAGCACGTGAGTACGGCCGCGCTGCCTGGGAGGGTGGCCCGACGTCGGCCTGTGCCTTTCACTCTATCGTCTTCCCCCCTCCCCCCCTCCTCTGAGTGTTTGAGCCTACTGGGGGACCGGTGGTCTTGTCGGGCCGCACGGGGGGATCCGGTGTGAGCGGCATTAGGAGGGGGAAGACCCTGAGTGGCGGCCCACCGGCATGTCCACGAGGTTGGAGTGGTCCATTGAGCTCCCCTTCTCAGCCCCCAAGGTCTATTCAGTCATTTCGGCTGGCTGCCGGCCGGACAGCACGAGGAATCGAGTTGGAGGCAATTTTTCTGATATTGGTACGGCCGGTGAGGAGTGCTGGGGACATTGGCGGCCGAGTCGGGCCGCGGTGGGGAGCGTCGCTGGGGTCAGCGCCCCTGAGTCCTCGTTGGGGCCCCGGTGTTCCTTCTCCCCCCCCCCCCCCCATTTGTGATCTCTTCGGGGGTGGCACCACCAGGGGCTTGGCGGTCGTGTCGTGCCGCAGGGGGGGACCCCGTTCTGGGGGTACCTCCGGGGGGCTCCGCTGGGTCGGCCAGACGAAAGGCAATTTGGGGGGCGGCCTGCCTCCGCCTCGACGCCATCGGGAGTGGGACCCCGACCTCCGTCGGAACGGCTGTGTATCCACCTCCTGGAGGTTTTCCGGCCGGGGTCGGTGGCAGTAACTGGGCCGCTATGACCAGAGATAAGCCCGGCGGCGGCTCAACTAAACAGAGCACTATGGACAAATTCACGGGCCAGGGGGCTCCGGCGGCGCTGCCAGGGGGGTCTCAAAATGCTGTACCTGACAACGCTGCCCTCATGGCAGCCATTACTCAATCCAGAGACGCCCTGAAAGCCAAGATCGGGGCGGTCGGCTCCGACGTAATGCTCCTACGCCAGGACCTGAGAAACGCGGTAGCCCGCATTACAGAGACAGAGGCCAGAATCTCGGGCGTGGAAGATGTGGTTGCCACGCTGCAGCAGCAGGAATCGTCACTCGAGACTACACAACGGGGCCTGGCATTGAGAGTGGAAGATGCGGAGGGGAGGGCGCGACGCAACAACCTGCGCTTCGTTGGTTTTCCGGAGGACTGCGAAAAGGGGAATATGGAGCGGTTTCTCACGGACTGGCTTGAGGGCTGGCTTCCCCCTGGGGAACTATCGACTTGCTTTGCGGTGGAGCGCGCACATAGGGCCTTGATGCAGAAGCCCCCCCCCCCGGGTGCCCGTCCGCGGCCTGTCATCGCCAAGCTCCTAAATTACCACGACCGGGACATCATCCTGAAACAGGCCCGGGCTAAGGACCCACTGCTATTTAACAACTCACGCATCCTAATCTTTCCGGACTATACTAAGCTAGTGCAGCAGCGGTGGCAGTCGTTCCTAGCCGCCAAGGCCCGCCTCCGTGAACTCAAGCTCCCTTATGCTCTACTTTACCCGGCCAGGCTGCGTGTGGTATACCGGTCCCGCACCCACTTCTTTGACACACCGGAGGAGGTGTTTCACTGGACAGATGAAACTTTGCGGCTGCGTCCTCATTCTCCCCCGGGAAGAGAATCCGACTCTTCTTCAGGTGGGCCTGCCCGGAATCAGCACGGGCCGAGGGGAAGAGGGGGCAGACGCTCCAAGTCCAGGCGTCGCTCACAGTCTGCAGGTGCCACGGCCCGGGAGGGGTCCGTTTCCCGGCCACGTGTTTCAGCGGACTGACACCAGGATGACCATGCAACTTTTTGAATTTGAGCATTCTTCATAGACCGAAGCGGCATGTATGATGGTCAGTCTCTCCGTGGGGCTCCACAGATGGAGAGGAGGCCACAAGACAATGGGCTGTGACTTGGGGATCCATTGGCGGGTGAGGGGTGGGACCTCCTGTTGGGGTCAGCCTGCTCTGCCTGCCGCAACAGGTACTTCATTGTTCTGGAGGTACAGGGTGGGGGGGGAGTTGTTGGGTTGTGTTTTTTGGGGGGGGGGTTTGTGGGGTTGCTGCACTGTCTACCTGTGTTCTGGACTTTATTACGTTCGGCGGAAGATTCTTGATGCTGCCATTGCACTGTATAGAACCTGCACAGAGTAGGAATGTCTGTTGGCACACGGGAGGCCCCTGGTCATATTAGAGTTCTTAGTTGGAATGTTAGAGGGGCACTCGACAAGATCAAACGGGGGGCTATTCTGAAGTCAGCCAAGCGCGCCCGCGCAGATGTATTATTGTTGCAGGAGACCCACCTCATGGGGACTAAGGCACTATGCTTCCAGCGCTTCGGATTTACACAGGTCTTTCATTCCGGGTTTGTGAGGGGGTTCCAGAGGGGTGGCTATCTTAATACACCGTAGAGTTGCACACACACACGTTAAGACTTGGGGGGGATCTTCAGGGCCGGTACTTGTTTGTGCAGGGCACGGTAGGGGGTGAGATTTTGGTACTGGGGAGCGTTTATGCCCCCCGCCTCTTTCCTGGGGGCTGGCAGAGAAAATTATGACCCTGTGGGCGGATATACCCGAGGGCCTTGCGGTTGTGGGAGGGGATTGGAACGATGTGATGGATGTGGCCAGAGACAGATGGAGGTCGGGGGGTCTGTCTGAGGCCCGCCATCCTACTAAACTGTACTCCTTAGTGATGAGCCTTGATTGGGTCGACCCCTGGCGCAGGATGCATGGTAGTACACAGGGTTATACATATCTTTCGGCAGTCCATGGTTCCTTTTCCCGCCTCGACTATCTATGTATTCCACGGGTCTTTGACAGCAGAGTAGTGGCGGCGGATATTCTCCTGCGTGGACTTTCCGACCACTCTCCAGTGGCACTAACTATACGAGCCGGGGGAGCCTGTGGGCCATTCCGATGGCGTTTATCAGTCTGGAACCTTCAGAAGGAGGAATACAGGGAACGAATGGCAGATGCCCTTGATCAATATCTGGCCATTAACTTGGGTTCGGTCTCGGGGGCTGGGACTCTTTGGGAGGCCTTGAAGCCCACCATTCAGGGGGTAGACATCTCCTTTTGCGCTGCGGCCCGAAGACTGCGCAGAGAGGTCCTGGTTCGTGCAGAAGCTACTATTCTTGAGTTGGAGGCGCGCGGCCGGGAGGAGGGTGGGCGGCTGGCTCGACATCAGTTACTGCTAGCGCAGCAGGATTATTCTCATATCCTCTTAGATGAGGCTCACCAGGCTTGGCTCGCTAAGCGTAGTAGGATCTACCAATAGGGCGACAAATCTGGTAAAATGCTGCATCGTTTGGGTCAGGGCTCGCTTCGCCCCCAGGCCCTCCCGGGTGTCGTGGGATCGGATGGGTTACCTGTGTTAGGCGTGTCGGCTATTGCACGTAGTTTAGCAGAGTATTATGTTCAGTTATATGCCCCTACGGAATGTCTCCCAGCGGAAGTCATTGATCGTTTCTTGGACGATCTCCCGCCGAAAGCACTCTCAGATGAAATTAGGGAAGAACTGGAAGGCCCGCTTACTGACGACGAACTGGGGGCGGCCCTGGGAGATCTTAATTCTGGCAAGGCCCCAGGCCCTAATGGCTTTCCATGAGAATTTTAAAAAATATATTTTTTGCAGCTGGGGCCCCACTACCGCAGGGTGGTGGAGGAGGCCAGGGACCGGGGGTGTCTGCCCAGTGACTGGAGACATGCGGAGATAGTAGTTTTACATAAGCCCGGTAGACCGCCGGAACACCACGCCTCGTATCGCCCTATCTCTCTCCTGAACGTGGAGGCCAAGATATTAGCTAAGGCATTGGCGAACCGCCTCCGCCCCCACATAGCCTTGCTGGTACATCCGGACCAGGCTGGGTTCATGCCCCAGCGGGCAACCCGCCATAATATTAGGTGGGCGCATGTGGCGGTCGCGACGATCCAGGGACTGGGAGAACGGGCTGTGCTTCTGCTGGCAGATATGGACAGGGCGTTCGATTCCTTGAGTTGGGTCTATTTATTTGCGCTCCTGCGGCGGCTGAATTTTGGACCGCGTTTCCTGTCCTATCTCACCCTGCTATATACTGACTTGACGGTCTCGGTGCGAGTGGCGGGCTTCGTTTCTTCTGCATTCTCTATTGGGCGGGGCACCAGGCAGGGGTGTCCGCTATCCCCATATCTTTTCGCTCTAGCAATGGAACCCTTGGCTGCATGGGTGCGGATGGACGCTCAGGTGTCCGGCTTTGAATGGGCACACGGACTGTCCGATCGCATCGCCCTTTACGCGGACGATGTCTTGTTCTTCCTTACCAACCTGGAACGCACGGGTCCTCGGTTGTTGCGTATCATGCAGATCTTCGGGGAAACATTGGGTCTCTATATGAACCCTCGGAAGTCCACCCTGTGGGTGTTGGGAGGTCGGGGCGAGCTCGGTTCTTGGGCATCATCGGTACAGGTGGTACAGGGGGGCATGAAATATTTGGGGGTATACTTGTCCGATTCTCCCAACACGGCCTGGGAGCGAAATCTCGCACCGGTATGGGAGCGGGTGCGTGAGGATATTAAGACCTGGTCCCACATGCCCCTGTCCATCTACGGCCGGTCAGCCATTTTTAAGATGGTGTCGCTCCCGCGACTACTGTATCAATTACAAAATCATCCCTACCCGATTCCCCCACGGTGGGTCCGGCAGGTGAATTCTGTTCTGGGACAGTTCCTTTGGGATGGTGGGGTGGTGAGGGTGGCGGTCCGGACATGCTTCCTATCTACGTATTGCGGGGGGCTGGCAACCTCCGATATTTGGTCTTATTATGTTGCATCGCATCTACTTGTCTTAAACGAGTGGTGGTATGGAGCCAGGGCAGACCCAGCATACGCCGTGGAGCGGCGCTGCATGGGTGACCAGTCCCTACACACTATTCTTTATTCTGCTCCGTTGAGGCGTCTCCTTCCCTCTGTCACGCGGATTGTTTTTCAGCTTTGGAGGCAGGCATTGCGGAAGATGGGCTGGTGGAATAGATTGAGTCGGGAGACTCCATTATGGCACAACGGCCGCTTTCCGCAATTGCTGAGTCTCTCCGGGTTTCGCGATTGGGACAACATTGGGATATCTACTCTGGGGGACGTTATGTGGGGTACGATTCTGAAATCCTTTCAAGACATTCAGGCGGCTTTCCAGATGCCAAAGACTCAGTTCTTTAAATATTTGCAATTTCGGCATGCTATTTCTCCCAGCTTGGAGGGTCTGGACTCGCTGCCGGAGTTTAGCCCGGTAGAAGCTAAGGTATTTATGGGGGACCTCCTGGACCATAAGATCTCCAAAATCTATCAGTCCTTGGTTACGCACTGTTACCCCTCTTTGCAGTGTCTGAGGGAGGCCTGGGAGGGCGATGTGGGTCGGATGGAGGAAGACGACTGGACAGAAGCTTTGGCATCCCCGCGAGGGGCGGCTATTGCGATGAGCCTGCGGCTTATTCAATTTAAATACCTCCATCGGGTTTACTTTACCAGGGTTAGGCTCTGGAGGGCGGGCTTGGTGGCTTCCCCGGTGTGTCTCCGCTGCGGGCACGAAGAGGGGACCCTGATACATACTACATGGCCCTGCACAGCGCTAGCACGATTCTGGAGGGGGGTTCTGGCCTGTCTCTCTGAAGTTCTGGGGTGGGTGTTCCCTCATTCGCCGAAGCTTGTTCTCCTCCATGTGATGGACGGGATCGGGGGCAACATCTATAAGCGACATCTCATGCTCCTAGGCTTTACCTTAGTGAAGAGAGATATAGCTAGAGCCTGGAAGGCGGTGGTTGCTCCCTCGGTCTTGATTTGGAAAAATGGTCTGGACTTTTGTATGGGCCTCGAGATCCCCATTTTTGAAGCTAGAGGGTGCCCTCGAAAGCACTATAAGATCTGGAGGCGCTGGGCGGATTATCGAGGACTGGAGGTGGAGCCGCCACGGGGGGGCCGAGGCCGAGATCCGGAATAGCCTGTTGGCCTCTCCTGTTCCTTGCACTTCCTTATGTGTGGCTCGCAATTTCTCAGCAGAAAATGGTATTGTGGATGTTGAGCACTTGTGTAGATCAATGGCAGTTTGGGTCAGTGATATGTTGCTCCGGAATAAGGAGACGGTGCGCTGGGGGGTGGGGAGGGAGGAGGGGTAGTTGGTTGTTTGCAGGGATTGATTTTATTTGTATTGCCTGTCATATTCTCCTGGCTTTACATATGTAAAATGGTAAAAGTCAATTTTTGTATCTTGCATGTGGCAGCTGTCTCTGGGATTTAGAGGTCTGCGTCATATGTGCTATTTTGACAAATAAAATCTGTTTAAAAAAAAAAAAAAACATGCATATGCACAGGAGTGGGCAGTTGCCCTAGCTCCAGCATTGTACAAAAATCATGCCGGATGGGATGAGGATTCAACCCACCACGTAATCCCGTTAAAAGTTTCACCAAATGCTCAAAGGCAATACCCAATAAAGCAAGAAGCTAAAAAACAGGTCAGGGAGATCTTAGATCAACTTGAATACCAAGGGGTGATTGAAAAATGCACCTCACCAATGAACAACACTTTGTTTCCAGTATCAAAACCGGACAACTCATATCGTCTAGTTTTAGATTACAGACATTTAAACACATGCACAAAGACATTCGCTGTCCAAAACGCACACAGTGCCGCATTAATGAATAACATTGTGCGGAAAAAGTACAAAACTACACTAGATATCTCAAATGGATTTTTCTGCCAAAATATAGCGCCTAAAAGCAGGTATTTGACCGCATTCTCTGCGTTGGGGTCCCAGCGACAATTTTGTCGCCTCCCCCAGGGGTATAAGAACAGCCCGGGGGTATTTTCAGCAAGGGTAACTGAGTTACTACAAAATTTTGATGAGGAAGCATTGTCCTATGGGGAGGATATTTATCTGACGGACGATGACTTAAAAAGGCACTTGACCAGGGTGAGCACCATTATTATGGGATTCGCCTCTGAGGGCTACAAATTTAATTTTAAGGAATCAAAAATAGCCCACCTCAATGTCCTATTTTAGGATATGAGCTTTCAAGTGAAGGGAAAAGCCTGGCAGCTAACTTTTTAGAAAAGTGTGCGCTGCTTCAACCACCAAAATCATTAAAAAATCTACAATCAATACTGGGATTCCTAAATTTGGGCAGAACTTACATTTTGGATTACGCAGAAAGAGTAAAACCTTTCTACGACTTAATCAAACCTGACTTTTTAGTCAGACACTGGACACAGGAACACACAAACATCCTACGTTCACTACAAGATGACATGATAGCTTCCAAACACTTGCAGACATGCGTAAACATACGCAACTTAGTGATCCGAATAATAGCGGGTCAATGCGGCCACACCTACTTAACCTTCAATGAAGGAGAAACTGTACCAATCGCATACAAATCACACCTGTACACAAGCGCAGAAATGTGTTTCACTTCAACAGAAAAAACCCTGACAGCAGTTCAGACCGCTGTAGCAAGAGAAAGAGCACTGGCTCAGGGGAAACGCATAATCGTCGTTACCCCGGTACCAGCTTTAGAAGCTGTTACAAAGGCTAGCATTCCAAATGCAAAAGCTTTACATCCGAGATGGATACAATGGGCTAATTCTCTTACTGCAACGGATGTTGAATACAGATTTGGTCCAAGTCTAAAAACACAAGCATTTCTGCAATACGAACAGAATATCCTCTACCAAATGAAATCTTGCCTCTAGATCAGTATGAATATATAATTTACACTGACGGATCTGCTCAACCGGCCATAGGGAGTAAGCAACAATACAGCGCGACATGTGCTATTGTTAAAAATCGCATGCGGGATGGAAAGTTCCATCCGAGTTGCACCAAAACGCAATCTCTAGGAGACTGCACGGCTCAGTTGGCAGAGTTAAAAGCACTGATACTGGCACTTGTAAATACGGATCACGAATTCCCCACACTAATTGTGTGTGATTCCTTTTACTGTGTACAGTCATACAATGAATATTTATATCATTGGGAACAGAACGGGTTTAAAGACGCAAAAGGTGGCACAATTAAGCATAAAATGCTATGGGAACAGGTAGTTGAGTTGAAGAACGAACTACCGAGGGCTCACGTGATCCATACACTGAGTCATCAACGTGATGGCGTTCACGTTGAAGGGAATTCATTGGCTGATGAAGCCGCAAAGGGGGCTGTACGCACGGCTTCCGTAGCTTCAATCACTCGTTCAAAAACGAGAATAGACGGTGAGATTATGGTGGCTGTTAATGCTTCAAGCAAAAACAGCGGTGCAGTACCAAAGAAATTTCCACTCAAGTACTCCTACAAGTTAGATGCAAACAACATTCCATATGCTCAAATTCCTGGAGTGGGGGACAGAGTAATACCAAATATGGATCGTAGGCAAGGTTTAATACTAGCAGCACACGAGGGTTTGGGCTCTGCGCATACAGGCCTTACAGCTACTATTCCGCTACTGAAACAGCGCTATTGGTGGCCAGGTCTAGCAAAACAAACTAAAGACTATGTATTGAAATGTGACATCTGCCAGCAGATGAAGGGCTCCACCATAAAACGTCCGGCGCAGACACCACTACTGATATCTGACAAACCTCTCGCATCTGTGTATCTGGACCACTGCGGCCCCTTACGATCTGATGGGGCTTACAAGTATATCATGGTTGCAGTGGATTCCTGCTCTAGATTCCTCTGGGTCTGGCCTCAGCGCTCGTCTGACGCTCGAACTGTTATCAAAGATTTGCAAGTCTTTATAGGGACATACGCAGTTGGCACGTTACATTCTGACCGTGGCCCGGCGTTTAGCTCTCGGGCTTACAAAGAGGCCATGGAAAGTATGGGCGTTGCATTGCGGTACTCCTCTCCGTACCATCCTGAGGGAAATTCGGTTGTGGAGAGGAAAAACCGGGACTTAAAGCAATATTTAACAGCTAGGGTATTAGGCAAGGGCGGTAGTTGGGTCAATCACCTTTATGGGGTACAAAGAGCACTCAATAACTAGCCAAGAAGTTCTCTAGGGGGGTGTCACTCCATATGAGGTCCTATTTGGGACGAGAATGTGGGTACCTGATCTTGATTGTGAAGGCGCAGTGGCGGATGAGAAACCATTTGATATCCATGATCGTTTGGCTGTTTTACAGGATCTAAATGAATCCAGGACACAACAAAGCAACGTTGTCCAGAGACAGACCGCCACTGGGGAAGTCAAGGCAAACACGGCAAGACCTGTCTGGGTCCCAAAAGTCGGTGATCTGGTCAGAGAGAAAATAGCGGACAAGAAAGAATTCGGGCCATCCTACAGAAAGCCTGTACCGGTCCTAGCAGTACAAGGAACAAGAACTGTGCTCTTGCCGCCTCTTGCCGGGAAAAAGGAGAAAAGATTTGTCTCAATTGACTTAGTCAAACCACTCTATGTGGCCGATACTGAACAGTAGGCCTCG
The DNA here is from genome assembly GCA_963921515.1 of Calotriton arnoldi. Lineage (NCBI taxonomy): Eukaryota > Metazoa > Chordata > Amphibia > Caudata > Salamandridae > Calotriton > Calotriton arnoldi. The sequence continues at coordinate 2,744,492 of CAWUFW010001068.1, read as the reverse complement.
TGGACTCCACAGTAGCAGATGTCCTCCTCTCGCTACAATCCAATAAGTTCAAACAGAAAGACTCATCACGTTTGAAGAGCCTCCTGTGCGGAATGAAGGACTGAGCAACAATGGTATGGAACTCGTTCCCCTTGAACCAGAAGTTCAACTTCAAAATCCAATTCAAAACAATACACAAGTTGCAATTAGACCAAATACAGACGTCTACGTCAACATGCCTCGACAAGAGCAAAATGCGATTTCAACAAATCCTGATGCAATTCCTACAATTGATCGAACTGCTTCTGGCTACTTCATGAACTTTGATACGTTTTCTTTGGATCCAAGTGAACCGGAAACGACGCCAGCCCAAAATTCACGCAAGCAGCAAGTTAAAGACTTTCTAAACTTTCTTAAAAAGACTTACCTGGTATCGACTTGGTTAGAACCCTGGGTAATTACTGGGATTCTATTTTTTCTTTTCTGGCTAGGCTTAGTCATAACTTTTAGCATGCTTATTATTGGACGATACCTTCAACAAAGCTCTACAGCCCAAAAAGTTAATTTGATTTTAAAACCACATCAATCTTCACATCGTGAACAAAGAGACTTGTCAACAGTGAACATCACAGCAGTTCCTATACCGGACGGTATAGTCTGGGACAAAGTTGATTTTTATATATTCGGTCCGACTGAACTTTTAAAACTTTCACATATATTTAAAATGTCATTAAGTGATATCATTACCTCCAGTACATTTTCTGATGATTGGGACTCTGAAACTGTTAATAACATGTTGTCTGATTTAGAAAAAACTGCCGCATTTCCGAACAATGAAATGTTGGGTAATTCAGACTATAACACATTGTACTGTTACCAACATTATGGTCATTGTTAGACCTGGCATCCTTGGCGTGGGTCTCCCTTCCATTTTTTATGATGCCTCCTATGTTACTGATCTGTTTTTGCTGGTGTTAGATGCTTTGGGCACTGTGCCACTGCTATTCAGTGCCACAGTGCAAGTGCTCCCTATGATAAATTGTGTTATGTATTAGTGACTCCATGATTGGATGATTGGTTTACTTGTCAGTCCCTAGTACAGTGCACTGAGTGTGCCCAGGGCTTGTAAATCCAATGCCGCTGGTGGGCTTGCAGCACTGGTTGTGCCACCCACAGAAGCGGCTTGTAAAATGTGCCTCAGGCCTGCCATTGCAGAGCCTGTGTGCAGCCTAGGGCTGCCATGTCGACTTGGTGAGTACACCCACTTACCAGTCCCTAAACCTTCCCTTTACTGCATGTTGGTCACCCCTAAAGTAGGCCCTAGGGCAGGGTGCATTGTAAGTACAAGGTAGGACATGCCCTGGTGTGTGTGGCATGTCCTAATAGTGAATTACAGCCATTTTCGTTTTTCACTATTGCAAGGCTACCTGCTCCCCATAGGCCAGAATGGGCAGACTGACTATTACACCTTATAGTCAGAACTGACCCAGGGAACATGGTAGAAAAACGAATTTAGTATGCCTGAACTCAGAATGATAAAATACATCTTTTAGTGAAGTTGGTTTTAACATTCTGTGTTTGAAAATACCACTTTTAGAAAGTGGGTATTTTCTTGCCTAAACTTCAAGCCTGCCTCTGCTAGGTTGTGTATTCCTTGTCTGGAGATTGAGTGACAGGGGCTGGGGGTGGCTACAGGAGACAGGGTGAGTCAGCACAGGGCTGAATAGAAAGATCTGCATCCAGAGTGGAGGGAGGAGTTGCACCTGGGTCTGAATAGGGCTGTGCCTGCCTTCCACAATGCTGGCTCCACCTCCTGCCGGGCGGCTGAGCACTCTGCCCCACATTCTGAAAGGAAAGAAGGAGTCAGAAAAACAAAGTGCTCCAGGACTGACCAGAACTGGTTTTGGACTAGGCAGAGGCCTCTCTGCCTTCAGAGAGACAAAGAAAAACTGTGTATAAAAAGGGGACCCAGACCCCTAGGAAATTAGATCACTTTGGGAAAACAAGAAGAAACCTTTGCTGAGGAGCGGAACCAAGAAGAAACTGAGGAGAAGACTATCCCTAAGCTAGAGGGATCTGCCTGCAGTGGTTGCCTGACTGCCAAAGGAAGGAGAAAGGACTTTGTGTGCACTTTTATTCAACTTGTGAAGGATCTCCAAGTGCTTGAGAAAAGAGCTTGCCTCCTGCTGAAGTATCAGGGACAACAGACTTCAACCACCAGCTCCCCAAGAATCCTTTGGAAGTGCCTGCTGCTGTTTTGGGCCTTCTGAAGGGACTGCGTGTCGCAAGGAGCTGGAAGCGCGACTCAAGAGGGAGAAGCGTGTCGCCGTCACAGCCGCTGCCGTCGCATCACGGGAATGACGCCGCTGTAGCTGTCGCATTGCACCGCATCTCGAGAAACGTCCCGCAAGACCGAAGAAGCGTGTCGCCGTCGCAGCCGCTGCCGTCGCATCGTAGATGTCGCCGCTGTAGCTGTCGCATTGCACCGCATCAAGAGAAGAGTCTTGCATCGAGGAAGAAGCGTGTCGCCGTCGCAGCCGCTGCCGTCGCATCGTAGATGTCGCCGCTGTAGCTGTCGCATTGCACCGCATCGAGAGAAGCGCCTCGCATCCACGGAGAAGCGTGCCGCCGTCGGAGCTGCTGCCGTCGCATCACGAAACAAGGGTGTCGCCGCTGCAGTTGTCGCAACGTCGGAGAAGAGTGTCGCCGCCAAAGCCGCTGTCGTCGCATCACGGAACGAGGGTGTCTCCGCTGCAGCTGACGCATCGAGTCGAGACTTCTCGCAACATCGGAGAAGCGTGCCGCATCAGGAAGAACTTGACGTCTTTATTTCTTTGCACCAGAACTTTGTCGCATCTCCATCTCTGCAACACTTTCGTTGTAGAAACGTGACGCATCGTAAGGTACATTGACTCAAAGTGTCGCATTTTAAGAACTTAAGAGAACTAAGCTAAACCTACCATTTTAAGTACAGTATTGTGGATTTTTGTCGTTTATGGTCTTGTGTTAAAACTATATAAAGAATACTTATTTTTGATATAAACCTTGTGTGGTGTCCATCTGTAGTGTTGTCACTAGATTACTGTATGTGTTCACAAATGCTTTACACACTGCCTCTGAGATAAGCCTGTCTGCTCCTGCCAAGCTACCAAGGGGGTGAGCAGGGGTTATTTTAGGAGTGTACCCCCCTACCCTGACTAGAGGCGAGGGTCCCTATTTGTCACAAGTACCTACCTGTGCCAACTAGAGACCCCCAATTCTAACAGTCATCATTTCCTACACAAATCTATTTCGCCTAGAAATGTTTTTGAGTACCACCAGTGGGAACATTGCCCTACACCACCAAAAAGTAGTTTGCATACATTTGCACAGAAATTTTCATATTTTTCAGGGTTTAACACCACTGACCTGACGTCATTTTATTATAAAGTTACACCGACATCGGCACTGAAAATGATGTTGACTAACACCAACGAGATTTACTCTGCTTCCTTTATCGCCCAATTGTTTGAACAGGGTTTCGACCTATGGAATGACACAATAGACTTGAAATCAGTATGGGGTTCTAGGGACTGGCAAGTCCAGGGAACAGAAGCGCTATTTAAAGCATGCCTCATTTCACAGCAGATGATATTTCTAAATGACACTGTGCAACAGACATCCTGTCTTGGACTAGCCAAGAACAAGGACCTGAACACACCTCGGTTTCCAACACCATCGCAGATGGAGGGGTGGCAAAATTCGACTTAAAAAGAAGGGGCAACAATAGATGACATTTTACAGTACAATAGAACAGACCCTGATTGGAAGAAATGGGTGGTTTGGCCCTTAGACACGAACACATGTCAGAAAAGATTCTGGGGTATGACCGAAGGGTTCAATATCCACAGGCCAGACCCACGTTATGTACAGAGAGAACATCCAGGGGTAGTGACATCCTACAGTGTTGGGAAGTTGTGCCTTGATTGGCTAGAAATCTCAACACTCACAGAAGTGAAACAACACTTAGCCTTACTCTCACAAGACATGGATCTTAAGGATTTTTTAAGAGGTCCCAGGAAACCTCGTCAGAAACGTTTCATATATGCTGGCATTTATGCTGCCTACAATGAAAACTGGAAAATATCCCAACAAGAGGCCGCATAGAGAATTCGGGAAATAGACCGTATTAACTTGGAGAAATCTCTAGCAGTGGTAGACAACGGGTTAACAACTTTGACCTCTAGGATATATTCCTTAGGCAACATTGTATCTTCTGCGATAGACATACTGGAACAGGATTTAGCCATATTACAACACGGGCAATCTCAGTTACGTTCTGTTATGTTATTAAGCTGGACGCTGCAATCTTTGCGTGCAGGCTATGTGCCTTGGCGTTATATCAACAGTACGTCTCTGTTTTCTGAATATAATCTAACAGATAAACAGATGGAAATGGCACAAAGGGGAGCAAAATATACAATGCTGCGTATTGAAAAACTGGACAGGTTACCATTCACGGTAGCGAAATCTCTGTCTACGAAATGGCTTATCCATGGCCACATCACTCTACCGGACACTACTTTTCAGTTTCAATATTGCCTTGAGCAAAGGCAGGCGGACAAATATGAAAAGATGGGTAAGGAATACATTAAGGAATCTTGGGAGTTACCATACAGATTTCGATGCCGGAGTGGGGATCGAGAAGTGTTTCTAAGCGGTACAAACTGCAAGAACGCTTTAAGCGGTTCTCTCATGTGCCAGGACATTTCATTGCACAGAGCTTGAGATGGGTCGGTAGCTAACTTGTCCTGCCACATGAAAGGGACTCCAGCAGCCGTGATTACACCGGTATTCGAGCTGCTCTCGAATGGGAGTTACTTGATGCTGAACGATCAAGGTTGCTGTGGGATGCTTCCGGGCATTGCCTATCTGGTCACTGTGAACTCCAGGGTCACTTGCTGTATGGCCTTCGTTGAATGTTTCCTTTATACAGTTTGATACTTTGAGCAGACTGAAAGCCATGCTTTTGCAGCAAACCGTACCTTAACATCCGCTCGAGAGACCTTTGATCTTCAAATCGCAAGGACCTAGACTGAGATACAGGCACTTATACGTACAAACTGCCCCATTCATTTCGCAGAAATGGTGGGTCGTACCTTTAATATGTCTGATACGAGTGGTATTGTACACCTATTTAAGATCATAGGGTCAGGATTTCTAAGCACCTTTCAGACAATCCTCGGAGTTATTCCAAATTTTATACACTCTGTATTGGGAAGCGTTTTTGGAGGTCTTCCGCTGATCCTGCTTTCTATCGCAGGAATCCTGATTGTCATTTTTCTGCTCCGCAATGGACGTCCCAGTTACCAACGAGATGGCAAAAGCGCTCCTGGAGTGCAAATACAGTGAACTCATGGTTAAACATCTGGGCACACCTCGCCTAAGGGAACAGAGCGCTTCTTGGTTCCTATGGTTTAGACCAGTCTGGATGGACTGCATCTTACCTGTTCTTCGATGCCTGTTTTGCGGTGACGAATGCGTGTTGGACCTCTGTCTGACACTTGCAACGGACACGCCTGTGGACTTGAATACCCGGCTGGAACCCCTGAGGGCCCATGCTCGGCAATGTCCCCAGCGTAGTCCCATCTTGATGGCTGCATTCCTCAAGAATCTGCAGGTGCCTTTTACAACTGGGTTGAGCATCAGCTCCACCACTAGCACCGAGGTATCGACTACAGCACTGGCTGCCTCTACACCAGCTATTGACAGTACTGAATATCACCTGTGCTCCATTGACGTACTTTGCGAGGTGTTACAAGGACCGTCCCCTGCAGCAGCAAGCAACGACGATGTTGCGTCTCCCAGCCATGACACTTAATCTAAAATTGGCTCATTGTGAGCTGGGAAAGAATTCAGTTTTTTTTCCCCCCAAAACTCAACTAAACTTGGAACATATCCTTTAAATTGACACTTTCGCTGAAAAGCATGGCCTCCTGACGCTTATAGTGGTTCGACTTATATAAACGAACTCAATTAGGACTTTGGCTTAAGTAGCAATTCCAAGAAATGCTTTTTCAAAAAATGTTCTCCTCCCCCTGAGGTTGTTTTTAAAACTGATTTTAAGACAATGTTTTTACAACACTCTGTGATGGTTTTAATGCGCTACTACCTAATAGTGGAAATGGTTCGCCAGCATTTTTATCATTGTTGGCTGTTCGGAAGAGGAGTGGGTGTTATGTTCCATATAGGTACCCTAATATAGGCCCGGGTAACATCATACCCCTTCACCTACATTACCTCCCCTACACTACACTGTAACGAGCCTTTTAGGATTGAACCTTTACCTAGTTCTAGTCCTGGGTGCAGAAGGAGGGTTTCTCCTAAACAATAGAGTCCTATAACTCCATCAATAGACTTACACAGTATGAATGAATATTCATAAGGGTTCTTAGAAACCAGGCTGGGGCTACAAGAGCTTCCTCCCCATATCTACGTACACGGTTCATCCCATACGTCATCCTCAAATCCAACAATGGATAATACAAGCAACAAGGGACAAAGGAGCCCTAGATACTTTCTGTATAAATACAGCACCTATTGCTTGTGTTAGTTAGAGGGAACCGAGACTTCCAGGCCGACACACTGACCAGAGACGCTGAGGCTCCTGCATGCAGACGCTCCAGCTGACAGTGGTCTGAACATCCCTCGCGGGGTGTCCAACTCGAGACCAAGAAGGGCTCCTACATTCTCACACTTCAGGTAATGGGGTTCGACTAAATCCTAGAGGGATTCTTGGCTTCACACCTACTCATATGCTAGGTACACTTAGGTACATCTAGATAGGCATCATAGGAGTGCGCGCTTTCTTTTATCCTGCATTTTATATTCATGCATTCATTTATGCTTATTGCAAAATGGTAGAACTGTACTATCCATTTATATTCACTGTACTGCTAATCATATATCTCTGCTACTGTCTAATGGTTGTTGCAGCTCATATATTCTACACAAGAATAACAACTGTTCAATAAACCCTTATTGAAACGCCCAGGCTGTTTATTCGGGGTATCTCTGAGACTGAATAAGTAAGCACGAGTGACTGAGCAAAAAGTAGTACATTGTTTCCACGATCCTGAGGGATCAGGGTTATCATGTTCTAAGGTTGCCAGAAACTATTCTCTCCACGATAAGAGGAGACACTAGTGGCACTGTGAGCTAGCTTATGCAAACAGGCTAACGTTTCTCAGTGGGGGTGCTCAGAGTCAGTCTGCCACCAAACCCCCAGATTATGCTATCCGAACGCGCAGGTCCTGTATGGGTAATATAGGAACTACACGACAGATCACTTTTACAGTAAATGAAAATGTTTATATGGCTAAATTTTAAGAGGAAATTATGCTATTTGATCATATTGAGGTGGTGTAAAGACGTATTGCATGAAATTATGTTATGAGGAGCTATGATTTTTATAATTAAATACGAGTTTCATGGATACTTAACTAATGAATGTATGTAACATTGTTACGGTTTTAATTAACCAAAAAATAAAACTATTGATTGACAGTTCCCGTTCTATGTATAGTCGAAGACTTCTCACATTTGAGTGCTTTATAAAAATCCATAAATAAAAGAGATGGAGAACGGTCAACTGCCTGTCCTCCCAGAACAATAGGCTTTCTACGATTGACTTTTCGCAGGGTAGTTCCACTGGCGGTAATGGGTGAACAGTTTTCATCGCAGTTGCCATGACCTTTCTGTGGCTGCCAGTGGGCGGCGAGTTGCATCTCTTGCTAGGGCCTCTGGCCAGTGAGCCTTCCAGTGTCTGTGCAGTAACCCGAGGGCGGAGACTGCAGAGGGGCAAGCTGGCTCTGTTCCCGCCTTTTCTTGTTCCCTCAGAAGGCCAAAGGGCTGATTAACAGCGGGGGAGGGAGATGCAGGGGCTCGCGACAGACCGTTGATTCCGAGCGAGGAGGAGTTAACTGACAGACACCCCACCGCTCGAGCACTACCTCCCTCTTGCGCCAACAGAACCTGCGCACTGAAAAAAAAACACGTTGGGAACCGAAATCCTGCCCCTCCCCCTCTCTCCATGAAAGCCTTGTTTGTGTTTTTCCTTTAATTCTCCGCATGCGTAATAGAAGGCCGCCAGTCCTGTCTCCTCCGCATGTCTCGCTTTCCATATTTCTGTTTTTCGCGCCTGCGCTCTCGCGGTGCCTCCCTCTTTCTTGCCCCCCCCTTCTGTATTTTCTCCGCATGCGCACTCCGCAATCCCTTCCCCCAATTTTCCTGTTTCGCACGTTCTATGTTTTTTCCCTATGCGCGTGCGTGGTGGAGCGTGAGAGCTCGGGGTAGGGGCGCCGTCTCGAGGTGAGTCGTCGCGCGCCTGTTGGCAAGAGAGTGAGCGCGCGTGCGGAGAGGCTGAGGAGAGCGAGCGTCCAGTGGAAGAGAAGGCGACGACAACTGGCAAAGATAGGAGCCCGGCGGCAGCCCAAGAGGCTGGGGCAGAAATCACCGCCCGTGAAGACGCCTCGGTCCCGGCGGAGGGGATGTCGGCACTCCAGAGCCACCGCTAGCACCCCTCGCCTGCATGCGTCGAGAGCCTCCCCCAGCATGGTGCGGGAAACCAGGCACCTCTGGGTGGGCAACCTCCCAGAGAGTGTTCGGGAGGAAAAAATCATCGAGCACTTCAAGCGGTGAGTACGAAAGAGAGGATCTGAGTTGAGCCGAACAGACATAACCGGAGGATCTAGTACGGCAGTCAGGAGTACATGGATGTAGGAGGAATTGGGGAATGTTAGTGGAAGGGTCTCTGAAATGCGTCCCTCCTCTTTAATCCCTTGTAGTGTGGAAGCCAGCCCCCCGCTAGGCGATTGCAGAGAATGGTGATGTACCTGTTACATGGGGGGGCGGGGGGGTTACACAAGTTTGTCCATTCTAATGCTAAACTTGCTTTGGTCCTCTTAAACCCGGCGGCAGCGAAGGCTCGTTAGCCGCATTCTAATGCGGGGGTGGGGACGGAAAAAGAGACTGCTGTCCATCTCTCTGAGAATGTCCTCCCCTCCCCCGCCTCTGAAGTCTGATCGCTCCCCGCCCCCCACTTCTGATGTGTGGCTGGTAAACGTGCAGCCGGGCTGCCCTGAGCCGCAGCCCCCCCTCCCTTTCTCCAGGGGGGATGGTCTGCCAGGCTGGGAACGATGGCTGTAAAATGGCGGCCGCTCCTGTGTGGGAAACATCTCGGGGTGGGGATTGTGCTCTCACTGCCCGCTGCAGCAGAACCAGCAACAGGCCATACAACCTGGGGCAAATGCTTATTTTCGATTTCTGGTAGGCATTCTCTGCCCTTAGTACTTCTCTGAGTTCCTACAGGGCGCAAGCGTGTACCTGCCTCGCAGTGCGAGCGAGGGCCTGGTTATCTTAGGACCTTGTTGGGACTGCCATAGCAGTGTAGTAATATTTTTTTTACACGGTGCCTGGTACGGGCTCGCCAGTTGCTGGGTATTGAGCCGTCTACTTTCCATATATGTCCGAAGTTGCCATGTTACTGTTGCTTGGAGATGTGCAGAGCTCAGCTTAGAAATGCGCTTTCCGCCCCCAACATTACGTATTTGCATTTTTAGCACTGCCGTTTTCAGAAACAACTCATCGTGTTTTCTAAAGAGGGTTTTAGTGCATGTGCAAATAATATTTTTCCGCCCCTTAAGGGCAAACGAGCCTCGGCAATTGTTGTTTTGCCACGATTTTCAATAACAACGATCATGCTTCGCGTTCTTCTCTGTGTGCGCTAAATAAACCATTTGCACGAAATAGATTAATTGTCACTTGTGCTTTACTTCCACTTTTGTTGTTTCCTTAGTTGGGGATCGATGACCTTTCACGGATTGGAAGCTCGGGTGGCATATCTACAAATTAAATATTTTAAGTTTCTGCCACCGATAGATCCGATCTGTTATTTTTCAAGCCGCGTGGGTATGTTGGCTAAAGTGAGGCTACGCTTCCCATTAGCTGATCTTGGCGAAATCAAATCAGCAGGTTCCCACCCATCCCCCAGCCTGTGAATCCTGCTGAAAGTATGCAGTGGCTGAGCTAGCGGAATTGCATACTAAATTTCACTCGCACAAAGAAAAGATCACTTGACGAACCTCGTCTTGTGCTGAGGCAAGGCAGTCAGAATGTAAAGGGTACTTTTGTCTTTGTGGGGGTTCCTGATGTATGTTGCAGCATTTACCCTCATTTCATTTACTCGTTCTGTGTTTGGGTTATTTCATGCATCTATATTATCGTGTTGCATGCGTGTTTTTAGTTTTGATTCCAACTGCCAGAAAAGTGTTTCCCATTGTTACATTTGGGTTAGAGCGCCGCGTAGGACTTTTGTAAGGAGCCCATTGCTTTATGTGCAAGTTATGTAAGCCATTGTTGTACATACTTTTTTGTTTATAAAACAAAGATCATGTCTGTTAAGATCCATTAAAAAAAAAAAATAAAGATCTGCGTAAAAAAGTGCGTTTCCCTCGATTACACCCCATTTTGGCCAAATGTAACAGCGCTATTTTCTCTCTCCATATGTTCCGCTTTCTCTTGGATTAATTGTGATTTAGTCGTGGATGTTTATAGCAAGAACCCGGAGGGGAAAACAACTTGATCACTCGCGCTGTTTTCTGTGTGCATATTAACTACGAAGATCTCAGTAGGCACGCGACCTTTGATTCTATCGAACTGGTGTCAACATATAACTAGGGCAAGAGATCAGGTGCATACTGATTAGTCTAAATGCAAAAAATTAATACTGGATGTTGAAATCGCGTTCCGCGCGACACTTTTAATACATTTAGTAAATTACGTCGTTGATTCATGGCAGAATTACAGTTGTAGTAGAATGACGGAAGTGCACATTTGCATTTTTCCCACGTCTGACCCGTTGACTACCAGTCTTCTAAAGCCATTGGGGGATGTTTGGTGAGGCCCAGTTAAAAAGGAAATGTGAGCCCACGTGCACAATGTCCAGCCACTCTCTGGGAACACCTATGTTACCACCCCAAATCCCACGTTTAAGACTGGCCCGCTGGTACGGTATCTAGTTTTCTAGGGAGGATAAGGGTTAGCATTTCTCACTAATAGATGTGTTGACCAGTTGTGGCTACAGTCTACGTTCGCCACTGGTTTTTCTCTTCTACCAAAGATTCTGTCCATTCGGAAGAATGACAATACATGAAAAATACAACGAGCAAGGGTTCATTGGCTGGTCATTTCAATGTTGAATTGTCAGTCAGTTACGTGCCCCAAACTTCTGGATGGATATGCGTTTGTTGTGTCCACTTATTTGTTTTTGGTATTCCTTCAGCGAGTAATTGATAAACTTAATTCGTGACTTTTGTGAAAGCAATTCATTGTCATATTTTAGTTCATTGCAGAGTTTCTGAAAGACCGGTTGGTTAATGGTAATTTTCCTGGCGTTTGATATTTTGCAACTATGCTGCAGGCGTGCAGTCTGCCAAGACTTTTCTGTTGGATGGCGTTTATACAAGTTATAAAGGAGAGTACCAATGCTTCCCTCACTAGTACTGTTCTTTCCACACGCGCATTTAATCTTCGTCTGGTTTCTCCTTTCATTTGAATGGCCAATCGTGTCACCTGTCCCATACTTGGGCAATGAAGTACCGATCAGTAAACTTAGATCTCATTTGAATGTATTTGCAGATAGAAATATTCGGTCATAAGTTTTTCTTCAAGAGTAATGTAAATATTTAACTCGTAGCAATTAACTACGCTGCCCTCCAACCATGTACGTGCTTCTAATTATTGGGTTAGGATCCTTCTGAAGTTAACCAAATTGCCGTCTGTGATGTGACCAGAGAAAATGGAATATTCCATGGGACTGGTAACATCCGATTCAACTGCTGATACGTTTCTCTTAGTACCCGCACAAATATGTGCATACCTGTGTTATGTTTTCACTTGAAACTCCAGTCCTTTGCCATCAAGAAAGTACCTCGACTCCTGGAGAGCGCGTGAAGGTGAGCAGTGTTTGATTTTGGGTGCTGCACGAGTAACTGCTTCACCCGGCATTGTAAACCCCAGTTCCACCAAAATTATTATTGCATCTGTGCCGAAGTTCTCCCAACGCCTCTGATTCGAAACGCCCTCAATGGGTTAACCGCGGACGCATGCTTTGCTGGCAACACTGTCTGGCATCTTCATGCCGTGTTACAGTCGTACCATAGTCGGTTCTACAGTTTTTAAACCTGTCCCACTACATTGGGGTCTTAATGTTCAGTCTCGGGTATCTAGTTTCACATGTACTGCATCAACACGCCTACTTTGGCTTTCGTTTTCACTATCTTCCTCTAGGGAATAAATCCTGAAGCAGAGATTCTCCCTTTCTGAGTCTGACTGGCTTAACGGGTGCCATCTGCCTATCTACACGTTTGTGGTGAGGGATATCCCTTGGGTGTAAGGAACTCCTCAATGGTATCTTTATTTGTGTTTAGACCAATTCCCCTGAATCTGGGTGTCCGATGGCCCTCAGGAACCGCACAGTGTGGCTCCACACCAGCGCTCTCTGAAGATGTGCATCTTTGGTGTAAACACCCCTGTTGTGTTTCTCCTGCAAGTCAGAGTGGCACCATCTTGGCAGGTGACCTGCTTGGTTGAAGGAGGAATGGCCACTACGTTTTTGGGCAACTAAAGAGTCTTCTAAGCAGCTAGATGCACTCCGCCAGTGCTCCTAAGGTTCAGCAACAGAAAAGGTAAAGAATTCTCGTCCGTCTAGTCGCCTGCAGATGGAGTCTGTTCTGATGTGGACCCAGTACCGGAGCTATATGGAAACATGTTTGTCTGGGAGCCTGAGGAATACAAAAATGTGATGTGCAGAATACTTGAATTAATCTCAGTCACTGTTACTTTTTCGAGGCCTCATCCCTTTCAATTTATTTATTTTTGTGCCGTCCCATCACATCCTCTTGTCTGAGTGGTGTCTAATGCCATTGCTGTGACTTCCCCATAGCTGTTTGTGTTAAGTACTTTGGGGGTATTTACGATGGCGGGCAGGCTTCAGTCCGTCCGCCTTCGTATTGTGTTTGGGCCCGCCCGCCTACAAGGCGGTGGTCCCACAGGGCAAATTACGATGCGGACGCCACTGTGGCGGTCACATTGCCCATGTTTTGTATTGCAGCGGGTGCTGCGCTCTGCAGCACCCGCTACAAGACAAAAGTCACCCCACACATATCCCTGCACTACGTGGCATGCACCATGCAGTGCCTAACACATGGTTGGTGTAGGGATATGTAGGGGGCACCATGGGTGCCCCCCAGTGCCTATGTCCTTGCCCAAGGGGTTGGGGGGAGCCGCTATGGGTCCCCAAATCCGTTTCCGTCAGCCGTTTTGCGGCGGGTTGACCGCCGCAGAACTTCCGGCAGAAAGGGATATTGTAATCCCTATGGCGGTGCCTGACGGGCACCACCACCATTCTGGGACTACAGGGAGGTCCGACAGGCGGTCGTATACAGACCGGGGACCGCGGCGGTCAGAGTTTACGACCTCAACCCGTCCAGAAGACATTATAATGTGGCGGCGGAGATCCCTGTTCCGATGGCGGGGAGACCGCCACCATGTCGGTGGCGGTCTTCCCGCCATCGTAATCGGGCCCTATGTCTTTTTCAAATGGTACAACACAATGGCAGATTGGTCTCGGATGTGTGCGCAGACTGTTTTTGCTAACCATATGTGGTGAGTTTGCTTCCTATATTTGGCCATGTCTAGGTCAACCCTGGGCTGCTGCAAAAAAAGACTGTGGACCTGTTGCCAGGAGCCACTTCACCCCAAGCGAATGATTTAAAGTACCCCATTTCTGTTATTTAATTTTTAGTTGTGTTAAAAGATCGCTGTTTAATAAGACTAACCTGAATGCAGATCTACCCTTCAAAAGACTATTTTTGGCAACCCAAATAATACTGTATATATTGCGCTGAACCTATCAGTCCATTTACTGATTATTTTTGCCTGGGATTCCTCCAGATCCATATACCAGTATTAATTTAATCCTAGTTTACTGACAAAATAGTGGTGAATAAACGAGAGAGGATGTTGACATGCGACCACCTGAAACCTTATAATGCTATCCTAAATGAGTAAGATGAGTGTGGGAAAAAATCTCGAAATTGTCACCTATGTTGTTAGCCCTGCACCGGCTAACACAAGTTGAGAGAGAGCAATCTGCCATTCACGGTTCCACTTGGAGAATGAGGACAGATGTTAAAATACAGAATTGCCACTTCTATTTTTTAGATATATCCAGCTTTAGGTAAATCTTAATACATGAAAGAACACAATTAAATCCCATATCTTTACTATCAAGCATCAGTCTACGCTTCATTCTGTGTTTAGATTTATTGTTCTTCAATAAACCAAGATGTTCGTTTATTTTCTTGACTGCAAATGGCTTTCTCTCAGAATTGTTTGCTCTCCTACTTCTGATTATACTCATGCCCAATGTAGGGATTTTTTTCTAGTGGGACACTGATAATGTGCGATTTGTGCGTCGCTTATTAAAATGCAGTTTTCAGTTATCTACAAGATTGTTTTTCGAGCAGTCATGTTCCTATTATGCATATTTTTAAAGCATGTTTGTGATTTTTTTTGGTGCTGTCCATAATTGTGCTTAGCTTATTTTCTTGACTATTTGCATTACGGACACCACTCCAGATGTGTAAGCTATGTAGATGGGAGTCTGTTCTTTATCTAGACGTAAAGTTGTGAACGCTGATGTGACTCAACTACATTATATATGACGGATGAGGGTGTTTTTATTCTTTCTAGTAGAGTACTTCCTGCCATCAACAGTCTATTTATTTTTTTTAATGCATTTTTGGTTCGTTTGTAATTGTTGTGTTTACTCTTGCACCGGTCTGTGCCAAGGCCCATAATACAATAACGTTCAAATTCAATCAAGAGGAACTGATTTGGGGTGGCAGTTAGCACCCAGGTTATGAGAAAAACTAAGATTTCCCAATACCACTTTAAATTCCTCAATCACTTATCACTAAATGACAGCTCCCTCTGCTTGAAGAATTAGAACAGTTCTTCCCCTGCACTGCGATCAATTTAAAGATCTTCTTCGGTGCAGGCCTCCATTTCTTGTCAATTGTCTATA
The DNA here is from genome assembly GCA_963921515.1 of Calotriton arnoldi. Lineage (NCBI taxonomy): Eukaryota > Metazoa > Chordata > Amphibia > Caudata > Salamandridae > Calotriton > Calotriton arnoldi. The sequence goes on along the minus strand of CAWUFW010001068.1, from coordinate 2,729,386 downwards.
CCTTTTTTTAGTTTTAAAATTGATACTGGTTATTAAATACAGCGTTGTGCTGTCTCTTCCCTTTCTTCGAACTACTTAACCCCAAGCTTCGGTTTTATGTAGTTTAATTTAAGCAATATTTTTGCAGTTTGCTTTCCCAAACACGTAGATTGAATGTTCTAAAGGAAATGTGTACTATGGCTCCACTGCAGATAGCTGTGTTAGAGAACTTTGTGTAAAGTATAAATCCTTTACTTCTTTCCTTCTTTAACTTTTTTTTTTTTATCAGAGCTCATGGGAAATATAGAAAGAAAATGGAATCCTAACAGTTTTGCAAAATGACACATGAATTTATATTGCAATAGAAAATAATGCTAGTAAATTTGATTGGAACAAGTAGCAAATGTACTTACTTTAAACAGAAGACTAAAAGTTATGAGTTTTGTCCTGTTAACCTGCGTGCACTGTGTTTAACAGTTGTACACTGTGCTCCTGCACCAGTGACAGAATTGGTGTACCTTAGTTGTGGGCAATAAACAAAACGGAGTTAGAAGGTAGACTAAGAGTGGATGTGGATTATTAAGCTGGATAACCGTATTGTAGGAGAAGGTTAGATCTGCTGGAAGGTGTTTCCAGAAAGTAGTCACTGCACTTGAGGAAGATTGGTATTTAGCTTGGGATTTTCTGAATCTAGGTACTTCTATATCAAAGTTCTTCTTTTAATTCCTGTGTTTTTGCAGGAGCTGAGAATGGAATGTATTCTGTTTGGGTGAAGGAGAAGATCGATGTGTTTTAGGGATTGAGGAATAAATCAGTTGTGTATATTTTTACATGGACACTAAACCCTCAAATGAAGAACTCTGTGCCTCGAGAGGCAAATTGAATATAGCTAGTGCATATATGAACCACATGGAACCCTGATGCACACCACAATGCATTCCACCAACTACCTTAGAGACGACATCCAACACTTTGAAGAGGATCCTAATTCTTCCAGTTACTTTGTAGATCATTTAGTAATCCTCATAAAATATTTTTTCGACAAGAATGTTATAAACCCTTCTTACACAAATGTCAGAGATAACAAAAATGCATCAAATGGCAAGATTAACTATATAAAACCAACGTCAAAATTCCAAGTGCCTCAGTGAATGAAATGGCAGCCCACATACATTTGTTGGCTGCAATACATATTGACCTGAATGTATCTGAAAAAGATGTATAATAGCCTTTTTAAAAGATTTGCAGCCTACCTCAATTAGAATATCCACCTTGAAACAGAATAAACAGTAAAAAAAAAAAAGAGAACGAGAAAGCGCGTGCATGATTGTAATCGGACATTAACACTTTGACAGCACAGGGCCTTTGTCACTGAAGATCTAGTTTTGGGAAAACCTCGACGAGCAGTCCCAAATGTTAATGCTAAAATAACGCGCGTTTGAAGGCGGGCTTCTCCCACTGAAAGCATGTTAATAAATGGCAACTGGTGTAGTCAGTAGGTAGTAGTTATTAGTCAATTAAAACCATAAACACTATTCAATCATACAATACAAAAAGATTAAAGATGAATACAAAAAAATCTTTAAAAAATTGGCATACATCTACTTCAGTTATTGGTCATCTTGTTACTAAACCTTCACATTTTTTGACTTCCCTTCCTTTACTATATAGATAATAATACCAAATCTAGATGTAAAATAGGTCGAGATAGCTGGTCGAGGACTGACCTTTTCCCTAATGGTTAAAGTGCGAATTTGCAATGCTGCCAGTTGGGTCCTTATTGACCCTCCCCACCCCCATCATTTTGTTCAGTTTCAGAAAGATACTCTAGGCGTTAGCAGTAGGTTAAAAATCAATAGTGCATATTCTCTTGTAAGCTGAACTCCAAGTCCTTGCCTTGATGTTTTGTACCCTCGTTAAAGAGGGGTGATGCTGTAGTCCCCTTTCAGGTGAGACGGGACAACGAGACCACACTTAAGATTCTTGAATTTTCTCGCTAGTACCTGCAGGAGCGCCAAACCTCTTTCTTGTCTAGCCATACCCGGGCTTAATACAAAGCCACTTGTTTTAGACTGGATCGTTTGGTCGAGGTGGGGGCTGCAGAGTGCAAGGTAATAAACAGGCTACACCCATTGTATCCTGGTGTCCCGAAATGTTTTATCTTTATTGTTAGCTATAAGGAAACAGTGGTCCCATAAGCAAAACAAAATAGCGTGGCCAAAGGATAGTCAAATAATGAGGCCAAACAACATATCTGGAGCACCATTGCACCTATATAAAATAATAATTATTCAATTTGTGTGTCAGGGTGCTAAAGTCGACGGCGTTTCAATCCCACAGCAAATAATGGGATCATCATCAGGACTAAAAGAATGTCTAGCCTGTGAAAAATCACAATTTAATAGATTTTGCCTGCTTGCATGAAACGAGCGACATGTGAAGACCCAAAGGGGTCTGGTGTCATCCTAAACGATTCAGGTAATACTGTCGCCAAATCGGAATGGGAAACCCCCCCACCCCCCAAAAAAAAAATTTGGTGGGGTACCGAGAGCCGGTGTATCGGAGCTGCAGGGACAATTATGTGGAGGCTCGAGTGGGCCCCAGTTCGAGAGTCCTGTGGCAGAAGCTGAGTAACATAGGAATGGAGAAAGATAACGCGGTACGTTAGGGTAGTTTAATCTGGTTCATGGTAGCGGTTGCGTTGTGATCAGCACCATCATTGCATTCAGGAAAGGAATTCCTTTCCCGAATACAATTGCCTCGCTTGAAGCTGACCGCAGACTGTACTACTGGTGCTGATCACAACGCAACCGCGGCCCTGAACCAAATTTTGCTTATGGCTGAGTTTTTTCAGTTTAGCCACTGCCCCACTTTTTTCTATGTTTTTCATAATGTTTAATTAAATATTACGTCCTCTTATAACAGTACATGATACAGTCGATATTACATTTCTGTATTGAATTGCTCAAATTTCTAAATTGTTCAAAGGGACCACTGTTTCCTTATAGCTACTTATACTCAAGGTCCCTCTCATACATTGGTATCCTTTGTCCTTTAAAATATATATATTATCTTTATTGTTAGCACATGGCGGGCATCCTTTAGTCGGAAAATATTATTATTATTGAATAATAGATGGATTTCCTTATTCAGCTGTCTCTACTTAGAAGATAAGGTTTTCGGTGATGTGTCGAGGCTACTCGCACGAGCAGTAACTCTCATTCCTTCCATTTTAGGCAATTGACACATGCCCTGAGTTTTTTCTTCTTCTAATTAATGGAACAGCAAGCGTGTATGGTGTGGGTTTCAGCGTTTCGTTGATGTTGGATAGCACACTGGTTTATTTTTCTTTCATTTAATATTTGGTGCGGTTACCGTCTATTCATTTTAGATTGATTCATTGGGAAGTTTGCCATAGCAACCCACCCTGCCCCCATTGGTACGTGTTTCGGTGCTGTGGCTAACCCTGTGATGGGATTGGCTTGACGGAAGACTGAGCAGCAGTGGAATTCACTGCAGTGAAACCCAGCGGCGCCTGGGGAGTCCGCTGCTCTTTTTATAGGACGTGCTTCCTTGTATGAATTAAGAGCTCAGTGATATATGTACGAACTGAATATAAACGAGCCTTTCAGCCCCTCCCACGACTAGTAGCGATGTGTGAACTGCACTGTGCGCGTGGAATCGAGCTTGAATTCAGAGTTGATCTCCTAGTCTGCATTGCGACATCTACTCCCGCCTCACTCGAGGGTGTTGTTTCGGCTCAGTCATATTTGTAAGGGGCGATTGCTCAAACCCTGAGGTGGTTTGGTTCTCATGCAGCAGTACTTATCTGGTGGAGCAGGGTTTATTACACACGGGGCGTTGCAGCAGCTGACGCCATTTTGTCCTCTTCGAGCTCGACGTTAACGCTGCTTTGAATGTCCCTGCAAGCATGTAATGTATTCTGCCGCAGCACTGCTATCTAAGCGACCCCGGCTTTTCTCAGTCTTTGAGTTGTTATACGGGGCTACTAAGGAGTTGTAGATTGATCTGGCTGTATTTAAATAGCATAGTGGGGAGGACGACTGTAGACTTTATTAGACGGCACGTATGGTTAATACGTGATATCGAGAGAGAGGACCGCTATGTAATGCTAACATTTCACTGTCACGGTGGTTCTTTGCTCTTGAATTTTCTGATACCCTCTCACTACATATTTTTTTTTTTTTTTTAAACTGTTTTTATTTATTTAAAAAAACCAACACAATCGGCAGGTATATCTCACATAGCGTCAGTGTGATACAGTAGATGACAATCGTAATTGTTAAGGATACAGAGTTCGCATTTAACTGTTTGCCTTGGCAATAAACCTTTGAACCTGCTTCTTGTCTCCGTGTCATGTTGTCGTTGCAACAAATTCTTCATGGATCTCCTGCCCCATTCCCCCCCCCCCCCTCGCGTTAAGTTCGTCTCATGCCCCTCACTACATATTCTTGTTAGCTTATACAAGCATTTCTGAGAGCTAATAGGCTGTCTAAGTCTACAGTGAAGGTTTGGCTGAGCAGAGCTCATTCACCGTGCTTGCCATTTCGTGCAGCTCTACACTTGGGAGTAGGCCTCGGGGATCTGGAGTAAACGTTCGCCTTGGAAATATGACGCGTTGGGAGCAGCAGTGTCAAAATACTATGCTTCCCCAAATGGTTGTATTGGTAGTGACCAAACAAAAACGTTGGTCTAGCACTCGAATCTGACTGTGCCTCTTATAACTTTTATACATTGTGCGGTACGAGCCCGTTATTTCGTATTTTGCTTGCAGATTTAAACAAATGGAATTGGTGACGCCTTTACCCAAAAAAACTTGCATAATTAAAACGTGAATAGAACATTACCACGTTTAAGAGGTCAAGAAACAGAACATAACCTAATTGCTGTTGCAGTTCAGCTTCTGCTATGGCACAGATATAAAAGATAATACCACAACTAAAATAGTCGATTGTTTACATTTTTCTTTTTCTGTCACCACCTACGTGGTATCTCAGCTTTCATACACCCAATTGTGAAGCAACTTTTATGTTGATCAAGAGGGGCGAAGATTAGGTTGTGGTCATATTCTGCGTTGTTGCCTGGAATATAGGCGATTGGTTTGGCATTTTAGGAAGGATCGCAGAGTTGAAAGGACGCTGGTTGATGGGCTCTACTATTTGCCTCAATTCCTTAATAAATCCTCTTCAGTTTATAGAAGGATTTGCCTGAATTATTGATGGTACCTACTACAACGTAGGTGTCCATTTTCGTTTTTAAAATTTGTTTTTCTTTCAGTTGTGGCAAGCGTACCTATTGTGCGCTTGCCACAACTTGTCAATAGTTGGGATTTAAACGCGAGCTTGAGCACACTTTCCATGCCTTTTTAAATTTGCGAGAAAAGTAGTTGCACAATAAATGTTACATTTCAGTTCTATACTGACATACGTCATTTCCTACTAACACTTAACCACCTTACTCCTAGTCACGTGCACACTGGACCGTCTCCAAATGCCTTCTGGACTTTTCTGTACATCTGTAATAAGTATGTACATCTTTTTATGTTAGCCATGATTGCTTTAACACAAACCTGTAACTGAACATCGCAAGCTCTGAATCTGTCAGCCAGTGACCTGATATAAAAGAAAACGGCATACTTATTGGTAACCTGCGGAACAGCTCTTAAGTATACTGATTGGATTTCGTAGGCAACAATCCATCAGAATTAATCACTATAGTTGTTAAATTACTAATGAGAATGCTTGCTGTTTACGAGGTAAAAGTTAAACTTTTTGCACTTTTTTAGCAAGCAAACTTGTATTGACCGTTTTCGACCCTGAGGCTGGGAAAGTAGTTGGCTTCCACCCCAAGTGCTTTTTACACACTCTAGAAAATTACATTGCAAAGCCCTCCTGGCTCTTGTAATGAAGATATGTAACGAGGTATTGTAGGGAGAATTAATATGGACTAATGTAATCTGAAGTCCCGTACCTCGGAATCTATTTTAGTAAATATGTCAACACAGAAGTATTAGGTTATAAACTCTGTGTTTAAAGTGTTAAATTATAATTTTCGAAGCAACGGAGTCTGTATTTACCGAAGGAAATCCAGCACCGATTAATTATATATACTTCGTTCATTTTCAGTCCGTGCCACTTGTAAAAACCGATGTGTAAAAGGTCTCGATTAAAAAAAAAAAATCCTGTTACTTTTTTTATTCAGACTAAGGATGCTCTCTCACTGATTAAGTAAACCACATGGTCCGATCAATTGTCAATTACTTGGATATGTGTCCCCTTCACTTTTCCCCTTTTCTTAATCCTTGGAAAGGTTATAAGATCGGTGTATTAAAAGTGGGAGCTTTAACTGTAGAATAAACTTGTCTTGCATAAGCAGGGTTGGCTTTCATGAAATTTAACAAGGCTAGTTGCCCTACAAGCCGTTACAGGCATGTGGTAGTAATTTGGGAAGAGGATGTGACCTAACGGCCAGACCGGGTGACCTCGAAGCTGGGGAAACTGGTTCCAGTCTCGGCAGGGACGCTCAACATCCTGTGATTCTGGGCATATCACTTAATCTCCCTGTGCCTAAAAAATGAAAGTGCCAGTCTAACTAAACTGGTGTTCATGTAATGTGCTCTGATACATTCAGGTCTAGTTCGCGCTATATAAAAATCTATCCCCCCCCCCTTCCCAAAAAAAAGTGTGCTTAAAGTACCACTCAAAAAAAATATATAATACTATGGATTGACGCCAAAATGCCAAGTCATGGGGTGGACCATGACATAAGGTCTTGTGATTCAAGAAAAGTGTAAAGATTACCTAAGAAGAAGTGAACAAATGGTCATTAAGAATCTCTTGTGTTTTAGACTAGAATGATTAAAGAGGAAAAACACTGCTTGTGCTCAGACTTGTTGATGTTGAGCCATTCTTGCGGGATGACAAACACCCTTAACTTCTCTCAAGCTGGTGAATGGATCTGGATTATCTGTTGGTGATATTTGTATCATCACATGCTATTTACGTAAATTGATTTGATGTATTGGTGTCGAACTATATATAAAGAGGTATTGTGGATCTGTGCTTTCTACATCTAGTAATGTAAACATATTTTGATAGCAGAATAATAGAAGATGGATTCTGTTTTAGTCGATTCCCCAAGACACCAGTGAGCTCGCCTTTAAACTAAATGAGCAATTTTGGAACTCCCTGCCACTATCTTTTAGGAAAGCTCCTTCTCTAAACACATTTTGGAAGTAACTTAGAACGTTTCTGGAAAGAAGTTAAATGCTATTCTAGCTCTACTTGGACTTCTCACACATTTGGACCAGATGCACCAACCTCCTAGCCAAACTATTTTTCTTATGTTTGATCCATTTCGCCATCATGTTTCTTATTATCATCTTCTCTGCCGTCAAAGCTTGCACACAACTAATATAGTTTTCTTAAGATGTGCTTCGCTTGCATGAGTTTCAGTGAATGTGTTTTTCAGAACACTCTTCCAGCTCTGACCCACATTGTTATGCTGCTTCTTGACTACGCTGGCCGTGTCTGTTATGTTGCCTAAGACTGGTGTTTGCCATGATCTAATACCTCCTTGCTCTACTCCGTAATCTGCATGAACTATACAGTGTACTTCAGGATTTACGGCGCTCCGACCTCCTGAGACCCGGTAGGGGCTCTATAAAACTCAGTAAATACCTCATTTGAATCTGCTCAGCTACTTCACTAAGACTCTTTCTTGCCCAAGATGACTTGGAAAATCAAGTTAATGATGGTTGTGCAACGTTTTTTCCCTTTAATTAGAAATCTACCAAATATTGTACTTCAGGCCCACCATTTACACTTTGCCTCTCATTATTTCCAGAACAAGCTTGCGTTTGATCGGAAAACTATTTACCGCCATCAGTGGCCACTCATTTAGGATGTTATTACTGAACTTCAGTGTTTTTTTTTCTTGTTTTTTTCCTTGACGCCTATTTTGCCTTTGGTGACAATCCTCTTTTCTAAAGCATCACAGCTGCTTTGCTTCTCGCTAAAACTTTTGGATTTTTCTAAGGGCATTTTGCAGAAATTGTTTTGTTCTACTATGTCATATACATTGATAGTTTTTTCAGTGGCTAATATTCCCTGACTGTGACTTTAAACAAAATATTGCTCTGATGAGGTTCATTTATATTTGCAATATTATCTTAACATTGTAAAGTACACTACGTTGCTAAAAGCCACAAGAGCAAGGCCCAAACTAATATGGACAATTGAACCCACCCGTGTCTTTTGTGTTTTCTTTAACTGTGGTATGGTGGGATTGTCAAATCTAGTGCTCACTATCCTCCTTATTAATATCACAAATCTATACTGGAATACCATTATTGGTTGGCTAGGATTTGGTGAGAAGGCTTTTAAAAGCCTTTACCATTAATTTTGCTCTGTTGGCGCATTAACTTGATGGTGTGGTACTGATGGGGAAAACCTGATTCTTGGCGGCGGTTTTGTTAGAAACAGTAATCGGATTGAGTCCATGGTACACCATATTTAAGAGGGTCTTTTGTATACATTGGTATTTATGGATCAATAGCCTAGTAAGATGCTGCAGAGGCTGTACCATTTGGAAAGTTCTTTACTGACGAATTCTCGCCCTTTCTGAAGAATCTAATTATCAGTTACACTAGCCTCTTTTGGTTCTGGTTACCGCGCCTGGCTCCAGTTTATACCTAAACCCTGAGACTAGTATATTAGTACCAAACCTTGGAGGTTTAGTGGGACAGTTGCAAGGCTGTACTATTTTGTGCTGAATAGGTTGGTTCATCCGGGAGTGTTGAGCTTTCAAATAAACAACTTGCACACAACAGGAAGAGAGCTACCTCGTTCCTAGAGCACAAAAACTAAAATTCGCGCACCCACTAGCCGATCTTCTCCCACCTCTCTAGATGGGCTTGATTCAAATATTGATATCTCATTAAAGTACTATTTAGTGTTTAGTTTGCAAATTGGGAAGTGTGGTTTAAAGGCCCGACTGGCTGCTTCTTCCAAAATTTTGCAACATATAACTTATTTATGCATCGTTTCCAGAATTCAGACGGAAATTAAGTAGTTCCTATGATTTCTAATTTGCTCTTTGGAAAGCAGAAATGTTTACCCATTGGTAAACTGTTAGTCTGTTCTCATGTGCGTTTCATTCATGTGTTGAGGAAGCTTTATCACCTTCTCTTGGATGCAGGAACTGCATAACCTACTTTATTATACAGCAAATCCTAGTTAAATGGATCTTTGGGCATTGTGTACTAGCTCATCCTTCATCAATTCAGGTTGCAGGGCAGACGGATAGTCCTTGGTACTCGCTCTCGTGACTTCAGGAACCACAAATACTATTGTACATAACTATTAAAATGTTTTTGAAGTCCTAGTAAGCCTAAATGTTAATTCCCAAAACACAAACATTTAATTGAAAACCTACACAGGCAGTTCCCCGTGCAAAGTGACTAATTGAAAGAAAAGGGCTACTTTCAAATATTGTGTGTTTCTGTTTTAGCTAGACTTGTTTTACTGTTTTTCTTCTTTTTTGTCTTTTTTTCTTGATTGTACATTTTTTAAACGTATTTGTTTGGAGTTATTTTCAGGCTACTCTGCAGCATATATTATCGTTTTTGTTAAAAATTGGCTAGTCTATACAATGGTAAGAACCTTTTTTGAAGAATTTATAACTAAACACGTATAATGCAAGGCCTCTTGTGCCATACGCCTATTTCTTTAAAACCGTAGTTACAATTAAGTGGTTGGTTCTGACGAATATATTGCAATCATTATCCTAAAGTTCACCAGCTGTTCATAATGTCTTATCCACTGTGAGTTATGCTGATTAATTGTTCGCAAGACAGATTTCAGTCCCTTTCAAAAGGAGCATAATTAAAGGGTGCCAGGTGTAACTTTTTTTTATTCTTGATCTAGGACTTCTAACAAAAAAATACAAAGTTTGTAGTAAAACAAATTCCTTGATGTCTTCAGTGTACATACGTACAGTTTTCTTTGCTGCACTTTAAATTGTATTTTATCCAATCTGATATATTACAGTCCGTTTGTGAGTACACATGTGGCTGCATACGTATTAGCAATAATTGTTGTGCTGCCTCGGATTGCTAAACATTAAGGATGTTTCTGGTTGAAAATATGTAAGTAGCTGGACAACACTTAACATGCTACCACTTTCTTAGTTGTATAGCAATAAAGAGGGTGCTCCTGATAAACTAACCAAATGATCAAAACCAAAATGCATTGGAGTTTAACCCAATAAGACTAGGAACCCTGTTAAAGACAAGTGCTTAGGGGCATTTAGTTCTAGAAATGGGAGCAGCATAGGTAAGAAAAGTATCTACGCATTCAACTTTCTGCTTAGGAAAGTGAAGGGTTCTAAAGCCTGCTTGACCAGCCACCGTTTTCCCAATAGGGAAACATTTTTTGAGTTGGATCAACACCGTAGTTATGAAGGGCAGCGCTAGTCTCTTCACAGACAGCCCTGGAGAGAAGACTAGAGATGTTTGGTTTGCAATAATTTAATAGTGCAGCTCTTCTCAAGTTCTGATCATGCAAGTGAACTATGTAAACATTTTCTACTAAATTGTTTGAATTAAAAGGTCTATTAACAAATAAACTTTTTAATTTCTTGTTTTTTCTTTGCACTTCGTTAACAATACTTTCACTTTTCTCTTTCCTTAGATATGGACGTGTTGAGAGTGTCAAAATACTGCCCAAGCGGGGTTCCGATGGTGGAGTGGCAGCCTTTGTGGATTTTGTGGATATCAAAAGTGCACAGAAGGCACACAATGCAGTCAACAAAATGGGAGATAGAGACCTACGCACAGATTATAATGAACCAGGCACCATTCCGAGCGCAGCTCGGGGATTGGATGATACAGTTTCCATAACCTCTCGTACTAGAGAGGTTTCTGGGTTCAGAGGAGGTGCTGGGGGACCCACTTATGGCACCCCGACATCACTTCATGCACGGGAAGGACGTTATGAGCGGAGACTTGATGGGTAAGTTTAAGGTTTCGCTAGGCAGGTATTTTGTATTTGATATGCTGATCTGCGAAAAAAAAAAAAAACCTATAGGGCCCCCAGATGGATTCAAATTTTGGGAATTCTGTGTTTCCTGTTGTGGGTAACAAGTGGAAACCACTCGAAACTCCAGTGGCTGGATACTTATGGATTCGCTAAGGATGGTACGTGCAACTGGCTGGATATCTACTCTTTGACGATCTTGCACTTTAAGGGTGGAAATGTTCCAGTGGTCGGCATGGATTGTTGGTTGGTGAAACTTTCCTGAAATGTGGCATGGCCTTTTTGGATATATATTTTTTTTTTTACCAAACGGAACTAGATTTGCTGCAGCGTATGGACAATGTTCCTGTGTGGCGTCTAAAAGATCCTCATTGCGGAAAAATTATGGGAAAGAATTTGACGTCTGGCTGTCCGACTATTGTGTCAAAGTCAACTGGAATTCCCTGAATTACAACTTTGTTGTCTGTAACTTCTCTGTGTCTTTGGATTCTGCAGGCATTTGTTATTCGTGGAATGGGTTGATACAGAAGATGAGTGGTTTTCATCATTTGGTGGATCTTTTGTTTTTCATATTTTGGGATTATTTTTCCTTGTGGCATTGGGCTTGTATGACTCAGACTTGGAAGATGAATGGAATGGGTATCTTCTGGAATGGTTTTTAACTATTGGACACCAAGCATTGCCCTAACTGCTGCCCTTTAAGGATGGGCGTGGTTGCTGTTAGGAATCCTGTAATCAATGGAAAAATGGATACCCCTGTATAAATGGGGGATGCTGCTGATCTATACTGATTACTTTATCAGGATTGTGTGCTAAGAATTGACTGATGGTGACCTCAATCAAAATGTGCTGGAGGAGAGTGATTTGGAACCTGCTGTTTTTTCTCTCTTTATTTTCCGCCCAACATGCCAAAAATGTGGATCTCTTCACATTGGGTACCCGGTAATCGCTGCAATGTTCAGATTTTAGGAAAGAAAATACACGCAAAGAAGTCCCTGGATTTGATGCAACGTTGCACCACTTTGACGCAGGAAAGCTGGGGTCTTGAAGAGTTGCTTATTTTCATGGTCTCTGCAACCTTGTGCCCAATGGAAATGCGTTTTTTTTTTTCCAGCTATGATTTTTTCCCTTTCCCACTGAGAAGGTCGATTACCCCCGTACAGGTGGCCAAATTGGGGAAATGCTCTTACATTTCTAGATTTAATTGGGATTATAGGTCGAGTTGGCTCCTTTGGAAAAGGTTGGTATTCCCTGCCCAGTCTTATTAGCTCCACTCCTAACCTAAGTCAGACCGTTTCTTTCCACTAACCTTAGTAGTACCTAGTACTTGTATGCATTCAAAATAAAACCACCATAGCCCTTAGATGTAACCCTTGCAGTTTTACTGGCTCTTGTGGCAGCCTTCTGTGTCCTCTATATTATGTCTGGGGACTAGCTGTACTCAAGTGGCAATGCCTCTAACTTACTGTTCCGACCTTCATTTGATTAGTGATTGTTAATATTTTAGAGGTAATTCGACAGTGATGCAAGTCTTGCATTGTTTTCCGGTTCTAAAAATATGGATAAGGTGTACCTTTTTCTTTTTGTTTTTTTTTGTGGCTAAGAGTGTAGTGAGTGCCTGCCAATTTGCAAGTGGTTACCTTAAATATGAGCATAATAATTTAAAAGAATTTAATCATAATTGTTAGATGTCGGCCCTGAAATTCTGCTGTTGTGCCAGTGTTCTCTGACCCACCCCCCCTATAATTATGGGATGAATACACTTAAGTAGAAATCCTTTCTACGTTTTAGAAAACTTACAGATGACCTCTGTGTGATTAATGTTTGGTGATCAGTGTTTTAAATGCAGTTACACACTGATTCCTTTTTTGCCTAGAGTAAAAGTATCGTGATTGCAAGCTGCTAATTTAAACAAGTATCTGCTTTTCAAAGTGAAGTGTTTTTGTTTTTATGTGCAGCACCGTTTTGACAGCAGTTAATTTAACAGTTTGCTTCATAAAGTTGTGAGTGGATTGAAATATTATGATAAATGGACTTTGCATTCAGGAGTTTTAGAGCAGCACAAAACTTGTTAAGCTATATCTTGCATTTTTTTTTGTAAAAGTTGTTCAAATAGCACTACTATCACACTTTCTAATTAGTGAGGCTGCGATTTTAATAAAAATATAATGGGGGTAAATTTTAATTTAAATCGGGGACACTTGGAAGGCAGCTTTTAAAATATGTCACCAACCTTTGTTCTTGGGTAAACATAATAGCTCACAACCTTCACAGACTATATATTGGTTTTGGTTCTTACTGGTGCTTCTGCTATTAACGATCTCAATCAAAATCAGATGACTAGAATAGGCGGGCTGAAAATTAACAGTGGATTTTTAAGCAAATTGTTTTTCCGCTTAATGTTTAGGCTTTAATAATTTTTATTGGAATATTTGCAGTGGACCAAGACAATCGAGATTCAAAGTTTCGACCGTACCTTCCTATAGTAGCCACAAAAAAAGTATGATAATTCTCCACACTGTATATTTCACTAAGTAATGCTTCACATAAATGAACAAGGATCAAATTACGAAAGACAGGAAGACAAGAAGGGAAGGAATGGGGAGCAGAGAAATAGAAAAGCTCAGGTAAGGCAAAAGGGGACAGGGCGCAGGAAGTAAGACAAAACATAGACCACATCATGATTGAACAAGTCGCTTTGTCAAAGTCTCCATCACCTCTCACATGACTGATCTAGCCCTGCAAAGGAATTGCTGATTAAGTATTTGTTTACTTTTACTGATTAAGCTAAGAAACACCTAAAATTAATCATTGTTGTGTTATACTGATGCAGTCGCTGGAAACTAAATTGCTAAGATATAATAAAAAGCTATCTTAAAATTTCTGTTTACGTGTCCACCAATTTTGCTAGCTGAGAGCACTCACACTGACTTTCTACCATGAAAACCGGTCTTTTGTTATGCAGTACATTTGTGTATTCTAAGCACGGGGCAGTGCTGAAATTTTTTCTGTGGGCTTCTGAATTACAGTGCTTTAGAATTTGGGAGGAAATAAGTTAAACTGTAAATGATCCGAAGACGATTGTTAGACCATTTATTTTTAATGAACCAATAATAATTTCGGTGTGACATCAATTCTAGGTTAACTGTAAATGTAGTCCTTTAGGCAGGTCAGTCACAACGTGGAAGGTCATGTATTGCCATGAGACGTTTTCAGTGTGTATGTATGGTAATTGACTTTTTATTAAATTGTTCTTTATTGATTTTGCAATATGAAAACCTCTCAGCAGCTACAGCTAATGGAAATGAATTCTGGACTGCTACCTCTCCTTTCCTCAAAGCCATACCTACTTGCAGGACAGGCATGCCATGTAGTCTCCATGTTCAACTGGCATCAGAGAGCATGTAATTTGTAATCATCTTTTGAGGCGTGGCCCGCCTTCATTCTGGTTTGTTTTTATGAGCAGAGCCTCACAAAAATACCAACCCTTTCTTGGGGTAGTATAGCTCTGTTACACTTTCTACCGTGTGATATAGCCATCTCTACACACCTGCTAGTACTAATGCAGATGAAAATTGCGAAGATTTGAGAATAAAGAACTAGTCTTCTACCCTCAAGTTAATTTTGTTGTGTTTTCAAAGCTACTACGACCAAAACAACTTCACTGAAGTGTGAGATGCCTCATTTGATTATGTCTCTATTTACTAAAGTAGCATATTGAAGGTGTTAAAGTGATTTGTAATGCTAAAAAGAAAAGCCCTGTAGCTGCTGCACAAGTTGCAACTTTTTTTATTTTTAGCTTTGCCTATATACTTGGATTGTGGCTGATAGTGGAGAAAAAATCAGTTTGTAGAGTTTGTGTTATGTTGTTGACAACCTTTTCTAAGTTCAACTGTATTGTTTGTCCTACTCCCTTTCCAGGGCTTCTGATAACAGGGAGCGTGCTTATGAACATAGTGCCTATGGACACCATGAAAGGGGGACTGGAGGATTTGATCGGACACGACATTACGATCAGGATTACTATAGCAGAGACCCCAGAGAACGGACTTTGCAACATGGGATCTACTATACTTCACGGAGTCGAAGTCCAACACGCTTTGATACACATGATGCACGATATGAACCTAGAACCCGCGAGCAGTTTACGTTGCCGAGTGTGGTACACAGGGATATCTACAGGGATGACCTTACACGGGAGGTACGAGGAAGGAGGGCAGATCGTAACTACCAGCAAAGTAGAAGTCGTTCACCGCATTCATCACAATCTAGAACCCAGTCTCCTCAAAGATTACCTGGGCAAGCAACAAGGCCTGCTAGGTCTCCCAGCGGCAGTGGTTCTAGGAGCAGATCCTCAAGCAGTGACTCTGTGAGTGGCAGTACCAGTAGTGACAGGTATGTTTGATATAAAATATATTGCATGCTTCTATAACCTCATTGTGTTACATCGTGGCCCATTTAAGTTGGTTCCTATAATGATTAATGTGTGTAATGGTTGTCAGCGCAACTGCATCAGTTTGTTTGCAGCTACATTTCCATTTCCAGATTGTCGTCAGTTTTCCATATCCACACACATTGGGAAAGTGGGTGATACTAATCTTTTGTTACAATTGGTTGTATATGATTAGTGGTTGCTTGATTGGCCCCTTGACACAATGCCGCAGCACCTAGCTCCCTTTGGAATGGCTCACAATGGTTGCTCCTGTTTTAGTAGTCAATGTGTTTTCTTTACATTTATTCGGCTCTTCCATGTGTTATTGGAATAGTGATATGAAGAACAATGATAAATGTTTACACAAGGTGCATTTTAAACTTGCTCTCAAAGGCCATGTATGTCAAGTAAGTGCAGGTACTTTACTTTGTATAATTCCATGCATTTGCACAGAGAGTTCTAAATTGTGTGATCAAACGGTTGTAAAATTTCTTGGTCTATAATAGAAGGAAACTAGCGCATTAAAAAACGAATCTTAAAGGCACTTTGTCTAAGTTTGGCTTGGTAAATAATATTCTGGGCTGCTGTTCCCACACTCCACTTTTTTTTTTTTTTTTTACTGTATGCTGCACAGTACCCGTTAAAGTAGCATATCCTACGTCTTATACGATAATAGATCTTCATGGACATTTTACATGTATTGACCACCATTCTTTATTTCAATACCAGGTTCTGGCTATGGTTGTCCTGTAATAAAACATCTATAGCAGAAGCAAATTGCACTGTTTGATTTTCCTCCCACTTGTGAAGTGAGGAATTGTCTCCAATATTAAGTTTACATACCTATGCAGTATTTAAAGCTAGGTAGGAGCGAGTTTTTATTGTTCCTGGTATTTTCTGTGTGTGTGTGGGGGGGAGGGGGGTGGTGGGGGTGGGTGGGTGGAACTTTCATTAATAGCTTGATAATTTCAGATCTTTGTCTGGTATTTAACTGTTGTAAAGTGAATGCTGCTAACGGTTTGCTGCTTGTCAGCCAAATCTGTGATAGAATTGAACGTTTGATTTGCTTTTTTGCTCAGTCTGTAAACTCGGTCTTTGTAGCTAATAAAAATATTTTTTGAAAGAGTAAATAGTTCTTGAATGGTGCCATTCTTGTGCAGATTTATATCTTGTAATGGTGCCCCTTTTTAGTCACACATGAAATGATAGAGCTGGCAGCCAAAAATAATAATAGATTATCTGTTGTCTCCTTTAAGACATGCTGTATACTGATTGGCGATATTTTTGTGTTATTAGATTATCATGTTGTGATGAAAGCACATTGAAATCTTTCTGGTGTCTTGACCTTCCATTTGAAGTTGTTTGCAGAAAGTGTCTCTGCGGTAACTTTAAAAAGAATGTGGTTGTAATTGCTTTGTACGGATTTAAATATATGATCCACATGCAAAAAAAAATAAAAAATGAAAAGGTGTTTAATGTGGAGAGGGTAAAGATGAAGTAAAGCATGATTTTAAAGATTTAAAAATACTCCAATCCTAATGTTTAGCCTTCAAAATAAAGGTTGCTATGAAAGCAAATGAGTCGAAATGGGTGATGTAATATTGGAAACTGGGCAATCCAGCTGAAGTTTAACGTTTAAATCTGATCCATACTAGAGTGTGTGTTTAACAAATCAACTCACTAAAGTATATTTACTTAGCAGTCTGTCCAGCACTGCAACACTGCTTTGAACATGAAAGTCAACTGGCTCCGGTCTAATTCCACATTTTAAGGATTGTTTACTTTAATCCGCCCTTTTCTGTTTGGTGCTTTGTTGCTTTACTCCTTATCTGAGTCAAAGCCTACGAAACACCGTAAGGCCCCCAAGTAATTAAAGTAGGTTAAGGGGCCAATCCTATATGTCTTACTTGGTAACAAAGTACTCTTAAAATTCAGGAGTATGTTGTGGAATGTCTTTTTAATTTTTCATATAGGTTTTAAACCCTGAATGTTGGGTCCGGTATTTTTAGTTATTGCAAAGAGTAAATGCTCATATTTTCAGAATGTGTTATGAATTACTCATTGCAGCTCTTACTGTCATCCATTGAATTCTAACATACAGTAATAGATGGTACATTTGCTAACCGCATTTGAAACACTGCTATTATTCCATCTCTATGTGGAATAATTCAATATCCCAGTAAAAAATAAAAACTCGTATGGCGAACATCTGTTACAATTGGAAGATGAAGCCGTGATCCGTTGTTCATGGACTAAATCTTGTTGAACATGTTTTGTGGCCCTGTATAGCACACTATTAACTACTTTATTCTTTGAGGAACATTTTCGGCTTTTCAAGTATTAACTAATATTTTAGTAATTATGCAACAGAAAATCTGATTTACCCCCCCCTCCTCCCCCTACTGGCCATTTGTGAATTGGGCCGCTAGTATATTACGTACTGTGGAAAAAAAGCTTCTCACTGTGGATAGGTTTGTATTCCGGTAACATAGATGTTGACAGATAATTATTTTTGTTTTTTGGAATTGTATGTGCCTGATGCCAATAATTAGGGCCGACATGAAGGTTTTTCCTCTAATCCATTGCTGATGTATAGAAGCACAGAAAATTGTTGTTTACATGCATCAGTCGGGTAGTAGATTTCTGATCAACACTAATAAAGTCGGACTGGGCTGCTACAACATTAATCGTAATAGGTGGAAGAGAAATAAAAATAGTAATGCCGTACTTTAGAAGAATACAAATTCCTAGTTAATGTATGTAGTGGGTTACAGTATATATAATTTTTCAAGACCAAATAGCAGATGCATGTATTAGGTATTCCTTAACCTAAAATTATTACACATCAAGGGCCTTGAACTTGAGGAAAGAATAAGATTATCTTGCTTTCTTTCCAGAGTTTGTAAACTATTTCTAGATATTTCATCGAAGGGTGTTTTAAGAATATCTTTGCATATGTCCTGGATGCGGGAACAGATTTTAGTAGATTACCTGATAAGTTTCCTTAACCCCTTCGTTGCGTCGGACGCGCGGGAGCCGTCCGACGCATCAGTGCTCATGTACGTCGGACGGCTCCCGCGCGTCTGACGCCATGGCACAGGGAATCCCTCTGGTGCGGGCACCAGGGGGATTCCCTTTACCCCCCAAGAGCCTTGGGACCTGGGGAAGAGCTTCCCCAGCTCCCGAGGCGCCCCCCCCCCCCTGGTTTCCCTGAAATGACGATCAGCGTGCATTTTGTGCTGACGTCATTTCAGTGAAACCGAAACTGAAATGAGCCAAAGGCTCATTTCAGTTTCCCTTTCTACGTGCTCAGGGGGCTATCTCAGCCCCCATAGCACGTAGAAAGTCAGGAGAGGTATCGTTGGAAAGGGTAGAATCTCCCCTTTTCAATGGTACCCCTCCCTAGTGGATCCCTGCTTGGGGATCGGGCGATCTCCCCCCCACTAGGCACCAGGGAGGGGGGAGCGGCCCCTTGGGCAAGGGCCTTTGCTCCCCCATATTCATTTGGGCAAATTTAGTCTTTTTGTCCCTTTGTCCCGCCCCCCCCGGGCAGAAAGCCCACTAGATACCAGGGATTTTTGTTTACCAGATTTTCCCCCCCCCGATGAATTTAGGGGTGAAGGTTGCCCAAGATGGGCATGCCAATGTCCCCACCCTCCCCCACAAAATTCCAGTCTTTCTCTCCCCCCGACACTAAGGAGAACGCTGTGGGGTAGCACATTTGTGCCGGCACGGCGATTCCACACACAAATATGTGGAAAATGTGGTTTTTTCAGCTAAATTTGAGGTTTGCAGAGGATTTTGGGTAGGGAAAAGCTGGGGGATCCACGCAAGCCATACCTCATTGGACTCCCCAGGGTGACTAGTTTTCAGAAATGTGTGTGTTTGGTAAGTTTCCCTAGATGGCCGCTGAGCCCGGGGCCAGAAACTCATGGGACCCCCCCCCCCCCTTGCAAAACCAGGTTGTTTTGTGATAGGTCATTTTGATGTCGCCTCAATAGGTTTTGGGCCCTTGCCTGTCGCGGGTACTTGACCCACCCACATAAGTGAGGTACCATTTTTCTCGGAAGACTTTGGGCAATGCGGGGTGGGTGGAATTTTGTGGATCCACACACATTCCAGAACTTTCCACCACAGAAATGTGAGGAAAATGTGTTTTTTGGACAAATTTTGAGGTTTGCAAGGGTTTCTGGGTAACAGAACCTGGTGAGAGCCAGACAAGTCACCCCATCCTGGATTCCCCTGGGTGTCTAGTTTTCAAAAATGTATAGGTTTGCTAGGTTTCCCTAGGTGCCGGCAGTGCTAGGGTTCAAAATCTACAGCTAGGCACTTTCCAAAAAAAGGGTCCGTTTTCACAGTGAAAATGTGGTGTGTCCATGTTGCGTTTTGGGCCCTTGCCTGTCGCGGGTACTTGACCCACACAAGTGAGGTACCATTTTTCTCGGAAGACTTTGGGCAATGCGGGGTGGGTGGAATTTTGTGGATCCACACACATTCCAGAACTTTCCACCACAGATATGTGAGGAAAATGTTTTTTTTTTTTTTACAAATTTTTAAGTTTACAAGGGATTCTGGGTAATGGATCCTGGTGAGAGCCAGTCAAGTCACCCCATCCTGGATTCCTCTGGGTGTCTAGTTTTAAAAAATTTATAGGTTTGCTAGGTTTCCCTAGGTGCCGGCAGAGCTAGGGTTAAAAATCTACAGCTAGGCACTTTCCAAAAAAAGGGTCAGTTTTCACTGTAAAAATAAAGTGTGTCCACGTTGCGTTTTGAGCAGTTTCCTGTCGCGGGCACTAGGCCTACCCACACAAGCGAGGTACCATTTTTATCGGGAGACTTAGGGTAACACAGAATTGTAGAGCAACTGCTATTACCTATTGACTTTCGATGCATTTCTGCCTTCCAAATGAAAGACAATGTGTAAATAAGAAAATAAGAAGTCATTTTGAAAAATGACCTATAATTCTCATGCTAGTATGGGTACTCACAATTTCAGTAATGTGCAAATAGGTGTCTCTCATACCGATTTTTTCCATGTATATATTTTCCCAAATTAATTGCTATATACCCGGTACATAATAAAAAACCATTGCACGACGCTGCTCAGTTATTGGCTTTGGGTTCGTCTGGTTCTTGTTGAACCTACAAGTCCTATATAGCCCCACAACCAGAAAGGTCCAGCGGATGTAACGGTATATTGCTTTCAAACAGCTGTCATAATTAGAAGAAGTTACAGGTGAAAACGTTGACACAAATGGCTGTTTTTTTCAACTAATTTTCAATTTTTCCTATATTTAACTGTTTGTTTCTATAAAGAAACCTTGAAGGATCTACACAAATGACCCCTTGCTGAATTCAGATTTTTGTCTACTTTTCTAAAATGTATAGCTTTCCAGGATCAATTATTGCTTTCATACCCATTTCTACCATTAACTGGAAGGAGGTTGAAAGCACAAAAAATAGCAAAAATAGGCTATGTCCCAGAAAAATAGCAAAACTGTAAAAAAATTTGGTTTTCTGGCAAAAGTCTGCTTGTCCCTGAAAGCTGGGAAAATGGTGATTTCAGCACCACAACCCCTTTTTTTGATACCATTTGCAGGGAAAAAACCAGACTCTTTCATCTGTAGCCCTTTTTTTCCCATTTTACCAAAAAATACCCAAAATGTAGCTGTATTTTGGCTAATTTCTATGTCCCCTCCAGGGGAGTCCACAAACCCTGGTTACCTTTAGAATCCCCATGATGATGGAAGAAAAGGACGCAAATTTGGTGTGGATACCTTATGTGGTCAAAAAAAAAAATTACATGGGCTTAAGCGCGAACTACCCCAAATAGCCAAAAAAAGGCTTGGCACGG
Source organism: Calotriton arnoldi (assembly GCA_963921515.1). Lineage (NCBI taxonomy): Eukaryota > Metazoa > Chordata > Amphibia > Caudata > Salamandridae > Calotriton > Calotriton arnoldi. The sequence goes on along the minus strand of CAWUFW010001068.1, from coordinate 2,708,065 downwards.
GGGGGAAAAGGACTAGCAGCAAAGGGGTTAAAGAAATAAATCTGTCGTTGCCCAATCTTGGGATGATGATAAAACTGTTGACACACAGTGCCCTTTCTTTGTTGTCTGCATGCCCATATGGTCAAGAAATTGATGGCAGAAACTGTCCTATTTTGATTTGGACAGGAGTATGTACTTCGGGCTCCACCGTACCTTTTTCTTTGGAAAGTTTTTTTACATTGGCCTTCTTTAAGCACGCCTGGTTACTCAGTGGAGTGACCCCCCTTACTTTGTAACCCATTAATAATAAATCTAGGTGTTTGACCTGTGAAGTTAGAATCTCGTTTTCTTAGATCTAGAAAATATGAGAGGACACGAACACCATTTCACCTAGATACGCCATTGTTTTAAATGAAGTGTTACACTTAGTGCATTGCTCCATTTATAATGCAGGTTTTCGTGGGGACGGCAGCAAAGCAGCAAGAGCAGAGCAGCGGAGCTCCGAAAAAAAGTTCAGAAAAGGCTCAGAAAAAGCAGCGGCGCACTACACGGTTGGCCCCCGCGGCCCTCCCACACGGGAGAACCACAAGCGTTAAGGTGGCGGCAGAGTGGCTGAGCTTGGCAGTGGGGAGTAGTGAGCGCGGCCGCCATTAGGTGCGGCCGCTGAGTGTGAGCCCGGTGAGCGCGCGGAAGCGGCCCAACTAGGTTGGGTGCAGCTTGCGGCTCATCAGAGTGCCCTGCTCACTCACCCATCTATCTCTTAATGCAGGCCTAGGAGGCTGTAGCAACAGGAGGTGGTAGTACTTCCTTTGCTCCCTTTTACTTTCCCCGTCTGCCCTCTACGTCTGGCTTCAAACTACAACTTGTATCTTACAGCAAGCGTGCACAGATAAAGTTCAACCCTGGTCAACAAGGTCCAGCGGCACAGGAGCCAAAGTGTGGAAAAAGCTGCGAGATAGAGTTGGTGAAAGGAGGGAATGGAGGCAAGGAAGAGTAAAATTCCAACTGAGTCGCAGTATTAGCTGTGGAAGAGGGAGCACCGGGTAAAAAGGTTTGACCCAGACTGAGTAGTCCAAGATCAGCCTATACCTACTGCCACTCCTGCCAACATTGCCAATACTGCCGAGAACGGCAGAAAAGTGTTCTATTCCGCTCTATTACATGACACGGGTATACACCATACACCAACGCCACCAAATCCCTGGATGAGTTGGGAGGTAAGGCAGGGAGGTAAGAAGGCTAAGAAAGCTAATGGCATACATACTATTATCCAAAGGTTTGGCGCCAGACAATCAAATTTTATTTACTCCGCTCAGGGTAGACCTATAGAACAAAAGCTCCCGGAGCTCCCAAAGCTCCCATTCAAAAACTCTCGTGATGCGCTCAGGGAGAACGAGAGGCGCGCCTGTGGCAGCACGGCGGAGACAGAAGCAGCCAAATGGGACATTTTTAAACAATGTATTCAATGGGGTCATTGCGGAGGAGCCAGGCATAGTGGTACAAGGGGAAGGGTCAGTACTCTTTCCTGCCAGAACCCCAAATTACAAACAAAATAAGGTGCTGAGGAAAACTGACTTTCTGAAGAATCCGGTGGACGCATTCTTACATATCGTAAAGACGCACACATCTGGGGCCTACAAAGCCCGATACAGCCACAGCTGTTGGAGAATTCCAAATTGGACCCTAAAGTAGCTTTTAACGAAAAAGAGGAACTGAAAGCATTTGCCCCCCCCCCTGGTGGTTCTAAACACAAAGAAGACCCCTTTTAAATGGGAAACCTGGGCTATAAGTAGCAACCGGCCACGAGAGAAGGAAATTAGCGTGTTGGGGACCTCGCAAAAGGCGATGCCAGTAACACAGGAAACAGGCCCTAACAGCATTCCTCCACCGACAACGGAAACTCCAAATAGGGGTAAGGAGTCAACGAAACCACCTCGCTCAGGCAAAGATATTCAGATTATTGCTGAGGTGCATCACCACAAGGGCTATAACATGGCTAGACACAAGATCAATATGGAGGATCTAGATGGAATAGCTCCCATACGGGAATCAGATCTGGAAAAGGACTTATCGATCTCTATAGTGGGCCAACCTATTAATACATCATCCCCGGAGAAAGAAGTAAAATGAGATAATGTTCACGCATTACCCCAGGGGGAGGATAAGGGTGAGGGAGAAAACTTGCCGGGTGTACATCCAGTTGGTTCCCCCTTTTCGGGCTCCCCCGCCAATTGCATACAAGCCGATTCCCCAAGTAGTCAGTCTATTGGGGAACAAGGTCTGAAAAGCAATGCTTGGAAGATCTTGCTCAATTCATTTCAATCGGTTAACGCCTTGACATATCAATCGAGCAAGTTAGACCTCCAGCTGGATCTTTTAAATACAATGGCACTATATATCACTGCTATCGATACTAAAATTGGAGTACTGAATCAGCTGGTACAAAGGGCGCAGGCGGAGGCACAGTCCACTTTTTCCTGTGCCTGTAGCCCAGTCTTGGATAAACTGACCTCTCTTCCTGGGATGCTTGACTTGGTCCTTGCAGAGATTAAGGGGCAGTTAAAAACCTCCAAGGCAGTGACGACCCCGACAGGGCAAACAAATACTAACAGGCGGGGGATAGAAAAAAAACATATCCGAGAAAGCGATCAAAAGAAGGGGCGGCCTTGTGGGGGAATTTACAGCTTGGAGAATTCACAGCAGGGGAAGGAAGTCGACTTAACATTACAAAGCAACCTGGACATAAACTCAGTCCCCAGTGCAAGGCACTCACGCGATCAAACAGTGTTTAGACCATTGGGTAGGAATGGGTCAGCGGGGCATGTAGCACCAAGAAGAGCCTCGCAAGGGGAATCTGTTAAGCTACCAAAGCTTTCGAAGAGACGGCGCAAAAGACTTAGGAAAAGTCATAACAAAAAAGTTGTGGAGAGCCCTACAGGACACCAAGGGAAGGTGTATTCAATTTTTCTACCAAAAACAGATAACTTAGTGGTATTCACAGAAAGAAAATATGAAGACTGTAGAGGAGGAAGGCAACGAAGAAATGGAGGATAAGCTGACAATAACTCAAGCTAAAGAAAAATCAACGATTAAGGAAAAGGATCGACAAATGGACCAGAACCAACGGGTGCCAGCCCATGTTAGTTCAGGAAAAAATGAGTTAATATTCCAACGAAAAGTAGTTAAGCCAGCGGTGCACTGGGAAAGAATGCAAAAAGTCCCTGAGGTGGAGAAAGGCACTGAAGACCAGGAGGAAAAAGCGACTAATATGCGAGCAAGGGAAAAACTAAGTAAAAGGAAGTAAAAGGACCGACAAGTGGAACGGACCGAACGGCCGTCAGACTCCCGTTTGGGAAACAAGGACCCAGATACAATAGGAAGCTATCATGGTAGCTATTCCCTTGGTCAAAAGTTAGCGGCTGACACAGTGCAACGTAAAACATTAATGGGTAGTGAATTAGGCAACCTGTCTGCAGAAGATTCCAAAATACAAACCTCGAAGGTACAGTCACATTCTAACGAGGACGGAAAAGAAAAAAGGCAAAAACAGAATCTTATACAAGATATTACAGGATCGGAGCAGGGTAAAAATATACAGCAGGAAATAGTTCGTACCATACAGCAAGGTCGAAGAGAATGGTCGATTTTGCCCTAGCCCGCGTGGTATTCGTTGTAAAGTGACATTTTTCCCCAAATATAAATCCATGGGGCATTTTGACAGAATAAATAGAGGGACTATGATACGCATGACCAAAGAAATACCGGCGTTAAACCATATGGAATCTACGGACATATATTCAGTCACATTTGTAAACATCCCGACCTGGGGAGGAGAAGAACAGACTATGATCACGTGGGCTACACCAGCTATAGCTGATCAAGTCTGGGCAGAAAAGGAGATATTTGAAAAATGGGGTGTTGAAATGACAAGGGAAAAGGAGGAAGCTTATCCACAGTTTCTACACCCGGATGATTATGGAACTCGCCTTAAGGTGGAAGGAGAAGAGTGTGGTATGGGACGCCAAAAGCCAATGAAAAGTCAATTAATTTGTAAGAATAAGTGGAAATTGGGATCAACTTCGATTTTAAAGGGGTTAAGGAGTTGTTCAATCTCATCATCAAGAGATAATACAGCCCCCCCAGGTAGTCAACCGCTATAAGGACGCCGTAGCGAACGAAGCCCTATATCAAAAAACTGATTGGTCTTGGCTCCCGGGTGCTCTGTGTTTCAGTACAGACAAAGACCCAAGTACCTGACAGAAGAAAGTCCTACTTGCCGGCCATAAAGAGAATAAGGTTGATATCTGCTCTTGGAACGTAGAGAGACTGTCAGCAAAGGTAGATGACCAGGAATTCCTAATCTTCATCAGAAGACACCATATAGTCCTATTCCAAGAGACATGGGCACAAGAGGAAATTAATCTCCCGGCATACCTATGTTATAACAAACCAGCAATCAAAACAAAATCAAAGGGGCTCGCAGCAGGAGGACTGGCATTATACGTATCAGTGGATCTTAATATTAAAATCGAAGTTGAAATTGAACACCCGAATATACAAGCAATCAAGGTTTGGCCCCTTTGTCCAGCTAACATGACCCCCCTGTTGATAATAAATGTTTACATACACCCCCTCGGTAGTAGGAAAAAAAACCTATCAATTATATTGAATCTCCTATTAACTCAATGTACAATGAATCCAGTTCCTCGGATTTTCTTGTCGGGATACTTGAATATGAATCTTTCAGGTGACGCCTAGGGATCAAATATTGGATGCTATGGATCATATCTGGCATATCCCGGCGATCAGCATTTAAACAACGATCTGACAGAACGGGCAAGGATGCGGTGAGTAATCTGGAGTATCAGGGCTTGCGAGTATTGAATGGCCCGATGGCTCCGGATATTCCGGCCCAAGCGTCTCACCACTTGGCAAAATCTAAAGCAGTGATAGACTACTCCTTAGTATCACTACCATTATATCTGATGGTTTCAAGCTACAAGTTGGGCAACAGGCTGGAAAGTGACCACCAGCCACAAATGATCAGCCTTAACTTAAACATCTCTTTACACGATCAATCGTCCCCAGAAATAGGTCAGCTCACTGGACAAAATTATAAAAGGTTACCATGGTCTGTAGGTAGCATAGAAAAAATTGAACACCAAGCAAGAGAACTGTGGGAAGATTTGTATGACACAGACCAAAATCTCTTGAACCACTGGGACCAATTCGCAATGCGCCTAGTAGAGAAAAACTTCGTTCAGTCAAGTCATGGTATCAACAGCCACTTCATTTCCTAAGAAAATGTCAGTGCAACTCAAAACAGCCAAAAGGAAACTGAATCCCGCCCTGAGAGTCCTAAGAAACAACGCATCCATTAGTGTCCGATGCAAGTCCTTACCAAAATTAAGGTCACTTTACAAAAAAGCGGTATGGGTTCAAACAAAAGCAGAGTTAGATCAGTACTGGTGTAAAATTAATTATGCAGCTAAACGTAAAGATGCAAGAGTTTTGGAGACTGGTAAACCAATCCACCGGTAGGAAATTTCAACAAGCAATGTCAAACCTATCTGAAGAGGCTTGGGAAAAGCACTTGGGCGCTACGCTACGTCAGGTGGCACAAATACCGTAACAAGACTATCTGAAGAAGGAATGGGTGATAACACAAGGGAAGATTTGCCGATAGAGATCCAGCATACAACTGTTGAGAAAATTATAAGTACCAGTCGCCAGGAAGGTGCCCCGGGGCCAAATGGCCTCCCCCAAGCACTTTACAAGGAAAATCCGCGATATTGGGCAAAGAAATTGACAATATTATTTAATCATATTCTGGTGAGCGAAGAAATTCCAGATAAATGGAGAGGCTCAATTCTGGCCCCGATCTACAAAGCCGGTCAAGCCACGGACCCTGCCAATTACAGGCTAATAGCCTTAATGGATTGTGAGGCAAAGTTTTTTGCTAAATGCCTGTTGGCAGAGCTAACGGCTTGGGTGGCTTTCAAAAATCTGTTGCCAAGAAATCAGACTGGGTTTGTTAAAGGCATAAGTACTACTATTAACATTCAAATGCTAGCACTTTCAATTGAATTGGCAAGGCGCCACTCATTGAATCTTCATTTGTGTTTTATTGATTTTTGCTCTGCCTTTGACACGGTGCAAAGGAATATTCTTTGGGATAAGTTATCGAAATTGGGAACAGCACCCAAACTCCTGAGAGCGATCCAACTGCTGTATACGAATACCTGGACGAGAGTAAGGTTGGGCCAGGGAACAACAGTTTAAAAAAAATAAAATAAAATATTAACAATGAATGGTTTGAAACCAGGTTGTGTCTTGGCTCCAATCTTGTTCAATCTCTAGCTTGCTGAAATCTCTTTAGGTTTGAATAGCATTAATTCACACCCTCCGTTGGTGGCTGGCTTTAAGGTCTCCCACTTCTTATATGCCGATGATATTGTGCTACTGAGCTATACATAGGTGGGGCTACAGCGGTTAATTAGTGAAACTGCTCTTTATGCCTCGTCCCACTGGTTAAAGGTCAACTTAAAGAAGACAAAAACCATGTTAGTGTCAAGGGGTATAGCAGCACGACCAACATTGAGCATAGAAGGGACCGTGTTGGAATCAGTTTTAGAGTACAAATACCTGCGTGTCATACTAGACGCAAGGGATTCATTTAAGAACCAGTGTGTGGCACTACAGAGAAGGAACAATTCGTTAACTGCAGCATTTGCTACCCTCCAGAATAGCTTAAAAGGGCTTTCCCTCAAGCCGCTATTACAAGTTATGTCAGTTAAACATGTTCCATCTCTGACATATGGAGTAGAGATCTTAAGAGGGAAGGCTGATAACATCATAGATAAGCTTGTGACAGGAACCTACCGTCGTCTGTTTAACCTCCCTCAGCAGGCATCACCATCACAAATTCGATTTAGAGTTCGGGCTTAAACGACCGAATTTAAACATCTTAGGGGCATACTTGAAATTCTGCCACAAACTTAGAAGGGATAATAATTCCACACTTATGACAGTGGTCTGGGAGGCTATAAGTGACTGCAAACACACGCAGGCCCACGAATACTTTAAATTGGCTTTAGCTACTTTTAAGGCAGAACAATTATGGGCTTTACCCCCCTCTCAGGCGGCATTTAATAAAGTTATCAACGAGTGCAGGAAAAAAATGTCTTCTCTAATGGTCAGAGCGGCGCTGGCAAAGAGATCCCATGCGTGGACAGTAATTGCATCATACGGCAAGCTAAAACCACAGAATTATTTAGGGGATCTGAATGGTCTAAGGGCTAAACTGAAGATTTGAGATTCCGGCTTGGCAGTAGCCAATTTCGTGGTGATACCCCAGCTTGGAAAAAGCTGAGTAGTGAAAGGACATGCCGCCTTTGTAACTATAAAAGAGAAGACATTTGCCATATCGTTTGTAGCTGCCCAGCTCTAACAGCTGAACGCAGAAGCCTGTTGAGGCAGGATTTTAATAGTCAAACTATACGACCATGTCGACAAGCAGTTCTAGCCTGCTTGCAGGGAGAATTTTTACAATTTACTGGCAGATTCTTGAAGTTCGTAGATATAGCAGAGAGGAAATTGACTAACCGTGTTAAGTAAAGAGACCTTATTGCTTTTATTTTGATGAATATTTTAATCATGTTGGTTTTTAAATAATGGTTCATGATTGGTTATGTATGAAATGTATGACAATTGTATAAAGGTGTCTTTTATTGTAAGTTTTTATTAACTGAACAATAAAAAAATGTCACTCACTTTTTTTTCACTAATGCTTTCCAGTGCTACTTAATTTACAATAAATTGCATCTAAATTAAATAACATTCTTTTTAGGTCTAGCCTAGAGTCAGCGCACATGTGCTGCTCTGTGAGACTTGTAGTTGAGTATGGAATAGAAGCCCCGCCATATTTGTCATTGACTTTTGCCTTTGTCCTTCGTAAATGCTGGCTTCTGATTAATAAATAGGCTTGTTAGTCCCTCCTTAGTACTGCTCGGTTTTCATTTGTAAACTCCCTTGGTGACTGGCCCTTTTACTTCGATTGTTACACTGTACATGTTATTTAGCCTTGTAAGCACTATTTAGGTCTCGACTGAGCCAGCGCGCATGCGCTGCTCTGCGAGGCATTTAGTAAGGGCTTTTCAACTCTGAACACACGCTCGTGTGTGTGCTTTTTTTTTAAATTAACCCACGATTGGCCTTTGCATGCGTCTTTCTAAGAGACAGCACGCAATTGGCTCAAGGTGGGTGCATGTCCCGCCTTCTTTCTCCCCTGGCCTAGGGTGCTCGGGAGCGAGCATCAGCGCCACCTGTTTCCAATTATCGCGCCCGCTCTCGCCTTCACGTTAATTGGAAACCGATGGAGCTCGTGCTGGCCCTGGTGCACTTTTTCTCCAAACGCGGCACTTTCACTTTCGGCCGCGCTTGTTATTTCCTTTTGCTGAGGCTTGTTCTAGATAAGCAGATGTGCATGCTCGGCTTGTCCGCCCGATCCGGCTTCTCCTCCCAGAAAGGGCCTGAGGCTGAAGGCTTCTTTTTGTTTTCTTTTGCTTCACTCGTACCCTGCGGGTGCAATAATTAAGAGAGCCACCCATGCCGATATTTTTCCCTCTATTGCTACAGACTTAAAACAGCAAATGTAAGAGGAAAATGCTTTAAAATGTGTTCTACCGCTGCCATAATGACCCCGGCTGATAATTAAAGTGACGTCTGCACCTCTTCCGGTGCTGTTGCTCGAACAAGCCTCTACTGAGCTAGTCCATGTGAGATCATTCTCCTAGTAACTCCCACCACTGTCCTATCACGAAGTGCCGGTTGTGTCTCTGCTGTAATGCATTCTTCAGGTCTGCCTAAGTGCAGGCTATTCGCTTGTGTGAAGAGAGCCGGGACTGCCGTTAAATAATATGAATGTTGATGCTTATATATATTAATTCAGACAGCAGGTTTACCATTTCTAAGCGCTGTAAGTAATGGCAAATCCACCTCTCACTTCAGTGCTACTCAGTCCATTACTCGGAGGTCAAGAAAGAGAATCCAGATCCTGAACTGCGGGCCACGTCAGCCTATGTTAAGTTAGATTTGTAAAGCGCTCATACATTCATGGTTCTCTTGGTGCTATAGTTAAGCAAGTAACAATTAAAAATGTTATTTATTATGCATCAGTTGCTCAAAATGATGCGAAATATGATACTTTTTTTAAAATTTACTATGTTGTTGTCAGCCTAACACAGCCATCTTTCAAAGACGTTTAACAATCACAAACACCTTCCACTTACTTGGATGGATTTCGTCAGCTGGTCAAGGGACAGTAAACAATTGTAAAATGCCATAGGATTGTGTTCTTTCAACACCCAAAATGAAAACTTAAATAAATTAAAGAAAGACAAAAGGAGATAGTGGGCAGAAATTTTCCAACTTGCTTTTTTTTTTTTTTTTTTATTTGAACATCAAGTATTTAATTTATTGTATTGAGGCAGGGACTCTGAGACTCGAACCCGGTTTCCCAGCTCTAAAATCAGCAGCTTTGGATGTTACACCATGTCCTCTCTCTAAATATTGCTTGTTAGGTCTCGCCTGGCGTTTGCTCTCGCCATGCGAGGGCTTCTTGGGATCGATACAGATTCCGAAGCTTTCGGAGGCGGAGTTGAAGCCCTGCCCATCTTCATTCGCTGGCGTCATCCTCCATGCAAAACGCAGGCTCACGATTGAAAAGGGGGCTTCTTAGTCCCTCCTTGTTACCGCCCTGTCCACTTTTGGCCCCGCCTACCGGGATTGGATCTCTCACTTGCGGCGTTAGTCTCCTTCATCAGCTGGGACACTCTTTCCTTGTCATTGTGAGCGCAGGCCGCCTGGGTCGAGCTTGTTTTATTTAAATGCGCTCGTCACGCATTTTAAACGGAAGGCTTCTCCCCCGCTACTAAACCACCCCTTATCTGTCGGCGATTAGTGCTGCTTCACATAGCAGCAGCCTGAAACTCCATCTTATGCGTAAAGCTGCATGACATTTCCAGCACCCTCCCCGTCTGTCCTTCCTCCGTGTTGTTCCCTCCCTCGTGGGCTCCCCTCTGTGTTGCTTTCTCTCCGTGTTGTTCCCTCCCTCGTGGGCTCCCCTCCATGTTGCTTTCTCTCCGTGTTGTTCCCTCCCTCGTGGGCTCCCCTCCGCCTCGTTTACTCCGCTCCGTGTTGTTCCCTTCCTCGTGGGCTCCCCTCCGTGTTGCTTTCTTCAGCGCGCATGCGCTGCACACTGGCGACAGCTTGAGCACGTGAGTCTCTCCCTAGCGTGCCTCGTTCACCCTGCTCTGTGTTGTTCCCTCCCTCGTGGGCTCCCCTCTGTTGCTTTCTTTCCGTGTTGTTCCCTCCCTCGGGGGCTCCCCTCCGTGTTGCTTTCTCTCCGTGTTGTTCCCTCCCTCGTGGGCTCCCCTCCCCTGTGCCTCATTCACCCCGCTCCGTGTTGTTCCCTCCCTCGTGGGCTTCTCTCCGTGTTGCTTTCTCTCCGTGTTGTTCCCTCCCTCGTGGGCTCCAGTTCAAGGAAGCTTGGCGCCTCTTAGCTTCTCCCTGTAGGCGCAGTCTGTCGTTTGCGCTGCTCAGGGAGACTACAATTCCAATAATGCACTGGGCTGCTATAACCATGTGTCGCGGGCACTTTAATTCTAATGTATGTGGAGTCATTTAGACCCATTCACTAGTGTTAAAATGGGAGCGCGCTACACTTGTGCCCGTTCACTCACCAGTGCCAGTTACAAAATGAGGGACAACTGTGTCCAGCCCCGTGTCTAAGTGGTTACATCGCACTGCATACCTTGGTGCTAGTTTTATGAGGAACATACTGCTCTAGGGATGCTAACGTTGGAAAAATGAACATAAACACAATATGCAAACAATATTAGCCATGGTCTTATAAAAGAGGCTGACAAACTGCACAAATATGATCTGTGTCAAGGAAAAAGGTGACGCCGTGATACGGGTGAGCCCTTAACCAGCATTAGATGTTTATTTAAGCAAGAGCACTTTGCATGCTGGATTTATGCGATGAAAACCAAAACAGAACTGCGAGTCCCAGAATGCAAACCGCTGTTGGCTCAAAAATGGCATGGAGGTGGAAGACGTCACACAGGATATTCAGCCGTTTTCCAGGCATGTGCACATAAGACCCTCACGCCCTAAATACCAAATGGATCCTAACTAGAATTATTTAGGTCGCAAAAAAAAAAACAACCAGCGCTATTACCCACAACTTACCGCCACCTGTAGTCAAGGATTCACACACGTCTGTGGACTGCTCTCTCTTTCAAGTGGAGGGTTCCCTGTTTGAACAAGCATTAAAAATGCAATATGTCTCGCCTTTTATTAAGTTAAAGCCATTTGCTTTGCTATACAATACCATTAGCAAAGCAAATGGCTTTAACTTAATCAAAGGCGAGACCTATTGCATTTTGAATGCTTGTTTTTAATGGCAGTGATCACCACTAGGTGGGGGGGGCAATATCAGTCCATAATGTCCTTATAAAGAGAACGCCTTCTGCAGTGTCACGGTCTTAAACTTAGTCCCAGCCCAGGCATTTTTTAATGGCAGCTCACCCCCCATTTGGTGATTATTGCTGAATTATATTGTTACCCTCACTCTGGGGCGTGCAGGGTGTCCACACAAGAGAGTGCACTGCTCAGGTATTTGATTTTAGCTTTTAGTGAACTGTGTTTTCACAGTATGGATCGTGGTTCTCTTCCCTGCACTTTAGGGTGGCATCATCTGTACGAGATGGCTCAGTTCTCAGATTTGGGGTGTACATTGAGGATAACCACTTTTTAGATTAGTGTGTACCAAGCAAAACATAAAAACGCAGTTGCAGTCGAAAAAACATTTTTTTATTTACTATGTTGTTGTCAGCCTAAGACAGCCATCTCTCAAAGACGTTTAACAATCACAAACACCTTCCACTTGCTTGGATGGATTTCGTCAGCTGGTCAGTGTACAGTACACCAAATGCAAAATGGTTGTGTTCTACACCCAGTATGTAAACGTGAATAAATTAAATGAAGACAAAAAGATAGTGGGCAGAAATTTGTATAAATACCTCGTACATTAAAATTTTTTGCAGTTTTTTTAAATATAGCACAAACTCGCCTCAAGGTTTTTGGAGCGCTATATATGCGCACCAGTTGCATTACACAAGGTCACCTTTATTTTGTTTTTGTAGGCACGGGGTGATTTATCCAGAATCCCAGGATGGGGAACCTGTGGTACTGCACCCTTTCCCTGCTTCTTGCACATTAGAACAGTAAATGTAGCTGTACCCACAATAATGTGCTGCATAGGTAAGTATATATAAGGTCAAAAAGGCGAGACCGATTGCATTACAAATGCTTGTTTTTGCTTTGGCTCTGCTCGTGTACCAGCACAGTGGCTGTTGTCCTGGGTTACGAGCGCCTCTGTTGAGCTGCTGTGGGCTGTTGCTTATCTGGGTCCGCTGCTCTGCTCGCTTCCTCACAACCCCTTGCGCCCAGCCTAGGCTGAGAGCAGCATGGAACAGTCGCATCACGCCTCTGTGCTGGCCTCCACCTGCTTCAGCACCCCGGTGAACCCGCACACCCGATTCCCCCGTCACCCTGTACGGAACCCCTTGCGTCCGGCCTAGGCTGGGAGCAGCATGGATCCAAAATGGATTCCAAAACTTTGACACCATGGTACATTTGTGTGTTTGAAAATGGCATTAAGGTGGGCACTACGATCATTTATTCAATAGTTCTTAAGGCCATTTCTAAATATAGTAATTAGCATGAGTTGTTGCTATTTTCGTTTTTAGAGGCACTCACTGTATCGACTTCGAAAGGACAAAAGACTTGAGTTACAGTAGTTCTTTTTCATGCAACCTTTTCACTACAGGCGACTCAAGTCTCCCTCCACTTGAGCCGTGTAGACTAACAATATCCCTCATTTTGACAGGAAGTCTCGCTGGCGCTACAACAAATGCCGAACTTTCTGTCCATGCCCGAATCTCCCCCAAACCTTCCTTGAATTAATAGTACTGAAACTTGAAGATTTCTCAGGAAAAGAGTTGATAAATGTTACAATCATTATTGCTGGCGTCAACCCGAAATTAATGGTCTACGCTTGTGGTGCTTGGCACGGTCACCTTGGTTGTGAATATTTTGTAACAATAGAACAGGGTTTGTGGCCGTCGCAAAACGACGCCACTAAAACCTTAAAACCGTGTGACTGGCGGGACAGCAGCAACAATGCAATCTCCAAAGAGTAATGCTCTCAGCCACATGCCCAGTTCTCCTAACTGCATAACAAGCATTTGCAGTGCAATAGGTCTCGCATTTATGCAAGTTTGAGCTATTGGGATTGTAAATAACAATGCCTTTTATATGTTTTGGTTTTTAAAACATAAATAAAAGGCATTGTTATTTACAATGCCAATAGATCAAACTTGCGCAAATGCGAGACCTATTGCTTTGCAAATGCTTGTTTGATTTATATTCTTCTGAAGACAAATGTCTGCCGAAATCAAGCTTGCTAGTATGTGGCAACTTAGTTTGTACATGTTGTTCAAACTATTTAATGCTGTGCACATGTGGGAGTTGCTTTATTTTGTGGAAGTTCCTCTGTCCTTCTTAGAGCTTACAAAGAGCTCATCTTTTTACCTTAATGATACATTTTTTTCAAATTCCATGTGTGCATAATTTGTATACTTGAGATTCCAGATGTTCTGCTAGGTTGTATGTCAAACCAAGCAACTTTTTCATGGCTCTGCTATGGACTTGTTCTTAAGCTCGTTGTCTTCAGGTTCTTAGCATGAAGTTTTTCTGGTTTCCTTGAAAGAGGCACGGCTACTGCAGTAGTACTGTTTGGAACCATCGTCTGAGAATATCTCTAACACAGTAGATTAAAAGGAGATTCTGCAGTGTTGCTCTTTCTTCAAAAACCTTTCCCACTGAATTTTATTTTTGCGAAGCACATGTTGGCGCTGCCTATCAGTCTGCCACAACATTGCCTATTTCCTAGCACTCCTACATTTGACTCTGCCTTGCTTATCTTGTGTACTCCGTGTTCGCCTCCAGGTTCCTTGCTGATTTTTTTTTTTTTTTTTTTAATTTTTCCCTTCCTCTCCTAACATCTGATCAGCTACTGATCCCAGTGTACTCCACTAAACCAGGTTCTCCTCTTGGCACCTGCCTCCCTCATATAATACATAATGGCTTTAGATCGGATGTGCCGTGTTCTCACGAAGATCTGTAACAAATCATTGACCAGGTTTACAGTCCTGAATCCGTGGAAGCAGGCCATTGTTCTTGTTTTTGAAAAACCAACTGTAAGCCCAGGATCGTGACCAACTATAGACAAGCTTTTCCCCCCTATGCCTGCAGAAATCCTAGAGAAACTAGTAATATCTCAACTTTAAAGTTTCTTGGAAGAAAATGCCATGCTATACTGGTTTCATTCTTAGTTTTGACTGCCACCTAGTACCAAAACTACACTGCTGGCAGTGTCAGATGATCTCCGAACCATCTCAGACCAAGGAGGCTTCGTTGTCTGGCCCTACTGTATCAATCCTTGTTTTTTGACAGTCTTTTATTCGGTCCTCGGTTTCAGTCTCTCCTCATTTGGTATCCGTATGCAAGCTATGAAATGGATGTGCACCATCCTATTGGGCAGAACTAAAATGGTCACTCTCCCCAACCCCATCCTTTCGGTTGTTACTCGGTTCTATCCAGTTTGGAGTCTGAGGGATTGTCTTAATTACGACTTTATTCAATATCTACATCCCGGAGCGCTTCTTAGGACTTAACATTGTATCCTATGGGAATGACACCCAATCCATGTGACATCTTCCTAACTCAAGGCAACCTTCGAGTCTGCATGGTAACTGTTGCCAATTGGACAAGCCATAACTGTCTTAAGCTCAGTGGTGGTGAGTCCAAGGTACTTCTATTTGGCAAACAGTCCTTGGTTAGTCACCACAGGGGGGGTGTTGGGACCTGTACCCTCAGTCAGCTCTGTGAAAAACCTTTTGTGATTTTTGACATAAAGCTATTATTTCTACCCAGATTAGTTGCTTGGCTGCCAAATGTTTTCAGATTATAAGAATGCTGCACAAAACGGTGGTTTAATCTGTTTTTTTCATCTTGTCTTTATTTGCACTACCTGGGAGCACCACTCGACCTCCTTCATAGACTACAGGTTGTTCAGAATTTGGCTGGCCGCCTTATCCTAAATCTTTCGCTGCAGGGCTCCCCCTCCCCAACCCTGAAGGCCTACATTGGCTACCCTTTTGCAAACATGCCATCTTCAATCTGCTCTTTCCTACTCGGAACTATTAAAAACATTGGTCCAGCGTATCTTTGAAAAAAATGTCATTCCTATTGCCACTCATGCCTTCCAGGCTCCATAGTACCTCCATGTCTTCTTTTGTAACCTCCCTCAGGACTGGGCCTTTTTTAATGTGTCCTTACTCTGTAACTTGCATAGCCGTTCGGGAGAACTCTTTGCTTAATTAATGTAAACAGCACTTGCAGGAGCCAGCTTTAGCGATGGCGGCCGCTTTGTTTGTTGTATTTACAGCTCGCCATGCGTGCTTTCACTTTCACAGTGCATCGTTTCGCCGCATCTTTTACTGCACACTGGGATATCACTGGAAGGCTGGGGGATGCGGCAGAGGGTATGGCAATCTGCACACAACTGTCATCTCCCTAATTAAGTTATGTAGGAGTGACCACGTCAATGTGCAGTTTTGGCAATGGCGGGCTCTTTTTTTTTTATTATTTGCAGCGCGCCGAGCGCGCTTTCACTTTCACAATCACAATGCACACTTTGCCACAGTGACACTGCTGCTACTGCAGGGGGAAGTGCACCCGGACACTGGATGCAGGCCGCCTCCTCCCCGGGATGGGCGTCTACTGCTGCAAGCTCTGCGGTTGCCACCGGTGCCTGGACACAATAGTACTTCACAACTCCTTTTTTTGCCACTTTCTAAAGGAGGTGTTGTTGCGCCGTGTCTTTTATTGCAGACGGGGATATTGCTGGAGGGCTGGGGGATGCGGCAGAGGGCATGGTGATCAACTGCGAGGCTACGTCTCTTCTAAAGTTATTGTTTTGGAAGGAGACTAGCACATCTCGTAGGTGTGGTATGTAAATAGAATCACATAACTTGGCAATGGCTTTAAGGACATGTCTCAGCAGTCCTGCTATGCCTCTCTACGGACAGCGCTGGGAGCTCTCTGCATGCCTGCTAGAGTTCTAATTAAGGTATGCTGAACGCTTGGGCCCATCGCTGAGAGGACTACCTCCAGGATAAAACCAGCATTTGCAATGCAATAGGTCTTGCATTCTCTAGAGTTTGAGCTATTGGCATTGTAAATTACGCCTTTTATTTACGTGTCGGTTTTGAAAACAAATGCTTGTTTTAAGGTCTCGGCTAGACGACATGTGCTGCCTCGAAGAGATTGTTGCATTCAATATGTGGGCTTCAGCCCGCCCAAAGGCTTCCCATTTGCTGGCTCCATCATTGCTCTCCTGTTCTTTCTCTCTATTTGCCCATGGCATGCAGGTCGTGCCTCTTCTGTTTAGCTCTTCCCCAAGAGCATGGATCAATTACTTCTATCCATCGCTCCTGTTTTAGAAACTGTTATTTTTTCTTTGTTTTTAAGCTTTTCACAGGAGTGCTCGTGTTTTCACTCGCTCCGAGCTCCATTTCTGTAAACAGGCCTCTAAATCTTGTTCTTATCTCGTCACATTTGTTTTGCATTCGAAGACAAATGTCAGATGCTGTTTTCTGAGGGCACCTTTACTTTTCTGTCTCTGACAGCGGATTTTTAAAAATAAATGTCCCGGTGTTGCTTGCTTGTCCCCTAACCCCCTCTATCTTCCCTGCTTGACACGTCCTTCCACCCCCTCCCTCATTGCTGCTAGATTATATTTCCATTTCTAACCAATGTTATAGTAATCGCTGCACGCTCATGATGGAAAAAAAAAAGATGTTTTGATACACGAGTGAATAATCCAAGTTCACTTTACTTAGTAGATAAATGGCTGTCCACAGAGAATATAAAAAGTTAAAATGTCTATACGGCCAGTCTTAATGTGATACCCACAAAAACACTAGCGATAAAATGGTCCTTTGCTCCTTGGAAAGACACATTTACTCAGCGGTGCTGCGTATGTCCGTGTAAACATGCAGATGCAAAGAAGAGTCCACTGCATCGTTTTGGTGCCTGAACGGAAACAGACATTGTACAGTTTAGGTGTTTTCAATGATACCCATACAAAAACATACCAAAGCCTTTCCCACTCAGTTTACTCTGCATTTTTTTATCATACCACCTCTGCTGCCACAGACCTTGTATTTCCATTAAAAGATCGGTAGTTTGTTCACAGCTAGTAGACGGAAGCTGCCGAATTTATCAAGAAAAAATAAATGTTGAGACTGTGTTTACGGCACTATTTATTTGCTCCGTTTTAAGTTGTGTAAATAAGACCGCCTCAGTTTGCTCATATTTTTGGGCATGTACAATGCATTATCCAGTATGACCTAGGGCCAATTTACGGTACGTTGATTGAGCTCTCAGTATCATTCTTTGGGAATCGAGTGTTGCTTCTTCGTCACGTTCTCCTTACAATATTGTCTATTTGCTTTGAATCCATGCAGGTAGAAATGAAGTAATTTCATCAAAACAAAAGTGTATTATCTTGCATGTCACATTACAACTATTTATTGCATGAGAATCAATTAATTGAAATTGGTACTAAAGACACTGCTTTTGTTCAAAACGCATACAGAATCTAGTTTTTAAAGTTATATATGGAAGTTTTAAAGTCCCAGCAGGCCAGATGCTGTTGGAAAACCAGTGTTGGCAAAACCTTAAGTACTGGCCTATGGGAGATCTATTGGCTTTGCCAATGTTTCTTGGCCGTGTTGCAACATGGCTGAAAGTAAAGAAAAAAAGCTGCACGACACAGCCAGCATTGACCGCGTCCTATCGCTTTTTAAAATGAATTCATTTTTTTGTTTTAACTTACAACAATGCTGCACTGAAGCCAGTCTGCTGTACAAAATGGCAAAAAAAAAATGACAAAGCCAATAGATCTGGCATAGACGAGACCTATTGGCTTTGTCAATGCTTGCTATTTATTGAGGAAAGAAACTGAGACCTGGGTGGGAAAAATGCTAAAATGGAAACAAGAGCACAGGGCATATTGTCATTTTGACAAAAATTACTCTGACAAGCCAGTGTTGATTTCTGTTGGGTACGTACACACATACATACCAAATCATCTAGCCTTTGAAGACAGCATGACTATTACCACCCAGATCCTGTGCATGTTCCATTGCACCCCTGCATTATTCTTGTAGCCTGAGATGTTCCCAAACTTCTCTAGCTGCGAAATAAATACTCGGTAGTACCCTTTCTTCAGACTTAATTATTGTTAGTTTCTGAATACTTCTATATAGTAAGATTCATCTCTGCAAACTCTAAAAAGAGCATCTTTAAACTCTTCACTTTCACTACATCGAAAGTGCACCTAGTATGTATACCTCTGCATTGTGAGAACCATAATAAGGGGCCTATATAAGAATGTCTGTAAAGTGAAGAAACCTCATAATGCCCTATACTGACTGGTATTTTAAGACTATGGGGCCGATTCCGTTCTTGGCCCTATTTCCCGACCGATTCGTACGTGCGTCCGGGCGAGCGAGTACGATGCGTGCGCTTGCGAAATCTCCGACCTACTCGTTCGCAGGACCCGACCGCTCCGACCGCCTCGCACGGGGACGACTCGCACCGCGCAATGGAGACGTTCCCCGGCCGGGTAAGTACGATGCGCACCTCGACCGCTCCGACCGACTCGCGCAGTCCGGCTCCAAGGAGCTGTCGGAGCCGCACTTTGGGGGTCCGTGTCGGACCCCCTGGAAGCGTAGGCGCGCGAGTCGCACACGGGGGACCCATGGGTCCCCTACACGTGCATGTACGGCACGACCCGCATCGACGCGAACACGCTGTGGGGCGCCCTTGTTCGCGTCGTGCCCATTGAGTCAATGGGAGCCCGTGTGCGCGTCGTACGACTGGCTCCCATTGACTTCAATGGGAGTCCGACCGAATCGAGTCCGATAGCATACGTGCGCATCGTACTCGTTCGGTCGGGCTGCTAGGGTCAGATTCGGTCGGAAATCTCTCCGGGTCCGGCTCGGTCGGGGAGATTTCCGGCCTGAATCGGATTCGGCCCCTATGTCTTAAACTTTATTTAAATATGAAATTAAACAGCTAAGTGATCACTATTAGGGCTTGTTTCGAAAAAATTCTCCTAGATTATAGTCCCTTATGAATTACTATTTGAATGGTGTTCTAGCATTTTAGTTTTACTTATTTGTCCTACCTGTGTTCTAAGAGGCAAATGTCAATCATCCGTTGCTTCAGATTATTCCTCCAGTGTAAACATTCTCTTTGTGGTGGTTTCCTAAATGTTGGTATCCTATTTGTGTGTTGTATAGATAAGTAATTTGTAGGTTTGCTGTATGTGGCAATATTTCTTCTGAGATATTTAATGACCAGTATCTGAAGTCTTTTGTGAACTGATCCTTCCTTGTCTCAGCTGGGAGTCGATTTCTTGTTGGCTTGAATCCGTGTCTCAGCTCTAGGCTGATTTGGAACAAGTGGCATTAGGTATCCTGTGCCCAAACTCAGCAGCGTTGGGTGTTTTCTAGAGAGAAAAAAATTGTCCTGTTCTTAGTAACATTCTCCAGACCAGACAGCATTCTGCTTTTTAGGTCGAGCCTCGACCTGTTGTATCTCTCTATGGGCTTACAGAACACCTCCCAATCGCTATTGGTGGTTAAGTGTGGCATTTAAAAATGCTGGCTTATTATTGGTGCATTTGTGAAAATGTCCCTCCTCTGGGTGCTGTGTTCCCTCCCTGGCGATTTCACTCGGCGAATGTTTCTGTTGGCCATCAGACTGTACAGCGTGTGATGGCCTCCTCCCATCTCGTTATTTATTGCTGGTTCTTGCCTGCCCTCAGCGCGCGGCTAACGGCAGCAACTGGTATGGCTGGACATGTGAGCGACCTGCCTGTGTTTTCGGTCTCCGTCTTTTTTTTATTTTATTGTTTCCTGCTTGTCGACATTCAGTATTTATTATTCTACATACATACTTTTAATTTATTGTTCTGAGATTTGTTCCTGAGCCTGTTTGGGATTCAATCGCATGATGCTGCGGTGGGTGCTGTTGTCCGGCTGCCGCCATGAGCTCTGACATGGTTCGGCAGAAATCGGAGCTGCCAGGTCAGTGCCTCCATACTGCCACACAGCCATCGCTTGCCGCCGTTACATCGAGCACACACGCCAACTGCTCGGATGTTTCCCCACAAGTGAGATGCCTTAATGATTATCCAGGTTTTTTGAGAAGACAAGGGTACCCCAATATGTGAACCTGGGGTGGCGAGATATCTAGGAAACAGTGGTTCAAGTGTGGCCTAAATGGTCCAAAGCGAGAAAGTGACCCAGCAGGGAACACTTGGTTCTAAGATTTTGAAATATATTCATGGAATTAATTTCAAAATCTTAGAACCAAGTGTTCCCTGCTGGGTCACTTTCTCGCTTTGGACCAATTAGGCCACACTTTAATGATTATCCAGGCACTCCTCTCCTCCTCGCTCCAAGGGAGTTGTCACTTTCACCTTGCAAACTCGCTAACCTTCACTTGTATTTTAAATCTCATTTCTGACTGCTTTGTCCTTGTGCCCTCCACGAGCACCACAGCGCTGCTAAAGGTCAAGAGTTTATTTGTGTTCAGGTTTTCATCACTGGAACTCCAACTCTCCTAAGCGCCCACCCCAAAACGCTGTTCTCTTTAGGTGGTCTTCTAGTGACGCCCACTCGTTTAGCAGATGGCAGCCGCTATTACTCTCCCTTGCTTTCAGTTCAGCCAAGCCCTGGTAAGGAGGTGGGTGCTTCTCTTTACCCCTATATGTAGCGTGCCTGGCTGCAGGCAGCGCACTGTATTTTTCAGCCAGGCCTCTCTTCGGCTAAAATCTCCCCCGTTAAGGCAGACCTATCTGCCCAGCCTCACCTCCATTTTAATTACACTGGAATGGGGGACTGGCCCAGCAGGTCTCTTACATACAGTGCTCGGTCTGCTAATCCTCCCTTTGCATTCCGTATGCAGAGCATCGCCCCCTCGAGGACTGACCTCTCCCGGTGCAAAATTACTGCTGCCTCCGACACAGTAGTTGCAATAAGGGAATCGGCATTGAAAACATATATTTAAACAATGGTTTATGGCACATGAATACGCGCCAGTTACAACACTGTACTTCCAGAGAAATGCACTTAGATTTAATGTGGACTGCATTAGATTTCCTGTTTTTATTTATCTGGTAAACAATATTTGCTGTCATACTGCTGGAAAAAAAACAAGCTAAGAGTAAAAATAACGACAACAAGGTTTCTCTTCCGCCTTTAGTCCTGCTGCTGATTGTCTGTTTTAGTTCTTCCTATGTTTCTTCAGCCAGGATGTCTTTATCTGATGTCACCGTTAAGTGGATAAACTGCCTAAAGAGGCCGGCTGAGCATAATCTAAAGGGGACACTTTAAAGACTATAGGTATTGCTGCTGTTTCAATGTATACGTTGCATGTTCCGGAGGATATATCTAATGTTGAAGAACTGGAAGATTTGTCAGGGCGTGGTTCCCTTTTGTACATTCTGGTTGGCCAGTTCCAATAGGTGATGCAGTTAGTTGGTTATTTTCTTCATTTGCAAATCACATTTTGCCATCTGGAATCTGGGCCACAGTAATGGTTTGGAAGTTTTAGTTCTCTAAGACAAACTGGTTATTGATGTAAAGTTCCTTTCGTTTTCTTATCCAGTAGCATCGACCTATTTCTACTTGGCACTTGCAGCCTAAAAATCAATATGCCGCAATTCACATTTAGCTGAAGCTGTCTTTATCATAAAACGGAATCCCGTGTTCGTGAAATTCATACTAGAGTTAAGTAGATCACGTGATCTTATAACCACAGTAGGACTGTGCTTAAAAGTGATCCATAGCATACCGGATTGGTCACTTGAACCCCTTCAACACTAAGAAATTACCACTTGGACATTAAAGGGCCGTACAGCGTGCTCTCAGCTAAGGCTGCCGATATATGTAAAGGAAAAGCTGATTAACTAAGCATTTATGCTGTAAAATTTGACACTGGCCTTTATAGTTATGCACTCTTTGTAGTTGCATGTAGCGCGGATTTGACCCAAAGGCAACAGAGCGCTTTACAGAAGCATCACATTACACAAAGTCAGATATTTTTAGGAACATGGAGATTAAAGGATTTGCCAAAAATCAATAGGTGTTGAGCTAACCTGCCCATGTTTCACTTAAGATATTTCGGCTCGATTTTAGGGTACGCCAACTGATTGATAGCTGTCTAAGGAGGTTTTTACTGATTCTGCATGCATGCCAAGAATCGAACAATAATTTGGCCATAGGCAGGAACCAGGTTGAGACTCCAGTTTCCAATGCACTACACTACATCTCACTATAAATACCAGTAACCCCTATATAGAGCATGCACACACACTAAATGGTCTCTGGGCATTAAAGTAACAGGTGCTAGTACCAACCAACTATACCCTCCTTCACCCTGCACTAAACTCACTAAGATTCCTTTTAGCTCTCAGTTTGACACAAATGGTCATTTACAGATGTACAACAATTCTCTGTTTTGCCTCCCATTTCTACAACTGCCGTGGAAGGTAATCTCGCATTTTATTGTGCAAGCACTGACTCTAGACGTAGGTCCAAGCAGCACTGCTTCTAGAGCCAAAGGACAGCACTTCTAGGATTTTTTCACAAGACTTCATGAGAATCGCATACTGTGATTTGGGGTAGGGAGGGGATGCAGGGAATATTGCTGCAGCTAGAACAGTTGTACTCAAGTAGTTTTTTTCTTCCCTTCGCATTCTAGATCATGTAAGTGTCTGCCTCCTATGATTTCATGATACATGCTCAGAACACAATAAGCACATACTGAGCTACAAGAACGCAACATGAGAACTCTACATTTCCTTCACTATCAAGTTTAACTCAGTTTAAAAATAGCAACATTAACATTTAGTATAGTGCCAACATTATCCAGTTCGGAGTTAATTTCCATATCAATTTCATAATTGCGCCAAATCAAGCAGACATTTTCTAAATATTCAGTAGTTTTTCTTAGTTGGCAACATTTGCATTTGAATCTTCTTCAACAACTTTTTGAAAGTCCGGAAGGGATTACTGTTGCTGTCGTCAGATTTGACCAGGTTATTGGCTGTTACACTGGCCGCCCGAAATATGGGATGCTGAGAGATATATTACATTGTCATACCGCGTTACAGTTTGTGGAGGACTTGGGCCACTACCGTGAATCTATGAGTTTGGACGGTTGAGCTATACTACAGAATTTACAAGCATATTATATTTGTTTGAGCCCTGATGAAGTTCCAGCTGTGGAACGAAACGCGTTGGCTGATATCCAATTTTTAACTTCAACAACAATAAAGATACTTTGGACATATTTGGAGTTTATTGACTTAGTTCTGGTGCACCTTCCCTCTTATACAATTTGCTTATCTGGTTTCCAGTGGAGTGGAAGTGCGGCGAGCTCTGGAAGTAGTTGCACAGTCCTTCTAATTGTTTATCTTTACCTGGGAATTGATGTGCTGAACCGTGGTCAGCCGCATTCTGTCCCTTTTTTTTTTTTTTTTGTAACTTATTTAACCTGGTGTCTGACTTCTTATGGACAATCGGGGGCAAGCTAGTTTACCTCATTATGCCCAAGTTCCTTTTTCATGTAAGCATTTGCAGCTCTAAAAGACAGGTTAAGCTCTAATACGAAGACCTGTACAAAAAGTGTGTGAACATGTACATCGCGGAGCAAATGTTTAAAAGTTCTATATATAATGTTTCCTGCTCCTGTCCGCACAGTGTTTCATGTTGAGGCAGGTTGTGATAGATAAGTGCCACAAGTCCTGTGACTTGGCATTAGCTGGTGATTCCTGTAGTCTGTGTTCTGCCATGACGTCAGTGGCTTTCTAGTGCCACCTGGTTCTTGACTTCTGCACCTTAATCATGAGGTGAGCCCTGTACTCTGTGTCCCTCAGTTAGTGGCTGGTCAGTGTTAGGCATGTCATCACTTCACAAGAATTAAAGAGAAATTTTAATTATCAGGCAGTACTTTGCTCAGCCCTTCTACGCAAACTATGCATAAACTGTAAAAATGCCTTTTGTATCTCTGTTTGAGTAATTACACAAATAACGATTTAAATGGCTCTCACAAATCTTACACTCGCTTTCTTATCACTGGTCCCCCTCTCGTCTGCTCTCCTCTCCCTCCCTTGAGGTGTTTCTCTGTCTTGCTCTCCCCATCTCTATTTCCTTCCTCACCATGTCTCTCTAGCTTCCTCTCTCTCAAGCAAATGCACACATACAATTGCTTACTCTTTCTCTCACTTCTTTGTCAGCCTTTCTCCTTCCTGTGGGTATCATTCTTTCTATTCTATTGCTTTCCTCTCATACTAACTCAGTCTGTCTTTCTCACATTTATTTCTCCCCCTACACACACCCTCTTACCTCAGTTTTTCATTCTGTATCTCTGGGCTTCTATATATATATTGTACTGATTTCAGACTCTATCCTCACAGTTTATAATGTGCCCCATTGCCATAAGTGAATACTTCCCTCGGAATTTGGCATCTATTTATTCTCCCCTAGTGTCCATCCGCTGCTCATGTTGTAATTCAGGTACTGTTTCCCAACCTCCATCCTCCCGTTGTTTATGTCCACCCCCATAACAACAACAAAAAAGCTATAACAAACCATTATTACAACAGGTAGAAAGAAGCTGCCAGCATTGCAAGGACAACAAAACTAGAAGACATTTTTTATGTCTATTTTTTTATTTGGGTCGTTCAGTTGTACATAATGTCTTTTTGATTTTATGTAGAGTAACACAAATGCTTGACACTTTTTTTATTATAACTTTTCAACATGCTGCACAGCAGCAATGCCACTCTTTAACATAGCTTAAAAACATTGGCAAAGTCAATGGCTCTCGTGAAAAACTTACAAGGTCCCAAAGGTGAGACCTATTGGCTATGCCAATGCTTGTTTTAGCTGACTTAATCCCATATTAGTCTCATACCCCCATCAGAATCAGTTTCTTTTAGGGTTTTATGTCATTTCTCATGTTTACTGCCAACTGCTGACTTGGAATGAGCCTGAATCTATTATTGGTGATCACAAAGTTAATTGAACAGAGTATTCCTTGTAATTTTTCCTGCAATGCTAGTGTCACCAAAGTGTTCAATCTGATAGACTTCTTCTTTTTTTTTTTTTTAAATAAATACATTTTTTAAAACTTTTTTTATTGATTTTAAGGCATAAACCATCACAACATAATTAAAAAAAAGAGGAAATAGATCACATTACCAGCAGCATCATTAATAAATTGTACATACATGAGACTATAAAGGTACATTGGTGAGCCACACAGGTAGTCAGACTAATATAAAACCATACTACAATGTTCATATATTGGCAGGTATCCACATATATTGTCAGATCCATGTGAGCAAGAAACAAAGCCATCCTAACCGCAACCCTGCAGAGGGACGTGGTCCTTACATTAAGGACATCAATCCTGCGCATCGTCATTGTGCAAGCGAGACAACTGATACTGTGTGAAAAGCCCCCAGAAGCTCTTTGGCCGAGCGCAGGGGGGAAAGCAGTTCGTTGTAGGTGTCTGACTGGGTGTTACAGTACAACATGTCATTTTCCCATTCAGCCACTGTGGGAACTGGGCCCCTCATCCATCGCATAGCCAGTCTACGTTTTGCCAAGAGGAGACCCATAGCGACCAATTTGCGGACATTCTTCCGTAAGGGTTTCGTGTAGCCCAGTAATGCCAATAGGGGATCAGGAGTGAAAGAGAGACCAACCATCTCATTTAATACACTGAAAATATTTCGCCAGAAGTTCGCTACTGGAGGGCACTGCCAAGCTATGTGGAAAAAACCCAGCATCCGGCATGTCGCATCTCGCACAATTATCTGTGTCCCGCAGACCATACCTGTACAGTCGTTGTGGAGTGTAATGAACCCTATTTAAACAAGCATTGGCATAGCCAATAGGTCTCGCCTTTGGGACCTTATAAGTGTTTAGCCATGCAACAGTTGATGTTGTTGCACCAAGGATATTGTGCTGGATAACTAAACACTTATAAGGTCCCAAAGGCGAGACCTATTGGCTATGCCAATGCTTGTTTTGTACTAGCACTGCTGGCAACTTCTTCCTGCCTGTTTTCATGCTTGTTTGTTTTAAAAAAATTGTTATGGGGAGCAGGACATAAATAACGGGGAGTGGAGGTTGTAAAACAGTAATTTAATTAGAACACGAGCAGCGGACGGACACTAGGCGAGAATCAACAGATGCCAGATTCCAAGGGCAGACTGACGTGATGCTTAGGTGGTGCGCTGATGCAAAATGGTGGTGGTTAATGATGTTTGGTGCTCAGGTGGTAACACTATATGGGGTGGATTGGAGGTACGTTGTGGATTGTGGAGTTGAAATAGGTTGTTTGGTGTGTAATTATGCGGTGTGTATTGGAAATGTGTGGAGTTGAATCGTGTGGCCTGTAACTGTGGTGTTGAGTGAAATTATGCTTAGTGAAATTGTCATGGTGTGGAGTGCATTTATGTTGATTGGTGGTATGTGGTATAGAGTGCATTTATGTGGAGTGTTTATGTTGCATTGAGTACAGTGCAATTATGTGGCGTATAATTATGTGGCACTGAGTGGTATTATGTGGAGTGTATTTATGTTGCATTGAGTAGTGTAATTATGTGGCTTGTAATTATGTGGTACTGAGTTGTATGTGGGGTGTATTTGTTACATTGAGTACAGTGTAATTATGTGGTGTGTATTTATGTGGCATTGAGTGGTATTATTTGGAGTGTATGTTGCATTGAGTGCAGTGTAATTATGTAGCATATAATTATGTGGCACTGAGTGGTATTGTGTGGAGTGTATGTTGCATTCAGTAGAGTGTAATTATGTGGTGTGTAATTATGTGGCACTGAGTGGTATTTGGAGTGTATGTTGCATTGAGTGCAGTGTAATTATGTAGCATATAATTATGTGGCACTGTGGTATGTGGAGTGTATTTATGTTGCATTGAGTAGTGTTATGTGGCACTGAGTGGTATTCAATGGAGTGTATTTATGTTGCATTGAGTAGTGTAATTATGTGGCTTGTAATTATGTGGTACTGAGTTGTATGTGGGGTGTATTTGTTACATTGAGTACAGTGTAATTATGTGGTGTGTAATTATGTGGCACTGAGTGGTATTTGGAGTGTATGTTGCATTGAGTGCAGTGTAATTATGTAGCATATAATTATGTGGCACTGTGGTATGTGGAGTGTATTTATGTTGCATTGAGTAGAGTGTAATTATGTGGCGTGCAATTATGTGGCACTGAGTGGTATGTGGAGTGTATTTATGTTGGATTGAGTAGAGTGTAATTATGTGGCGTGCAATTATGTGGCACTGAGTGGTATTATTTGGAGTGTATGTTGCATTGAGTGCAGTGTAATTATGTAGCATATAATTATGTGGCAGTGAGTGGTATTGTGTGGAGTGTATTAATGTTGCATTGAGTAGAGTGTAAGTATGTGGCGTGTAATTATATGGCACTGAGTGGTATGTGGAGTGTATTTATGTTGGATTGAGTAGAGTGTAATTATGTGGCATGTAATTATGTGGTATGTATGTTGCATTCAGTAGAGTGTAATTATGTGGTGTGTAATTATGAGGCACTGAGTGGTATGTGGAGTGTATTTATGTTGCATTGAGTACAGTGTAATTATGTGGCGTGTAATTATGTGGCACTGAGTGGTATTATGGGGAGTGTATGTTGTATTCAGTGGAGTGTAATTATGTGGTGTGTAATTATGTGGCACTGAGTGGTATTATTTGGAGTGTATGTTGCATTGAGTGCAGTG
Source organism: Calotriton arnoldi (assembly GCA_963921515.1). Classification (NCBI taxonomy): domain Eukaryota; kingdom Metazoa; phylum Chordata; class Amphibia; order Caudata; family Salamandridae; genus Calotriton; species Calotriton arnoldi. Next base: position 2,680,040 of record CAWUFW010001068.1, on the reverse strand, counting down.
TAATTATGTAGCATATAATCATGTGGCACTGTGGTATGTGGAGTGTATTTATGTTGCATTGAGTAGAGTGTAAGTATGTGGCGTGTAATTATATGGCCCTGAGTGGTATTATGTGGAGTGTATTTATGTTGGATTGAGTAGAGTATGTGGCGTGCAATTATGTGGCACTGAGTGGTATTATTTGGAGTGTATGTTGCATTGAGTGCAGTGTAATTATGTAGCATATAATTATGTGGCAGTGAGTGGTATTGTGTGGAGTGTATTAATGTTGCATTGAGTAGAGTGTGTATGTGGCGTGTAATTATATGGCACTGAGTGGTATGTGGAGTGTATTTATGTTGGATTGAGTAGTGTAATTATGTGGCATGTAATTATGTGGTATGTATGTTGCATTCAGTAGAGTGTAATTATGTGGTGTGTAATTATGTGGCACTGAGTGGTATTATTTGGAGTGTATGTTGCATTGAGTGCAGTGTAATTATGTAGCATATAATCATGTGGCACTATGTGGTATTATGTGGAGTGTATTTATGTTGCATTGAGTAGTGTAAGTATGTGGCGTGTAATTATGTCACTGAGTGGTATTATGTGGAGTGTAATTATGTAGCATATAATTATGTGGTGCTTTGTTTTAAATGAAATGCCAGAATGTTTAGTGTCCATTTCCTAATGTTTGTTTGTGTTGTGTGTTTTCTGGGAGAGCTGTGTGCAGTGTGAGGGACAGACCTGAAGTGCACTGGATGAGCTGTGTGCAGCGTGAGGAACAAATGTGAGGTGCACAACTAGGTGTGTGCAGCGTAAGGGACAGATTTGAGGTGCACTGGGAGAGCTGTGTGTGGCGGAAGGGACAGATCTGAGGTGCATTGGCAGAGCTGTGTGCAGCGTGAGGGATAGATCTAGGATGCAGTGGGACAGCGGTGTGCAGCGTGAGAGACAGATCTGAGATGCACTGGGACAGCGGTGTGCAGTGTGGACAGACCTGAGGTGCATTGGGAGAGCTATGTACAGCGTGAGGGACAGATCTGAGGTGCAGTGGGAGAGCTGTGTGCAGCATAAGGAACAGCTATGAGGTGTACTGGAAGAGCTGCGTGAAGTGTAAGGGACAGACCTCAAGTGCACTGGGAGAGCTGTGTGCAGCATAAGGGACAGATCTGAGGTGCACTGAGAGAGCTGTGACAATCCTGTTTCAACGACAGTCCATAACTAGGACTAGCAGCAGCAATAAAGGCTGAAGAAATCTCATCAATTGCCAACCCTTATTAAAAAAAAAATACATATGACACAAAGTATCAAATGGAAATTGGGTCCTGTTAAAAACAGCTGCATGGTTATGTTTCAAACTGGAACATTTTAATCATTCGAGCTCACTGTTTGTCTCACAAGCTATGCTCTAGCCAGTACACTGCTTCTTGATTTTGCTGCTGCTGCTTACATTTGGCCAAGACAGCATCATACCAGTCCACAATGCCCACACAGCAGCAGACCAATGTGAGGGGCGCGCTCGCTCTGTGGTGGGGGAGGGGCAGAGCGAGGCGCTTGGGAGAGCGTGACCGGAAAGGCAGATGGCCTGGAGCATGCGAGGAAAGCGCGTTACTGTGCGCGTTCTCGCATGCTCTAGGCCAGCCAAAAGTTGTGGTCGCATTTCTGAAGCCCACACTACAAAATGTCTCGCCCAGAGCCAGCGCTGAAGCGCTGGCTTTCAGGGCGAGACCTAAAAATTTGAAGTGAGCTAGCCTATGGCGTCCATTAAGAGATACTACGTGTAACTTCGCAACAATATGCCCAAATGTCATCCGTTAGTGGGATCCCTGTGTTGGTCTGCCAAGCCAAACGCGCTTTCGTGAAGGAGACAGTCTTAGCAGATATCGAAGCATACAGGTGTGAAACTAGCTTAGCAGGGGACTGCGAGCACATTGCTATGGATAGCGGTGGAATTTCCATTGGCTCTAGAAGTTCATCACCCAACACAGTGCGCATAGCATGGCGCGTACGAAAGAAGTGAAAGCGCGTCAGTGCTGAGGGCTCCTCAATGCCAGCAGCCGCCTCCTCCCATGAAATCAACCGCCCATTTTTAAACAAGTCTCCCATCTCGTTTATGCGTAGGTTGTGCAGAGCACGGAGAGTACCATGCTAAGAGCAAACGACTGACACCATTCAACTCACATCCGAGGCGAGTACAGCTGCGCACCAGAAAATGTATTTAGTATAGCTTTCCAGGCATGTACCGTGGAATTCACCGAGTCCAAGACCCCACACCGCCTGTCAGGCGCCTTAGTCAAAAAACGTGCAAGAGGGTCCGGGGCAGCGGCCACGCTTTCAATCTGGAGATGCGGTAAATCTATTGGACCATGGACCCAACTGTGTGCATGCGAGGCTTGCGCTATCCTGTAATAAAGCTCCAGATCAGGCGCCCCAATCCCCCCCGCTGCAAATGGTAACATAACAGTGTTTAGTGCCGCGCGCAGAGCCTTACCCGCCCATGCCAGTTTACTCATCAAAACCCGCAGTTCCCGAAACATGTGTTGGGGAACCACTATGGGAATATTGATGAAAAGGAAAGAGAGCGCGGGAGCACCACCATTTTCATAAGGGATATTCTGCCCATAAGTGAGTGAAAGCCGGATCCATCTCTCTGTCTTCACCCAATTTGACGATAGCCCTGCCATAAATCGCGGTAAGCACCTGGTCCGGGTCGGAGTGCACTTGGATACCCAGGTAGCGAACTGGATCTGTCGTCCATTGGAGAGGGAAGTCAAGAGGTATCGGAACCGTGGCTGGTGTTAGTGGAAAAATTATGGACTTTTCCCAGTTGATCTTTAGTCCCGAAAGACCCCCGAAGCGCAACACTTCCCGTATCACGGGTGCAAGATGTGTCTCAGGGTCCCGAATATATAGTAACATGTCCGCATAAGCTGAAACAATTAAATTATAGTTAGGGAAGTGCAGGCCTCTGTGGCCGTGGTATTCCCGCAAAGCATGCAGCAGAGGCTCAGCGGCAACAACATACAATAATGGGGAAAGAGGACACCCTTGACAAGTGCCCCGTGAGATCTGAATAGGAGCAGAGACCATATCGCCAGTTCGCACCCGGGCCAAGGAAGAATTGTAAAGTACTGAGACCAGTTGTAAAAACACCTCTCCAACTCCCATTCGACGCAGGACAGCCAGCATAAACGTCCATTCGATCGAATCGAAGGCCTTCTCTGTGTCTAGGAAGACCGCCGACGCCCTAACCTCCGGTCGAACATGTTGGAGGGCACCGAACACTGTGCGAAGGTTGTGCGAAAGCGTGCGGCTTGGGATAAATCCAACCTGCTCCGGGCCAATCAGTTGAGGCAATAAGGGGGACAGGCGATTAGCCAGTACCTTAGCAAATATTTTGGTGTCTACGTTTAGGAGGGAAAGTGGACGGTAAGAGGAGCACTTACGAGGGTCCTTACCAGGCTTCAACAGTGTAATTATCAAGGCCTCGCGCATGGAGGGAGGCATTATCCCATCCCCTCCCATCTCCTGGAACAGGGCGGACAAATGGGGAATTAAAAGGTCGCTAAAGCCCTTGTAGAAAGACACTAAGCCCTTCCTGCCCCGGGGCGCTGCCCTCACGCATGGAGTTAAAGGCTAGCCGTATTTCCGCTGCTTCAATAGGACGCAATAAGAATTGGCGGTGCCAATTTTGTAGCCAAGGGAGTTCGAGATATTCGAGGTACTGTAATATGTCGGATTCGCTAGGGGAAACCGTAGAACTATAGAGCTCATGATAATAGCGGCAAAACTGTTTATTAACCGCCGCTTGCTCTGTCAGGAGAGAGCCTTCGTCTACTAGCTCAGAGAAGCCAAATCTGATAGACTTCTAACTACAGATTCCTTACCATAGCATTGTCCCCAGGCGTCAGACTTTTTCACGAGCAGTACCCCTGCGCGCTGGTAGGCGGTTTCATTTTGCTCCGCCTGATGTCGTCGGAATCGGCGAGCGCTGTGCCTCTATAGGTGCCACCATAGCACATTGAAGTCTGTTCTTTCCGTGCCAGTCAGAGCAGAACTTAAGAGATCTACACCCCCGTCATTTTTTGATAGTCTTAGTGTGTTTTTTTTTTTTTAATTACTTTTTGCCTAAGTTTTTCGAGAGTTGGCTCCATGTGTGGTAGAGTTGTAAACGAGGAAGACTGGATTCAAGCCCGTCAGCGCCTGTCACTGGCAAATGCCGGTGATGGACCTGCACGTAGTCGGTCTCTGGTGCCATGAGCACGACCACAATGCCAATACCTGTGTTGATTGTCGCACCAAGGCCTTAATGGAGCAATCCTTAAAGCCCCTTTCCAATCGACATGCGATGCTGTGACGGTCTAGATCCTGGTCGAGTGGAAGTGATCGGTTGTGGGCCATCGATCTATGACAGTCGTCCCACTCTGGTAAGTCCGACAGGCGGAGGAGCAAGAAGTCGAAGAGGTCTTTCGATGAGACAGGGGAGCGTCGTCACTCGGCCTGTCTCTGCGACCTAACCTGTGTCTGGGCTGTCTCTGCACCATCCTGATCTTCCATGAGCCAGAACGTCCCGCCCAACTCGGAGAATTCTATGAGGCCAAGCACCTCATATTTGGTCCCTGCTGGAGCGCCTTCGGGCGACTTGGATTCCGGAGGGATCCCTACTGGTTTCCTGCCGGCGGGTTCGCCCTCGACGCCAGTTGGATCAGGACCGTTGCCGGTCGTGCCACCTCAACCTCCCCCTGACGCAGGTCCCACTGTCTGCCCCTCCAGGGACACCATCCCCATTCTTGTCCCAGACTTCGACACAGAGTCGGAGAGGCGTCGCCTAACTGGCGCCAACTGTAGTCATACCTTCCAGGCCAGAGCTTGAGCCCTATTCCTTCGGGCTAGGACCTTGGAAAGATTGGGAGGGGCCACAGGAGCCTGAAGAATACCAGCCCCTACACCCCGATATGGACTGGTGTGAGAAATTGGCAGATGGCAGTGGACTGAACACCACCCCTGATACTGTCTTGGTCTCTCCGGCTGTGGGGGAGGGAGCCACATTTGCTAGTGTGATGAAGGGCGGCTGAGTACCTGAACCTTCAGTTGCCTACCATGGCTGTCAAGACTGACGTCTTTATGGAGGTGCTTCAACCGGTTGTCACCGCTTCAGTACTGCTCCTCACATTTAATGAAGCCTTCATGGAAGTCTTGCTCTGGGTCTCGTATAAGCCCTGCACAGTAGCTCCTGTGAACAAGACAATTGCCCGCCTGCATCGCCCCGAGGGACCCCTTTTTCCTCAGCCAACACCCCGCACTGGAAGGCTTGGTGGTTCAAGCCTCCACTTACTGAGTAAATCCTGGTGCATTCCCTACCACCCCACGTGATAGGGAATCCCAAGAGGCTGAACACACTGGGTAAGAGAATGTTTTCTTCCGTCAGCCTGGCATTGCGGTCTGTGAACACAGTATGACTTTAGGGCCATTACTCCCATTCCCTTTGGGAGTTGGTTGCGCAGGTGCTGCCTATGTGCCGTTCTCTCCCAAGCTGTGGCTGATGGAGATATAGCTAAGTTCACAATCCGATGTGTGCTGGACGCGACCAACTCGCTAGGCAGAGCGGTTTCTTCATCGGTGACCTTAAGAGGCCACCCTGGCCGAGGAGAACTGGCTTTTCAGGGTATGATCAAGCTTCGCTTATGGACATGCCCTTTGATGGCTCCCATCTCTTTGGAGACCAGGCGGACTCCGCGCTGGAGCTCTTCAAGGACAGCAGAACTACTGCCAGTTCCTGGGGCCTTTCCATGGCCCCCTTTCAGCTCCTGTCTGCCTCTTGCTTCTTTTGTGGCCACGGAAGGGACTTCCAGCCTTCTTTCTACCTGCCCAGCCACTACGGCCCACAGGCTTCCCAGCCCCTGTGTAGCTGAAAACGTGACACGCGCAGACCCTATGGGTCAGGCAACCAGTGGTCAACCAAATCCACCCCCTAACACCCCGGCATCCGCAGCCTCTAAGCCTTTTTAGTTTGCCCACCGACCATCATGAGCAATCGATTGTCAGAATACGCTATCATCTGCACCACTCTAGGTCAATAACCTCAGATTACTTGGTCCTCCAGATTGTCCGAATGGGATACACCCTCCTCTTCGTGACTACACCTCCACCCATGCTACTCACTTAAGACAGGCTGATGGAAGACCATCTCTCCTCACTCTGCCATGAAGTGGCGGCTCTATTGGCAAAGGAGCCATAGAGAGGGTGCCAGCTTCCGAAGTAGGTTGTTTATTTGGCTACTTTTTTGGTGCCCAAGAAGGACAGAGGCCTTTGTCCTATCCTAGACCTGCGCGCCCTCAATTTCTTCCTGGGGAAAAAAATAATAATAATTCATAATGCTCACACTCGCACGAGTCCTGTCTGCCCTGGACCTGGGAGACTGGATGGTAGTGTTGACTTGAAGGACACATACTTCTACCTCCGCTTCAGACGTTACCTGCGGTTGATGGTAAATCACAAGCACTTTCAGTTCACCGTGCTTACCTTTGGCCTTACCAGTGCTCCTCGGATGCTCACCAAGGTGATGGCGGTGGCTGCAGCTTATCTGCCAGTCTTCCCCTATCTCAACGGCGGGCTCTTCGCAGGCAGTAGTCTCCCACTGCCAGACTATGACTGACGTCCTGCACTCGCTGAGGTTCACTGCGCTCGCTGAGGTTCACTACCAACACGCCGAAGTCACACCTGATTCCTTTCAACAGAGCTGTTCTGGACACAGTGCAGTTTCGGACTTATCCTCTCAAGCTGTGAGTCCAGGATATTCAGACTGATACCACTGTTTCAGCCTCTATTCTGGGTTTTGGTGAGAGTGACTCTGAGGCTGCTGGGATTCATGGCCTTTTGCTTGTGACTCGTGCCCGCTGGCATATGCAGACTCTGCAGTAGGACCTGATTTTCCGGTAGGCGCAGCATCAGGGGAATCTCTGACATGGTCCAGATCTCGGAGGGCACTGTAGTTGACCTGTAGTGGTGGCTAGCAAACTACGATCAGGTCAGCAGCAGACACCTCTCCCTTCCCCAACCAGATCTGACAGTAGTGACAGATGCGTCACTCCTGGTCTGGGTCGGCTGTCTGGTACCCATTTGAATCAAGGCTCCACATCAAGCTGTTGGCGCTCCAGACGATCCGACTGGCATTGAAAGCTTTCATACCCTCCATCAAGGGGAGGCTAGTGCAGATGTTCATGGACAACATGCCATAATGTGGTACTGCAACAAACTGGGTGAGGTTTCATGGACCCTTTGTCAAAAGACCCTGCGTCTCTGGTCCTGGCTGGAACTTCAGGACAGTTCCCTGGTGGTTCAATACCTGGTGGGCTCTCGGAACGCCAGGATGGACAAACTCAGGCAAAGATGCCTAGCGGATCACAAATAACGCCTCCATTCGGAGGTGGTGCAAGATCTCTTTTCAGCAGTGCGGACGGCCTTGGTTAGATTTGTTCGCCACCGCCGAGAACGCACGTCAGCGCTCTGGAGTTTCCTTGAGGCTGTCGCTCAGACTATTTTCATATCGAGTGGAGCTCTGCCCTCCTGTATGACTTTCTGCCAACACCACTCTGCCCAAAGTTCTCAAGAAGATCTGGAATGACCAGGCCCAAGTCATCCTTGTGGGTTCGAACTGGGTCTGGAGTGTTTGGCATTCCAAGCTGTTTGTTCCTCTGATCAGGCTGCCCCTTCTGGAGGATCTTCAGTCGCAGCAGCAGGGAAGGGTTTTCCGCCAGAACCTGTCAATGCCCTGCCTTCATGCATGGAGATTGAACAGCGACAATTAACAGCTTTTGGCCTTCGCTCCGAAGTCTGTAATAACCTCTTAGCAGGCAGATCTGTAATGTCATCTTGGCAGCCAGGTTGCCCCCCCCTCCCAAGATGGGATACGCCTGCTATTGTGGCAAGTTTGTGGCATGGTGTGCAGGAAAACAAGTTGACCACTTTTGTGCTCCTCTTTCTCAGGTCCTTCTGTTTAGTCTCTTTCCCAGCAGGGCTCTGCTTTGGGCACCCCAAAAGGCTAACTTTCTGTCATCTCTGCTTTTCTGAGGATGCCTGATCAGAAATCCCATTTCAAGTCCCCTATTGTGTATATAGGTTTCTGAATGGTCTCCAACATTTATTTCCTCCTACACCCTTCATCATGCCTCAGTGGGACCTAAATTTAGTTCTGACTTTCCTGATGTGGAGTGGCTTGAAAGGAGCACAACTGTCCCCTCGGGCTTCTGCCAGAAGGCTTAGTGAGCTCCAGGCTTTGCCATGTAAGCCCCTTTCGTCAGCATCTTACCAGACAAGCTGGTCCTTCACACTACAGCTTTTCTACTGAAGGTGGTCCAAACAAGTTACTTTACCTTCGGTAACACATTATCTGGTAGTGACTCTATCGAGCTACAGATTCACACACCCACCCAACCTGCCCGCTCTCCGATCAGATTTTCAGAGACAAGTCTGTTCCCCTTTTAGGGTCCTAGTTTTAGACACCAGTGGTTGGTGTTTTTCGTGGCTCCATGCTGCTGCCGTGGAAAGTCGTGAAAAGAAACTGGCAGTGTGCGGGGGTGGCGCCTATATAGGCACCGGTCTCATTTCCTACACAGACGACGCCGACAACACCAGGCAGAGCTAAACGGCACCACCTACAGGTGAGCAGGGGAACTACACCCAAAAAAATTCCAGATCTAACCTGGCGCTTGGGGAACCATTCTAAGGTAAGGATTCTGCGGCTAGATAGTCTCTACCAGATGAGGCGTTACCGAAGATAAGTGACTTGTTAATTAAGCATCCTTGAACAGTTGTGGAGCTCCTTCTGAAGGATTCTAAGTCGGCGTATGGAAGGGCTCTCTTGGTACCCATTGTGCCACTTTATGCCAGAGATGGATCTTGCAGTTAATTTAGCAGTGAATGCAGGTATTTTGTGATGCTGGTCCGAACCCATCATCCCATGGTAGGCCACTCTTTTGACATTGAGTTTAGCTTCCATAGTTTTCCCAGGGATGGTATTCTGTTGCTTTAGATCTTTCTGGCTTCATTGGGTGCAACTTTTTTTCTTTCCCATTTTGTTGTACTCTTTTGGTATTTCTTGTTGAGACCCTTGAGGCTCTTCCCTGTCCCCCTTCATTGTTCGGTGTGTATGTCCATGCTTTGCCCAAATTGAGATTGTGTGACTTCAGATATTGCTCCACCTCATGAAATGCAAAAAAAACATTCTCTGGCATTCTGAAGATCAGAGGAGAACACTCAGTGAGTTGTCTACCAGTCTGACGGGTATCCAAGTGCGGATGAGTCAGAACTTTATAAAATTAGGTCTCTGAAGACAAACATTTACTTTCTGTCCAATGACCGTTGAGTGGGTTTATTTCTTTCCATCTTTGCCTGGAATACCTGCTGCTGCAGTCCCTAAATGTAAAGAACCTGGGTTAATCAACAAGAGCCTTACGAGGTTTAGCTGCATCTGCTGAGGAAGATTGTACTTGGACTCATGTCCTGCTCATGTCTGCATACTCAAGTGGTGTTTGGCAACGTGTTGTATTTGGGTCTTGCTTATGCGCTAGAAAACTCTAGCACATCAGTCGTGCAATGAGGTTGGTTTGTGGCCTCCACAGATTCAAAAGTAAGATAGACTACTAAGCACCCTTATTGGCTCTGTCCCTTCAATGTGAGGCTGGTGCTTATCTGTTAAACAGCAAGCTTCTGTCTTAGTCCTCATGTCTTGTGATCGTCCCTAACTTTTAGTACACACAAATGGGTGGCTTGGCATATTTAGTGCCCTGTGGCAATGGTTAGATCATACTAGCTTTAGCTGTTCCAGACAACTTATTTTTTAGGAAAGCCTTCAAAACTTTTTATGTCCCCTTCTTTCCTATACATGCCATTTATTACGCCCTAGCGCCAGGAAAGCCTGTGAGACTATGCACAGATAAGTGAATCAGCCAAATTTTCTACATCAGATTTCTGTTACGGACACACAATTTGGTGAACTTCCTAAAGAAGGATACCCCCAACCCTGTAAGCTCAGTAGAAAATCCTATACCTATTTTTTTCTTGGCATCTTTTCAGATGATGAGCATCATAAATATCAAAAAGTTGGCCCAACTATCTTGGCCAGAGCCTTGTGCTCCCCCAGGATCACTTTCTCTTTGCGGACCGTCCACCCCACCCCTCCAGTTTGAAGACTTCTGGTGTAGATGATGCAACAAAAGCAAACACCGAAACCTTTTTACCAGTAGTAGAAGCTTCTTAAAGAGGAAAAAACATCCTTTGTCAATCACTAGAAAGGCTTAAACTGCCTTAATAACTTTGTTAACTTGCCATCACTGCCTCTACAGAAGAAATCGCCTCTTTTGCTGTTGTGATGAGAAAGTCAACTGAAGTTTTAGACCTTCAGTTGCTAACCATAGAAGTAAAATTTTGACCAAAGTTTTGCAATCAGGCCAGGCTCCCATTAAGCCACTGTTACCATTCAAAGAGACATTAACTGATACCATTTTGGGCACCTGCGGCAAGCTCTTTTTGGGCTGCCTGTCAATAGGCAGGTTGCCTGTCTCAATCTTGCTTCGCCTGGTGACCCTACCTTCCTAACTCAACATCCCACACGTGTCTGGTGCTTTAATTGTCCACCAGCAGGGTCAGTCCGAATTCTTTCCCCATCTCTCCTACAGACAGGGAGTCAAAACGAATAAAAACTTCTGCCGAAAGAATTTTCTCCTTAAGGAGCCTTGCTCTCCGGTCCGTCAATGCCAACTGTCTCCCTGACAGTTATTCTTGTGCTCTTTTGGGTACGTTTGCTCTGGTTTTTCTCTCATGCAGGCTGTACAAGTTTGTGATATGCTCATGTTGGCCAGGCAATCGCCCTTCTAGCATTCTAGCATTATTTGGTCTTTAGGATTCTAAAAGAGTCTGGAGTTTCTATAGCAATTGTACCAAAGAATACAGAGTAGACTGTCTACCCTTCTTTATTCTGGAAAACCCTACATAGGGCTAAGTAGTGCAAAAACAGACCATCCCCAAATGGATTGTTCCTTTTTAATTTCTTTTTTTAACCAATTTTATTGATTTTTTTTTTTTTTTTTTTTTCTCAAGCAATGTAGGCAGTTTATACATCAATGACAGTAGCAAGTTACAAACTACATCACTGCACGGGTTCCCCCAATGCATTGTCCCTTGCATAAAGATCTGCTGTGCACCGACGAAAAGCCAGCCACCAGAAGGCATTAATGGGCTGCTACCACTGACCTGGACATCTGTCAGGCAGCCATGTAGCCTTCGGTACACACGTTTACGAAGCTCTACTGCCTTGGAAGTGACGTCAGTCGAGAGGGCCATTTTAACCGCTTTACCCTTCAGATTTGTTTGCGTCTTAGCCAGTTCACAAACCCACCACTTTGGGAGGTACTGCTTTGGTATCTATTCACAATGTGAGGTTTTTCTTGTTAGAGGTATCCATCAGAAGATCAAGTTGTCTCTTGGGAGATCTCCATTGATAGTCATAAGCACTGAATAGTCCTGCCCACTTGCGGGGATCCTGGAGCACTTCTTATAATATATCTTCTTAAGTGTATATCTTCGCCATTCTTCAGGAATGCCAGGAAAAACACATGCATATGTTGCAACCTAAAAGAAAGGGCACAATGGCCAATTTTTTCAATTTTGCCTTTAAAAAAGGGTAATAAATATATATATGTATAAATAAAAATTCTGGCAAATTAACTGGAACAGAAGTATGAGTGTTTAAATCTTTCACAAACCCTTTAAGTAAAAAAAAGAAATATGAAGAGAGGACTGTGTAACCTTTTAGGCTGTCATTATGTAAAAGTGTCTGCGTCTTTAAGGACCCAAAGCCCTCCAGTATCCCATCATGCCCAGCAGGTGGCAGTTGCCTCAATTTCTTTTTCTGGCTCCTGGTGACAAGATCTTGGAGCACTGAGCCTCAACATTGAAGTTTTTCGACGTCGAATCAATCCAGACCTGTGGAAAAAGGCAGTAAATGAAGACCAAGAAGTCAACCATCCACTTCTGACTCTGAATGTTCCAGGCCATATTCTCCACTGTCACCTATACTGAGTCCAGACTCTCCTACACCTCGTCCAGACTCTCCTACACCTCATCCACCTCCGACTATGCCGCCACCTCTTCCGGTGCCAATTCCACCTCCTTCGCCAGCGCTGCTTCCACAACCACATGTGGAAGCTTCTCCCCCGCAGCCTCTGCCTTCCCCTCGAAGATCTTCTACCAGATCCAGGCATCGCCATAGGTCCTGACGTTCCTCATCACGACCATCTTCTCGACACGCACATTACCATCATGCGTCCAGGTCTAGAACACGTTCAAGACATTGTTCTTTCTATTATTCTTTGTCTTCTTCCTCCAGCGCGGGGAGCTCTTGATAATCATGGTCTCCCCAACCAAGGGTCTCTCCAGTGGATGACATTAACACCTTTCAAGAGATGCTTGTGCGAGGCACATTAAAATTGAACATTCCAATGCTGGCTACCACTCCATTAATATCAGTGATTTTTTTAGATGCTTCACCACCGGACAGCGGCCAGACCCCTCCTACCACTGGTTCCGGGTCCATTGGAACCAGCCATGGAGCTGTTCCTTTCGCCGGCTTCAACTAAATCAGCTCTGTCAAGGCTACAGAAGAATTTTAGACCTCCATAGCTGGACCCACTGTTTCTTCGCTAAGGCCATCCCCAGATTCTGTGGTCATCCTTGCAGCAAAGAATCTACATTCCACTACTCCATCTACAGTCCCACTAGACCGAGAGTAAGAAGTTGGATTCAGTGGGACGCAAGGTTTGTGGTACTGCTGCCACCACCATGAAAGCAGAAATTGTGTCTGCCCTGCTGACCAGATATGACGGAGCTTTGTGGGACTCCTTACAAAAGTTTGCAGAAGACCTCCCAAGAGATCCACAAGAGGACTTGCTTGAGGCGGTAAATGAGGTCATGATGGTCTCCAACCAAGTTATTAATACTGCTGCCGACTCTTCATTAGTGGCAGCTCACAGATACTGTCATGGCTTGGCCCTAAGAAGACACTTTTGGCATTGTCTTACAGCCTTAAAACAAGAATCCCAACAGCGTATTCTTAATTTTCCCTTCTGTGCCCACCTTACCATACCGCTGATGAGATGGCTCGGATGAAGTCTGGGATGAAGACCATAAATGCGGTATGTCTCGAAGCAAAAAGAACATAAACGCACCTACAAGCCTTATCAACAATGTTTCTACCCGCAGAGGGTTCAAACTCCTCAGTGGTTTCAAGGTCACCACCTTTTCAGCAACATCGCCAACCCAGAGGACGAGCTAGCCACCAGCCTGCTCAAGCAGGAGAGCCTCCAGCATGCTCCAAACAGTGAGACACCCCCTCCTCTTTTCCATTACCCACTCTAGTGGGGGGTGGGTGGGAAGAAGTATCATTTCCTCAAAGACTGGTAATCCATCACGAAAGACGCCTTGGTTCTGAATATTGTGCAGAATGGGTATTGTCTCAGGTTTACCAGCCCTCCGCCAAATATTCCATCTAAATCATCCAATTAACATCTACAGATGCTGTGCTCAGGTGTGAACATCCTTCTGCAGAAGCAAGTGATGGAGATAGTTCCTCACGTATACAACAAGGCACGGGGATTTACCCCTGTTTTTGTTTTTTTATTATAAAGAAAGGCCCCAAAAAAACGAATTCAGACCAATTCTAGATCTGAAGCTAGCCAACATATCAGTTTGGAGAGAAATTCAGAATGCTTGCACTGCACCAGTTTTATCCCCAGATATACCAGGGGGGACTGCCTCTGTTCAACAGACATTTAAGATGCATATTTTCACATTCCAATAGCCGGAAACCATGCATATTCCTGAGGTTTGTCATAGGACTTGATCACTACCAGTAAAAAGTGCTTCCATTCAGCCTCCAATCAGCCCCCAGAACTTTCTCAAAGTGCATGGCAGTGGTCGCTGCACATCTCAGAAAACTCCAGTTATTTGTCTATCCATATCTAGAAGACTGGCCGATCAAAGCGTCAACACCACAAGAAGCCCATCTTCATTATCAGTTGACAAGCACTCTTCTCCACCGATTCTGACCATGTCAATCACAACAAATTGACCTGTACTCCAGTCTTTGCATTACCTAGATGCCACCATCAACACCATACAAGCAAGAGTGTATCCTTCGGAGGAGAGACTATTATCAGTCTGTTTGAAGTGTCACTCCCTCATGAAAATCTTTGATCCCACAGTGAGAACTCTCATATCTCTCCTTGGCACAATGACCTCGTGCATTTTTCTGGCTCTGAACGCCCGTCTCCACATGAGACCACTACAAGAATGTTTCGAGAATCAGTGGGATCAGTACTTAGGCAATTGAGAGGACAAGATCACACTCTTTCCCAAAGCAACACGGTCCCTGAAATGGTGGTGCCCTCCTACAAACCTTCAAGGGGATGTGGTTTTATCAGTAGGTTCCCTCCAATTACAGATGCCTCTCTGTTGGGTTGGGGACTGCATATGAATCATCTTAAAATTCAGGGAACATGGTCTCCTTCACCTGGTGTTGAAGGTGTTTTCTCCCATCTTTCAAGACTTAATCCCTGCTTGTTCAGGCAGACAAACAACCACCAAGTACTATTTGAACAAGCAAGAGGGAACACGGTCCAGGTCATTGTTTTACGAAGCCTAGGCAATTTGTAACTTGTCGATAGCCAGAGACCTGCGAATCACTGCAACTCATCTCCCAGGTGCTCAAAATGTTCAAGCAGACTCCTTAAGCAGGGTTCTTCAGGAAAACCATAAGTGGGTCCTTGATGACGTAATTCAAAGCATTTTCACCACTCCCCACATAGATTTATTTGCCACTGCCAAAATCAAAAAATGCCCAGACTTCGCCTCAAGATACTTACATCCAGGGATACTGGAGAATGCCCTATGGATCGACTGGTCCGGCAAATTTCTCTACGCTTATACTCCGATTCCCCCTGATTCCATCTGTTGTCATCAAACTGCCTTACTCGAGGCCAGAATGATCTTGATTGATCTGTAGTGGCCCCTGCATTGGTGGGTCACAGACCTTCACATGTCGGAGCAGCCACACATGAGGCTGCCGGTAGACCGAATCTTCTCACGAAATTCGGAGGCCAGATGGGTTCACCCAAATCTCTATTCTGAGTTTGGCAGCATGACTCCTGAGCTAGTACAATATGAGCATTTGAATCTGCCACAAGACTGCATGAACATTCTGAAAGAGGCAAAACATCCGACACGTTTTGCTTATTCATTTAAATGGAAGAGAATCTGTATCTGGTGTTCTGACAAGAACCTTGATCCAACCAAGTGTCCGGGGGGGGCGGGGGAGAAGCGATTCTTCCATACATGCTTTACCTTGCCAAATGAGAAGCCCTCCCTCCCCCCTAAACGCCTTAAGACCCTCACAAGTGAGTAGCTGTGCTGTACAAGCCCCTGATTGATTGATGGATTGAAATCAGGCTTACAGTTCTCTTCTATCAAAGTTAATTTGGCGGCCATTACTGCCTACGGAAAATGTCCTTTACAAACCTCTTTTTTTCTTCTTCTCAAATCCGATTATTTAAGGCTTTTGAGGATTTTAAAAGGGTTTCCCTCCAATACGGCGTCCATTCACTCCCTGGAATTTAACATGGTCCTTTCACGTCTTATGCAGGCCTCTTTTGAGACCATTCATAAATCCTCATTGCAACACCTTTCTTGGAAAGCTACTTTCCTTGTGACAATCATGTCAGATCGTAGGGTTAGTGAGATTCAGATGTTATGTTCTCACGAACCATACACTGTATTCCATAGTAATAAGGTGGTTATGAGGACCTAAACAAAATTCTTACCAAACGTGATTTTGGATTTCCACGTTAATCAGACCATTTCTCTGCCTACTTTCTTTCTTCACCCTTCTACACCAGCTGAAAGGACTCTCCATACTCTAGATGTCAGGCGAGTCTTAAAATTTTATCTGAATAAGACAACAGATATCTGCAATTCGGACCAAATGTTTAATTTTGGCCTGGTCCATTCAGGTTTAGCCACGTCTAAACAGTCTATATCCAGATGAATAGTGTCTTGCATTCTGTTATGCTACCAGAAAGTAAATAAAGTTCTATCCGGTAGACCTAAAGCTCATTCCACTAGAGGGAAAGTGGCTACAGCTGCTTGAATGAGGAATATACCAATCGCTGAAATCTGTACAGTGGCAACGTGGATATCTGTTCACACTTTTATCAAACACTATTGTTTGGATTCGGATGCTGGAACATATGCTCAAGTAGGACAGGCTTCCCTGAGAATTTTATTTGCTTAATCTGTTCTGTTGATTCTCGGTTTCTGTGGGGATGGGCTTGCTACTCTAGTCGGTGCTTATGACTATTAGTGGAGATCACCTGAGAGAGAGAGAAGGAACGATTTCTTACCTGTGATCCTAGTTGTGCAGCGTGAACTTTCTGGATTCACTATGCTGTGCATTATTCCGCCATCTTGTGGTTGGGTCCAGAATCGTAGTATTCTCTTTTTTTTTTTTCGTGGCCCAGGTGGGCGGCGACGTCCCACCATTTGGTGTCCTTCGTGACGACGACGCGCTTCCTGTGGAAGCTCCCACCTTTGGTCGCCATCTTCAGATTCTTTTTTCCGCCGTTGGGTCTGGATCGTTGCCGAAAAGTTCCAGAAGTTTGGAAAAGGAATCAAGGAAAATCGAAGAAAAACGACAAATCAGTTTTCAATTACACCGGACTACAGGTCAAGTAACCGGGACAATGAGGGAGAAGGTTTACGACCTGGATCTCGACGTCCTACAAAGAATGCGCTCGCAGGGGGCTCCCTGAGCGCGGGTATGGACAAAACACCGTTCAAGTTTTGCACCAACTGCCACCACAAGTACGCCCAGAAGGACCAGCATCCAGTCTGCAACCTCTGCTTGCCGCTCGACCTCCGCAGCGAAGACTGCAACGTGTGCTCGGCGTTTACACCCAAGACCCTCAGAGTGAGGGAGAGGCAGAGAAGGGCGAACCACAACATGCAGGGGCAGGGACCACCTCCATCGCTCCGCGACCTGGGCCTCTCCAGTGAAGAGGAGGACCACCTTGCCGAAGGACCGGAGGACTGCGCAGTCATCGAGGTCCATAAGAAAACGTCGAAAGAGGTAAGGGAGTCATCGACCCCCCTAAACACTCGAGCAACACTCGAAAGGGTGAAGCTAAAGCCCTGAGCGACACTCGTAGAAGTGAAGCTAAGTCCTCGAAGGGAGCATTGCCGCCGAAACATTCGACGAAGGCAACAGCTACCAAGGACAGTCAGCCGAGCGGATCCTTCGAAAAGGACTCCCAATTGGCAAGAGCCCTCGAAAAACCAAGGGCGTCGAAGGTTGCCCCCGAGAAAGGAAGGGCAGACATAGTCGTTGACATCAGCCCCGAAGAGAGCCGCTCCAGCCCTCGACGCCCAATAGGCACAAGAGATGGAGAGGAAGAAGGGGAGGCTCGAGGCCGAAATGGTGAGCATCCTGCAGCGGAAGAAGGAATTCGGCCACAAGATGAGCCAATACTCCATCCCGCCGAGACCCGCGCTCGAGGTCGAAATAGACGACAAGGACGCCAAACCGCCGAAAACACCCGAACCGGTCGAGGAACAGGGGGACTAAGACTATTACTTGGAGGGAGAAGGCGATGAAGATCTGCAATCCTACCGGGACTCTACGTCCTCGGAGGCACAAGACCTGGAATGGCAAGACCTCGACGCAGAATCGCCGGAAGAAGGGGTAGACACTTACCCTTCGAGGCCCTCGCCGCCAGACGACATTGGGGTCTACAACGTGGCCGTCCAGAAGGCTGCACAAACCTATGGAGTAAAAATGGAAGAGGAGAAGCCCAAGGCATGTTTCCTCCTGGAAACTACTGCCTCAACAAACCAGGAGCCAATTCCTACCCATGCTCCCTAGTGTGCTGGATCAAGGAAGAGAGGCCTTTAGGGAACCAGCAGTATGCAAGGCTGTGACTCCAAGAACGGAGAAGAAGTATAAACATTCTTCACAGGACCCTGCATACATACAAGGATCCGTGCCAGCCGACTCCATAATTACAACAATGGCTAGGAAGAGGGCCAATGTGCCCACTAATGCCGGACCACCTCCAGACAAAGAGTAGGAGGATGGATCTTACAGGGAGAAAGGTGGAGAGAAATGCGGCAATCCAGTGGCGCATCGCAAACACAAATGCCCTGATCAATAGGCACGCATACCATCACTGGGATGAAGTGGGGCAGCTCCTCAAGCATCTACCAGATCAGTACCAACAAAGGGCAGCTCACCTGGTAGAAGAAGGCAAAAGCATGGCAAGCACATGCTTGAAATCAGCCTTGGATGCTGCAGAGACATCCAGCAGACTAATGATGATAGGGGTGACCGAGAGGAGACACGCATGGCTCAATTTCTGGATTCAAGCCAGAGGTGCAAAGTAACATCCTGAATACACCCTTTAACGGCGAACAACTGTTTGGCACACCAGTTGACGAAAAGTTGGCGCAGCTCAAGAAGGACAACGAGACAGCAAGGTCCATGGGAGCGCTGCAGTTCAGAGGGATGAGAAGAGCGACACCCACGAGAAGGCCGGGCGGTAGAGGAGGCAACGTGCCTGCCACATCGCACCAAACGTTCCAGCAAGGCTATCAAAGGAACAACCAAGGCCAGCAGCAGCAAGGACAGCAGCAGCAAAACTGGCAGTGCCAGTCCTTTCGAGGGCACGGAAACTGACGAGGACAAACTCGTAGAGGAGGCCAACAGCCCACCTCCAAGTGACTTCACCATCAAGCCAACAACCACCCTAGCAACACCTCGGGGTGGGGGCAAGGACAAACCGAGAAACACAAACCTGACGTTCTACAAGAAACAGTCCCTCGAACACACAATACCGGTAGGAGGCAGGATAAAGAACTTCCTCAAGCAGTGGAGGAAGGTCACTACAGACAAGTGGATACTAAACATCATACAATACGGATATTGCATAGAGCTGGAAAAACAACCTCCAACAAGAAAACCAAGAAACAAGGCTCACTCAGCAAAAGAACTTTTGCTCTTGCAGCTGGAGGCGAAGGAACTGCTCAGCAAAGAGGCAATAGAGGCAGTACCGCACAACCAAAGGAACAAAGGGGTTTACTCAACTTATTTCCTCGTGCCAAAGGTGGACTAAACACTAAGACCTAATCTAGATCTGAGATTCTTAAACAAATTCATAAGAACTCAAAGATTCAAGATGACTTTCCTACAGGAGGTAATGCCACAAATACAACAAGGGGATTACATGGCAACTATAGATCTGAAGGACGCGGACTTACACATCCCCATCAACCACAGGCACAAACGTCTACTAAGGTTTGTGATCAACCAGACTCATTACCAGTTCACAGTACTAGCATTCTCACTCAAATCCGCACCAAGGGTGTTCACAAAGTGCCTAGCAGCAGTAGCAGCGCACCTACGAAGGCAAGGAATACACGTATATCCCTACCATGACGACTGGCTCGTAAAGGCAAGCTCGTACAACCACTGCAAAGAACACACCCAGCAGGTCGTACAAACACTGAGCCAACTGGGTTTCTCAATTCATTGGGAAAAATCGTCAACCGAACCTGAGCAGATCAAGATAATCTTAAGGGTGGAGATCAACACCATACAGGCCAAAGTGTTCCCCAGCAGGAAGAGAACATTGGCGATACTGAAGGAAACACGTCCTTACCGCAAGGAGCAAGTTCTGACAGTGAGGGCGGTGAGCAAGTTAATGGGAATGATGGCGTTATGCATCCACCTAGTCCCAAATATCCGACTACACATGAGACCATTCCAGGAATGGATTCAGCAGCATTGGTCACAGGCAACAGGGAGATGGGACGATCTTGTGGTTGTCACACACGCAGTGCATCAGGAAATGGCGTGGTGGAACAAGGAAAACATATCACAGGGGCAGCCATTCACACAACCATCTCCAACAGTGACCATCACAACGGACGTCTCCCAGCTGGGGTGGGGCGCACACATGAACAAGCTCAAGGTGAGGGGTCTATGGTCGCAGCAAGATGCGGTCAGACACATCAACTACCTGGAGCTAAAGACTGTATTCCTAGCCTTAAAAGCCTTTCAGAGAAAGCTGTACGGAAACAGGGTGTTGGTCCAAACAGACAACACAACCACCATGTTCTACATCAACAAACAAGGAGGAACACAATCAGTGGCACTATCAGGGCTAGCATAGGAAATATGGAGATGGGCCATTCCACTAAAAATAGACCTACTGGCAATACATCTCCCGGGGAAGGACAATGTGGAAGCAGACCGACTCAGCAGGCAGACGTCGGCATCCCACGAGTGGGAGCTCCATCAACAGGAAATAGAGAAGCTATTCCAGAAATGGGGTACACCGCAAATAGACCTATTTGCAACACACCAGAATGCAAAATGCCAACACTTCGCATCCAGACAACCAGACCATTGGTCACAAGGGAATGCGCTATGGATAGATTGGTCAAAGACATTTGCATACACTTTTCCCCCGATACCACTGATACACAGGGTACTCAGCAAATGCGGAATCAGCAACATGACACTAATACTGATAGCACCTCAGTGGGCCAGACAGTCCTGGTTCTCGCAGATAGTGGAAATGGCACAAGAACCAGCACACAGGTTCCCAAGAAGAAAGGACCTGTTAGCAATGCAGAACGGAAAGGTGCTACACCCACAACCGGAGAGCCTCAGCCTAGCAGCATGGCTCCTGAAGACTTAGAATTTGCACACCTCAAATTACCACCAAGTACCATGGCAGTACTCAGGGAGGCAAGGAGACCTTCCACAAGGAAATGCTACGCAGCAAAGTGGAAGAGGTTCTCCGAACGGTGCATCAAGGAGAATCTACAACGAAAGATCACAAGGGAATCAACGGTACTAAAATACTTAACACACCTGCTACAAAGCGTATTAAGCTACACATCCCTGAGGGTGCACTTGGCTGCGGTAGTGGCCAACACAAGAGGAGAGACGGGGAAAAGTTTCTTAACCTCTCGTTGTGAAAAGATTTCTGGATGGGGCGAAAAGAATCGCACCCCCAAAGAGTATGCCGGCACCAGTATGGAACCTCAACGTAGTGCTAACTCAATTGATGAAGGCACCCTTTGAACCTATTCACAAGACTACACTGCACATGCTCACACTAAAGACAGCCTTCTTAGTGGCTATCACGTCACTACGAAGAGTAAGTGAGTTGCAAGCGCTGACACTCCAAGAGCCCTACTTGCAAATACACAAGGACAGGATTGTAATGAGGACGGACCCACACTTCATGCCAAAGGTGGTGTCTATGTTCCACATTAACCAAACAATCCAAATACCAAGTTTTTTCCAAAAACCTTCCACACGAACAGAAAGGGCGCTGCACACACTAGACGCCAGAAGGGCTGTAATGCACTATATGGAGAGGACAAAGGAGTGCAGGAAAACAAAGCAGTTTTGTCTCCTTTGCCAGCAGTTTTCTGAAACGACCAGTCACCAAGAATACGATTGCACGATGGATTGCGCAGACAATTCAACTCTGCCGCAGGCAGGACAACAGTTACAAGGAGCAACTCAAGCTCACTCAACAAGGAAGAAGGGAGCAACAATTGCGTTTCTAGCGAACACACCTATCCAAGACATTTGCCAAGCTGCAACATGGTCTTCAGTGCATACGTTCACTAAGCACTACTGTGTGGATATTCAAATGAACAAGGAAGCGCAAATAGGACAGAAGGTCTTACAACACATTTTCAGTAACCAATGTTCATCTTCCACCCAGCCACCGCAATAAGGGAAAAACCGCTACTAAGTCTATGCACAGCATAGTGAATCCAGAAAGATTCATGCGGCAAAACGTATAGTTTCTTACCTGTCGGTGTAGTTTTGCAGCTTGAAGACTTTCTGGATTCACTAGCGATCCCACCCTCCTCCGCCAGAAAGATGACATGAGGATAAAGGAGGCTAAATTGCATACATAGCTAAAGGGATCAAGCAAAGCGGACAAAAAAAAAAAAGAATCCGAAGATGGCGACCAAAGGTGGGAGCTTCCGCAGGAAGCGCGTCGACGTCACGAAGGAACCAAATAGTGGGACGTCGCCGCCCACCTGGGCCACGAAAAAAAATGAGAAAATACTACGCTTCCGGACCCAACCACAAGATGGCAGAATAATGCACAGCATAGTGAATGCAGAAAGTCTTCAAGCTGCAAAACTACACCGACAGGTAAACTATACGTTCTTTCTCAGGGGAATCTTTCATTGAAGTCATAAGCAACCCACCCTCCTCCCTGGTGGAAGAAGCAGAGAACTATTGGACAAATTTCCTTCCTGATATTTCCACTGTCTCAGTTAAAAAGAAGTGAGGCAACTGACACCTGCTGGGCATGATGGGATATTGGAGGGCTATGGGTCCTCAAAGGCTTAGGCGCTCTTTTCACATCTGAGGATGGGGACAGCCTAGGAAACATCTGACGTCCGTGTGCATGGGTGGCGCTTTTATGCAGTTCCCTCCTAATTTCGAGAGTGGACCGACATATGTGCACAACGTCACCTAGCAGCATGCTGGAGAACTGCTCTGAAAGTTGCTGGATCCAATTTTAGGCGTGGGGATTATTCAAAATTGAGGATTCTGCGATTAGAGTATCCACCAGAAAGATAACTAGTGAAGTGCTGTTTCTAAGCCAAATGTACAAACATTTTATATTGGCGAACTGAAGAAAAAAAACAGTAAATGTTGCTGTTGAGCAGCTTTCCTTTTTATGAACAGTGCTTGGAAACATGGAAAATTATTTTTAAAAGTTTTGTTCTAGGATCTTGCGCATGCAGAGATATTCTAATTGGCATGACTATTGGAGGAAATTCCATGGTGGTGATTAATTGCCTTCTGTATACAGTGAATCTATGAGATAATGAATTTAGTGATTAGTCTGAAAACGTTTGTAATGTCAAAGTCCCTAGTGCATTGCAATACAGGCACTCCAAAGGAGATGGATTGATATACCAAACAGATAGTGGTATGAGGTAAGTACTGCTTTGGGTGGAACCAAAACATTATGTATATTTCGAAGAGCTGGTTACAACAGGTTATGAAGTTTACTGTACTGTCATGCCAAACTTATAAAGGAGTTGCGCTTGACCCTTAAGAACAAGTTTCCCAGCACTATTCATATTAAGGAAATCTGCTCGACCGAAGCATTTACAGTTTTTTTTTTCCCCCAGGTAGCCAATATGAAAACATAGTACATATGCCTGATGGGGAAAAAACAAGAAGTGGTGCCGCAATTAAATCAATACTCCTAGTACTTAAAACAACACTGTCCCTTTAAGAACCTTAGAAACCTGCAGTATCCCATTATACCCAGCCATGTGACAGGCAGTTGGTTTGCTCTGCGATTTACAACCCAGTTTTATTTTGAAGTATTTTAGGCTATTCACATTTTTTAGTCTGTCTTGGGGCATTTCCTGCAGACACCATATTCTGAGGCAAAAGTTTTGTTTTTCATGATTTTCCTTGGGGTGCTTTCTCTTCCCTGTTCTTTCTGATTAATTCGCCAGAGTATTTTTATATATGTCCAACCTGTGGTGAAGATGTTGAGGAATGACTATCACAGTGTTTGTGTGGTGTCTTCCTCACTTGCTCCATCAAGGACTGTAATGTGTCGGATGTTCTGCAGAAAGCTGAGACTGTGCAAACAAGGGAGAAATTCTGCACAGTGTTACCTCCTGCATCCACTTCTGCTACAAGGAATAGAGGCCATTGTTTCACCCTTCCTTCTTCCCAGGAAGCTGCTTCTGCAATTCCTGAAGGTGGGTGGGCAGCAGCTCATCACCGGCATGATCTTGGTGGAAGTGCCGGTTGTGGAATATTTAAACATTGGAGGGACCCCCCCCCCCCCCCATCTTTCTAGAGTTAACCTAGAACTCTTCCATGCAGAAGCCCAGGGAAGAGAACTGCTCTTTTGTCTGCTCTGCTAGTCCTCTAATGTGGTGGCTCCAGTCTGGTCTGAGGATTATGATAATCCAACCCCACCTGTGTGCAGCGCCAGCCTCTTTGGATAGTGCCCAGCCTCATCTGCATTCCTCTGACGTAGCAGAGTCTGGTTTTGCACCTCACCAGCAGGGTGTTAAGCATGGAGACCATTGTTACTGAGTCAACTGAAAGATCTGGACGTTCTCATAAGTGGTCGAGGGAGGAACAGAGTGTGTTTCCTAATGGCGACATCCTGGATCTCCAAATCTGTGTCACTCTATATTTAAGTTCTTCATCCTCTTCTGGTAGGGGAGTTTTTTTTTTTTAATTAGCTTCTCCAGGGTCTGTTTCCAAGGATTAGTTAAGTAGATGTTCATGTTGCCTCACTTTACCTTTCTAACGGGGTGGCAAATGATTTCAATTTACAAATTTCCACTCCAAAAGTCAACACTTCTATTAACTTTGAGGCGATCCAGGCAGTGACTTGCTTGTCTCATTGGCTCGATTTGTTCTTGGATTAATTGAACACACCATGGAAATGTACACATACCCATTCTTCATCTATGCAGTGCAGAGGTGACTTGAGAATAAGTTTAGAACTGCGAAGAGAGAAGATTTAATGGAAATTGGCTCCCGGTGCAGGAAAGGATCAACTTTAAGGCCTTTTGTCTAACCCATAGGTCTTTGGAGGGTAATGGACCTCCCATCCTTAAAAACCTGATCCATCCGTATAAAGCCTCTAGAAATCTCCGATCTGACTCTCTTCGTCTAGCCAAAATGCCAAGAATCAAGAGAGCTAGAAGTGGTGGTAGGCTTTTTTCCTACAATGCCTCCAAGTTATGGAACTCCCTCCCCCTTCATCTTCGAAAAGAATCAAACCATCTTGGCTTTCGGAAGCTGTTGAAGACATGGCTGTTCATCTAGCCGTCAGCTCGACCTTTCTCTCAACACATAGCGCTGGGATGCTCCCGGGTAACCATGCGCTTTACAAATCCTTTTTCATTTCATTCATTCATTCATCATGTTGACATCTAATAGTATAGCACTAGACCCTGAAAGCCTTGTTGCTGTGAATGTTGCCATTGAGTGTTTTAGACAAATTTCCTGTCAAAGATTGACCTCTTTATCTGTGCAGGCTCATAAAAAGATGTTGGAATTGCCCTTCAACATGTCTTCTATGTTTACTCGGCAGGCAGATAAACAAATCTAAAAGATGAAGTCGGAGACGGAGATGTTGAAGTCTGTGAGCTTAGAGACAAAAAGGCATTCCCACAGCTTCAGTTCATTCATTCGGGAAGGGCAAACAGCATTCCTATGTTCTGAAAAAGGCAGAAAATGGAGCAAATTCAGAAACCGTAATTCCAGAAACAAAGTTTCTTCCATTGGGAGCGATAAAAGACTTTATGGTAGGCTCCACCAAATCAATGACTACATCATTCTGCTAGCACTCATGAGCACCCCAGTGGGTGGCAGTATTTTCAACTGTCTCCCACCATTGCATCAAATTATTAAAAGACCACTGGGTGCCAGATATTGTGCAGAATGAGTGCAAAATCCGCTTTTCCAAATCACTGCCTTCTATGCCACAAAGGCTCAAATCATGCAGTGCTGGACTAACTGATTATAAAGACTTTGATGCTCTTAGAAAAAGGTGCAATATAACTAGTGGTACATCAGGGAACACATGAGATTTACTGTCTTTTTCCCCATTATTTCGTTTTCAGGAGAAGTCCCAAACGAGACTCCAGACCTATTTTTTTTATTTGAAAAAACACAATTGGGTGAGAAATGAACAGGTGAGGATGCTGCTCTCCATCAAATTTTCCCATATTTTCAGTTGGGCAATCAGATGTTACTCTAGATTTGCAGAGTGCATATTTCCATGTACCATTTCTGTATATTTTTTAAATTGGCAAAGAGCACTATCAATACAATTCCTTCCTTTTAGACTGAAGTCTGCACCCAGGGCGTTTTCCGGGTTGATAGCAGTTGTTCCGGCTTTTCTTGGTAGAAAGGAGTATTTATTTATCCGTACTAATACGACTAGTCTTTTATCATCCAAAGCTACTCCAAGATCTGCAGCTGACAGTGAACCTTCTCAGCAGTTTGGGCCTTTATCTAAACGCCAAGAAGTCCACTTTGGTTCCAACTCAAATAATTCCATACTTGGAGGCAGTTCTCAATATTGAAAAAGGAAACTTCTTACTACTTTCTCCTTTCTCAGGACACGTTTCTTTCTATTCACCTGAAATGTTTGTAACTCAAAGCAACTCCAATCCTGTGAGTGTGTTGCCTCTTCATTGTTCGATGGGGTGGTGCTTCGCCATAGTCAGGGATGCAAGATAACACGAGACCTGGAAGGTTTGGAGGGTCAGTGCCCCCATCAATCATGGTTGCGACGACAGGATACAGCTGCGGAGTCATGTCCTCAAATCTGTGAAGTGGTAGTGCAAGAAGGAGGGGGTCTTCTGGCTGAAAAACCTCTGTCCTGTGTACCTCTTCTCAGACATTTGTAAAAATGCGTTCTTGGAACAATGAGGTGGCCACACAGACATTCAGTGCGGGGGCATGACCATTGAGGTGGGAAAGATATAACATCCGTGAATTGAACGGTTTATCTTGCCCCAAACATTTACAGTACAGTGGTTAAATCAACCACTCTTCTTTGGAAGAACAATATATCAACAATGTCATCTCCCTGAAGGCTCAGAAGATTTTGTACCTGTTGATTGTGATGAGTGCCATGCCTCAGTGCCCCTCCTAGGGTTTCAAAAGGCGAAAGAAGGCAAACTGACATTATTCGTTGGTGCAGCATGAGTGAGTGATGAACGACGAGGTTTTGTCGGATGTCTTTTGCTGGGGGCATCCAGAAGTACAATAATTTGCTACTGAAGAAAATATTAAATTCCCAATGTACACCCCCAGGTTTCCAGAACCATTGTTTCCCGGGAAATGCCCTTTCGATAAGCTGGTCGAGAGGAATTCTCTACTCTACTCTTTTCGTGTGAGAATGCTTCTTCAGAGTCCTCAACAAATTCACATTTAGCAATGCCAACATGATTCCCATCACATCAGACTGGCCTCATCAATGATGGTATTTGGAACTTCTTCAGATTTCCAGTGTAGCTCACAAGACACTACCTATTAGATTATATCTTCTGTCCAGGATGTTTAGTAGGAATTTTATGCCAGCCTCCCATCACTCAACTTGACTATCTGGCTCCTGATGTCCTGTGGTATGGACACTCGAAGGTGCCTGATGATGTCATAGCCATTATGAGGGAGACTAAGCGGCCTCCTACGAGATCTTCCTAGTCGTGAAAGTAAAGAAGGCTGCATTCCAAAGGTAAAGAGGGTTCTCCATATGGAATATCAACGGCCAAGCGGACCCGAAAACATTGCACAAAGAAACAGTATTGCCTTATGTTTAGGTGGAAAAATCTGGTTTACAGTATTCATTTAGCTGCCATCACTGCTTATCGTTAGTCCCCTTCTCAGGCATCCTCCTTCACTGTTCTGGTGACTTAAGGATTTCTTGGAATTTGTTTAGAAAGTTTTCCTCCTTTAGAAGACTTCTTCCTAGGGAATTCAATGTTGTACTTTCCAAATTGATAGGGTATCCTTTTGAGCTGATGTACAATGTTGTATTCCATTGCTTTTGGGGAAGGTGGCTTTCTTAGTTGCAAACTCTTCTAGGCGGGTGCATGAACTTCAGGCTCAGTGTATTGATGAGTCATAAGAGAAATATAACCAATATAAAGAACTCATCCGTCCTTTCTACTGAAAGTTGTATCACATTTTCATTTATACCAAGCTATTTCCTTGCTTAATTTCTTCCTATGTCCTATATCCCCTACCGAGAGATAATTGCGTACTCTTGATGTTAAAAGGGCGCTGTTATATGAATAGGACCAGAGTTCCTTAAAGTTAAGCAACTCCTTGTGAATTATGGTGCTGCCTAGACTGGGCTGGCATTTTCTAAACTGGCCATAGCTAGGTGGACAGTATTACTTCTGTAAATGCTAACAGGCCCTTACTTGGCAAGGCCAAGGCTCACTTCACTTGGAGAAAGGCCACTACTGCAGTGTTGATGAGGACTGGGTCTATTGCTGGGATATGAAAAGTGGCCACTTGGAGATCGGTCCATAGTTTTTCTGAGCATTATTTCCATGCTGGCTCCAGGGTGGATACGTTGGTTGATCTAACTTCCCTTTGTAACTCAATTTCCTATGTGCCGCCTCTGAGATCCTGGTGGCAGGTTTGTGGTGGGTTAGGTTGCTTCTCTGTTCTTCCTTTTATGAATATCTGAAGGAATCTTATCGGGAAAAGATACGTATAGTTCTAGTTCTTCACCATGGGAACTCCTTCTGGATTCATAAAAGCCCTGCCCTCCTCCCCGCTTAAAGGATCACGTCATTAACTTGTATCTGCAGTAGGATATGCTACAGAAACTGAATGCTTATGTAAACCTCCCTGGCATGAGCTATGCAGGCTTCTAAGGTACCGTATTGTTTTGTGTACTAGGGGCATTTATTTCATTCTTCACCATCTCCTATTTTTTTTTATACTATGTTATTTATTCTACTTAACTGGTATTTCTCAGACAAATTTATTACTTTGTTTACATTTCAGCTAATTGAAAGAACGAAATATTGTTGTTGAGCATTTTTTTATGAATGGTGCAGAGAAATGAGGAAAATTATTCTTAAGTTGTGTTCTTGGAGCTCCTACATGCAGAGATAATAGATCACCTAAGAATTCAAAGGGAATTAACATAGTAAAGAATTAGTATTACAATTAAGTTTTTGTTTTTTACTCCGCAATAGGCTTTATTTAAAAAAAAATTTGGGGGGTATTTGACAGGTGTGCCGGATTACCTTTTTCTAATGCTCGTTATATTGGGTGATTTTATAGAACAATTAATTTGGGGGTGTTTCTGCACAAACAGTTACATGATTGATGTGCTCTTTATGTATTCCACTGTAATGCAGATTTAAATTCCCAAATTTTTCTAGTGGTACCGCTTGTCCCCCCAGACCAAAGGCGGAAAAGTGCTCTTACAAAATTAAGACAAGACAGTCTTTATCCTCTTGTATGTACTACATACCTTGTCCACACTTATCGGACTGGAAGAACAGGAACCCGCTTGGTTGTTCGAAAATTTAGCTTTTCTGCTCAGGGTTTTTTTCTCTCCCTTCTCGCTCTGATTTATTTAGTTCTCAGGGGACTTTTTCTTTTTTGACACTTTGTATTTTTGTTGAATTTCTGTAATGGTTTTGAAAATGGTCATTCCCCAGTGTTGATAATGAAATGCTCTTTTGCATAAAAAAGTTTGCACTCAGGAAATCCACAGCTCTCGTTTCCCAAGCACCTTAAGATGGTTCTGAAGCTTTAAAGGGATGTGATTTTAAATTGTCAACACTGAGTCATTTGTAATGCTATGTCATTAATGCAATGGATATTGGTTGAACAGTAAATCTAAGCCATGTGAAATCAGTAAGCTTTATGGATAAAGGTGGTCTTCAGATGTTGGTGGTACCTTTTTTAAATGCCATCTCCTGGTGAAATATCAAAAGTAAGGAGCCTTCCAAGTGCGTGGACCTTCTCCACATTGCTGAGGTTCAATGGAGTTTGTAACAGGCGGTTGTGAAAAGGTGTCATTTGACTCCTTGTCGGGTGATTTGAAAGGAACAATTTAGATCTGTATTTTGTTGTGCAAGTGATGTATGGGCTTGCGGACGTCACTGGGTTTTGAATTCAATCCATTGCTTTGCCAGCATTCAAGAGGTAACCAATATGGTTACTGAGAATTGATGGCAAAATAAACTTTAAAAGGAGTAGGTGAGGAGGAAGAATCTAGGGCGTGCCAAAAATGACTGGCCAATTTAAACAAAAGCCTAGATTTCAACTCTTTGGTGCAAATTGAGACAAAGACATGAACTAACCA
Source organism: Calotriton arnoldi (assembly GCA_963921515.1). Lineage (NCBI taxonomy): Eukaryota > Metazoa > Chordata > Amphibia > Caudata > Salamandridae > Calotriton > Calotriton arnoldi. The sequence continues at coordinate 2,650,074 of CAWUFW010001068.1, read as the reverse complement.
TCTGCAATAATCTCCTTTCCATGATGAGAGAGGACTGGCATAGTCTGTTGTAATGAAAAGGTCTGTTAGGAGGATGAAGAAGCAGCACTGGTCCATACCACTGAAACAAGTAGTTCTTTTTAGTTGTACAACCTTTTATGACTTCATTTTGGCACTCCTCACTCCAGAGAAAATCTAGTGACAAAGTGACATTTAAGAAAATCGAAATTTAGTTCATGCTGCAGGATTTATGTAGTTCAGGTGCTTTCAGGTCTTTTCAAATGCCCAAATGAAGCTGGTCTTCCAGATTCTCTTCATACTACTTGGGCTACTAATGAGTTTGAGAGGTACATCTTCGTTTGAAGAAATTCAGTCACAACCTTTGATATGGTTAAAAAATGCAAGCTATTTGGTCGGCCATAAATGTGTTTTTCTTTGAAGTTGTCTCGAAATATATTTTGAAATAGTGTTCCTCGTTTTCCCCCCCTTGATGGTGCTTGGGTGGACAAGGAACCACTTGCTTTGTACCTTAAATTTGAGCACAGAAGTTGTTGGCACAGTGAAACATTGATCTGGTATTAAACATTTTTTCAGCACTACTTTTAGTTACCATGCCAGTCCTAGGGGCTTGGTAGACCTATGTAGAAGGTTGTGCCCTGAAGCATTTTAAGTGATGGGTGGGACTGGGAGATAAATAACTGCTTATGTTTTTTTCTCTGCATTTCTGCCGCGACTGGAATTATCCAGTTGCAGTTGGCTGCTTGCCAACTCCCAGAGGCAGAGTTATGTGAACTGTGCTTTCTCACTTGTCTACTTAATGGGGAACTGAAAGGCTTTTTTCAGCAGGCTCTTCTGCATTCTAGAACGTAGATGTGCATTTCCATTAATCCAGATGTTAAATGATAAAAGGCAGCTGCCCACTTTAACGAACACAAATGATCGTTGTTCCTCTTGTCATTTTTTTATTACTGACCTTTCTCTTGTTTTCAGCCTTTCTGCAGTCAGATAAATTAATTATATGTATTGTATATGACCTTGATTAACACATCTGTATAAAGTTGCTATAGTGAGGGGTTCCAGATCACTGTGCAGTCAACTTATTGTCTCAGACATCCTTTGCCAGTACTCCCACTCCACAGTCAAATCTCATGTAGTTACTCCTTCCACCCGCCACCATTCTTTGTAGATACTTGCATCAGGAATCCCCGTTACTAGGCAACTACTTCGTGTGTCTCGCACATATCTGATGGATAGTTGCTGTCCTATACTCCCTAGTACTTACCTTCTGCCCTCATCTTAGCATCCCTATTGGGTGGGAGCTCCCACCATCATAACTTTCATATGAAGTACTTGCTACTACTATACCAAAAATCTTGGATAGGTATCTGCTCCAACCATGCTACAAATCCAACTAGATTGAGTTATCCTTTCAATGCAGACTTCTATGTATTTGTGTCCTGCGTGTTACAAGTTTGAAGCTTGATGGGGGTCTGCTTGGCTTTTTGTTCTTCTGAAGTTCATAATCTCTTTGCCATTAAATGGATTACTCCACTAACACCTGTTACTTATAGCTTTTAAAAGTAAGAGTTGATTAAGAATGAGATCTTCCTGATGTGATCCATCAGAGAATCTGTATGATCTTGCTCAAAAAGATAAGTGCCAACATAAATTGCGGTTTCGCAGTCTACAAACGGATACCCCTACGCTACACACTAATGATCAAAAGAGAACCAGATCAACCCAGTCACCTTATAAACATACCCTTTGTAAGTTCAAGGCAGAAACCGATTGAGCGCTTTACATCTTGACATTTAAGTTTTCATTGTGGGGTCAGCATTTATCTACCTTTATTTTACATATCTCAGTGTAGCGTGCAGCCTCTATGGATAGGTGCTTAGGCGCCCCACTTGGTGATTGTTCTATACAAAGTCTACAGTGCAATATACTATCCCACATGTCCGTTATTACTTTCAACAGTTTTACATTTTTAAAGTGCATGCTATCTCAGCCTCCTCTATATTCCTAAAACTATGCATGAAAAGATTTTCCTGTCATAAAGCTACTGACTGTTCGCTCTTCTTCCTATTGAATGACCACCTCCTTAAACTAGATCCTCTGAATGCCTTATTCTCCCTTAGTTTAGCTGCATGCCCACCTGCTCTTAATGTATTTCTGTAAATTGTCCACAACTCCTCATAGATTACAACCTTCTTTGAAACCATATACCTGCTGTTTAACATTACCTAATTTCCTCTTGCGTATCTATTTATCCCATGAAGCATTTGCTGGAACTCACATGGCTCCACTAATGACCACTTCAAACTACTATTAATTTAATCTCCCACAGATGAACTGGAGTAAATGCATGGAATGATTTCCTTGAGAGCTCAGAACTAATCTCAGTAACAAACCACTTTCAGTGTAGTTTGCTACCTGCCAAACACTTCCGTGCCTCGTCAGGGTAGTGAGTGCTATATAAATGCGATCACCATGCAGTGATTTGGCCATTTCTCCACAACTCCAGCTGGCTGTTGCTGCTTGTATTTCTGAGCTGCCTTGTTCATAGATTATAATATTTAAAGTTTTTTTTTTTAAACATATTTTTATTGACATTTTGCATTTACAGTGACATTTTGCATCATGTAGCGATTCATCGGATCACATTTCCTTGCAGTTATATCATAATGCATTGTTGTTCGCACAGTTATTAGTCAAGTTTCCTGTCACTATTGAGGTCTTTCTACAGAGAATTTCTGAACATAACTGGGGTGGAAAAAACTGGGGGGGGGTGTTCATGGAATCTTGGGTACAGGTGTCGAATGAGGTTTCAGGGCAGCATATGCCCCGGTGAATGGTGGTTCTGCGTGTTTCTAGGGGCAAGGGGGGGGGGGGGGACCCGTGGTCGGTCTAGCTCCGGGGTCCGGCTGTCAATTAAGTCGTATAGCATAGCACTAACGACTTTCAATGTGTTCTGCGGGAGGGGATCTGGCGTTCGTGTTCGCAGCCTGTGTCTGCGATTGTGTGTCTTGTGGTGTATGAGGGTCTCCCTCCGGGTCGTCATGGGTCAGTGGTTGTTTGAATTGATTCAGTAGGATAGCCCAGTCCAGTGATATGGGGTGCTTGCGCATCCCTTTCACCTCTTCTTCCCATAATGTCTCTTCCTCCACCAGTGCCCATTTGTGTACCGCCCCCACCCATGCAGCGACTGGAGGGCCTGTGGGAGACCGCCAGTGCATGGCTATGTTTCGCTTGGTTAATAAAATGGCCAGTGAGACAAATCTGAGGGGCACTTTGTGTTTTCTCTTCTGATAAATACCTAGTGCACAGGCTTCCCATGTATCCAGAAATGTGAGTCCAGTAAGATCCCTGAGTGACTTATGAATGTGTTGCCAGTATGTGTAGTGTTGGGGCAGCTCCAGAACATATGATGAAAATCTGCCGCTTGTGAGTGGCACCTGGGGCATAGGAACTGGGTGTCGGGGTAAAAGCGTTGGAGGCGCGCTGGTGTCAAGTACGCTCTGTGTAGGATGTAGAGTTGTATATTTTTAAAACGCGCGTTTCGAGACACCGTCTTGGGGTGTTCGAGAGCCCTTTCCCATTCTTTCTCATGTAGTGAGCGGCCTAGTTCGTCTTGCCAGGTGGTTCGTAGGGTCTCTAGCGGTTTGTTCCTGAGTTCCCTGATGGCTTTATAGAGCCATGTGACCAGGTGTCGTCCCGTTCCCATATGTAAAATTGCGTGTATGACCGGGTGTGTATTTGGTTCCCCTGTCGAGAGATCATGATACTGTCGATAGTTTGCGAGGAGTTGACGGTGGAGTAAGAATTGGCCGGCGGTGAGGTCATGTTCCTCTATCAGTCGCTGGAAGGGCCTAAGCTGGCCGTCTTCGAATAGCGACTCAACTTCGGTGACGCCGCAGTCTGTCCAGGTATGTAGCATGTTAGGTGTATAGTAGTGTTCATGCTTGGGCCATCCGACCATCGGAAGAAGGGGGGAGTATGGGGGCCTCCCTGACGACATACGGTGTATCCTTTGCATGCACTGGCGTGCAACTGTTACCTGTAGGGGATATGTACGTCTAGGTTTGGTGCCAGGTAATAGTAGTCGACTGAGTTCTGGAATGGGCACTGGACCATTCGTGGTGTATGTCTCCCCTATGTGTCTGCCTGCCGTCCAGTAGGACAGCCACTGTAATTGTGCGGCTAGGAAATAGGATTCGAAGGATGGGGCGGCCAATCCCCCTTGCGTGGTGGGTAGTTGTAGCTTCGCTAGTGCTATCCTATGTCTGCTTGTTCCCCATATCAGCGAGCTGAGGAGTGTCTTAAGTCGTGGAAGAAGGTTCTGGGCGGGATTATTGGCAGATTCGTGAAGTAGTATAGCAGCCGCGGAACTATTATCATTTTGGCAATGGCCACCCGGCCAATCGGAGCTAACGGGAGATTTTTCCAGAACCCTACCGAGGATCTGATGCCAGCCAGCGCCTTACGGTGGTTACCTTCATAAATATCAGTCTGGGTGTGGTAAAGACGAACCCCGAGGTATCGGGGGGCCTCTGCGCTCCAGGCGATGTTCTGATCACCTAGTCTGACAACCCGGGGGGGGAAGGTTCGGGTGCAACGGGTACACCGTAGATTTCTCCCAGTTTACTCTTAGCCCAGAGACTTCTGCAAATTCTGTCAGCGTGACCCAAATGGGCGTTAAATCCTCGGTGATGTCCCTAATATATATTAGGTCATCGGCATACATAGAAACACTGTGCATGGCATTGGCTATGGGAATGCCCCATTGTTCTCCCTCCTGTCGCAGCCGTATGGCCAGCGGTTCTACCGCGAGGGCAAAAAGCAGAGGCGAGAGCGGGCAGCCCTGCCTCGTTGCACCGCGAATTCTGGTGAGATGTATCGCCCTATACGAACGCGCGAGGTGAGTTTGGTGTATAAGAGCTGTGTATACGCCAAGAGGGTGGGGCCAAGTCCTATTCGTTGTAGAACCGAGAAGAGATATTGCCATGTGAGGGTGTCAAAGGCCTTTTCGAGGTCTAGTATAAGGCAGGCTGCTCGGGGGTAAGTGTCGCCCACTTGATCTTGGACATGGAATAGTCGGCGTATATTCTGGGATGTTTCTGCCCGGGACAAAACCACATTGATCGGGATGTACCAGGGGCCGTATAATATGCGTGTATCTGTCCGCTAATATCTTTCCTAGGATCTTGCAATCGGTGGATAGGAGCGTGATGGGGCGATAGGATGCCATCAATTGTGGATCGCGGTTGGGTTTCAGGAAGGTCACGATAACCGATTCCCGGAGGGATTTCGGTAACTCCCCTGTATCTAATGCCGTGGTGTACATCGCCGCCAATCGAGGGACCAATAGGGGGGAGAAGGTCTTGTAGTATTCTAAAGGGAGTCCGTCTAGTCCCAGTGCTTTGTTGCAAGCTAAGGTGCGTAGGGCATGGGTAATGTCTACAGGTTGTATCCTCGCCTCTAATGACGTACTGTCCTCACTTGTAATCACAGGGATCGTTAGGGGGTCGAGAAAGTGATCTATTATGTCCCGCTCAATCGGGATTGGGTGCCAGTAAACCTTAGAGTAGTACTGATGGAATGCTGAAAGGATCTTGGGATCGTACTAAATTACCGTGGGGGTCTATTACCTCAGTTATGGGTTTCATGTCGCTGTCTTGTTTGGCTAACTATGCTAGCAAGGTACCCGTTTTATCGCGTTCCTTGTGCATTCGTGTTGCATACGTCCTAAAGTTGTAGCGTTGGAGGTCGACGCAAGCCGCCATATATTCTGTCCTGGCCTTGGCGATCTGTGTCGCTACCTCTTCCGATAAGTCATCCTGTTTAGTAACGGTGGCGAGGTGTTTTTCGGCTTTGGTGAGTGTTTGCTCTAGGGTCCGTTTAACTCCCGCTATTCGCTTAATACATTCTCCCCGGGCTACCACTTTAAATGTGTCCCATTCTATCAATGTGGAGGATGCTGTCCCTACATTGTTTGTGAAGTAGTCCTGTATACTTTGCCCCTGGTCATGTTTGAAGACTGGGTCTGCTAGGCAGTCCCGTGGGAGGCGCTATGTGGAGACTGGGGGATGTGGGGATCTCCAGTTTAATTGCAGAATGTGAGCATCGTGGTCAGAAATGATCCTACCCATGTAATCGGTGTGTTGCACTTTGGGCAGAACCGCCGCTGAACATAAGAATCTGTCTAGGCGGACTCTAAGGTTATGTGGGATGGAATGGAACGAATATAGCCTAGTCTGCGGATGTTGCATTCTCCATGCGTCAGTGAGTGCCCATTGTGTGACCCAGGCTCTGAATCGTTCTGTTTGTTTCTGGGCGGCTGAGTGTGTGGGTGGTGGGAGCGGTCTAGAGAGGTCCAGTGTGCAATTGTAGTCTTCCCCCTAAAATCCATGATATGGAGGCAAATTGGGCGAGTACCCCTGTGAGGCGGTCCCAAAACTTGTCCTGTTCTACGTTCGGGGCGTATATACTTCCCAGTAGTACAGTGTCCATCGAGGAGGCCCTCGAATAGGACGTATCTACCTTCCTTGTCTACCACCCGTCTAAGTTCCTGAAAGGGGGTCCCTGGTCGGACCCAGATCAGCGCTCCCCGTGCGTAAGCGGAGTATGATGTGGGACATATGGTACCGCGCCATTTGGACTGCAGCTTGCTTATCTCAGTGTTAGTAAGATGCGTCTCTTGTAGAAACGCGATCCGAGCGTTTTGACGCTTCGTGTATGAGTATATGGCGTATCGCTTGCGTGGTGTATGAAGACCTCTGGCGTTAAGCGTTAGGATGCTGATGTCAGCATTCTGTGTCTTTACAGCCATGTGATATCGTCTGTGCTTGTGTGGGTGGGCTGTACCTGCCGGAGCCTAGTGACCAATGAGTCTCTTGTGGTGTGGGGGGCCCATACACTGCCATCTGCCTCCAGTAGACATGTCTCGGGTACCCTATTGCGTGTGTTTCCATGGGGGGGGGGGGGGAGGATGATGCTGGAGGAGGGTAGGAAACTACAAAAAGAAACTAGGGTCGGGAAACGTTCCCAATACTGAGGACCCATCGCAGTCAGCGATACGTCCAAACCTACTCTCTCTAAACAGGAGAGCGCAACGATAAACAATGGGGGTGGCAGTACGTGCTAGGCGAGACGGGCCGTTGTAGGATCTCGAAGCGTCGTTTAGAGCATGTCAAATAATGTCTGTCACAAGTGTTCAAGAAGGAAGGGCAGGCTACGTAGGTCGTTTGGAGTGGGCGGTGAGATCATTTCATGCTGGGAGGGAGTTCATTTGCCCATCCATCATAGTATCAGCTGTCTGGGGGGTGACCATGGGAGGTGTAACTGAGTCCACTCCTGAGATTGTTCCATCGCTATAGTCTTCCCCTTCTGAAGAGAAGAGGTGTGGAGCTCGATTGATGTCCTCTGCCTGGGAGGAGGCTTGTAGGTCAATTACCGCTTGTAGGACCTCCCGTCTCTCTTTCATGATTTGTTCTAGATCCGGGGAGTCTTGGGTGTCGGTCCGGGTCATTGTCTCATCCCCGCTGTGTTGTCGTTTTGGGGTGCGTCTCTTGGTGCGAGGTGCTTTGAAGGTCGGGTCTCGTGTGAATTCCGTTCTAGATTGTTGCGTGCAGTGATGGTCCGCCCAGTCGTGTGCCTCTTCTGCACTCCTGAAGAAGGTAGCTGTGCCATTATAGAGTATTTTGAGATGGGCTGGGAAAAGGAGGGAGTACTGTATTTTGTTCGCACGCAGCCGACGTTTTACTTCCAGGAACGAGGATCTTTGCTGTTGCACCGCTCGTGCATAGTCTGGGAATATCATTATCTGCTTGTTTTCCACGTGTAGGGGGCCTGTTTGTCTGGCTGCTCGAAGCACCGCATCCCGGTCTCGAAAATGTAAGAATTTCGCCAGCATCGGTCTGGGGGGTGCTCCGGGTGGAGGTTTGCGAGCTGGTACTCTGTGGGCACGTTCAATGGAGAAGAACGCCGTCCTGTCCGTTGCGGGGGTGAACGATTTCACCCATGTTTCCATGTACCCCAACGGGTCCATGCCTTCAATTCCCTCCGGAAGGCCCAGCACGCGAATGTTGCAGCGTCGCGAACGCCCTTCCTAGTCGTCCGTACGTTCCTCTATGGTGGACAGGCGGCTCAGGACATCTTGCAGTGTCGTTTGGTGTATTTTGATAGTGGGTTGCAGCGCGGCCAGATCCTTCTCCCCCTCCTTCACTTTGTCGGCGACTTTGCGGTGATCGCCCCGTAGAAGGCTGATATCCGTCGCGAGGGTGCCCAGGCGCTTTTCCACGGAGATCCTGGAATGTTCGATGGCTGTCAATACTTGATCCAGCTTGTCTGAGATTGATGGGTCGGTCTGTGGCGCAGTAGATGCGTTCCATGCCCTGGCGTTGGGCATGTTTTCGGGGGCGGTCTCAGGCACCGTGGTGTGCTGGGATGCCCTTGGTTTCCCCATTGTGGCGTCTGAGGGTCCGTTGTGTCGCAATCGTCTTTGAGGACAGTGGGGCGTGCGGCCTACAGTTGAAGCGTCTCGGCGTTGGACCGGGGGATCTGGTAGACGATTGGTGCCCGACTGGCAGGATACTGGATGGTACTGGGTCAGTTGACCTTTGAGAGGAGGGGAGCCCCTGCTCCGGTTGTCACTGTGTCCAGTTCACCTCCCTACAGGTTTTGGGAGGATGTGTGGAACTGCGTGTGTAGGTGCTGGGGAGCAGGGTGCTGCGGGGGTCCTTGGCGAGGCGACAGCCTGTCCGTATGTTGCACCCTTGGCGAAGTTAGTAGCGGGCGGGCGCCATCTTGCCGTCATCAGCCCGAGTCCCGTTTTCTTCGGTTTTCCCACAGTAAAACCCTCGGTTGTTGGGTCTTGGGGGAACCCTCAGATGCAGCTCACCCTCCGACTCTTGTCTGTTGTTTTGGCCGTCGAAAACGGCGCTGGAAAACGGGCGACTTGCTGGCCCGATCGTGGAGCCTCAGCAGAGCACGTCCGCTCTCATAGCCGGCTTGGCCACGCCCCATAATATTTAAACCGTTATACATGCAAGTTACCCTGTGAGTTAGTATTGACAATATTTTGTAGTGGAATGACAAAGGTATATTGAGTACCGGTAACTTATATGTTTGTAACTTGTTAGTTACAGTTCCTGGAGATGTCAGGAGTGTGTATGAAGTGCGAAAAATCAGATTATAGTAACAGACATTTGCCTAATTTTTAACAATCCAGTGATTTAAAGTGAGATTTGTCTGCACAGTCTTGTCCATTGTAAAATGAAAGTATGCTGTAAAAGGCATTCCGAGGTCATGCCAGTGTATTTAAAAGACAGAATTGTATGAAATTGTAAGTAAAATCGCAGGCAATGAGTTTACATCGTTTGTGGCACTTATGTATTGTATCCTTTCTATAGTGCCTCACATCTTAAAGCACTTATATGTGGTCGATTAAGAAGCTATTCTATTTCTTGTGCTTGGTTGCAAGTGCATTTATAGAGGGACCTATGTGGTTAAGGGCTTGGGTGGTGTTCGTGATGTTTGAACCATCCTTCCAGGGCAGTGTGGTGAACCTGTTGCTGTACTTAAGCATTGGATGCAATGGGATATATGTGAATTGCATTACATGCCATAGTTAATACCTTGTTTTAATTAAAATAACATCTTTAATTGGGCCCTGTGATGCTCCTTGATGGGCTCCAGAACTGATCTCCATGGGACCCTGAGCTGGTTGCCTGCAAATCCCCCCCCCCCCCCATTGCAGCCATCAGACAAAAGTCATAACTTTTGGACTTGCCTAATGCTAGCTTTATGTTGGCTTGCCACATGTGTTCTACTTGTGTTCTACTTGTGTGTAAGTCTAAAGGAGTGCTTAATTAAATTTCATAGTTGATTCAAGTGAGCTTGGATGCAATGGACTGAGTAAATTGAAGGGGTGGAATAGCTAAATACTTGGGGAGACGGGACCGGGTATTAGTAGGTTGCATGTGTGTGCGCGCCTACGTTTCAGATAAGTGGGCTCAAGGGAAGGGATTCTTTTTTAGATTTCTATGGTTTAAGGTTTTTGAGTTATTAAAACGTTGGCAACGAATTTGTGAACCTCTCAAGCAGAGGTCAATGTGAATGTTGCCAAAATAACTCCTTTTTAGTATTCCAACGTTTGTGCAATGATTAGGGACAGCTTTGTCCATTATGTTTGGTTACATTTTCTTCTCCATCAGGCCGTGTTAGACGATGAAAGGTAAAACGGACGGCCTTAAACGGAGTTTCTATAATTAAGCTATCTGCACTTCCGAACATGTTGACTTGCTGTATCTCCCAGCCATAGTATCAAACCTGTGGTATACAAATAAGCAAGAGGACTGAATGAAATATTATTTACTATTGAAGGGATTCATAAATACTATTGCTATCAGCCAATGTAATTTTTTTTTGTAATCTAAATTCAATCCACAATTGTGTACGATATCAGCAGTCTTCTACTTTGGAGCGCTACATCCATATTGCAGACCTCTTTTCAAACGGTACATTTTATGTTTTTTCCCCAGTAGGTAATGTACCATTTTCCATTGTAATCAAATATTGATGGGGCCCACCAGGGCTAAGATTTAATTGACTCTAGTACTCCACTTTAAAAAAATATATAGCAAAACGGTTCTTCTACACAACAAAAAAACAAGCAGTCGTACGTAAACAAATGAGGCACCTGTTTGCGTACTACAATTTAGAGATGAACACAACCACATTGTCACCTTAACCCAGCGCTTTCGTGATGTTTCCTAATGTGTCGTCCATCGATGCCTCTCCAGAGCTAGGTACCTAATGCGTCATCACCAGACTGTAGGCTATTTATTTGGCTGTCCATGGCATAGCGTCTCGTATGGATAGTGGTGGTTTTAGTAACGTATACAAAGACCCCCTCACCTCCTGAAATTTCCAGGTGGGATGCCTTCTACTTTCATGATTTATCCATCCTGATTTCATACATAGAAGCATGCCAGGGTACCATCTCACTAAGGGGCTTTATTCCCCCTGGAGAGCAAATCTAGCTATAATCAGCTGAACCAGGAAGTTCGTTACTGTAATTGGAAGAGCGTGAGTTTCACAGAACTGTTTTAAATACTGTCCAGACAAAAATTTACATTTTATCATAGTCCTCTTTGGAGTATAGTTGCCTAAATGTATAGTTAACATGAACTTTCTGGAAAGTATTCCAATGGTGTAAGTAGTCTTTGTAGATGCTAGATTGGTCATCCTAAGAGAAATGGGACTTTAATTCACATGTTGGCTTTTACAGGTTAAGGAAAGCTACTCCAGTCTATACAGTAAAATACTTCGTTGTGTCAGTGCATGAACAGGCCAATCTCACGGTTTCTTTCAGGCTCTTTATGTAAGCTGTTGACCACAGATGGACACTTGCCAAACTCTTGAACAGTGGATTTCCTAAACGCCATTGAATCCGATATTGAGGATTTAGTTAACATTCGTTATCAATCCGGTACGCAGTTAGAATTTTTGTAAATGGTTTTAGTAGACTTGAAAACCCTAGCAGTCTCCTACCAATGCACAATTGTTTGTTGAAAATTTAGTGCCCTTTAATTGCTATGAGGATTATGAATCATTAGAAGAGCACTTTTCGCCCTGACTGTGGTCCTATAAGAATATAGTAGAAGTGGACGGAAACTTAGACTCTTCTTGGAGTATCTAATTTCAAATGGTCTATAATTGGATTGTGCAATCAGCTGTTCAACATTAGATTTTGTACCTGCGTAGTCTTATGTTTTGAATAGGTCGATGTATTATCTGTTGTGATTTATGCTTTGTCGCCTCTTTTACATTACCATTGAAAAAAATAGATCTATGCAATCAAATAATGAATGTCTATTTCTTTACAATACAATGAACATTTGTTTGAGGTTTTCTGTTTTCTAGTGATTTTGATTGAGTTCTGTTAGTTACTCCCTTTGGAGCAATGGTCTGTTGTAATCAATCTCAGTGTTTGGCATGTCCCGCTTTCATTCACTGTATGCTCTTGGCTTGTGGTCTCCGTCACCACTACTTACGGACACCTTAGCGGATGTTCAATGTAGATTTTTCCACATGTCAAACAAGTTTACTGTGACATGTTCTGGCTGTACTTTCCGACATCTGACCAAATGCTACCAGAGTGCTTTTTGCACCATAATACCTTATGACTGAGTTAAGCTGGTCGATAGGATGTATCCATTTGTTACCATGCTGAGGGGGGGGAGTCAGTGTACATGCTTTGGAAGCGGTTTAGCATGTTCAGAGGCCGAAATGCCAGTATATCCATCCTTAGAAAATAGGGGGAAATGGTGCAAAAAAACATTATCTCTACCAAACTGGCCCAGAGCATTGATGGGTGTGTTAGGCACCCAGAGTCAAATCTTGTGAGCAAGTTTACTGGTCTTTGGTCAAATCCCTTGGGTTACGCCATTCTCAATTTCAAAGTTGTCGTATTGTGTTCTTTAGAATTTCTTCTGTCCTGGCAGTTCAGAACCAGTTTTGAAAGTGCGAGAGAAAAGATATCAAAGGTAGTGTGTGTACACCACTATCTGCTTGTTACATTAATATAATGATAGAAATTTCTGTTAAAAATCCATTTCTAGATTAAAAAATTCACTGATGTAGAAATCTTTTGATCCAGCAAACCACTTTTTTTTAATTTGTATTTAATTGCAATAGAAATGACCTAAAATGGCACTAGATACGCAGTGGCTTCACTAAGCTGTCAAGATTTTAGAGCAGACCACAGCCCCACTCCTCCACAGTGCAGTAAATTAGAATTCAGTCTCCAGGTTTGTTTTACAGAACATCAAGGTCCTTAACAAGCCTGCATTTACTTCCTAATTCTGCTTGCGGGGAGAAGGGTTAGTTGTGACTTCAGTGAAGATTCAGTTGAGGAACTAGGACGTACAATTAACTAATTTTCTTTCCCATCACTGGATCTTTATTTAAAGCCAAATACGGAATAGGGTGACATGATCATCTTCGTAAGAATTAGTTGTTTACAATGGGAAGACCATTTTGCATCTTAATCAGATTGTTATATAGGTTGTCTAGACAACTGTACTGCCATTCATTCCTGTAGAGTAAATCTACACCATAGCATCTATTAAAAGTATGGCTAGACTTCCAGGTGCCCACTTAACAAATATTATAAATGGGGACATTTGCAGAAATAATGTAGTAGGGCAATCACCCCCTATGTACAAACTTGCGATAGAGTTGGTAGCATAAGTTATTATACCATAAACAAAAGCCATCTAGATGGAAATAGCCCTCACCTCCGTGTCTGGGAGGGTGGTATTTTAGTGTGTGTGTGGAGCTGGATTAGTCTGAGCCTCTTAAAGAATGGAAGCCTTGAAAGAGACTGGTTCTTCTGGGACATTTTACAGTGTTGATCATTTTCTCTATTTTAACTGCAGGCTTAATTGCAGGTTTGACACAAGGTTTCTGGTGTTGAATCCTGTGTTGGCTAGGAGCTAGCTCAAATCAAGCCATGGCATCTTAACATCCTATTCAAGGTAAAGAAATGTGGGACCTTTATTGATATTAATGAGCTCTGAATATGTCCACCGCCAAGATGGATCCGAAACTAATTTCAAAAACTTTTTTTTTTAACGCACGTAGAACTCTTTATATGGGGACTTTTTATATTTTCCTTCTATTTTTCGAAAGTAAAAATGACAGGCTTCAGAATCTAATTCTGGCACAGTCTTTTAATATTTTACAAGCCCATTTGAAAAGAAAGAGCATTATGCTTTGAGGAGTGTAACCATTGAACATGTCAGGCTGACCATACTGTCACAGATGGCACAGATCCAACAGTTCATATTTCTATTTATCGGTGTCATGTAATACGAAGGTCCACGTATTCTTACTTAAAATAGTTTACATTTTGTGGTCTGGGATTGCCTGGTTTTAACTTGATTTGACATCTTTGAAAAATAGAAATATATTCTACGTTGGCGGACATGGATGCCTCTGCATCCCTCTAACCCCACATCCACTATGCCTTCACTCTATGAAGTGTTCCTATGTGGGTACTCAAATGCAGGCACACCTCCTGTATGCTTTCTCCATATGTTTCCTTTAAGGTTCCAACATGAAGGATGAGTCTTCTTAAATCAGAGTGGAAAAGCAAATCGGGTGTAATATTTTTCTCTGCCAGTGGCAGGTCGATCTATCAGCAATAAGTGGTGGGGAGCTGCTGCCTTGCCTGTCCCTGGGACCGCCTTTGATGCCCTTCAGAAGGTCAGGAAAAAGGAATAAAGAATGGTGGCTGAAGACCTACTGTTCTACTCCTTCCAAACACTGCGCTCAAGGCATGAGTGGTGAAATTTAGGCAACACTCTGTTAAAGCACATGCCATTGTAGCCCATGCCATTCATGGACATTGTCTAGGTCAACATCTAGCTGTTAGCATCCAGTAGAAAGTCATTTCATCTTGTTACCGCAAAGGAGATTCTGATTTGAGAACATCTTCAGGGTTCTATCACAGAGTGAGCTTGTCAGAAGAGTAAGACCACACCTCTTTTTACTTGTAAAAAGCAGCTTGCATCACCACTGAAGCAATTTTGGAAGAGTTTATTTTAGTGATTTGTTTAAGGTAGACTGTTAAAATTACGCAATTTATGGTTAAAGTAATTAAGGTAGGTTTCCTGTATTAATATTGTGAGTGGAATAATTTTTATTTGGCATGTGGGGTTTTTAAAGAACATGTACGTTTAATGTTAGGCTGGATTTTTTAATCGGTCTTTGAAGGTAAGTGTTTGCAATGTTTTCTAGGTAGATTTTGATGATTTATTGGTGAGCAATTCAAAGATGGGCGTTTTTTTACCTGAGGAAAGTGAGCACGAGGGACAGATTAATTTATCCTTGTGCCCGTTGTAGACGTTGATGCGGCTGAGCGCGAGGAGTCCAGCGCCTGTCCGGAAGCCTTCCAGGCCGGCAGACTATTGCGCGGTGAGCGCAAGTGTTCTCTGGCTGAGAGAAGAGGCTCTCATGTTGCGTGTCTTTCTAAAGGAGATTGGGCACATTGTGAAACAACGGCTCGGTTTATTAAAGGCAGTGGGTCTTGTTTTGCAGCTCTTTTTTTTTTTTTAAGGTAATTAGGCATGCGAGGACCATTGCTTAGCAATATTTGACCATTTGAGGTGAGTGTATTGAAATTGAACGTGTAGGAAGGTGTTTTTTGTCAGGAAAAGTATTGGATTAACAAAATTTTGGGGGGGGGCAGGAGGGAGTTATTTTTTATTCTATTATAACTTCTGTGAGTCAAGGTCTTAGGTGTAGGTATGGAGTCACAGGCTAGTGAGATGCACCAAGAGAAGATGAGGTGCGCAGAGGGCCAGGAGATAAATGTGCAAAGAAAAGAAAATATAAGGAGATAGGTTCAAGGTGGAAGGGAGTCCAAGGCGTCTCGGATGGAGAGGGTGTCCATTGCGGTATACCGAAAGGGCAGTCCGGCAGTGCGATTGAGGTACCATTACGTGTGATCGACGTTAAAGGAGGATAATCTACTTGGAATGTGTACGTAATAGATCTGTTCTAAAATGACAATTGTGAGGAGGAATTTGGAGATTTTTCAGGTGAAAGGTCAAAGAAGGGAAAGAAAGTATAGGGGATAATCTCTTTGATCCCCGTGATATCAGACCTCCTGTAGGAAAGATTGGTGGCCTTTGGAGCATGTGTCTGAATATATTAGAGACTGGATTAGGAGGCAATTGAAAAAGGAGGAGCGTAATGTGGTGATTGCGGAGTGTTTTCGGCCAGTCACAGATGATAAAGTCACAATGACCCTGAATTTGGATCCGTAAATGATTACCAAGGAAGCGTTTAGAATGTTCACACAAACCATGTCAGGGCAAGCTCCTGGGCGTTTTAAAGCCCTTAGCAAGGATGTTCGATTTGGTGGAAGATGCTTTTCTTAATGGAAAGGATCTGACTATTGTGTTGAGAGGTTGGTGCGAACGGGCAATATGTTTCTTTAGGCAACACTTATGCGGGTCTATTAGCTGAGCGTCAGAAGGCGGTTTTGATGCGTATTAATACTAAATTGACTGATCTAGCCAAGAGTCAAGTGAGGACGAAAAGGTCTTTTGTCGAAGGTATGGTGAAGTCCATGGGGAAGTACATGCAAACGTTCACCAGTTTGGATAAAGCTCAGTTCAACATGAACAGACCTTTTAATACTGGTAGTTTTTCTGGGTAGGCTGGAAGGAGAGGGCAACCTTTCAACCGCGCCAATTATAAGACCCACTATTATGGCCACCAAGCGAATGGTCGTTATGGATCCAGAGGAAGTTCAGGAAGCTTCTTTCCCCATAGAGGAAGGGGAGGAAGATTTAGATTGTCTAGAGGCCAAGGTCAAAACTCCAATACAGGACAAGGTAAGTACGAAGATTTATATTGGTTCTATCCCCATAAAGGTGGGAGGAAGATTAAGATTGTTCCACAATCCGTGAAGTCAAATAATCTGTGGGTGTTAAAAGCTTTGAGAGCATATCAAGTAGAGTTTGAAACTCAGCAGTATCGGGTAAGAGAACCAAACGAGCTGGTATTCAACAAGAAGTTGGAGGACATGGTGTCGAGGGAGATCAAACAGATGTTAGTAAAGGAAGCAATAGCAGCGGTGGCAGAAGAAGGGAAAGGTTTTGTTAGTATTTTTTTTATTGTGGAGAAAAAGGACAAGGCTGGGGGCTGGTTATAAATATAAGAAGTTTGAATCCGTATGTAAGGTACGGACATTTCATGATGGAGACATATTGCAAGAGCAGGATTGGATGGTGAAGTTGGATCTCAAGGATGCCTACTTCACAATCACAATATAAGAGGAGAGCAGGAAATGTCTACAAATCAGGTGTAAAGGTGTTCTTTAGCAATTTCAATGCCTGCCGTTTGGTTTTTCAGCAGCCCCTTTGTGCTTTACAAAAGTGTTGAAGCCAGTAGTTCCATTTTTGTGACAAAGGGGTGTTCGGATGATATATCTGGACTAAATTCTTTTAATGGGACAGGAGTTGGAAGAGTTGAACGGTCAGTTGGTTCTGGTAGAGAGCGTGTTGGAAAGCTTGGGTTTCGTAATAAATTTGGAGAAATCAGTTTTGACACCAACACGGAGTGTGGAGTTTTGGGTATTTGTTGTGCACACAATGTCTTGTCAACTACAGTTACCGGAAAAGAAAGTAAAGAAAATAAGACCGGAAGTGAAGGCTTTGCTGAAGAAAGACTAGGTAATATCGAGGGAATTAGCTTGGGTGATTGGTCTTTTGTCTTCGTGAATTCAGGCGATTTTTTTCAGGTACATTACATTATTGTGCATTACAAGAATTGAAGGCGTCCGGTTTATCCAGAGGTCTGTGGTATGGTGACAGAGTAGTTAAAATGGAAGTGGTGAATTTTTTAGCAGAATTGTTTGTTAAAGGTTTGTCATACAGAACGGTTAATTGGTATAGGTTAACTATAGCAGCAGGTGATTCTTTGGTGCAAGGTATTTCTATTGACAGAAATCCCTTGTGTAGAGTGATGAAAGGAGTTTGGTTAAAAAGACCACAGAGAGTAAAGTATCCGACAATATGGAATGTAAATTTAGTACTAAAGTTATTTGAGAATTGACCAGGAAATACATTTGGGAGAAATTTAAATTGTCGTGGTAGTAGGCAACATAGTTTGATTTTTTTCAGGAGGGTGTCTGACATGAAGGCTGTGGACATATCTAGTAGATTTTACTAGCCTAGTGGTGTGCTTTTTGAGGTGTGGAGAAGAAATAAGACTGGTTCGTTTTTTTAAAAATGTATTTTTTTAGCCAAGTTTTGATAAGGCTCCATCCAAATTTGTGTGTAGTGAGTTGTTTGAGAAATTGACTGTGAAGTACTGGAGAAAAGGTGTGCAGGGAAAGATCAGTTGTTAATCTCTTATGGGAAACCATGTAAGTGTGTATCAAATGCTACCATTGTAAGATGGATGAAAGCGATGATTAAAGAGGCAGGTGTGGATTTATCAAGGTTTTCAGCTTGTTCTGTTAGAGGAGGTATGGCGAGCAAAGTGTGTATGTCAGATGCACAGTTGGAGGATGTTTTGAAAGCGGCGGATTGGTCTATCGCAGATACGTTTACGAAATTTTACTTTAAAGACTTGGAGCATGTTTCATTTTATGCCTTGAAAAGCTTTGAACATGCATAATGGTCCTTCACCATGACCCGACAGATCAATGCTGTCGCCTCAACCTGCTTCAACACCCTCAGCATCCTCTGCAAGACCTTCAAGGGGACCCCCCCCCCACCGAAGCCAGAAAGCCCGTCACCCGCGCACTCATAACAAGCAGACTAGACTACAGAAACACCCTCTACGCTGGAATCAACAAATCCCTGCTACGCAAACTCCAGACCATCCAGAACGCCGCCGCCAGACTAGTCCTCGGCATCCCACGACATGAGCACATCACCCAACACCTGCGAGACCTCCACTGGCTCCCCTCCGAGAAGAGTAACATTCAAGCTACTCACCCACGCCTACAAATCCCTCCACAACATCGAACCCAAAACCTTAACGAAAGAGTCTCCTTCCACATACCAAAAAGGAACCTCCGCTCCGCCGACCTTGCCCTGGCAGAAACCCCGCACATCCGCAGAACCAGAGCGGGTGGAACAGCCTTCTCCTACATCGTGACCAAAGCTTGGAACGAGGTCCCAGTCCACATCAGACTCTCCCCTACTCTGCACGCCTTCAGGAATAGCCTCTAGACCTGGCTCTTCGGCTGAACCGGAGGCCCCCCCCCACCAAGCGCCTTGAGACCCTCACGGGTGAGTAGTGTGCTTTAAACCCCCCTTGATTGATTGAATGCTAGCCTCCTGTCTTGACATAAAATGACGATTCTTATGGGTTGACTGAATAAAGAATCACAATTTTATTAAAGACTAAGGAGGCTAGCATTATCCCCTAGTGGGGGGAGTGGGGGGGTTTGGGATGAGGAGGAGTAAGTGTAATGGTGGTGTTTGTAACTATAGCGTTGATTTGGTTACAGTCTATTGCGGTTTTCTAAAAAGTTTAACTGAATAGGTTCATATTGTGGTTTTCTTCTGCAGATAATTAGACAGGGACAGGTTTTGAATGGAATTAGGTTCATGAGTGATAAAGATCATGCAAAAGAAGAGGAAGATAGAGGTCAACCAGCATTTACGGGACTGAACATTCTATTATTCGTTGTGATGTTTTTAAAGTTGTACTTGGAAGCTTTTAATGGTTTGCTGCTCAGGAGTGAATAAACGTTTAAGCATATTGCCAGCCTTCCTTAGTCTTTAATAAAATCGCGATTCTTTATTTAGTCCACCTATAAGAATCGCCATTCTTCTTCTCCTTATAAGCAAATGCAAATAATTAACTCTTTAGGGTGCAAAATATTTGGTTTGTCTGCCACAGTCCAAAAAGTGACAACATTGACATCCTTACTTGGCAGTTATGATGTTTGCCCTGGGAGATATTTACAGTCTTGAAAACCCTATTGCTTCGCTTTTGGGGGAAGAATTTGAAGGCGACTACAAATTGATTTCAAGGAGGAAAAGAAGATGCCGCAAGTATTAAAGTTCAGAGCACAATACCATCGGCTAATTTGTCAACTATTACTAGGTACAGTAATCACAGCAGAATCGAAGGTCCCAACATCTTCACTGTAGACCTTCTTTATTGTTTCTGCCTGAGTTTGTGTGTTCTGTGTCTCATGCATAATGACGGTCATCATGTATGTCATGCTAAACCCTGGAACCTTTTGTAAAGTTGGTTGAGGATGAAGTGCTGTTCAGAGGTGTGAAATTAATGTTCTAACCAAAGGGCATTGTTCTACGTTTTAGAAATTGGATTTAAATGGGAGCGTCCAATGTATAGAAAAAAAAATTCTGTTTGCCCTGTTCTGCATCTCTATCAGTCACCAACAATACAGGTTCTAGAATGTTGCTTTGCCATCTGTTTTAAAAAATTTTTTTTTATGTATTGACATTCACTGGGAGGCCCCTTACATATATTATTAGTCAGCGTTGTTTTATAGACCTCATTGGATGCAAGTGCATATAACCAGTCTGTCACACTTTTCTTCCCCCCCTTCTCTCGGATTCTTGATATCTTTGTAGTCGAAAGCACCTGTTAGTAAACTAAATTTCACGGTGAAATTTCAGTTTGGCTTGTAAAACTGTTTGATTTGCTGTGGCATATGTTATGTTGTAAGACTGCAGAATTCTTTTTTTTTGGCTGGGGGCGTTTAAGCACATAATTAGTCCTTTGGTAGAAGTGCATAGATCACCACTTAATGAGTTTAGGGAAACCTGATTTTTCAGTAGGACTTAAAAGACGTTGTCCTTGTTCCTTCGTAATGTAAAATCTTGGTCACCGGTAACGGGCTAGATCTCATATAGAATACCCCCTCCTTTAGGTATAAAGAAGTTGTTTATTGAAGGTGTCTCAAAAATTATATTGGTCTTTTGCTTGTCTTACGTAAATTTCATATTTCAGATTTATGGCTTGTGTGATAGGTCCTTTAATTATGTTTTTTTCAAAGTGTATAAACAGATTAATGTAGTGATACTTTGTTTTGTTATATATTGTAACTTGTCCTGTATTAATATTTACTGTTGCTTCTATGTACTTGTTTTTACAGCATCAGCTAAAGAGGAGTATTTTTAGACTTGTGAAGGAGACAAAAGCACTCTTCAAACCATATGCCATTTGCAGTGTTCAAATGTATTAAAAGTTGGATGTGTTCAAGAAAAACGAACAGCAAAAGTTCACGAGCTCTTGCGGATATGGCTGGCACCTTGAATGAATACTTAATAGTGGGGCAGAGCTTGAAACGTTAAAAAAATGATTACACCTCTTATAGACTTCATTTTCAGTATCTTACCCATCTGCCTATCTCGTACCTTTTTTCACTATTGAAAAGATCCCATCAGAATTCCTGTGGAGTAATCATAAGGCACAATAAAAAAATTAAAAAAATTGGTTAGACTACATGGTTGATGGTTGTAAATTCCCAAATCGGTTACTAAGAAACAACTATTCGCGTCACTCATGGTGTACCTTGGCTCTACAAAATTCTATTTTGGACCCTCGCTGATAACATATTGATCAGTCATTATGTTCACACTACCGTTACTTCTCCTTACTTACTATGCTACATCTTGATTCCCCACATTCCAAACAAATGCTATTAGATATGATTAGCTTTCATGTTTTCAGTTTCTATTTTTGGTAAATTATGGTGGCGTTTTTTCAGTGTTTTCAGGTGATTTCAATACCTTTAAAAAAAAAAAAAGTGGTTATTGGTGGTTACACATTTTCGCACCGTTAAAAACAAAGTGTTTTTCTGGTGTTTATGGAACATTTTGCTTATTATTTCTTTCTGTGCATAGAGCATGGTTCAAGGTATATAGACAGCATACGTACAGTGTTTGAGGACCAAATACATTATTACAATTCACTTTTTGTAGTACACCATACAATACTTCTTCAGTGAGTGTTTGGCCACGCACGCTCGCTCTTTCCTTCCTATGTAAACTTTTATCTGTGAAAAAGGCCCTCTCAACATTGGGATTTGAGATGGACAACGCCAAAACAGCCAGTACACAATTTGCTAACCCTAGCCACTGACATAGATTTCCATGCCAATACTGGTGCACCTGTGTTTCTCTGGGGCAGGTTCTGCAACAAATGCGTTGAACTGGGCGCATATGCCCCCAGAATTATTAAAGCGGCCAAAAATGAAGCAGCACTTTTGAAAGTCTGGAGAAAATTCCCCTTTACGGAAGGGATCTAGAACTTGTGCAGAGTACAACAGTGAGGCTTCATTGACTTCAAATGCCATGGTTGGTGAAGGGACATTTCCATGCATCATTGCAAGCCATTTCTCATACATTGTAAAATAAGATTTCCTGAATTGCTCCTCAGCATTTCTTTGCTTACCAAGTCGCAAGCACTCTAACATGTTGCAGAGCCAAAGTCACTAAAAGTGACTCCCAGCCTAGCCTCAAGGAGATGTTTCACATCTATACCAATTATGCTGAACACTTGGTAGACAAGGGTGTTTTCAGACTCTATTTGTTTTTATTATGCCCACTACAGCAGTCTTGTTTTTCTGTAAAAATCTACAAATGCAGTAGTGTACTTTTTTTCATATCACTATCAATATGCGATCCTCACATTTCTTGCCTTTGCATCATCACTCAGCAGAAATTCTGTGAACGGTTGCCACATGGATAATATAGCATTCACTGCCTCTAGAACTGAGAACCACCAGCTAAATGACAGTGGGAGGACTCTTTCTTTGATGCCACACAAAGCACAAAATGAGAAATATTTGCATTTTAGTTAACGTGCATAGCAAAACAGTGCACCAGAATGGACTAAAAAGTCAATAGGATGCTTCATTAACTGAAGATTATAAAGATACTTTCAGCATGCCATCTAGCAAGTGGCAAGGATCTCTTACAGGGAAGCACTTCAGCTCAGGTATCAATTTTGACAGGTCATAACACAACTTTTTCATATACGTAGTTGAAACAGTGACACTGCGTTCCATCCATGTTTTACAAAAGTCTGGTGTTATGTTTTCACCACTATCCCAGATGCTTGGCGACAGCCCTCTTTTTTCACATATACCCGTCACTACACCTTGAATTGAATGTTGAAAGTCTGGGGTGTTTGGCAATTCACCTACTATCAATACTGACTTGCTAGGAAAGGGGGCTGATATATCAAGGGGTTTTACCCATTCTCTGTGGGCAAATGTGATGGTACATATTGGGAAAGATTCTTATGAAACCAGCCATTTTTACCCATCAATGAAATAATCAAATGTAGCTAAAATATCAAATATGATTTTGATATTTCCTGATTCTCTACAGTTAATAAAATAATTAAACAAGACCTAAAACATGCTTCTAAACTCTGCATCTTTAGACCAAAGACCCCAAAACTGAAAAAAGCAAAAGGAGGAAGAAACGATATTTTAGTGACATCCCTAAACAACAAAACTCAAGCAGAATGTTAGCCCAGTCTTTCTTGCTGCTACCTTGTATAGCAAAGTTACATTGTATTGCCCCCTTCAGGAAGAAATAAAAATGACTTTCACTCTCCTTTTCCTTTCTTTGAATGGCATTTAGTTTGTGGTTTTGCCGGTGTTTTTTCAGTGTTTATATGTTTACACTGGTGAGGGCTATTTCCCTTTCGATGGGGTTTTAACAGTTATTATAGGTTTAAACCTAAAACAGGATAGCCTAAATACGATCAAAGCCTTATCCAGTGGTTCCCAATCTGTGCGCCGCGGCGCCCTGGTGCGCCCTCCAAAGTAGCCAGGGGCGCCGCGCTTCAAAGGTTTCAGATTTTCGAATTTGTCATAAATTGCCGGTAACATCTTTGAAATGTGCAGTTATTTAGTAAAAGCATAAACCCTCTGTCCACCAGATGGCAGCAGAGCATTCCTTATTGAGAGTGCAGAACCTAATGTTACTGATTGAGATGGATTTCTCGTATTTCCTGCTTAAGAAGCCAGCAACCAAATGCGAGGAAAAGCAGAGTGGAAAGATTATGGTGAGCGGAAACCTGGCGTGAACGGGGGAGAATGGGACAGGATAGGGAGAGAGAAAAGGGAGGAAGGTGGGAAGCGAATTTTGGGAGAGTGTCTAAAGCACAAAGAGAAAAAAGGGAAGGATATCAAAAGTTTCCTGTCTGTAACAACAAAGGAGGGAAGGTTAAGATCTCACTCACGCAATTCTGTCAATATATTTGACAGATTTATCTAGTCCTGAGTTACCGCCTTGGTCACTGCAGAGCGCCGGATAAGTGCTCTTGCACTCAAGCAGTCTGGCGCCTGGTTTGAAGCTGTGTGCTAGAGGCAAGTCCTCTGGTTTCCCGTAGAAGTGCTCAATCTGGGGGAATGCGGGGTTACCCATTGAGATTCTTTCACCTTAGGCACTGTATGGTGGGGATTGGTGTCAAAGGCCTATTGCCCCCTGGTTTTGGTTGGTATTCTTTCTTCCATTGAAGTTCAGCTCTGAATCAAACCTTAGGCCTGCCTACATCCAGGGGCAAAACAAGCCCATTTATTTTCGAGGCTCGCCATTGAAAGGATTTGGAGCTTAAGGTACTCATAAACCGAGACCCCGAGCCACTGCAAGTGCAGGAGAATGGTGCCCACCCGCACATGCCAGGGCCCATCACAGCCAATCATTCCTACCGATCTGCATGTGTATTGTGGGAAGGATGTGACTGTCATTCAACACGTTCAGTCCCAGTCTAAAATCTTTCACTAGCAGAGGGGTACACCGTAGGAAGAACACGCTGCCACAATAGCTGCTATGGGCATCGAGCATGCTAAAAAGGCATTGGCTAGTGACCGGGCAGAGGCCCTTCAGGAGTGCTGCAGAGTTTCTAAGGCATCTCTAGACCATCACAGTGATCTAGACACTGCCTTAGTAAAACTGGCTTTATATATGTCATTGATGGTCAGACAGCCCACAGCATAGTTTTAGCTACAAAGTAACCACAAACATTTACTCTTAAGAACAGACTGCAATATTTGGCTTCCTGAAGTGATAAAGTACATCTTCCTAAGGTAAATTAAGTCATTTTTCCTTCTTATAAATATAAAAGAATTGACATTTATTGTGTGTGATATATGTCCCAACTGAACTAGGCGTTCCATCCCATTCTACATCCGTCCACTCCACCCGCAAAAAAATGTCACATAATAATAGGGAGCCGCGGCCAACGCTCAATAAGCCAAGGGAGCCATGGGTTGAAAAAGTTTGGGAACCACTGCCTTATACATATTAAAAAGAAAATTGCAGTCTTGCTCTATAAATCCAAATTTAGCTCTTTGGAGTAATAGGAAAACCTGGTCAGCAAACTCCACGTTGTGGACTCAGAATGGGCTAGAAAAAGGAATTTGTCTAGCCAGCGATCTACATGTAGATTCTAGTCCACTCTTTTGCAGAACTTCAAACTATGTACTTGAGAACATAGACTTCTGACTTTTAAAAAAAAAATAAAGTCAGAACAATGTAACTTGAGCCTCTTTACGAGCCGGGCATAATTCCTAGTCTTGAACAGTATCATGTGCTGGACACTTGACTTCCAAGGTATACTAATCTATTAATATTTGCACCTGTAAAACCTTAGCCCTAATCCAACTTAAATGGACTAAGCATTGTGGCAACTTTAAAAAAAAAAAAAAAAAAAAAAAAAAACCTGTCCACTAAGACATGGAACTTGTAGCAAGGCCTTACATAACCAATTTGCTCACCCTTAATCCTAATCATAATTATCTATGCATCTTTTTCATTGGACCTCATATGAACTCTGTAAACTGCATTTAGCGGTTAAAAACGTGCCGGAACTGCAAGGTTACTGGGGGAAATGTTAGTTAGCTATACAGAAATGTGGTGTATTCATCTCTATACCATGCTTTCTCTCCTCAGCTTATGTCCCGTGCTGCTCAGCCAGTGTGAGTGTGATGTAATGAAAAATTTCCTAGCAATCGTAACGGAAATTTTCAATTCTATTAAGGACTCTGAGATGAGGATTATGCTATTCTTTCTTCACTTTATTGAACAGCAGCCATTTCACAAACTTAAGAAAACAACTGCCACTCCGGTGAAGCGTTAGGAATGTAATAAAGAATAACATCAAAAAGAACAGTCCCAAACGTCCGCCAGTTGCTATAACTTAGTCCATCATCTGTGTCCCCTTGACCTCTTTCGACGCACAAACCCAGCCGTTACACCGCCCTTAAGCATCCAGTTTATTCTTCTCCATCCCTACAGCAAAGAGCACACTTTTAACCAGAAACCATGGTTAAGGTTTAAACCTGCGGAAAAACATAATTTTTAGGTAGCTGAGAGCAAATGCATACTACAGGCACATAAGGAACAGCTGAGCATAATGACCTCACTAAATATAGCAAAACTCAATACTTACTAGCAGTGTTCCCAGTAAGGTGCGCGCCTGCGCTCGCGCGCACGTCTGTTCCTCCGAGCGCGCAGTGCTGTGTGTGGAGCGCGCACCCACAGCCCATCCCGGGAGAGAATTCGCACCGCCGCTTTTAAAATGCGAGCGGCGCGAAAAATGGTAATTTCCTGGTTGTGGAGGCTATTGCACTTGCTGCATTTCCTTCTTAATGAAGCGCAGCTGGGGGCTGTTTGTGGGCCTTTGTGAAAATATTTGTTAAATGCAGCACCGGCATGAGCTGCAATTAACATAAATATTTTCACAATGGCCCACAATCAGCCCGCAGCCTCGCTCCTTTAAGAGAAGAAATGCAGCAAGTCCAAAAGCACGACGTGTGCTTTACACGTCGTTCTTTTGGACTTGATGCATGTCTTTTCTTAATGGAGCACGGCTGCGGCCTGAATGTGGGCCATTGTGAAAATATTTATGTTAATTGCAGCGCATGATGGTGCTGCAATTAACAAGAATACTTTCCTAAATGCCCACAATCAGATCGCAGCCGTGCTATATTAAGAAAATTAATGCAGCAAGCACAAAAAACAACGTGTAAAGCACACGTCGTGCTTTTGGACTTGCATGGTGAAAAAGAAGAGATGGGTATCAAAAGAAAAGAGAACAAAAAAAAACGCATAAACAAACTCAGTAAATGTAAACAAGGACAGGGGAGCAAGCAGAGGAGCGGATTCATCAAGGAGATAGAAAGGCAGTGATCCTTAATAGCAAGATAACGCAAATACATTTATTTAGAAAGAAATTCAGAGGCGGAATTTATTTAGGTGTTTTCAGAATGTCAAGTGCGAGTGCAAGGATCGGAATGCAGGGATTTCTGAACTGTTTCCACCGAGCCTGAAAAACACAATTTCCAGAATCAGCGACGGCTGGCTTCAGTGATCCTTTGATGAGTGTGAGACATACACTATACTGTGTGCTGAGCTTTGGGATTTGATTTTGACTTTCAAATGATGCCTGCTAAGGCACGTAAGGGCTGAGGTAAGGTAGTCAAACTTTCAGGTGCCTGTCAGAAGTTGAAAGTGGGTTCTTGGCGCACATTGCCGTGGCTGGAGCGCACAGAGACCTCACACTGCCGCACACAGAGAAAAAAAATTAGAGGGAACATTGCTTACTAGTCACGGGGAGGGTCATTCGGATCCTAAATCCCTGGGTGGGATAATACTTGGCTCTGAGTCCTTAATAGAATTGAAACTTTCTGTTACGGTAGCTAGAAAATTTTTCATTCTATGTTGGGACTGAAGGTGAGGATTATGATTGTTTAAAGCTTGATCACGACCAAGTGAGTCATATCCAGCACCAGCTTAAAATGGAACTTCTTAAAGGTAGAGTCAGAAGACCAATCTGCAGCATTGAGAATATCCTCTAAACGAGCACCTAAACTAAAATTCTTCGAGGCCATTGCCCCACGTGGCGAATGTGCACCAAAAATTTGTGGATCAAAACCTGCCTCCTGCATCACCCACCGTACCCAACGGGCAATAGTGGGAGAAGACACTGCTCTATGCTGCTTCCTCAAAGTGATGAGGAGCTGTCGCTCACCCAAAGGGTGAAATCCTGCGGATATCTCCTCATACACCTTAAGGCATTGCACTAACCACAACTTAGGAGAATCAGGAAAAGCCGGGTAGGAAATAACCCTGGTACTACACTTCGTCCTACAGAGTGTGAAGGTGACACCGGAGGGTGAGAAGGTCTGGCCCCTGATATCGTCGGCCAGCACATCTGAAACCTGTCTACAAACGATTATGCAAATCAACAAGGCTATTTGTGCGGACAGATCTTTCCTGGACAAAAAACGTTTAGGGTGCCATGACAAAAATAAGTTAAGCACCTGGTTAACATCCCAGAGTGCAGAGTACCTAGGTTCTGGAGGGAGGGACAGTCTAATGCCCCGCATTAATCGACACACAGAGATGTTCCCTGATTGGCGATCCTTTCTCCGGGATATGTCCTGGCAAAATAGCAGACCAAAAGGTACTGACAGACCTATACGCCAAGCCATCATTCAGGGCGTCTACTACATCAGCTGCCACGGGGTTGAGACTCCTTCGGAAACACCAACGGGTCCATCTAAGCCAGGCCGATCTGTATCGTTTAACCGTGCTGTTTGCCCTGGCCATGGACCAGAATCACTCAGCCGCGTTCAAAAGGCCTTGTAACGACCATCATCCCCTGTAAACCGCCACGCCATGAGGGATGGCGACCCCTCCAGAATCAATGGATGAGGCTGCTGATCAGGATTGAGCAGTAGCACTGGACATGGGGGAGAGGAATTGGAGAATCCCAAGATAGTTCCAGAAGAACTGGAAACTAAACTTGAGACTACCACACAGGGGTGATTATCACCACATCCGTCTGTCGACTCCTGACCTTGGCCGAGGCTCTAGTGATCATCGCAAACAGATTCCAATCCTGGAGAAATGCATCCGTGGCTACAGCCAGTGGGTCTGGCCTCCAACTGAAAAATCTGGGAACTTGGTGATCCAACCGAGGTGCAAAAAGGTCCACACCTCTCTTGGATGATAGAGAACACACCAGTAAGGAGCTTCCAAAGGCTGGAGTCCTGGAAGTTGCGGGATTGGCAGTAAGACACTTGATTCGCGTGACCAGGTAAGTACTCCGCTGTGACCGAAATCTGATGGTCCAGGTAATACTACCAGAAACTGGTCGCCAGGTTGCAGAGAGCCTTCGACCAGGTGCCTCCGAGATGGTTGATGTATCGTACCGCCGATGCGTTGTCCATCTTGAGGAGCACACATGATTGTATGGAATCCTTTGGTCCTGCAGCGTACCGCAAAGGACCCGGCCAGCAGCTCCAAGCAGTTGATATGTAATCTCTGTGAGGCGACCATAAGCTGCCTTTGGAAAACTCTCCACATCTGGCGCCCCAACCTGACCTACTGGCGTCTGTCTCCATAACGATATCCGGAAAGGAACCGAAGATCGCTTTCCCATTCCAAGCCTCCATGTTGGCTATCCACCAGGGATCTCTTCCTGCTCCTCCTCGGAAAGCGACACCATTGCGAGAATAGGTGAGGCCTTTGCATAGATGTGTGGCTTTCAGCCGTTGCAGGGCTCGATAGTGCAGTGGTCCTGGGAAGATGGACTGGATGGATAGAGAGAGAAGACCCATTAGACTAGCAACCTGGCTCAATGAGACCCGTTGCTTGGCTAGAGTACGTCGCAACTCGTGACAGATCATCACTTTCTGAGGCAGAAGACTGAGGGTAGTCTCGGTTGAGTATCACAAAACCCAGAAAAAACACCTGAGAAGGAACCAAAAAGGACTTGGCTTAGTTTGACACAGCCTAGGGTCTGTAAAAGGTTGACTGCCGTTTGGAGCTGAAGAAACAGCTTGTGTGGACACTGGGCCATCATAAGGATGTCGTCGAGGTAGACAATCAGTCTGATCCCCTGCTCCCTCAGGTGCTCCACGACCGGTTTGAGAACCCTTGTGAAGCACAACGGGGTGAAGGAGAGTGGTGAACTCGTAGGTGTGGTAGCGCCACACACATTTAAGGAACCTCCTGTGAAGAGGGAAAATTGGGATGGAAAGATAAGTGTCCCTGAGGTCTAGACGCACCATTCAATTCATGGGCCTTAGTACATCTCGTAGGAGATGGATCCCCTCCATCTTGAAGTGACGATATATGAACCACTTGTTGAACTTGCGCAGGTTTATGACTGGTCGCTCACCCCCGTCTGCCTTGTCGACCAGAAAGATGTTGCTGACGAAACGTCGGGTTGTGTGGTCGAAATTGAATTGGCTCCTTTGGCCAAGATTGAACTAACCTCTCGTCCACCAAGGTGGCCTCGTGTGCCGAAAACTGTATGGACCACCGGCCTTCCCAGGAGACCTGTAGAATTCTAGGCGTCCTCTAAAGTAGGGGCAGGCAAAGCACTGCAATGCAATCCAGGGACCACTGCCGGTGGGTGGAGGCCCGAGGACACCTCACGCCTGCTGCACTTTCAATGGGGTCTTGGCTGGGAGCATGTCTCCACAGGTCCGCGACCTGCAATGTTTATACAGACCCCCAGGGGCCCGGGGCGTAAGGCACTCTTGTGCAGTGTACGGATCCTGCGAGAGACCGAGCGCTAACAGGAGTTGACTCTCAGTCCTGATAGATCGATACAGATCCCAACTCAGGTGGCATCACGCTCCAGGCGGCAAGGGTCCGTCTATCGTCTGCGCGCAGCTCTGATCCTGCTTGTGAAGTGAATTCAGAATGCGCGCTGCGGCCGAACACTTGTGCCGACAAGCGGCACCTAGGTGCAAGAGGACTGCACAGCGGAGCTGCACCACAACAAAATGGCCACGAAAGAGCGCAAAGCATTCCCGTGGTTGGAGAAACAAACCTCGTAAAAGGAAATAACAGTTCAAATATCACAAGAAAAACAACAATAAATAAATAAGCAGCCCAGTGCACGTTAAAAGGCTCGTATAGAGAGAGAAATAAAAGCACGTATCTCGGCTGCGAGCGGCGAAGAAAGAGACCATGGGGACACAGATGATGGACTACGATATGGACTGCGACTGGCTGATTGGCTGACGTTTGGGACTGTTCTCCTATTGGATTTTTTTTTTTTTATTGCATTCCTAAGGCTTAATAGAATTGGTAGTTTGCTCAAGTTTGTGAAATGGCTGCTGTTCAGTAAAGTGAAGAAAGAATAGCATAATCCTCACCTCCGTTCCTGAAATACAATTCGAATGCTGATGTGTGGCTGGATGAGTGAATGTCAGTTGGAGTGCATGGGCAGAGCAGCAAGGATGGGTCTTTCCTGCTTCCCTACTACCAAGTTTACCTGTAAACAGAGGCTCCTATCTTAAGAGTAAACCTTATCTTGTTTTACCTATACTACTGGCTATCCTGCATCATTTACCAGAGTATATTTAACCATATTGGGTTAAAATTCCTTGTCAACTCAACAGTGTTCTCAAATACAACATTGTGGTGGATTTCCAGACCGTAATTGTAACCATGATCCTCCCTTGCCGGCATTGAAAATTTGCTTGATCTCCTATTAATGATGATAGTCAAAATTTCAACTTGTGGAAAGGAAATCGCCCAATCACATCTCCTACCATTCTTGGTAGCCGTGGGTCGTCTAGATCCGAAGCATACACAAAACTTAGGATTCTCTACCAGTGAACCCGAAAATATTGCAGAGGTTTCACTCAATGTACGAATTTCTTCACAATAACCCTTTTATAAAGGCTTCTCATATGACATTGTTAGACTCGTGGGTATGCCATAGTATATCTCACTTTAACCAAGTTGATCCTGCCTTCCCTGGTGTTATTTTCTTTTCTATAGCTTTGTCTATTAGTCTTGGATACAGTACCTATCTAAAATAGAAATCAAACTTCGTTCATGACTTTCTTTGGTAGATATTTATTTTTTTCTAGCTTGTTTCTTCTATATTGCTTAGATTTGAAAATGTACTACTAATTCCTGTATCATTTGTTACTTAGGGATGCATTTCTTCTGTAAAATTACTGCAGAAGGTTGAGCTAAGAATTCAGTGTAAGCTCCTGAACTCTTTGGAATCATTTGAAATATCTACTGTACTACTCTAATGCATCTTTGACTTGTTTCACCCCAGTATTGTTATTTTCAATAGAAATATATTGACTAAAAAAGTGCCTTCCCCCATTTATTAGTGCATCTATTATCGGAGTAAATCTCGAATTTTGCCGTCATGGCCATATTGTTTTAATGCAAGGACAAGCTGTGGTTCAGGTCCAAAAGTGCATATTTGCCAATTCGTCAAACAAGCACTTTTGTTTTGCCTTATTTACTTATTAATTTTGATTGCACATGCTTTCCAGCTAGCCCTCCTGGATGGGAATTTCATACTTCACTAAAGGTATAGATGTACCATTTTATTTTATTTGATAAAAGTTGGCTGGTGCTTCATACCTATGACTGGGTTGCAGAGTTCGCTGATTTGTATCTGGATCCTGCTGCCCCGATGCCCCTTTTGGAGTGCAAGACTGATAAGCTGGTGGATGTAGATTGACCTATATGGGAGGTGTTGTGTGAAGCTTGGTGACCTGCTTTACACGTAGTGAGATGCTGTTGGGTAAGCGTGAGGTGTTGAGGATCAATTTGAGAATAGGCATTTGTTCATGCAGATTTTGCCCACTTTTGTGTTAATTATAACATACCAATTATAAATGTGGAATAGCAGTGATTCTAGTGCTCTCCAATCTGTAATTCAAGTGCTGCAAATTACTCTTATTCTTGCAGGCTTTGTTTCCTCTGTTCCGGGATTTGTTGAAAGAAGGGCCAAGTGAGATTGGAGTTAGCCTGAATAGTACTGCTCTAGATTGATGGCAGGTTAGCTTTTGCTGAAGGAAGACGGGTCTGAGCCCTGCATTACACTATTACTTGTGTGTTGCTTTGACATGTATAGCCAAAGGCAGTAAGTGTATGGACAGAAGTGGAGGAGAAATTGTGACTTGAATTTAAGCTTAAGGTGTTTATCCAAACTCCCCATGGAAGATATTATCTGTATAGGAGATGTAAAACAATAACTGATCTGTTTTATTGTCACAAAGTAATTTGAATGTTGGAATGTTACATCATACTCCTTTCGCTTTACTTCTTTGATTTGTTACATAACACTAATCCACAGCTCTAGTATTGTTTCTACCCTCCTTACTTAATTTGTTAATTGCCAAGATTCATAAGAAGCAGACTAGGATGTATTTGGTCTCCTGTCCTTGCATTATCCGACTATTTAATTTGTCTGATTTAATGTGATCTAGTATGATATAGACAACCTTTTGCAATTCCCTGGCTTTGAGTGTTAATTGGGAATGTCCCTTCCTCTGATTGTACCACATTGTCTAGTAATCTCACGTGCACCATGGCCACATGTAGAGGGAGACGCACACAGGGTCTGACTGGGCGGAATGCTCACTGCGTTCCTAGTCCTCGCGGTCAGCCAATGAGTATCGCTGACATGGAAACAACTCCTGTGTGGTCACTCACAGCTGCCGCAGGTCTGGAATCTGCAGCGGGGTTGCACAGCCACAGACTTAACCTAAAATGAAACACAGCTGAGCTGTATCAACATTCAAGTGCTCCACCAATCGTAGAGACGATCTCTGGTAAAAAGGGGTCCCTCCCAGCGGCCGCTGGTCTGTAATTGGCAGCGGAGTCGCACGGCCGCACACGTAACCTAAACTAATACACAGTTGAGCCGAATCAACAATCCAGCGCTCTACCAATTGGAGGGACACTCACTGGCATATAAATAATTCAGCACTCACACATCACTCTCCTTCCCATTGGGAGGAAGGAGTGAGCAGCGTTAGGTGATCCACAAGGGATGCACCTTGGAGTAGTAAGTGGGCAGTGGGGGGTATGGATGTCTAGCACCATTGGCTCTATTCTGATGGTGACCAGGGGGCCCCAACGAAGACTGTTATTTCTCTCCTACACAGTGTGTGGCTACAGGGGTTCCTGAGCTCTTTCTTCATGGGTCACAGATGACCCACATTTAGGGGGTGAGCTGGCCTCAGATCATTTTATGTAATGTGTGATGCACCAGTGCGGTGTCACACCCACAAATGTGTGCATGCAAATGTGCATGCCAAGTGTTTGTCTTTAGTTTTTCAGCCTATCGTTGTAAACTGTGTGTTTGTTTAGTTTGATTAAGGTACCTAGGGACCCAGTAAAGTATGGGACGACAAAGGTCAGCTCAACTTGGCACTAACTGGGTTGTATACCACAATATGATGTTGTGTTCCGTCCTCGCGAATGTCAAGGACTCTTGTGAGCCAAGAGGCAGAAACATGTTGACCGTCTAAGGTGGTGATGGGATACTGGTTCCCCTAGTCTCCATGCTGGTTTTTAATACCAAGTGATAACTCTTTCAAATTAAAAGGTAGTTTTGATGTATCACATTGGCTTTTATATATTCACATCACGGGTTCAATAGTTAGAAGTGCCTCCTTTACTGTAAAGTGCAGGCCTGCTCTCCATCAAACCCTTTTTTTTTTTTTTTTTTTAAAGAGTGAGGGGAGTCCCATGACACCTGATTGTGTGCGAGGGCATCCTGTAGCAATTGTGTGTATCCATAGATCGGCTTGAGATGGACAATGGAGGAATAAATAAACATGTAATCGGGTGACTTTCTAGTACTTGATGTGTGGTTGGAGGCCATCTCACTCTAGAGACCCGATCGCCTCCTGTTCCCTACCTTCGACAGGGGTTTCTGTGTTTTAATGCCACTTTCTGACCAAGCATATTTTAACTACTTTGATAATTTCTTTTCGGCTACCTTTAAAAAGCTTTTTTTTTTTTGTAAGCCTCCACTTGTTCTCATCACATTGATTAGATGTGTTCAGTAAAAATAATTTCAGGCTCAATGGATCTCCTTGACAGGTAATGGTGATGTGCATAGTTCAGTTTAAAGATGTGCATGTTTACCTTTTAGTGTTGAAAGTATCTGATGGACATCTAGCCGCATATTCTTATCTTAAAATCCTCCCCAGGCACCAGACCGGATCTGGGAATTTTTCCCAGCAATACCTCTGCGCGTTGGTAGAGGGCGCCGAGCGGCTCCGTAGTGTCGTCTCCCGAATGTGCCGTCAATGGAGTCCATATAAGCCCTCCCCGACGCTCAGACGTCGGTTCCTTCTTTTCCGCGCTAACAACATGGATCCACACTGCAGTTCCTCTGGCCCTTTTTTTGGCCTACCTGACGTTTTTTCATCGATTGTGCAGTGTGCCCTTTTTCTACCCTTCTGTATGTCCTTGGGGTTCAAGCCTTGTGAGTGATGTGTATGACAATTATCCGCCACAGACCCTCACTCAGTATGCATGTGGTGTCTGGGTGAGCACCATGACTGGCAAATGCGACTTCTGTCTCCAGCTCCATCCGCAGGCGCGAAGAGAACGTTGCATGATGCTCGTTGCAGCGCGGATGTCCGTCATCAAAGTCTTTTCGTTGTCCTCCGCCCCCTACGTGCTCCATGGACCGACTGCACGTCCGCTTTAGGAGCCTTTCCAGCAGGCGTCATTCTCCTTCGACACCCGGAGGTAAGTGGCGGCGGTGGAAGTCCTGGCAACTCCCGCCTTCGTCGTCTACCCCTGGTACCTGCTCTTCTGTTGACGTGTCGAGGCATGAGCCTGCCAGTGTCTCCCCACCTATCCTGTAGCCGTGGCGTCTTTGACCCAGATGAGAAAATATTCTCACTCTTGATTCTATTTTTGGGTCGTCACCTCCCTCTAGAGCACTCGTGGGCCCCACAGAGGTGAGTGATGTCGTGCCTACTTCCCAGCCGGCAGATTCTCCCTCGGCTTCAGGTCTGCCTTCTGTTTCTAACACCTTAACGACGCTGCACAGCCCTTCGAGACTTCCTCCTCCGGCTGCTGCTTCTGGTTTGCCGACTCCAATGTCTGCGTCCGGCTCTTGTCCGCCAGCTCCAATGGTGATGCTGCCAACGTTGCTCAATGCTCCTTCCGACGTTGAGGTGTCACCTTCTTGGCGTCTATCGGCTTCGGTTACGGAGGCGGATTCAGCGCCGATGGAGCAGACGGTCTCAGACTCCCTTCCTCTGGTTTTTCATTCGGAGGACCATGGTTTTAGAAGTAATAGAGATGATGTGATGTCTCCCCCTATGCAGTCTAGCTGGTTACTTGACTTTGAAACCAGTGGCTTAGAATCTTCTCCAGCCTCCTGGATCCTGGTTTGGCTACGGAGGCAAGTTCCGCTCTGGCAGACATGCTCAATCGAGTTTTGGTTGTACTGGACTTAAAACTTTCTTCAGTGGAATTGTCAACAAACCCTTTACTTGGTGTTCTACATCCTGACCAGTCTAACGTAGAGCCTGCACTTCGTTATAGTGACTGTCTTTTCAATGTCCTGTCAGGTGCTTGGCATACGCCTGAGGCAGGTCTCCCTGTGGACCTCTATTTCTCACAGGCATCTCCCGGCCCCAGAAGATCCCTTCCGTCTCAGACATCCATCTAACCAGAGCTTTGTGGTATAGCAGCTTTAGCCACTCGAAATATTGATTTTATCTCTGCTGTCCCTCTGGAACGCGAGGTCAGGAAACTTGACCCTTGTGGTAGGCATATTTTCTCTTCTAGCTCTGTCCTGCAGTCTCTGAACACTTCTTGTGTACACGCCCACTTCTCAGATGCCTTGTGGGATTCAGTGGGGCGCCTCTTGCCCTCCCTTCCAGAGGAAGCCCGGAGTACGAAACTTAACATTTGCTGTGGTATGGATACCACCGATTCTGTTGGCCGGGCAATGGCCTCTTCCATAGCCGTACATGATGCGTACTTCCAGGTTCTTGGAGGCTGTGCAGAATACTTTGATTGACATGCCTTTTGATTGTGCCTCCCTTTTTGCTGCGCATGCCTGGGGGAGAGAGAGTTAATACATATCTGCCGTCTCACCCCTGGGGTGGATGTTGCGTCTGCTGTCTTTCAGTTCTGTTTCCGGGGACCCAATCCCTTTGGTTATTGGATCCATGTCTTGGTATCCTCCTTTCTCAGTGGGATAGGTTCACCTCCTTTCCCATATCATCTTCCATCCTCCTCGTAGGTGGAGATACTATTCTCTCCTCACAGCTCTGTATGCCACTCCTGCCTTTCGTGGTGTCGCTTTTCTGTGTGGCGGACTACTTTCTTATTTTTCCCCTCCACCCTTTGGGAGAAGTTTCGTTCCCAGCCCAAGCCCCCCCCTCTTTTTTGGGTGGGGGTATTTCCTTAGTTTTTCTTTGGGTATATTCTAGCCTCTGTCCAACTATGTATTTCTGCTGCTTATGCACTGTCCTCCAATGTTGGGGGCTTTTTCCACTTCCTGGTGTTGTTCCCTGATACTCTGCACTCTCAGTTTTCGTCTGGAGCTTTAGTTTGGTTTATTATTTGTTTCTCAAGTTTCCATGGAGCGTTGGTCAGGTTACTCACCTGTTTTTCAAGCCTCCATGTGGGTTGGACAATGTGTCTGAATCACCTATGTGTTGAACTTGATCTCAGCCAGCCCCTTTGTTTCTCTTGTAGGTGTGTGTCTGTCTGTGTGTCTGTCTGTGTGTGTCTGTGTGTGTCTGTCTGTGTGTGTCTGTCTGTGTGTCTGTCTGTGTGTAATCTGTGTGCTGTGCACATATGGTCCTCTGGCCTTCTATATGGCGTATGTCGCTGCATTTTATCTACACCCTTCATGGTGACCTGGTTCAGCATTCTTGGTTGTACTTGCCTGTTTCTTTCCATCTCTTCAGTCAGCATCTCTGTTGCATTTTTCCTGCGGATGCTTTATATACCTTTGAGGTTCTCTATGTAAGACCGGTTTTCTTTAGCATTCTTGTTTCCTAGCGATGCTCTTCAGCATTCATTGTTCTCTTTTCTCCATCATTCTATCATTCGAGGTTTATTTTTTTTCTCGCAAATCTGTTTATCAGGATAGTATCCTCAACGATCGGTGGATGCT
Source organism: Calotriton arnoldi (assembly GCA_963921515.1). Taxonomy (NCBI): domain Eukaryota; kingdom Metazoa; phylum Chordata; class Amphibia; order Caudata; family Salamandridae; genus Calotriton; species Calotriton arnoldi. The sequence continues at coordinate 2,612,628 of CAWUFW010001068.1, read as the reverse complement.
TTTATTCATTGTACGTGTTTCTGCTGCTGAGCATGCTCCTTCTATTTGGTTTTGAGCCTGGACTCTGACTTTATGCTTAACTTATCTTTCGAAGTATATATTGAATGGCTAATCTGTTAGCTGTTCAACTTTAATAACCCTAAGTGTGACAGTTGTTGTGCTACCTGTAGGCTACCACAGGCACCTTGCAGTGCTTAACTCATCAGTACCCGTTCTAACCTTCAGTTAGGTGGAGCACGCCAGGATCTTGTGGAAACTAAATTTAATGATAGATGCATGCCTTTTTAAAATGGCATATAGTCTGTACAATCTTCTGTTCGCTTCAAGCTTAGCTGCAATATTGGTTAGTTCTTCTGTCATAGGATTGTTCTGATGTTGTAGTCACAAGGCCTTATTAATGCTTCCACTACACGCAGAGTATTGTTCAGGCTTGCCCCATACTTGTAGACCACCTGTTTAAAAGTTTGGAATCCTTCCTAACTTCTGCCAGCAGCAGTGTCTGCCTTCATAGCTGGGACTCCACCATCTATTACAGAGTAAGGAGTAAAACACATAAGCAAGGAATGCTGCTGTTGCACTAATCTCCCTGGGAATTGGCCTAGGACTTTCGGGAAGCCTGTTTAATTGCCGCGAGTACAAGCCTGCATCGTCTTGGACACCCCCTGTTCTCTAAAATGACTTAAACGTTTGTTGTCCATGAGTCACATTCCATTGGCTAGAGGAAGGCCATAATAATTGTGAAACTGATCAAATCTTCCTTGCTAAAGTGGCTCTATAGTTTCTATAAATATAGTATGACACCCTGCTTCTTGGCCAAACCTGTAGTCCACAACCTACTGCACTTTTTGGTTCCCACTGGGACCCATAAAGGCATCTGTCACTAGAAAATCTCTCATGACCAGAACTAAATCGCACTTCACGTAGTGACACGCTTGTTGAATTTTCCACCCATGAACTCTTCATCCGGCCGGCTTACGTTGCCGGCGTCCTGCTCCTTCTCCTGTGCTTCACTACGGTTCCCCATGCGGTCTGTCTCCTACAGACTTCCCCTGGTGGGTAGAGCCCTAGCGGTGATTCGTCTGACCCCGGGCTCTGGGCGGGCTCACATGGCTCTTTGCATTTTCCCCAGGCTTACTCCCAGCCCCACTCATTCCTCACTCCCCGTTCAGGTAGGATGAGGTAACTACAAAGCTTATATTCCATAACCTACATGATATCCACGATTGCCTGCTTTCTATTGCTCCATATCCCAGATAGCATATCCGAGAACAGACACCTCTACCAATGTCCTCCTGAAATGTAATCTCCCTGAACGTCAAGGGATTAAACCACCCAGTAAAGAGGTCCAAAATTCTTGACTATTGAAAAAAGCTAGCAGATCTAGTTCTCCTCCAGGAAACCAAGATTGGATTTAAAAAGGCCCCACTGATGAGGAAAGGCTGGGTTTCAGATGTTATCTGCTCTGACGTGCATGGCAAGATGAACTGGGTTCCCACCCTTTTTTCCAGACGATCCGGCCTAACCGTCATTGCATCAGTGTGTGATTCCAACGGCAGATGGCTTTTGTCTAGATTACATAAAGGGGAGCAGGATCTGTATGTGATGAATGTGTATGCTCCCAACATTGATGACCCAACGTTTTGGCTCTCTTAATAAAAAAACTAAATGACATTCCATCAGAGGCGAAACTAATTTTGAGAGGGAATTTTAGCCTGCCAATAAACCCAAGTCCCACAAACAGATGATCCATCTGTGCTCTTCACACCGACTCTGAGATGTGTGGATATGGCATAACCCAATGGGTAACGACTTTACCTTAGTTTTGTCTCCCCACTCAAGCTTCTCCCGTATAGACTATCTCTTGGTAAATGCCTCACTTCTTAAAGTCCCTTCTGATGCCAAAATCCACCGTATTCTAGGACCATGCTGCAATCTCCCTTTCTATTTTAAGTCACTCAAATAAAAGAGAAAATAGAATATGGCAGTTAAACCATGAGACCCTGGATAACGAAACAGACGTTGAGAAACTAAAGAAATAAATAAAAAAATTTTTTAGGGACAACGAAGACTGTTTCTTCCCCTGTGATACTTTGGGACACTTTCAAATGCGTCATGAGGTCTTATTATTAAAAGAATGGCAAAGAAAAACTGAGACATTAAAGAATCCTCACAATCCCTAGGCATTCATATAAAAAGGAAGGAAGAAGACTTCAGACATTAGGGTGATAAATCCGTACTGAAGGATATTAAGCAACTAAAATGCACCAATAATACCGTTCGTCTCTTTATTCAGGCCCAAAAGTCCAAACACCTTCTTTTCCGTAATAGAGCAGGTAAAGCTTTGGCCAATACATTTTATTTAAAAACACAAACTCCCAAATTACTCTTATTAAGGCACAAGATAGAGTGCAGAAAGTTAACTGATGACATACTGGAAGTGTTTAGAGTTTTACGAGAAGCTCTACACACCCCATAATACACAGGACAAATCCAAATGTTTGGACTTTCTAAAGTCCCTTCCCATCGCTTCGGTCTCTGACCTTGAGAGAGAACACCTGAATGCACCTTTTACTTCTGATGAGCTTATTGAAGCAATAAAATCAATCCGCTCCGGTAAGGCTCCTGGTTGCTTAGGTGAGACCTATTTGCTTTGGCAATGCTTGTTCTCTTGTTGACCGTGTTCTTGGTTCCCAGTAGAGACATTTGTTATCAAAGTTCAAGTCATTTGTGCTTCTTTTCTAACTTTTAGTATTTTTAAAACACACAGGACAGCTCTTTGAAAAATTGCATACACGTGGTTCAGTAAATCTGATGATACAAGGCTCTTTTAGTACTGACTATGTAGTTTTTCTTTAGGTGTTCCAATCTGGTTTTTATCATTTTTTTCTATTGACAAATGTATCTCACTTTCAGCTTTGCCAGTTGTTCTAGCTAGATGAACAGTGATTTTAATGCTTTTGATGATAATGTGGTCCTCGATTAAAAGCATCAGCCGGCATTAGTTGACAGCCGGCCGGGGCTAGTTAGCTGCTCAATTGAATTTTTAGTAGATATGGTAATGGCAAGGAAGTTTCCAGGCAAAATATGTCCTAGTTGATTGACTTACAGCTACCACCTTCCTATTCTCCTATGGCCAAGATGGTTTGGTACGACAGGGTCGTATGTTTGCTTACAAGGAGAGTATTTAGACTCCTACAATTTATTTATTTTAATTTTATTTTAAAAGTTTTATATAGCGCTAGCTAGACCCAGAGGTATCAGAGTGCTTTACAGAATCAAGAGCAAGGCAAATATCTATGGAACAAAGGATACATACAAAATAACAATAAGGGACGTGAGAAATCAACACTGTATCCGGGGCAAGGCAAAAATCTTAGGATCAAAGGTTACATACAGTTAAAAATAAGGTGAGTGTAACAGAGGAACAACACATTGAATATACAAAGAAACATTTCTAGGGACATGAGGGATGGAGTTACTGAAATGAGGTCAAAACAATTAACAATATTAGGAGACTTAAAGTGCTGGCTAGGCTAGAGCCAGTGTTAACAGAACACTGTACAGAAAATTACAGAAATGTGGTTAGAACAAAAATAAATGAGGGACCATGAAGAGCAAGGCAAGTGTAAACAGTAAGGTGAACACAAGAAAAAGAAAGGCAAGCAGATCAGCAGAGGAATGACCTGATGACAGCAGCCCAATAGAAATCCGGTTCGGTAAGATTCATGGGCTCCGGTATTTATTTAGTAGATGGCGTTTCCGGTCTTATTTGAAGCCAGGGTAGGAAGGGTTGCAGCGAAGGTCCCTCGGGAGGGCGTTCCAGATGCTGGGCGCATTTCCTGAGAGAGCGAGACTTGGTAGATTTCTTTTTTAGTAACGGGGGAACGAGAAGAAGAGCATTGGAGCTTCTCGTCGGTCTGGCAGTTCCTGCTCTTGTAAGTGTATTGTTTAAGTAGTCAGGGGATTAAGAGTGAAGTGCTTTGTGGGTGATGCAGGCTGTCTTGTAGATGCATCTTCCTTCGATGGGGAGCCAGTTAAGGGATTTGAGGGATGGCGTGATGTGATCATACCGTTTGCAGTCTGTTATAAGCCGGGCAGCCATGTTGAGCACTGATCTGAGGGATGCGAGGTGAGTTTTAGGGGCTCCGGTGAGTATAGCGTTCCCGTAAGTTTAGAGGGGACTAACGATTGAACGACCCATTTGAAGTCGTCATATGGGATGAAGGGTTTGATTTTGATTTTTTTATTTTATTTAGGTGTTTGTGTGTAAAGTGCTCCTTTGGCTGAGTAATTGATATGGTCCTTCAGTGACAGATCTTTGTCCAGGGTGAAACCTAAGGTTTTAGCCGTGTTGGATAGTGAGCGGACAGTTTAGGGCTTTGAGGTCAGTGATCCAGTCTTGGATAGGGAGGTGGTTTCTTTTGGGGGATAATAAAATGATTTCCATTTTTTGGGGTTCAATCTTAGATGGTTGGAGTAAAACCAGGATTGAATCTTGCTCAGTGTGTTAAGATGAAGGATGTCGCTGTGTGATTTGATTTTGTAGTAGAGTTGCGTGTCATCAGCGTAAAGGTGATAATTGATTCCAGCTTGTTTCAAAATGATAGTAAGGGGTTCCATGAAGAGGTTGAAGAGAGAGGGGGAGAGAATTGAGCCCTGGGGGACATCAAGAGAGACAGGAGTAGGATTTCGGTGTTGGAGGTAGGAAGTGAACCAATTTAGGACTGTGCCATTAAGGCCAGAACGAGTCTTCAGAGATAACAGTAAGAATGAGTGGTTGCCTGTATCGAAAGCTGCTGAGAGGTCCAGTAGGAAAAGAAGGCTGGCATCTCGAATCTCTAAGGAACGATGTATGTCGGCAGCAATGTTAAGCATGGCGGTTTCTGTGCTGCAACCTTTCCTGAAACCAGATTGGAAGGAGTCCAGTAGGTTGTATTTGCCTGTGTGTCTGTCGAGTTGTTGTAAGACACATTTCTCCATGGTTTTAGCTAGGAGTGGGAGGTTAGAGATGGGACGACGGTTGTTGGGATCATCAGGGTCTGCCTTGTGCTTTTAAGTATGGGAGTGATTTGCCCAAGTTGCAGGGAGTCTGGTACGCACCACGAGGCGAAGGAGGTGTTGATAATTTTTGTCCAACATGGGGCTATGATGTGGTTTAGGTTGTGTACTAGTTTTGCCAGGAGTGGGTCTTTGTTATGAGAGGTCGGCTTTAATTTCGCAATGATATTAAAGGCTTTTAGCTCGTTCATGGGTTTGAAATTTGTCCAAGTGGCGTCATTTTTCAATTGGGTCTTTGAAAGGTTGTCTCCAGTGCCAATTGGAGTAGATTGATTGAATGATTGAAGAAAGGATCAGAAGGTCGGGTTGATGTGGCGAAAGTGGAGATGTTAAGAGATAGGCCGAGTAGGAAAGGCTGTGATTTGAGGGAAGGATTGATCAATTTTGGCAATTTTGTCTGTGAAGAGGCTGGCAATTTCCTCACATCTTTCATTGGAGGCAGTCGGGTCAGGAGGGGCAGATGAGGTTTGTCTTCTGACAATGTTAGAGTTCTCTGGGCCTATTTTTAGCACGATCGAGTGGGGTATGGAAGAAATATGCTTTTTCTCTGAAAATGTGCTTCTTATAAGCTAACCTTGTAGATCTAAGGAGAGCTAAATGTAATGACAAGGGGTTTTGTCTCCAAGTCCTTTCAGCTAGTCTAAGTTGTCGTCTTTCGTTATTGAGATCAGGGTTAAACCAAGATTTAGATTGGATTGCTCTTTGTTGTTTTAGCTTAAGCGGTGCAACTTGGTCAAGAACATCAGTTATCGCCTTGTTGAAGTGGTCGGTGAGCTCGTTTGCGTTTTGAGAGTGCGGGAGACGGAGTTGAGCATGAATTTTTTACTCCAGTTGGAGGGACTTGTTTGAGGTTTCTGATACATCTCTTTGGTTTGTTATTTAAGACTGGAGGAGGAAAGACGATGGTCAGGATGTTGAACAGAATGAGATGGTGGTCAGACCAGTCAATGGGAACGATGTCAATAAGGGAGACCAGATCATTGCTAGTGATGATGGCGTCAAGTGTAGCGTGTGGGTGGGTTTGTTGCAGAGTTGCTTTACATCATTCATCTCAAGAAGGTTTGCGAGGCACCTGACTGTAGAATCTTCTGCATTATTCCAATGAATGTTATAATCGCCTAAAAACATTCTTCGAGTCAGATACGGAGAAATGAGTAAGAAGGTCAGATGGCTCTTCAGCGAAGAGTAGGAGCTCACCAGAAGGGTGGTAGATATTCAGCAATTTGATAGGTGGGGAGCCTTTGACATTGAGTTCAACGCAGAGGTATTCAAAGGTAGAGTATTCAGCATTCTTTAAAAGGGAGAGTTGAATTTCTGATTTTAGGATTATGGCTAGACTTCCACCAGTTCTATCAGGTCTGTCATGTCTAATGATGGAGTAACCAGGCGGAGTAAGTAGGTCAAGGATGGCCATCGAGTGGTCATTGAGCCAGGTTTCTGTGAGGGAAGCAATGTCGATATCCGTAGTGCTGCAGATCTGCAGTTTACGAGTATGCAAGAAAGAGGGTTAGGATTATCCTTAGCTGATTTTGAGGGTGTGGATGGTGGTATATTGCGCCGGAGGTCTGGGTGAGTTGAGTTGCAGGGGCTCGATTTAAGCCCACTATTACTGGGATGTTGGAGGAGGGGAAATGGTCGGTCGCCTGGATCTTGAGGAGATTGGATTTGCTAAGGGCGTTTAATTCCAGAGTGGAGAGAGTGCAATGAGCGCGATGAGGCCTGTGTGCCCACCTGCAAAGGGGGATGGTAGGCCAAGGGGAGCGTTGAGAGAAGTTGGGAGAACTAGTAGGTGGAGTAACTTGAGTGTAGGGGCGAGCCCGGGTGTTCTGGTTAGAGAGATCCTGTCTAAGATGTGTTAATTCTGTAGCCAGAGAGTTGAGTTTCAGTTCCATTCGGTTCAGAGTCTGTGCAAGAGAATTAGAGGAGCATCCCGCAGTGAAGGTGGGGAGCGACGCAGGAGGATCAGTGTAGACGGGGGAGGAAAACGCCACGCTAGGAGGGTGGTCGATGACATTCGGACTAGGATTTAATAAACTCTGGTTATTATGCTTAGGGTCTGCCATTAGATGGGGGGTTAGTGTTGGAAGAGTAATTGTACAAAGATGTTCTCGGGGAAAGAGCCTCATTGCACAGATTGCAATGGACTTCATTAGTTGCAGTGTAACTGAACGGTGAGGAGACTGCAGGAGGAGACCATCTAGAAGGCAATTGAATAGGATGAGTGTTCGAAGGTGAATGTGGGAAGTTGGTTGAGTCCGGTGGAGATAGAGCGTTGGTGAGAGTAGGTGAGTATGCAGTCAATCTTGGGACGGGGGGGGGCAGGGAGTTCTCAGCTATGAGGTGAGTCAATGTCTGAGGTCCTGAGGTTGACCCTCATCAGCAAGGGTGGTGAAGGAGTACAGCTAGGAGGAAGAGCATCCGCTCTAGGATTCGCTGAAGCGGGACTGTGCGAGGCGCCCGTGAACCTTGTTAGGCATGCGAATTGTCAAGGATAGTGTTAGAGAGGTTGCATGTTAGGGAGGGCAAAGAAGTCGGTAAGGAGGGCAAGGATCAACAGTGTGATTCGGGAGGGGTGATTGGGTTGATGGAAGAATTCGGGGGGGTGGGGGGGCCTTGATAAGGATGGCGGGTTTTTAGGAGGAGGACGGTGAGACTGTTCGGGGAGAGTGAGTTGAGTCCAGGAGGAGGAAATTGGGGTGTTTGGCCCAGTTGTGAGAGCAAAGTGGCTATAGTACTGAAATGTCTGTCAAAAATGTTGAGGTGATGGTCAGATGCTTGAGTGAGAATATTCCCAGTCCTGTATATGGATATATCAATTTCACCATTGAACGAAAGGGGGGGGGAGGTCGTCAGTTTAATTTTATACGGAATTTTGATTGTTTTAGTGATAAGAAGGTGGAGAAGGAAGATGTTTTTCCATTTAGTCGGACGTTTGGAGTAGAATATAAAGTCAGTTTTCTTCGTGGTACTAGACTGGCTGTGGTGGGTATCAACTATTCGAGTTTCCGGGTGAAGTTTCAATAATTTGTTTGAGATTTTTCTCAGCGTTCTTTGAGATATTTGTCGGATATATGATGCTCCACGAGATTGGGCCATGAGTCAGGAGAGCAGAGTCACGAGGATTGTGAGGGGGTTTTGTTGGAGACATAATTTGTTACAAGAATAGAATAGTTGCAGTCAAAGACTGGAAGGCTTCTGTTGGAACGCAACGCTGGACAAGGAGAGCCACAACGAATATGCAAGAACAGCACAATTAATATCCGAGCATTAGAGAGCGTCCATTATGAGCACCTCAGAGACTATTCCGAGTAGGAGTGGTTCTGCAGAGGAGCACCTCAGATGGCTGGAGTCCAAGGAATGGGTAGGAGCCATCAAGGGTTAATACCGGGTAGGGGGAGAGGAAAGATTCTTTAATTACAGTTGAAGTGCCAATTAGTTGAATAGTGTGAGTTTTGGGAGTAAAGGGTTTAGGGAAACACCTAAATTACTGTTCCAGTATGGCCGACCAGATTAAGACTCAGAAAAAAGACTTCCTACCCTTTGCACAAGTAAGAATTCCACTGTTTCTATGAATTGTGCAAAGTCCTACATCAGTTTTAATAACCTGTGCTTGGAGAGTTATTTTTCCCTTTCACTAGGGCTGCTGATCGCCATCTTGGGAAGCCCAAAAGGTGAAAGGAGGGAGGCTCTCAAAATGGAGGGCAGGATAGGGCCTTACACAGCGCACCCCCATCCAGGGGAGAACACGATCAAAAGTGACAAAGAAGAAAACACTCAAGCGAGCCCTACAAGGACGGGAGGAACCATGGGAACTCAGTCAATAAAGACGTCCTACCTCTGGGCAGTCCAGCCCGACCCGATAGGCTCCCCAAGCACAAGCCGGTCGGGCGGATCCCAGCACTCCCTGCGCCGAGCAGACACCACCTCAGTCCAACCTCCGGTGCGAGCAAAGGTGCAGGAAGAGGCCGCTGCGATCGTAGACACACCGCAACCTCAGGCACTAGACAACTGCACCCGGTCGCACCTTATCAATCACAGACTGGAGTGATCCTGGCAACGTGATGGACATCTCTGCGGACTCAGCAGGATCCTTCGGGCAGCCACGACCCAGCGGCAGAAGCAGCCTGCGATGCCTGAAGTAAAACCAACGGAGACCGGGGAGCGGGACAGCCACGACCGGCTCAGGACGTTCCCCCAGCTAAACCCAGAGTGCAGACCGCCAGTGAAACGGATGGGCGGCCGCACAAGGAGAATCCGTCCCCATAGGTCCAGGGGGCCTCGGACTCAGCAGGATCCCTCGGGCTGCCACGGTCGGCCGGCAGAACAGCCTGCGATGCCAGAAATGAAACCAGCGGAGGGCTAACCACCTTCGTCTGACGGCCCGCACCTCCGAAAGTTCCCCAATCCAGGTGCGAAAGCGGACGCAACTCGATGGGCACACAACTACATTGACACGCACACACTAGATCCGGCAGGCAAGTGGGAGTTGGCGGGCTCGATTAGCAGAAGACGATTGGCAAAATTCATGAAGGCCAAGCGGTCAGTCTCTGGGAGGGTTTGGCTCCTCCAGGCTCAGCACGACTGGGGTGCTCCGACTCCCGATCCCCGCTAGTCTTCTATCCAGGGCAATAAAGGGTCCTCTCGCTTTTCTCAGCAGCGGGCAGGACATCACTAATAATCACGAATGACTCCAGCGCCAAGCTGGGTTCTGAGGCAGAACTAAAAACAGGGATATTCCAGATTAATCGATCCCTAGTCCCGTAGCTTCACCACGGAGCTCCATCTCCGCGGTCATCTTGCTGTCTAGCAATCAACGGAGTCTTGGAAAAAGCCCCAGGTGAGCCACCAGTTGAAGAGGTGAAACATGTTTTGGCTGATGTTTTGTTCAATTGGAGATGCTAAATTAATCCAATAAAACGATTTATGAACATCCACCTATTGAAGGCCCATGATTTCAAGAGAATGAGTTAGAGTAATTCAAATTAATTTGAGGATAACAAATATTTGTGATTACTTGGCTCCAAAAAAGAAACCATATTGGGAACCTCACAATTTACTGCTTACTCTGACACTCATGAGGATAGGGCCAACTATACCTTGCAGAGTCTCCATTCTTAAAAGAATATTTTGTGATTTCGTAATAAGCAGCAGGAGAGTGTTGGGCCTTCTTCTCTTAATGAGTGTGCTAATGTTTGCAATGTCAAAATGGCACTTATCAAACTCTTTGTAGGCAGTAGCTTGGATTCTGGATAAGTTGCCAAATCTTAGGTTGACGAATGGTGCTCTAATCTGTAGGTAAGATTTCAGCTATGCATGTTGCACGCTTTTATGCAACAGCATGACTGCAAGCTCCTCCAAAGGGGACTGTTACTTACGTGGAGCATCTGTTTTCCACTGCGGGGGTTTCCTCTGAAGTTACTTAGTACCTGTGTGTGGGTGCTTAATAGCAATCTGATGTGGTTTAAAGAAGAAATGTAAGTGATCTATATCATGGAAGATCAGGAAATCAAGCTCGCAGCAGATTTAGGTTCATCTACCTATTCACAGAATGAGGTTGGTGCTAAGGTTTTGCTTTGTGACGTGGGGAGGAATTATTTTTACATTCACCCTGACGTGTTTAATTATTCAAATTGTATTGCATCTTATTGCTAGCCAAATTAGTGGAGAGATGTGCAATGTAAAAAATAGACAACCAATCGCACTGTACTGCTTAGTGCCATGCTAATTGGATGGGCCCAAGACAATAGTATGAGCCAGAAGGAGTGGTGCATGACTGCAGTAGCACAAGAAGAATTGTGCAGGTTATAAGTCTTTACATCCCTAACTAGGCCTCCACCTTCTAGTGCAGTAGATGAGCTAGTAAAGTTTGTTAAAGGTGTTCAGAATTATTTTTGTAGCCCCCCCAGAGTAGTCTTTGTACCCTGCTTGCTAAGATGAGTATGGTCTGGCATTCCATCAACAGAATAAACAAGCATTTGCAATGCAGTAGATCTCGCATTTACGTGAGTTTAAGCTATTGGCATTATAAATGACACTGCCTATTATTATTTTTTTTTAAAACATAAAAAAGTCATTGTCATTTACAATGCCAATAGCCTAAACTCGCGTAAATGCGAGACCTATTGCATTGCAAATGGTTTAAGTTTAAAACTGAGCGCGGCGCCGCTTCAAGGACACCGCGCTCGTTTTTATTTTATTTTTTATTTAACTTTAACACTGAGCCTTGAAGCGGGCGCTGCGCTCAGTTTTAAAGTAAAAAAATAAATAAAGCAGTCGAGCGCGGTGTCCTCGAAGCGGGTGCCGCGCTCACCAATAAAGTTTAAAAAAAACGAAACCAAGCACACCTCTATTCTGGATCCGAGGGTGCAGACTCCAGCCACGAGATGGACTCTTCCTGCCTCGAGGCCAAACCCGGCGGGATCTAAATGCAGAGCTCGGTGTCCGTGAAGCGGGTGCCACGCTAACCAATAAAGTAAAAAAAAAAAGTAAAAATCTGAAACAAAGCACGGTGTCCCTGAACCGGGCGCCGCTGTAAAGATTCTAGTTAAAAAAAAAATAAAAAAATTTAAAAAAAAATAATTTTTAACTGCGCGCGGTGTCCCTAAAGCAGGCGCTGCGCTCAGCATGCAATTCATACCAAAAGTAATTAAGTACAAAAAAAGGGGCCCCCATTGTCTTGTGAGGGCGCGCTGCAAATGCAGGAAGCAGCGCTATTGTCCTCATTACTTAGTTACAAAACAAAATAGTGCTCACTGACTAAAAACGGAGACCGTGTAACAAGCCAAGTAAAAGGTCCAGTCGTCATGGGCGGTAACAAATGGAGACAAGGCGGTAACAAGGAGGGACTAACCAGCCTCATAATGAATCGGAAACCAGCATTTACCAAGGACAATTACACCAGCCAATGAAAAATATGGGCGGAGAGTGGGCGAGGCTTCCACAGCATACTCTACTACAGCATGCCTCGCAGAACGAGAAGCGCATGCGCTGTGCCCCTAGGCTTGACCTAAAAAACTAGCATTATCCTCGTAAATTCTAACTTGCATTAATTTATGTTCCCGTAAAGCTGAATTTACCACCTAGGATCTTCTTGTAGCACACACTAAAAGAGAAAGACTTCAACTGAGTAGTTTAATAAAAAAAAAAATTGAAGACATTTACAAGGCGGATGCATTCAGTTTTTTCATTCCTATAAAATGGCTTGGACATTGATTGCACAGCCAAAAACTCTGCGAAGGTGATATAAAACCCTTCAGAATAAATATGTGAAACTTTGGGTCTAACGACTCAAAATAGAACAGTGATGGGCCTAACAAAAATAAATTGCGGTGGCAAACCCAATTGGTCTTGCGTTTTGGACTTGTTGGATTTGCCAAAGCTTATTGGTAGTGCTGTACAGCATTTATGAAAAGCAAAATGCTTTTGAAGATGCTGGTTGGCTGAAAAAATACTGCGTGGCTCATCATGCATATAACGTGTCATGCTACTGGTACCCACGTAGTTCAGCATGCGTGCACTTTCTGAATGACACGTTTGTCATTTTATTTACCAATCCAAGATGGCAGACTCCATGATGCACGATGAATGTAAACTTGCACATTTCAGCAAGAGGGACGTCCCAGCATAAAATTAGTGCTGCAGGGCCCATCAAGTAAAGTTTTATTAAAATATAATAATAATGGGAACAAAACTAGAAGACCGCCGGATGGATATTTAACAGGAGGGTGGGCGGGGGGAGGGGAAGCAATAAGGATCGGGCGTGTTAGTAGGGCATGAAGGTAAAAATAAAGCTTGGGGGGATAGCGGTAAAACAGCACATGAAGGAGAGCGTAACGCAAAGTATAGAGGTGGCTGGGGGAACTAGAGGGTGATTAGCCGGGGATAAGCACATGGGAGAACAACATGGAACATGGGGATTGGGTATTTGATTAGGGAGAAGAACAAGAAGGGGAGAGGTGTGAAACTCATTAATGGCTTAACGAAAAAGAAAAGAAGTCAATCTCTAAAAGTGAACAGGGAATTATTTAAGGGAGCCCATTGAAAGAAGTGTGAAGAGGCTGTGCCTCACGAACATGAGGCGGGAGAAAGGAAAGCAAGCGAGTAACAAAACCAAGCAATGGAAGCAGTGAGCAGGCATTAAATTAAGCCCACTGTGCGTTCTTAGTATAATGATCATTTGCAACCATAGCTAAAAGCTGTGTAGTAGGTGAAACCGTAAAAAGTTTCTATATTGTTTGAGTACCTTCATGTAGGAGAGAGATGGCAGCATATTGTCTCTTCAGGTGTTAAGATCTGAGTGTACTAAATAATTGCTATGCTTCTTTATGTGCTTTGTCTTGACTAAACTTTGTTCAGTACTTAGGAGTAACAGGAAAAAAAGTGGTATGGAGGAGTAGTTTAACTGTAGTAAAGCAGCTTGAACCATGGGTTAGCCGTTGCTTAGAGTTTGCAGAAGCAATTTCGGTGAAAAGCAAAATGTGTGAGATTAATTTTGTGCTCGCGTGTTTGTCCTGCAAAAATTATCTGCTTTTAGTCACATGTAGTTAGCTAAATATTTAATGTATTTTCTGAACTTGCAGCAGTGATTCCAGTAGTAGCTCCAGTGATGAGTCACCAGCCCGCTCGGTACAATCTACTGCAGTTCCAGCCCCTCCATCACAACCGCTACCCCCTTTGGATAAAGATGAGCCCCGCAAAAGTTTTGGAGTGAAGGTTCAAAATCTTCCTGTGCGCTCTACAGGTAATATCCTTGCTTCAATCTGCTTTGTACTTTGAAGGTTCAGGGTAGCTTTCTCTTCAGCAAATAGACTCCATAAATAACCCCTTGTAAGCTACTAAAATAAAGCTATCCTGAGGAACCTGTAGTTTTACTAGGAAAATTGTAATGATGGTATTTTAACACAGGCTTAATTTCTAGCTCCACCTTTGATTGAGTTTTATAAAATAGCAACCTTATTTGTTCTCAAGCAAATACTTTTTCTGTAGTTAATGCCCAATTCATGGTGTGCAAATATGTACACAGGTGTAACAAAGTACAAAGACACAAACTTCTTCCTCTTCACTGGCGACAATGACCTAATACTTAAGAATACATGGAGAATCATTTGGCATAAACAAGACTTAGACTCCTGAAGTTTGCAATTTTTCCAGTGTTTGTTGTAGTTCCTCTATTATTGTCTTATTCTGGTGCGTAGTCAGGGGTGATTGTTTTGTCGGGAAGAGGAGATCAAGCAGTTTTGGATTTTCTGACTGAGCTTCTGATTCCTTTGGGATCCATGTCCTTATGCAGCATTGGTAGGCCATCGAGAACTGTGTGCTTTCCAGTCAACCTTGTACTAAATCTTCATAATATTTAAAAGTATTTAACATATAGTAATAGGTAGCAATTACATTGCTCATTGAGATGTTTCTTATTAAGTTTTCAGTTGAAGCACAAGGTGTCTCTTACTGCCTTCATTTAAAACATTGGTAAAAGACAGTCTTCTGTTGAGGGAAATAAGCCAGTGCACTTTCACTGGATGCTCTATAATCCTTGATCTCCTAAAATACAAGCAAGCTCAGATCAGTGGGAAAAGAAATCGTTCACTATTCTGTCAGGTTTTACATCTATTGCCCATTTAGGGAAAAAGACAATTCCTTGGTCATACTAAATCAGTAAAGTAAATAAAACAAGAGCAAAAGGTGCTACAGAGCTGGAAAATGTATACTTGTAAAGTTAAATATTTTGGGATTCTCTTTTGTGTTTAGATACAAGCCTGAAAGATGGACTGTTTCATGAGTTTAAGAAGTATGGAAAAGTCACTTCAGTTCAGATTCATGGAGTATCGGAAGAACGATATGGACTGGTGTTCTTCCGACAGCAGGAAGATCAAGAGAAAGCACTTATCTCATCGAAGGGAAAACTCTTCTTTGGAATGCAGATTGAGGTGACTGCATGGGTCGGCCCAGGTAACTCTGCCATCTCCATGCTACTTTTCCTGTGTGATATTACAGTTTAGTTGGTTGTTAAACCACTCATACTCCCCCCTATTTCAGCGGTAGGTGAAATAATTGGTCATTTGGCAAGTTCTTTGTTTTCTGCTCAAGATAACGTGCACTGATCTGGCCACAGAATGCTGATATTATATCTAAAGCAAATATAAGCCTAAAGTAGCAGTCCATTCATTAAATAGTAGCTCAATGGAGAAAAAGGGAAAATTGGATAAGCCCTGTCATATTGCTTGTTTAGTTTCTAATCACCAAACGCATTTTTAGACATTCAGGAGCGATATTGTTGTCAAGGCTTCATACCGCTCCAATGTTCTTTAGCACCAGAGGGTATGCATTCAAGAGTACTGAAAACCATCTTTTATGCAACAGAATTAGGGCTGACTGCAGAACCCAGTGTGATCTTTTCACGCACCCTCTGTCAGTTCCCATGTTTTCCCCCATTGTGCTATATCAATCAGACCTTTGCTGTTCTGAACTGTCCAACATTTTGGTGTGTACTATACAAATAAAAACAATAAAATAAGTGCAATAGTTTAAAAATTCCGAACTGCAATGGGGTGCTGTTACACGTTTATTACCCCAACCTTTCACCCTATCTGCGAAGCTCCTCCTAACCTGACACCGTGGACAAAATGCAATTCACTGCTTCTCTTTTGTTAGAGTATGGATCTTGTTACTGAGATGTCTTGGTGTTTCGTTTTTGAAATTTGATAGCACAAGCCACAATCTAGATGTCGTTATCTTTCCTCAAGTCCTGTGTGTTTTAATTATTTAAGTTACTCGTATAGTTAAAGTTTAGCAGCCAGTTTTTACTTCAATAGGTTTTGAGTTTATTTTTATTTTTTATATACACCTTTGAGTGTGGCACATTTTGTTGTTATCCTTCCATCAGCAAGAGTGGAGCAGCATCTTTTGAGACTCCTGTTACGTGGGTCTTTAACACTTGTGATCAACCAATTTGTAAGCAAAGATACTCCTTCTTGATTGCGCTGTTTGGGTTACACCTAAAGAGGCTAGAATTGATTGACTGCTGCTTAGGGACATCAACTATATACGAAACTCTAGATTAAATCAAGTGGCCCTTTCCTTTGCCACCGTCAAGCCACAGAGTTGTTTACAGTGGATGCCAATGACAAAGGAGCCATCCTTTAGCTCTCCCCTTCCAGGCTGCAGAGATGTCTCTAGAGTCAACAGTTTTATTGTTGCACAAAAAAGCTAGAATGTCATTCCTTTAATTTAAGTATTTGACTAACTCCCAGTGCAATTGATATTAATCAGCAGCAGTAATTACATTTTTTTCTAATCTCTGCTACACCAATACTCTGCGCCTTTACGTTGTAAGAGCCCCTTAATTATAACTGGTGATCAGGTCATTGTACTGTATTATCACATTTTCCCAGCATTGGATCTTTCATAATTTTGCAGCGTGAATCTTTCTGGATTCACTATGCTGTGCATTATTCCGCCATCACTATAGTGGTTGGGTCCGAAATTGTCGTATTTCTTCTTTTTTTCGTGGCCCAGGTGGGTGTCGACATACCACCATTTGGTGCCTCTTCGTAATGTCGACGCGCTTCCTCCGGAAGCTCCCACCTTTGGTCGCCATCTTCAGATTCTTTTTTTCCGCCGTTGGGTCTGGATCGTCAGTGAAGGAGCTCCAGAACTTTGGAGAGAAGAATCCACGGAAAACAGCAGGAAAACTGCGAAAATCGCCTTTCAACATACCGGACTACGAGTCAGGTAACGGACGACGAAAGAGGAGGAAAACATCGGGAACTTCGACGTTCTACGAAGAATGCGCACACAGGGGGCTCCCTGGGCGCGGTGATGGACAAAACACCCTTTAAATTCTGCGCCAACTGCCACCACAAATGCGCGCAGAAGGACCAACACCCAGTTTGCAATCTCTGCCTGCCGCTCGACCATCAAAGAGAGGACTGCAACGCCTGCGCGGCATTCACACCGAAGACCCTCAGAGTAAGAGCGAGGCAAAGAAGGGCAAACTACAGCATGCAGGGGCAGGGGACACCTCCATCGCTCCGAGATTTGGGCCTTTCCAGTGGAGAAGAGGACAACATCGCCGAAGGACGCCACAGTCGTCGGTCCAAAAGAAAACGCCGAAGGAGGTAAGAGTCGTCGAACCCCAGGCACTCCACTGATACTCGAAAGAGTGAGTCCAAGTCCTCCAAAGGACCATTGCCGTCGAAACACTCGACGACCGCAACTGCATCCAAGGACAAACAGCCCATCGGTTCCTTTGACAAGGACTCCCAGACGGCAAAAACCCAAGATAAAGCAAAGGCATCGAAGAGCGGTCACGAAAGGGACTCTTCGACGTCGAAAAATGAAGGGTTTAAAGCGGCTACAACTTCGACGTCCACAACCGCGAAGAGAAAGGCCGAAACTCTCGACGCCGAACACGCGTTCGAGATGGAGAAGAAAAGGCTCGAGGCCGAAATGGCGAGCATCTTGCAGCGCAAGAGGGACTTCGATGAGAAGATGAGGGAGTTCACTATTCCACCGAAGCCCACGGCCAAAGCACAAAGGTGCGTCGAGGACCTTCAACCACCGACGACACCAGAACCAGTCGAACAGGAGGAGGAAGACCTATATTACGGCGATGCCGAAGGTGAGGAAGACTAACAAACTTACCAAGGTTCGACCTCCTCGGAGGCGCAAGACTTGCAGTGGCAGGATCTCGACGCCGAATCCCCGGAAGAGGGAGTAGAATCCTATCCTTCGAGGCCTTCGCCGCCGGACGACATAGGAATCTATAACCAAGTCATAAAGAAGGCTGCAGACACGTATGGAGTGCAGCTAGAGGAGGAGAAACCTCAATCTTGCTTCCTGTTGGAGACATTGTTACCATCCCAGACAAGAAGCCAGTTCCTACCCATGCTCCCAAGTGTGCTGGACCAGGGGAAGGAGGCCTTCAAGGAGCCTGCTATGTGTAAAGCAGTAACTCCAAGGACTGAAAAATACAAGCACTCATCTAAGGACCCTAAGTATATTAGGGGATCAGTACCAGCGGATTCAATCATAACATCCACAGCTAGGAAAAGTGCCAATATACCCACAAATACAGGACCGCCTCTAGACAAGGAGAGCAGGAGAATGGACCTAATGGGGAGGAAACTGGAAAGGAGTGCGGCGATCCAATGGCGCATCGCCAATTCTAATGCGCTCATCAACAGGCACTCATACCAGCACTGGGAGGAAGTGGGCGAACTCCTAAAACAACTGCCAGAGCAATACCAAAGAAGGGCGAGCCACCTGGTAGAGGAAGAAAAGAACATGGCTAATACATGTCTGAAGTCGGCCCTGGATGCAGCGGAGACATCCAGCAGGCAGATGATGCTTGGGGTAACAGAGAAGGCATGCCTGGCTAAGAATTTCAGGCTCCAAGACAGAAGTGCAAAACAACATCCTTAACACACCCTTCAATGGGGAACAGCTTTTTGGGGCTCCAGTTGACGAGAAACTCAATCAGCTCAAGAAGGACAATGAGACGGCGAGGTCCATGGGGGCACTACAGTTCAGAGGAATGAGAAGAGGAACACCTTCAAGAAGTCCAGCAGGTAAGGGGAGCCACCAACCTGTGGCACCACACCAAACCTTCCAACAGGGTTATCAAGGAGGTAACCAGGGCCAACAGCAGGGACAGCAGCAGCAGAACTGGCAGTACCAGCCCCGAGGACAATCCTTTCGAGGGCGCACACGAGGAAGAGCAAACGGACAAAGAGGGGGTCAACAACCCACATCCAAGTGACTTCGCTGTAAGACCAAGGCACACCCAGTCAACATCTCTAGGGGTGCAGAAAAGGATAAGACCAGAACAAAAACTAATTCAAAACGAACAACAGTTCCTCCAGCATATAACACCAGTAGGAGGCAGGATAAAACACTACTTCCAGGAGTGGAAGAAGATCACATCAGACAAATGGATATTAAACCTCATACAATACGGTTACTGTATAGAGCTAGAAAAACAACCTCCAAACAAGAGACCGAACAGCAGAGTACACTTCGCAAAGGAGCGTTCTCATTTGCTACAAGAAGTACAGGAACTTCTAAACAAAAGGGCCATAGAAATAGTACCATACAAGGAACGGAACAAGGGGGTTTACTCCACCTACTTCCTCATACCAAAGGTGGACGAAACCTTACGACCAATTCTGGATCTAAGGTTCTTAAACAAGTTCATAGAAACTCAAGGATTCAAAATGACATCTCTTCAAGAAGTGATACCCCAGATACAGGAAGGGGATTACTTGGCAACTATTGACTTAAAAGAAGCTTACTTACACATCCCCATCAACAACAAACCCAAACATCTACTAAGATTTATGATCAACAAGACTCACTACCAGTTCACAGTGCTGGCATTCGGACTCAAATCTGCACCAAGGGTTTTCACAAAATGCCTTGCAGCAGTAGCAGCACACTTAAGGAGGCAAGGAATACATGTATACCCATACCTCGACGACTGGCTGGTAAAAGCAAGCTCATACAACCAATGCAAGCGGCACATGCAAGAGGTCATACAAACACTAGTCCAACTAGGGTTTTCAATCCATTGGGGAAAATCATCAATAGAACCAGAACAGGTGAAGATATTCTTAGGGGCGGAGATCAACACCATACAGGGCAAGGTGTTTCCGAGCACGAAAAGAACATTGGCAATATTGAAGGAGACACGTCTTTACCAGAAGGGGCAAGCTCTGACAGCGAGGACAGTGGGCAAACTGATGGGAATGATGGCGTCATGCATACATTTGGTCCCAAATATCCGCCTCCACATGAGACCATTCCAAGAATGGATCCAACAACAATGGTCACAGGGAATTGGGAAGATCTAGTGGTGGTCACGCAAGCAGTACATCAAGAAATAGCGTGGTGGAACAAGAAGAACATAACACAAGGGAAACCATTCACACAACCAACTCCTACAGTGACCATCACAACCGATGCCTCCCAGCTGGGGTGGGGAGCACACACAAACACCCTCAAGGTAAGGGGATTGTGGTCACAACAGGATGCGATAAAGCACATCAACTGCCTAGAGCTGAAGACAGTGTTCCTAGCCTTAAAAGCCTTTCAGAAACAACTGTACGGACACAGGGTACTAATCCAAACAGACAATACAACCACCATGTTCTACATCAACAAACAAGGGGGAACACAATGGGTGACACTATCAGTGCTAGCACAGGAGATATGGAGATGGGCAATTCCAAGGCAAATAGTCTTGCTAGCAATACATCTACCAGGAAAGGACAATGTGGAAGCAGACAGGCTCAGCAGACTGACGTCAGCATCCCACGAATGGGAAATCAGTCAACAAGAAATCCAGAAGATATTCGACAAATGGGGAACTTCGCAAATAGACCTATTTGCAACACACCAAAATGCAAAATGCCAAAGCTTCGCAACCTGACAACCGTGCAAACGGTCCCTAGGGAATGCGCTATGGATAAGCTGGTCAGGGACATTTGCCTACGCTTTTCCACCGATGCCACTGCTACACAGGGTACTAAACAAATGCAGAATCAGCAACATGACGATAATACTGATAGCACCTCAGTGGGCCAGACAAACCTGGTTCTCACAGATAATGGAGATGGCACAAGCACCTGCACACAGGTTCCCCACAAGAAAGGACCTGTTAACGATGCAAAACGGAAGGGTGCTACACCCAGAGCCAGAGAGCCTCAGCCTAGCAGCATGGCTCCTGAAGACTAAGAGTTTGCACACCTCAAACTACCATCAAGCACAATGGCGGTGCTAAGAGAAGCAAGGAGGCCTACCACAAGAAAGTGCTACGTAGCAAAGTGGAAAAAAATCTCCGAATGGTGCAATAAGGAGAAACTACAAAGAAGGATTACCAAGGAATCAACAGTACTAAAGTACTTGACACATCTACTAAATAATAAACTAAGCTACACATCGCTAAGAGTGCACTTAGCGGCAATAGTGGCCTACACAAGAGGAGAAACAGGAAAAAGTTTCTTTACTTCCCAAGTAGTAAAGGGGTTTCTAGAAGGGGCAAAAAGGATCGCACCGCCAAACAGAATGCCACCTCCAGCATGGAACCTCAATGTAGTGCTGACTCAATTGATGAAGACACCATTCGAGCCTATTCATAAAGCAACACTGCATATGCTCACGCTAAAGACAGCCTTCCTAGTGGCTATCACATCACTACGAAGAGTAAGCGAATTGCAAGCGCTAACACTGCAAGAGCCCTACCTACAAATACAGAATGACAATATCGTAATGAGGACTGACCCACATTTCATGCCAAAGGTGGTGTCAAGGTTCCACATAAACCGGACAATACAAATACCAAGTTTTTTCCAAAAACCAACCACAAGCACAGAAAGGCGTTACACACACTGGACGCCAGGAGGGCAGTAATGCACTATATAGAAAGAACAAAAGAATGCAGGAAAACAAAGCAATTCTTTGTGTCTTTTGCCAGCAGTTTCTGGGACGACCAGTTACCAAAAATACCATTACACGATGGATTGCACAAACCATACAATTCTGCCACAAACCGGCAGGGCAAGAATTACAAGGAGCAACACATGCTCACTCAAGGAAGAAAGGAGCAACAACTGCGTTTCTAGCGAATACGCCTATTCAAGACATTTGCCAAGCAGCAACATGGTCCTCAGTGCACACGTTCACTAAGCACTATTGCGTAGATATTCAGATGAACAAGGAAGCACAACTGGGACAGAAGGTCGTACAACACATATTCCGTAACCAACGCTCATCTTCCACCCAGCCACCACAAACCTAGCAAACGCTACAAAGTCTATGCACAGCATAGTGAATCCACAAAGATTCACGCTGCAAAACGAATAGTTTCTTACCTGTCGGTGTAGTTTTGCAGCTTGAAGACTTTCTGGATTCACTAGCGATCCCACCCTCCTCCGCCAGAAATATGAGACCGGAGGAAGACTATTAAAGGACAGGAAACAATAGAAGAAGAAAAAAAGGAATAAAGAATCCGAAGATGGCGACCAAAGGTGGGAGCTTCCGGAGGAAGTGCGTCGACGTCACAAAGAGTCACCAAATGGTGGTATGTCGACGCCCACCTGGGCCACGAAAAAAAAAAAGAAAGAAATACGACAATTCCGGTCCCAACCACTAGATGGCGGAATAATGCACAGCATAGTGAATCCAGAAAGTCTTCAAGCTGCAAAACTACACCGGGTAAGAAACTATACGATTCACATGTTCTAATGATTCCCCGTAGTTAGTCTGGGAACCTTCACTAACGATGTTAATATTGCAGTGTAGCTTTTGCACTCAACACCATGGAAGTTTTTCCTAACCAAGCATCCGGTTCGTGCTCTTCTTGTTGTGAATTAGGCTGATTACGCAATAGCTAGATCTGCAGTGGAGAGAAGCATCCGTTCTGGACACAATGCTGGTATCCAGAAGGCTCAAACAGGCTTTGCTGTGGTGGAGAGACACAAGTAGTGTCGGCTCAGGCCTTTCGTTGAAATCCACCACTGACCGAATGACTGACAACAGATGCATCAGTGGAAGAACAGGGACCTTAACGCTACAAAATACTTTGGCATGGGGCACTATGACAGGGCTGCCATGTGCTTCAGTGAGTGTGGTCTGTGAGCATGTATGAACAAGATCGTATGAATGGGATATATGTGTATGGGTGACTGAGAACCTAACGTATGCACTTGTGGCAAAGGACAAACCTTTCGCCATATGTAGCTCCGTTACACATATAACCCAAACATACAACCCTTTTTCTTTTTAAATGGGAGAAATTTAAAGTGCAGAAAGATGTTAAGCAAAAATGTCCATAATATGTAACATTTTTCTGCACTTTAAATTCCTTCCGCTTAAAATAATGGCTCTATTTTTGAGTTATAAATAGGACACAGTGTCTACCAGCCTCTGGGAGAAAGAGGCCTACTGGGTGTAAAGGTGACACTTTGGAGGAAATTAAACTGAGAGTTAACTTTGTTTATATTGATTCCGTAAAACTCATCATTTAAATTTCATTCTATTTCCAAGTGTCATATTTACAAACAGCAGGCATTTTGCTCCTAGTGGCCTGTAGACACGGTGCCAAATGTATAACAGAAAAATACAGGTATTTGTTTAAATGGGAGGAATTGAAAAGGAGGAAAAAAGCTTCATAAAACATTAAGACTTAATTTGCTTAATTGAAAGTGGAGAAAAACATGAAGACTTAATCTTTCATAGAAATATATTTCTTCACTTTAAATTTCTCCCATTAAAAAAAAAAAAGATTGTAGTTTTAAGTTATAAATATGGCAGTGTCTACTGGCCACTGGGAGAAAGAGGCCTGCTGTTTGTAAATGCGGCACTGTGAAAGCAGAAAATTTAAATGAAGACTTTACTTAATCATTAAGGTAACTTTTTATTTTGATTGTGTTCCACTTGAAAGCATTCAGAAACTTTATTTTGTTCGTATGCTTCAATATTGAGTTGACAAGGACTTATATTTAAGAGTTAAATACCTCACTGTGTCAGTTCTTCACGTCTGTGCCCCCGTCTGGGTCATAAATCTGACTGAGCACTGCTCATTATCAGGCCCTGCTATCTGCACCTAATGATAATTATGTAAAATAAACACCGGATTCCCTTAACTTTAAAAGAATAATGTGACCCTGAGCTTATTTAAAACTGAACTCCAGGCTGGGAGGTACTCTGAAGGTGTCTATGAGCTATTGGTAGCTTGCGAACGACTGAATGGAGACACCTGGACTAGGCTAATACGCATTGCACCCCATGCAAGTGTCCCAAGTTGTGCTGATCAGGACAGACAACACTGCTAGATTGGCTAGAAAGCTGTATGTTTTACTATCTGTTCCAACCGTGAAGTAATAAACTAATGCAGTACTCCACAGAGTTTCTTAATACCTGGTAGGATGATTTCTCAATAGCAGCGAATGTGCCTGTGCTTAAAGTGGGCATATCACAAAAAATAAAGTGGATAACATTTGTCCACAGAAAAAACAGTGCCAGTTCTTCTACACTGTGCCACCCACTGTCCTCTTACATAGAGATGACCACAGAGCTCAAACAATGCTCCTCTGTTTTGTCTTGTGGCATGCACTGATATCCCAGTATTGAGTGATACGCAGAACTCTTAATGCACGTGCATATGACCCATAAAGGTGACATGTACATCCACAAAGCTCTGACGGTGCGCTAGAAAAGGGTGGTGAACTTTAAAAGTAAGTTGGGTCATGCATATCTGCCTCAAAAGGCCTAAACCAGCCCGATTGATTTTATTCTTGATGTGCGCTTAATCATGTTTTTTTTTTTTGTATATTCAAATACACATTTCATTGTTTGATTAAAACCACCTTTGTGATAAAATATGGAAATATTTTTGTTCAACTGCTTTTATTTTGATCTTCACCGTAAGGAATTAGTTACTGTATTATTCTCCAGTATTGAATCTTTCATAAATTCATATGCTTGAATCTTCCCTGTCGTCATGGTTGGAGTCTCACTATAATAATAATAATAATAATATTAATCAGTGCTATACCTAACTGGGGGGGGAAAAAACATAGAGAAGCCAAGTGACATTGGTAACCAATTCACTGTTATATTAGAACCAAACTTGCCAACCAATCAGAGCCCAGACCCTGAAGCACTCTTCCCCTGCAGAGCCACCACACCTCAGATTTCTAACCGCACGTATTGTGAGAGAGCCTCCCTGAGTTCTGCTCAGTCAGTGCTTTTATCAACTTTTGTCCCTTTCCTTTTCTCAGGAGTGATTTTTGACCTCCAGGAAACTCAAAGGTAGCAACTGTTTTTTTTCCTTCTTTTTCCTGGTTAACACCATGTCAGAGGAATCTAAGTGCGGCTTTTCAGGTCTTGCAAATCTTGTGGGAAACCAAGATTATTCTTTGAGGATTCCAATAAGGAATTTCTTAACTGCTTACACCCTCACCATAAACCTAAGGAGTGTAAGCATTGCAGGACCTTTCTGCTAAGACCCTAAAAGATCGTGAAGCCAGGCTACTACCTTGTCTTCAGAAGAAAAATACCTATTCTGACTCTAATTTGGATGATGAGGGGCAGAGTAATTTTCCATCCGGGAAGAAACGTAAAATGAGGGCTCCACCTCATATGAGAAATATACCAAGAAAGCAAGATCTCACAGCAAGGACTCTGACAGAATGATCTGTGAGTAGAGAGCCTTTTAGTCCATCCCCTTCTCACAAAAAGACTTCTTCCTCATTTGTGCCTGTGACTCCTTTTAAGGAGCCATCATCGAAGAAAATCAGTCTGTTGATGGACCCAACGGTGAGAATCATTTCTTTGACTGCGGACGCGTCGACTGGGAGATCGTCAGCGCAAATCTCCCCCACCTTGCCGGTGATTAAAACGGCGTCTGTGACTCCGGCGAGAGCGGCGACATCTTCCTTTTCAATGACGAAACTAATGATGACATTGCCGTTGACGAAGTCTTCGTCGAGGCCAGTACCTTTGGGAACTTTAATGTCGACGAGACCTACTGCTCTCATAACTACGAAGAGGTCAGTTTTTATTTTTGTCGTCTCAGTGCCTGTCGATTGTCCATAATGAGACACTTCTAATATTAGACCAAGGAATTCCTGTGAATTTACAACCGGATCCAAGCAAAGTGTCTCCTCTGCCCCCCTGTGCGTCTCCTTGAGATGGAAGAGTTCAGTGACAATGGGCTATTTAAGCCATCCTATAGTTCCACTCAGTTAAATGTGAAATGCCAAGATACTGTTGACGATGGCCTTGGTAAGGACACTTCTGCATATTTGGAAGGGTATTTTTCTTTTCAAGACAGACTACATTCTGCTGCTCATCACTATGACTATTTTCTAAACGTTATCCATATGATGAACTGCATGAGGACACTATTTTAGTACCTATATCACTAGTAACTGATTTATGCCACATGTTGAACAACCATTATAGAGGGTTCTCTGAAGCAAATGCTCCAAAACTGCATACTTCGGGGCGTTCTGAAACTCTGGGTGCAGTGTTTCTTCCTAAAAGCCCTTTGGGCCCGTAAACACAAAAAGAAAAACGAGTTTTGCCTCTCGTTACAATAAGAGATGAGACTGTTGAGAGTGATATGGAAGAACAGCCAGAAGAAGATTAAATTCCTCCGGACCTTGCCGGTTCTATCCAGGAATGGGATGATTATATAGCTCGGTCTGCTTTGCCCAAACTATCACCTGCTAATTCACCTCCAGGTTATCATGAGCCTTTGGAGCAGACTTCTAAGCGATTTGACTTGCTTTTACCAGTGAAACAGACAATGTTTCCTGTACGACTTTAAAGATTCAGCTTTAAAATTGATTTATTCAGTTCATATTGTAAATTACATCTGGGAGGAAGGATAGAAGCTCATCAAGATCCCAGCTTCGGTGACAGCTGTTGTTTCTCTGCTTCATAAAAGTATACGGTGCCAGAAAATTCACCGACATGTCTTCTAGGTCATCCACATCATGACTCTGTTGTCATGCAGGCAGCCCAAATGATGCGCAGAAACCTTTGTCTCATGTTCAGGTTCTCCAGATATGGAGGGTAGACTGCTAGATAATATTGGCAAGCGCTTTTCAGCTAAGGCTGTAACTTATATCAGGACATCTTATGCGCTAGCTATTTTAGGAAGAAATGACTGACAAATGTGCTCCGACATATCAGCCTTCCTAGAATTTTTCCTGGAGGATAATAGGAAAGAAGCTAAGTAAATTCTTCAGGAAGGTGAGAGAGCTTCTGCTGACATTATAGACACAGGGATGGATCTCTCCTCAACAGTTTTTCGACAATGGCGGGTGCGGAGGTCCTACGCCGTCGAGGTTGGCTGAAAGCCACAGCCTTTCGACCAGAAGTACAGTCAAAGATACTAGATCTGCCCTTTGATGAGGAGAATCTGTTTGGGGAAACAAGTTGATGATGCCCTTCAGTCTACTAAGAAAGATACGGCAGGTTCTCTGGGCACGTTGCAACATCGCTTTTAGTGCTTTCGTGGAGGCAGAGGAAGAGGCCAATTTATGCCTAAGCATCTTGACAATATAGATACCAGCCCTACTCCCAACAGGGACATCATTCTCAATATATATAACAGCAATACAGGGCCACTTCAGCCGCCTCATATTTACGGCATCCCGCACGTAGATGTCCTCCGGCTGGGGGAAAAACCTGAGACGGCTCCAGTGACAATTTGCAGGCACAAGTCACCTCAGTCTCATCAACGGCATCTAGGAAAACACCTCTCCAAATTTTACTATCAGTGGAAGAGCATCTCTTCAGACAAATGTGTGTTAGGCATGATACAACATGGCCGCACCGTGGAATTCGTTCAAAAGCCTCCCAATCACCCTTGTTGCAAGAGGTCTCATCGGTCTCTGCTGAAGCAGGAAATTAGTTTGCTTATCTTCAAAAATGCGATAGTAGAAGTTCCGTTAATACACTGCCGCATGAGCTTCTATTCCAACCCCCTCCTTATCAAAAAGAAGTCTGGAAAATGGGGACAGGTGATGGATCTGAGGCTGTTGAACAAATATATAAACAACTTCTCAGAATGCTATCTTTGCAAGAGATTTAACAACTGTTAAATACTGTGGATTATATAACGTCTTTGGATCTTCTAGATCCATACTTTCATATCCCCATACATGTGAACCATGGGACGTTTCTGAGGTTCGAGGTGGCAGGGTGCCCTTACCATTTCAAAGTGCTTCTCTTTGGACTACGTTCAGCTCTCAGAGGCTTCCCAAAATGCCTGGCCTCTGTGGCGGCATTCTTGAAAAGAAACGGTCATAAGGTGTTCCCATACCTGGAGGGCTGGTGTATCAAGGGCCCCACATTCCCATCTGCAAGAAGAACTACTTGGGCCTGGCTTCAGCTATTTAAAACTTTAAGTCTAAAGCTGAACTAGGAAAAGTCATCCCTAGCTCCATCCAGATCTATTTTCCTGGGAGCAATTCTGGATATGAATGTCTCCAAGGCATACCCAACTATGGAAAGCATTCAACACATAACCGCAATAACAGCTTCCCTCTCTGGAAAAAAGTAAATGTTGGCAATGATGTCTAGCATTCCGTTAATCACAAATTGCTTTTTGCGCACAAGACCCTTATAAGAGCGATTAGGTGCACAATGGGTTCAAGCCCAAGGAACATTCGAAGAAACAATCAATTACCCCAGCTATGAAACTACTAATGGCGTGGTGGGGAAAATGTAGCTCCATATCGTAATGAAAGACACTTCCCAAGAGGATTGGGGTGCTCACCTGCAGGACCTAGAAATTCACAGCTAATGGTCTTTTCAAGGGGGAAAGATGCACATCAATCTTCTAGAATTAAAGGCTGTCTTCTTAGGCCTTTCTCTTCCCAGAATACGCAAATTCCTTTGTCTTGGTAAAGATGGACCATACCACAACCATGCTCTATCTCACCAAACAGGGAGGAACAAAATCAAAGGTCTTATCTCAAGCCCAGCAAATGAGAATGGTTGATTCCTCACAACATTTCACTAGGAGTGCAACATATTCCTGGGGTGGAGAACAAATGGGCAGATTCTCTGAGCAGGTCCGCAAACCGTTCCACGAATGGGAACTAAATCAGTAACAGTCACTCCAAGTTTTCCATCAGTGGGCAACCCCAAATCGAGATCTATTTGCAGCTCTTCAGAACAAAAAATACAAGATGAGACTTCCTCATAAAAAGTCTTGGGGAAATGCATTTCTTCTAGCCTGGGCAGGAATGTTTTAACGCTTTCCCTTTTCCCTTAATTACAAAAGTTCTTCGAAAAATGAAGCAACAGCCATGCTGCCTCATTCTGATAGCTCCAGCGTGGCCAGGGCAATTCTAGTTGACAGAGCTTCTCCTACAAGAGTGTCCGCACATTCCGTTCAAACCTACAGAGAACTTCCTGTCCATGAACAAAGGTCCGCGATTGCTTACCCACAAATACAATCGCTCCGCTGGTCAGCTTGGCTCCTCACAACAATGCATTTGGATCACAAAATATACTAGAGGCTTGTAAGACAGTTCTTCAGAATTCTTGGGTGGGTGCCACAAGTAAATGTTATAAGGCAAAATGGAAGAAATGTTGTATTTGGTGTGTCGGTAGCAATCTGCATCCCCTGACATCCTCTTAAGAGCAGATACTACCTTACTTATCTAGCTCATTCCTCCATCAAAATTAATCTGGTAGCTATTTCCAGATTTGAGACAAATCAGGGAAGTCTCGTTACAGTCCAACAGACTAATCAAGAAGTTCTTGAAAGGTCTTTTTAGAGTGTATCCTCCTTTTAAGAATCCTCCAGTGACATGGCAGCTAAATGCATTTCTGTCACAGATCACGAGGAGCCTGTTTGAACCTATCCATAAGGCAGACAAAAAATGTTTCATGGAAGGTGGTTCTTCTGTTGGCCATCACCTCTACTTGGAGGATAGGTGAGATTCAAGCCTTTATGATTAATGAACCTTACTTACAAGTCGGGGATGACCGAGTAATACTAAGAACTAATCCTAAGTTTAGTCCGAAAGAGGCAACTTCATTTTACCTGAATGAGCCAATTGGGTTGACCACGTTTTTTGAAAATCCTTCATCCACAGCTGAATGAGCCCTACATTCTTTGGATGTCAAGTGATGTATAAAGTTTTAACCAGTCAAAACGAGGGCTTTTAGAAAATCTGACCCACTTCTCTGCCTATCACAAAAGCAGTATAGCTCCTTTGGTTTCTGCATCCATTATGTTTTGCCACAACAAAGCAGATAAGCCATTGACTGCAAAGGTTAAAGCGCTCTTGTAGGAAGCTGGCTCTGTATAGACTATGCCAAAGTAAGGTATAGTGTGCACAGAGTCCAGTTTATTCCCAAAGACTTACAGAGGTAAAAGTAGATAATACCTTACTCTCCATTTGTGGTAGTGTGGGCGAGCAGTAAGACTTTATCAGAGGGTAGTGTTAAGCATTTGTTATACACACTCAGGCAAGAAATTATGTGTCACACTCAAAGACTGAACTCTGATCAATTGTATCAAAAATATTTCTTTAGTGGTATTTTATTTTTAGAACTAAGCAGGACTTGGTACAGGTAGGTAGAATTGTACTTTTCAAGACAGATTTGATCAACAAGCAAGCTGGATGAAAATGACTTTTGTTACATGTTTGTAAAATAATTCAAAACAAGTATTTGTAATTTCTTTGTGATTACTTTTCGGGTTACTTTTTAAAGTACTTTTTGGATTAGTTCTACACATGCCTAGATATCACACTGGGACATTTCCTATACAAAGGTAAGTAAAACAGTTTTTCATTAAAACAGTTGCTTAGGTTTCCATACAAAACACAACTCCACACTTAAACCTTTTTCCCGAGGAAAACTGTCAATGCAGTCCTATGGAGAAAAATTAGATTATCGGTTTGCAGGTAAGCAATCGGTCTTTGGGTTTGAGTTTCTGGGGTTAGGACAAGGGTTCCACCCAGGGTCAAGGATGTACTCAAAATGCACCCTCAGCGGCACTAGGGTGGCAGGGTGCAGAGTGCTGAGGCCCAGTGTTAGCCAGTGGGGCTAGGGGGCCGACTGTTGGTGGCTGCTCACGGGCAGGCCACTCGGTCTTGGGAGTCAAGCTCCTAGGGTTAAGGTCCGGGCAAAGGGGTCCCAGGTACGTAGGTGCACCTCCGGTCCTCTTCTCCAGGGCGCAGGACAGGTGGATGCAGGGGTGCTGTTTAAGATCGGATTTCACCTTACCAGGCCATTCAAGGATTGGGGCGGGGACAGCATCGGGAAGTCCTGGAGGGGTCAACCCACAGTGGACTCGGACTCTGGAGCGCTGGGGGGACTTCCCTGGGACCAGTGGGCCAATTGGACTCGGGCCGTAGGTGACTGGTGCAGTGTGGTTCTAGGCGTCGGGTTTTGCAGCGTGAATCTTTTCTGGATTCACATGCTGTGCATTATTCCGCTCTCTAGTGGTTGGGTCCGGAATTGTAGTATTTCTTCTCTCTTTTTTTTTTTCTTTTTTGTTGGTTGTGGGCGTCGACATGCCACCATTTGGTGTCCCTCTGTGACGTCGGCGTGCTTCCTCCGGAAGCTCCCACCTTTGGTCGCCATCTTCAGATTCTTTTTTTCTGCCGTTGGGTCTGGATCGATACGGAAGGAGCTCCTGAAGATTGCAGAGAAGAATCGACAAATTAACGGAAGAAGTATACAGAACAGGAGAAGAAGTTCTTCGACGTACCGGCCTTCGAGTCTGGGAGCCGGGGCGCAGCGAAGAGGAAAAAGACTAAACTTCGATGTCATACGAAGAATGCGCATACAGGGGGCTCCCTGGGCGCGGTAATGGACAAGACGCCATTCAAGTTCTGCGACAATTGTCACCACAAGTATGCACAGAAGGATCGGCATCCGGTCTGCAACCTTTGCCTGCCGCTGGACCAACGAAGACTGCAACGCATGCTCAGCTTTCACCCCAAAGACTTTGAGTGTAAGAGAGAGACAGAGAAGAGCGAATTACAGCATGCAGGGTCAAGGCCCACCACCATCGCTTCGAGACCTGGGCCTCTCTAGCGAAGAGGAGGACAATGTCGCCGAAGGGCCTGAAGGCGAAGAGGCCACGTACGTCCCAGTCGTAGAGGTCGAAAAGAAAAAACAGAAGGAGGTAAGAGAACCATCGACCCCAAAAAAGATAGGCGACCCACGAAAGAGTCACTCTAAGTCCTTGAAAGGAGCCTCTGCATCAAAACATTCGTGGAACGCAAGCACGTCCAAGGACAAGCAGTCCATCGGTTCCTTAGACAAGGACTCCGAGACGGCGAAAACCCTAGAAAAAACAGTTGTCGAAAGACTGTCACGAAAAGGACTCTTCGTCGAAGAAAGAGAAGGTTAAACAAGCTTCGACAGCGGCGTCAAGCTCAAAAAGAAAGCGGGAAAATCTCGACGCCCAAACACAAGCGGCCGAGATGGAAAAGAAAAAGGGGCTCGAAGCCGAAATGGCGAGTAACTTGCACCGCAAGAAAGATTTCAACGAGAAAATGAAGCAATTAAAAATTCCGCCGAAAATTTCGACTTATGTCGAAAAGGAGGTTGAGGAACTAGAGCAGTCAACAACTCCAGAACCGGTCGAAGAAGAAGACGAAGAATACTTTTTTGAAGCCGAAGGAGAGGAAGAGGACCAAACCTATGAGGGTTCGGCAACCTCGGAGGCTCAAGACCTACAGTGGCAAGATCTTGACGTCAAATCACCAGAAGAAGTGGTGGATACATATCCATCAAGGCCTTCACCACCAGATGACATTGGGATGTACAACCAAGTCATAAAGAAAGCAGCAGACACTTATGGAGTGCAATTTTATGAAGAAAAGCCCAAATCATGTTTTTTTACTAGAAATCTTGCTGCCTACACAGACAAGGAGTCGATTCCTTCCCATGCTGCCAAGTGTACTGGGCCAGGGTAAGGAAGCCTTTAAAGAACCTGCTACATGCAAAGCAGTCACACCAAGAGGGGAGAAAGTACAAGCATTCCTCTAAGGATCCTATGTACATCAGGGGGTCGGTACCAGCTGACTCAATTATTTCTTCCACGGCTCGGAAGAGAGCTAATGTCCCCACCAATGTTGGCCCACCACCAGACAAGGAGAGCAAAAGAATGGATCTCATGGTAAGGAAGGTGGAAAGAAGTGCTGCAATACAGTGGCGCATTGCAAATTCAAATGCATTGATCAACAGACCTGCATATCAACATTGGGAGGAGGTAGGAGAGCCACTAAAACACCTGCCAGAACAGTTCCAAAGAAGGGTAAACCACTTAGTGGAAGAAGGGAAAAACATGACAAACACGTATTTAAAATCAGCCCTAGATGCTGCAGAAACATCTAGCAGACAGATGATGATCGGGGTTACTGAGAGAAGACACGCCTGGCTACGGATCTCCGGTTTCAACCCAGAGGTACAGAACAACATACTAAACTCTCCGTTCAATGGTGAGCAGCTATTCGGAACGGCTGTGGCTGAGAAATTAAACAAATTAAAAAAGGACCATGAAACAGCAAGGTCCATGGGGGCACTACAATTCAGAGGCATGCGTAGAGGCACACCCTCACGGAGACCAACAGGCAGGGGTATCCACCAACCTGCAACCTCACACCAAACCTTTCAACAGGGCTACCAAGGAGTAAGCCACGGACAACAACAAGGTCAACAGCAACAAAATTGGCAATACCAACATGGAAGGCAATCCTTTCGAGGGCGCCCTCTAGGAAGAGGCCAAACGCAAAGAGGGGGACCGCAAACCACCTCCAAGTGACTTCACTCCAAAGGTTGCACACCCTCAAACAACGCAGTGTGCGCAACAAGATACAAACACAAAGCAAGATCATGGTCCTATAACCAAACTATTCCTCCAACATGTTACACCAGTAGGAGGCAGGTTAAGATGCTTCCTCCAAGAGTGGAAGAAAATTACCTCAGACAAATGGATATTAAACATAATACGATACGGTTACTGCATAGAGCTTGCAAAACAACCTCCAAGCAAAAGACCAAGCAACAAGATGCATTCAGCAAAAGAACTATCTCAATTGCTCGAAGAAGCACAAGAACTTCTGAACAAGGAGGCAATAGAGAGTACCACACAAGGAAAGGAGCAAGGGCGTTTACTCCACGTACTTCCTCATTCCAAAGGTAGACGGAACATTACGACCAATACTAGACCTAAGGTTCCTAAACAAATTGATGAAGACTCAAAAATTCAAAATGACAACTTTGCAAGAGGTTATACCTCAGATACAAACAGGAGACTACACGGCAACTATAGACTTAAAGGACGCATACTTGCACATTCCCATGAACAGAAGACACAAGGATCTATTAAGATTTGGGATCAACAGAACACACTACCAATTCAGGGTGCTAGCATTCGGACTGAAATCTGCACCAAGAGTCTTCACAAAATGCCTAGCTGCAGTAGCGGCCCACCTAAGAAGGCAAGGAATTCATGGTTACCCGTACCTGGACGACTGGTTAGTAAGAGCAAGCTCCTACAATCTCTGCAAACAACATAATGCAGCAAGTCATACAGACACTGGTCCAACTCGGTTTCTCAATACACTGGGACAAATCCTCACCAGAACCACAGCAAGTAAAGGTGTTCTTAGGGGCAGAAATCAACACAATACTAGGGAAGGTATTCCCAAGCAGGAAGAGAACATTAGCAATACTGAAGGAGACACATCTATACCACAAGGGGCAAGCTCTGACAGTGAGGACAGTGGGGAAACTGCTAGGGATGATGGCTTCATGCATTCATCTAGTCCCAAACCTACGACTGCACATGAGACTGTTCCAGGAATGGCTTCAAGAGCAATGGTCACAGGCAACAGGGAGTTGGGAGGATCTAGTGGTTGTCACACAGACAGTTCATCAAGAACTAGCATGGTGGAACAGAAAGAACATAGTACAGGGGAGACTTTTCACACGACCAACTCCAACAGTGTCGATTACAACAGATGCTTCCCAGGTAGGATGGGGAGCGCACATGAACAACCTGAAAGTAAGGGGATTGTGGACACAACAGGATGCAGTAGAACACATCAATTTCCTAGAGTTAAAAACAGTGTTCCTAGCCTTAAAAGCCTTTCAGAAAGAGCTCTACAGGAAAAGGGTGTTAATACAAACAGACAACACAACCACCATGTTTTACATAAACAAGGAGGGACACAGTCTTTAGCACTCTCAACCCTAGCCCAACAACTATGGAGATGGGCGATCCCAAAGAAAATAGACATACTAGCAATACATCTGCCAGGACAGGACAATGTAGAAGCAGACAGACTGAGCAGACAAACGTCAGCATCCCACGAGTGGGAATTACATCAATCGGAGATCCAAAAGATATTCAAAAAATGGGGAACCCCGCAAATCGACCTATTTGCAACTCCCCACAATGCAAAATGCCAACACTTCGCATCCAGGTAACCGTGCAAGCAGTCCCTAGGGAATGCGTTATGGATAGAATGGTCAGGGATATTTGCTTACGCTTTCCCCCCAATACCACTACTACACAGGGTGATCAACAAATGCAAGCTCAGCCACATGACATTAATACTCATAGCACCTCAGTGGGCCAGACAGACTTGGTTCTCACAGATAATGGAGATAACTCAAGGAACAATGCACAAGTTCCCAAAGAGAAAAGACCTCTTAACAATGCAAAACGGAAGAACCAGAGTCCAAGCCTGGCAGCTTGGCTCCTGAGGACTTAGAATTCGCTCACCTCAAACTTCCAGAGAGCACAATGGCAGTGCTCCGAGAGGCGAGGAAACCTACAACAAGGAAGTGTTACACAGCCAAATAAAAAAGATTTTCAATGGTGCCTTAAGGAAAAACTTTCAAAAAGGATCACAAAGGAATCAACAGTGCTAAAATACTTAACATATTTACTACAGAATAAGCTAAGCTACACATTTATAAGGGTACACTTAGCAGCAATTGTAGCGTACACAAGGGGCGAAACAGGGAAAGGTTTTTTCACATCCCATATGGTCAAAAGATTTCTAGAAGGAGCAAAGAGAATAGCACCTCCAAAAAGGATGCTACCTCCTGCATGGAACCTCAATGTAGTGCTCGCTCATATGATGAAAGCACCATTCGAACCACTCCACGAAGCAACGCTACAAATGCTCACACTAAAGACTGCGTTTTTAGTTGCAATTACATCACTACGTAGAGCAAGTGAATTGCAAGCGCTAACACTACAAGAGCCCTACTTCCAAATACACAATCGTCATGAGAACAGATCCACACTTTATGCCAAAGGTGGTATCAAGGTTCCACATAAACCAAACAATACAAATACCAAGCTTCTTTCAAAAGCCAAAATCTCAAGCAGAAAGGGCGTTACACACTATGGATGCCAGAAGGGCAGTGTATTACATGGCAAGAACCAAGGATTCTCTTCCAGGGGATCCTCCTCAATAGTCCTAAGCACTGAATATTCCCGCCCATGTGCGGGGACCCCGGAAATAATAAAAATTATATATGAAAAACATATATATACAGATATATAATTTTTCTCTCATATCAATGCAGCCCCCATCTAGGAGGCTAAACAATGCAATAACAAATAAAAACTGCTTTTGCAAACACATAATATATGTATAAAACCACAGTAGGGCAAGTACGACTTTAACTCTGTTTTTAATGAGTAAACCTCATGAAAAAACTGCAAAAAAAAGCAGACATTGTTAGCCTACAGGCTACATTGTAAACCAATAGCATAGAAAATGAAAGCATTTTCACACAAAACTGGCACCCTGCCTTTAAGGCAGCCATGACCCCTAGCTTCCCATCATGCCTCAGGGGTGACAGTTAGGTCAGTTCTTTCCGGCTCCTTCAGACAGGACCCTGGATTCACAGCTCTTCCTTTTTTGACTTTTCTTTCAAAAATTGTCTAATTTTTTGTGGATTTTTTTGCTTTCACTCGACGTTTTTTAGCCTTAGTGAAGGATTAACCTTTTTGGAGTTCCAGAAAAGGTTTATTTCGGTCAGTAATGCCTTCCTTATTTGATCCTTGCCCTGCCTGTGGCAAAAAGGCTAGATCAGACACACACTGTGTGTATACTCTGCCTCTCTGATTCTCACTCTTCTGCAACCTGTCATCACTGCAAGAAGTTATCGAGAAGAACTATCGACGACAGGGAGAGAATTCGACTTTATGGCCTCCCTGAAAGAGCTAGGTCTCCAGTGAGGCAACAG
Source organism: Calotriton arnoldi (assembly GCA_963921515.1). Classification (NCBI taxonomy): domain Eukaryota; kingdom Metazoa; phylum Chordata; class Amphibia; order Caudata; family Salamandridae; genus Calotriton; species Calotriton arnoldi. The sequence goes on along the minus strand of CAWUFW010001068.1, from coordinate 2,575,812 downwards.
AAAAAGAGAACACGGTCGACGTCGAGAGGCAAGGTCCCGACCTGTTCTCCTTCGGCGTCTGGATCGGCGTTGAAGCTACAGACGGCGAAGCAGTCGTCGTCGAAGTCTACGGTGGTGCAGGCGCATCACTCTTCTACGAAATCGAGGACAGCGCTCTCAACGTCGACGAAGGTAAAGGGCCCTCCGTTGTCGTCAACCAGGCGACGATCAACGTCGAGGAGCAAATCTCCGCTGGCTAGGCGTTCGACGTCGAGACAAATCACTCCGTCGTCGCCACCTCAACGGCGATCGACGTCAAGGCAGAAGTCTCCGTCGAGATCAGTACAGAGATCTTCGACGTCGAGGCACAAGACTCCGTCGCCGACATCAAGACGGAAGTCTCCGTCGACGTCAGCACACCGGAGGTCGACGTCGAGACATCGGTCGTCAGAGCCGAGGCGGTTGACGTCGAAGCAAGGTACTCCTTCGGCGTCAGGCAGACACCCGACGTCGAGGCAACAATCGACTTCAAGATTGAGTCCTCCTTCGAAGAGGAGAAGGTCGACGTCGAAGCAGGCATCACCGTCGCAGGGACGACGTCGAGAAAGCAGTCTGTCCAGAGGGGACGTTCAAGATCGACGTCTAGGCACCAGTCCAAAGGGGCCTCACGTCCGGTAAGCCTGTCTACGTCACCATCACCGACGAGACGAGAAGGGCAAAGATCGCCTTCTATCTATCTATCACCGAGATGGAACCGGCCTCTACATCACTGGGCCACAACTCCAGCAACAGGAGCACAGCACTACTCAAGCCCCCTCCACAGGTCTCCGTTGGCTCGACTGGTGCAGGCTGTGGATAGAGATCGTACTCCATCGAGAGGCAGAGATCGCAGTCGCACTCCTGCACACTCACAGAAGGAGGTCCAGATCCAGAAGCAGGAGGACAAGGCACAGATCTCCAACGCCTTCCTCGTCTTCCACACACACACGTCACAAAGAGACTACTCACCGACTCTTACGGACAGCCCTCCGTCGAGGGTCTCTCTGGTGGATGACGTTGGCACTTTCCAGGACGTACTTGCCAGAGGGGCAAGTTAACTGAATATCCCTTTGCCGACTCGGCAGAGCTCGTCTTCAGTGATCTTTGAGACTTTACACCAGAGGGCTGCATCTAGACCACTGTTGCCATTGGTGCCGGGCCTACTCCAACCGGCCATGGACATTTTCCTTACGCCGGCGACCCTCAAGACCGCGCCGGCTAGGATTCTGAAGAAATACCGTCGACCGGAGGAGGACCTGCTATTCCTTAGATCTGACCCCCCCCCCCAACCGGATTCTGTTACAATCGCTGCGGCAAAAAAGACTCACTCAGTTGCCTCCTCCTCTACTGTTCCACCAGATAAGGAGAGTAAAGCACAGGATTTGTGGGGAAGGAAGGTCTGCGGCACATCAGCCTCTATGCTCAAGGTCTCAAGTGCATCGGCTCTTTTGGGTCGCTACAACAGGTCTTTGTGGGACTCCCTTCAAAGATTTACGGAAAAGCTGCCCAAGGAAGATCGCAAAGATTTTGAAGAAATCTTGCAGGAAGGCAGCTTGGTGGCGAACCAAGTGATCGGTGCCGCAGCCGATGGAGCTACTCTTTCAGCTCATGCCTATGCCCATGGGATATGCGCTAGGAGAGCTTCATGGCTTCGTCTCACAGCGCTTAAACCAGAAGCGCAGTCTCGGATCCTCAATCTTCCCTTCTCCGGCTCATCTTTATTCGGTACACACACAGATGAGGAAATGTCCCGTATGAAGACAGAGCTAGACACACTAAAGGCCGTGGGTCTAGAAAAGAAGAAAGAGTTCCGAAGACGCTTCAGACCTTACAATCGTCGATCCTCCCAACAGAGGGTTTAAACCCCTCATTGGCAGAAAAATCAGGACCAGCAAGGTCAGCAAAGGTCGCAATACCAAGGCCAGCGTTCCTGAAGAGGAAACCAGCGTCAGTCCAATACCTCCGCTAAGACGCAGACCAAACAATGAGTGCCTACTTCCCCCGTTGCCGTTTACCACTCCGGTGGGGGGGATGCCTTTTTGATAGACTGGTCAGGGGCATTTGTGTACGCCTTTCCACCCCTTCCTCTCATCCCGAAGGTGGTGACCAAACTCTCTCATTCGCACACGAGGATGATCCTGATTGCCCCGGACTGGCCGAGGCAATGGTGGTACCCGGACCTTCTGCACCTGTCGGAATGCCCACACAGGAGACTGCCGTGCAGACCGGACCTGCTGTCCAAGATGAACGGGAGGATTCATCACCCCAACCTTCCCTCACTGAACTTGGCAGCATGGCTCCTGAGGTCCTCCAGTATGGTCATTTAGGACTGCCACAAGACTGCATGACCATCTTAAAAGAAGCTAGGAGACCCTCCACTAGACACTCATATGCTTGCAAGTGGAAATGTTTTTATATATGGTGCGTGCAAAACAATTGTAACCCCACCAAGGGGCAAGAGGAAGTCATTTTACCATACCTGCTTTATCCCTTCCTGGACCACAGAGACCGCGTAGACCACATAGAGTACACCTTGGCTTCTAATTCAACTTCATTGATGCCAACTGATAGAACTTGCCTTGAAAAAGCCCCGGCTGTCTAGCCTTTGGGCGAAACACGTGTCGGCTGTTTGTTTTTCTTTCTCGTTTTCTTTTTGCACCAGCAACTTGCCTGCACATGACAAAGAGATTTATTGTCCAACAAACACATCATATGTACTTTATTTCCGTACAAATCCTTGCATGATTAAGAAGGGTACGAACCTCCAACAACTACCTACACTATCTCTCTTCAAATGGCTTTTGGGTGTAGCCATTTGTGAGGCACGTACCAACAACAAATTGGGTCTCAAGAAGAAGTGCGTGAATCCCTTTTGCACACTCTGGTTTTTACCTTGTACGGACATATATTATGTGTTTGCAAAAGCAGTTTTTATTTGTTATTGCATTGTTTAGCCTCCTAGATGGGGGCTGCATTGATATGAGAAAAAAATTATATATATATATATCTGTGTATATATGTTTTTCATATATAATTTTTATTATTTCCGGGGTCCCCGCACATGGGCGGGAATATTCAGTGCTTATGACTTTGAGGATACCCCTGGAAGAGAACTAGGATTACAGGTAAGTAACTTATCCATACAGAAAGACAAAGCAATTCTTTGTATCATTTACCACAAGAATACCACCGCAAGATGGATTGCAGAAGCCATACAATTATGCCACAAACAGGCAGGTCAAATATTGCAAGGAGCACCACAGGCTCACTTGACAAGAAAAAAAGGAGTATTTTCTCGCAAATACTCCTATTCAAGACATTTGCCAAGCAGCAACATGGTCTTCAGTGCACACGTTCACAAAGCATTACTGCGTGGATATTCAGATGAATAAAGAAGCCCAAGTAGGACAAAAGGTCTTACAGCATATATTCATATTCACAAACCAGCGCTCATCTTCCACCCAACCACCACAAAATTAGCAAACCGCTACAAAGTCTATGCACAGCATGTGAATCCAGAAAAGATTCATGCTGCAAAACGTATAGTTTCTTACCTGTCGGTCTAGTTTTGCAGCTTGAAGAATTTTCTGGATTCACTAGCGAACCCACCCTCCTCCGCCAGAAAGAGGAGACAGGAGGACAAAATATAAGGAGAGAAAAAAAAAAGGAATCCGAAGATGGCGACCAAAGGTGGGAGCTTCCCGAGGAAGCACGTCGACGTCAGAGGGACACCAAATGATGGTATGTCGACGCCCACCAACAACAACAAAAAAAGAAATACTACAATTCCGGACCCAACCACTAGATGGTGGAATACTGCACAGCATGTGAATCAAGAAAATTCTGCAAGCTGCAAAACTACACCGACCGGTAAGAAACTATACGTTTCCTTGTGTTCAGCAGGCTTGGAGTCTTTCTTTGGAGATTCTTTTGAATAGAGCTTCTGTTCACAGGAGATAGTCTTTGTTAAAGGCAGTCAGTATTCCCAGGGGTTCTGGAGGTTGCTGGCTACAGGACAAGGTGACTTTTGGCGCAGGATCTCTGGAACCTGCTGACAGGCCTGTAGGGCTGGGGCCAAGTCAGTTCTTCTCTACAGTCTCCTCTGCTGTGCGTCTTCTTTCGTCCTTCTTCGCAGGTTGCGGGAATCTGCCTTCTGGGGTCAGTGCTGCCCCCTAAATACTGTATATAGGGGGCGTTTCAGGGGCCTCGGTTAGTAGCCAATGTGCTACTGACCTTGGGGTGACTACACCCTTGGTGTGCTCACCCCACGTGGGGGAGTGGTCACAATCTCTATCCTGATTGGAGAGTGCCTGCCATCTGCAAGATGGTGGGTGCTGAAGAGTGGGCTTCACCTCGCCTCCCCCCAACTGAGGGGTGGGATTGGCAGAGGTGGGCACACCTTCTGGGCTGTTCTAATTTGTCCTGCCTGTCTTACCGCCGAAAAGGGGGTGAGACAGGAAGGGGGTCTGCTCCTGATAGCAGGAGAGGCTGGGGGTTGCGTTGCAAAGGCGGCAAGGACTTTGAAGGTACCCTGCAACACAGATGGCTCTTCCTGACCTGGGGAGGTGTGACCTCCACCCAGGAAAGGCTTTGTTTCTGGGCTCAGGGAGTGAAGGCTCCCACCCCAGGGGTCCAGAAACTTGTCTTGTGGTGGCAGGTTGATGTTTACCATTCAGGGAACCCACCAGAGGCTGGTTGTTTTTTCAGGGGGCATCTAGAAGGTGCCCTCTGGGTGCATTGTATAATAAATCCCACACTGGCATCACTGTGGGATTATTATGCTAAGGAGAAGTTTGCTACTAAACTTCCCAGAATTCAGTAAAGCCATTCTGGTGCTGAGGAGTTCGTAATGACAAACTCCCAGACCATATACTCTTTATGGCTTTACTGCACTTACAATGTCTAAGATTGGACTTGGACACTGTAGAGGTACAGTGCTTGTGAAACTGTACCCTCACCAGTGGTATAGTGCACCCAGCTAGAGGGGTGTCATCTATACCATAGGCAGTGGGTTGCGGGCATGGCACACGGGGGAGGGAGAGGGGTGTTGGTACAGGACCTCAAAGGGTGCCACAATATGTGCTGCAAGCCCTTGGAGGTCTTCCCTGGTCACAGTGCCCTTGGTACCCATGGTACCTTTTACAAGGGACTTACCTGTGGCCAGAGACGTGCCAATTGGGGGTACAAAGGTACCGTTTTGGGAAAGAACACAGGGCCTGGTAACCTGATTGGCAGGGACCCAGGGCACATCAAGTCAAAGTGCATCCGAAATCTGACACAAGGTTGGGGCGGGGGGTGGTTTACTGCAACAGAAACCCACTTTCCTACAGCTCTCTACAAGAAAAGTAGCTGCATCTACAGCCCTGTTTGCCAGAGTTTCATTACCGGACTTTTGTAGGGCGGCAACGTGGACTAATGTCCACACCTTCACAAGCATTGTATGGATTGATCACGGAAAACTGATGCCGCAGTTGGGCAGGCAATGTTACGTTCTCTTTCAGTTAGGAACAGAAATTATTTTTACTTTCAGTTTGAATTAATACATGGGAGTTCTATTTTTGATAGCCTTCGTATCGTCATGGTTGCTTTTCACTATGGAGTGGTTTGCCATACCCCACTGCCTCTTTAACCTTTGTACTGCTTACTAGTCTGATTCAGCATTCAACGCCAGCGAAGGCAGAAGCAGGACGCTCCCGTCTGCACAGCTCCAGGCCCCCAATTAAAGGCCCTGCTGTTTGTTTTCCATAAAAAACAAAACTAATCATCCCGGCCAGCTGCCTTCCCATCCCGGGTTCCCTCCAAAATAAGCAAACACGAGTCCCGGGCAGACCTTCCCACTTAGTTCCTTGGCGCCAATAATTCACGCCCTCAGCCAATTTTTAAAATCAGTACCAGCCGCCCACATCATTAACAGACGAATGGGCCCAGGATGATTATCCTTTCCTCTAATTCAGCTTGCTCACCCTTGTCCTGAAGATGAACCCCACTTATTGGGTTCGAAACGCCGTCGACCACCATACAACATGAACTCCTATTACTCTTTGTAAAATAACTGTGGAGCTCATTATACTGTTGTCAATGCGATGCCTTTTTAAACCTCACTATCACCCTGCATGTCACGCTTCCTTTCACTCAAATATATGTGAGCACTTGAATACTATACAAAAAATTGTAAAATAAATGTTTATCATTTATCTGACCTACATGACCTTCCTTTGATCTTTCCTTTGCTCCCTCATGAATTAATTTAAAAATCTTAGAACCAAGTGTTCCCTGTTGGGTCACTTTCTCGCTTTGGACCATTTAGGCCACACCTGAACCACTGTTTCCTAAATATCTCGCCACCCCAGGTTCACATATTGGGGTACCCTTGTCTTCTCAAAAAACCTACTAGTCTGATTCAAGCATGTGAATATGTGCAAGATTCTATATTGGAGAAAAAACAAGTTACCTGTTCACTGGTTCTCCAGTATTGATATCTTTCATAGATTCACATGTGACCCTCCCTCCTCCCCATTAGGGCGTACCACTCTGGATACCGGTTATAATCTTTTACCTTCCACTTGTGGTCAATCTGAGGTGTGATAGCTTTGCTGAGGATGAGTTCTTCAGGGGTCTGGGTTCTGATTGGTTGAGGTTTGGTTCTATAAAACAATGTGAATTGGTTACCAGTGTCACTTGGCTTCTCTAGGGATTTTCTCTCCCCCCCCCCTTCCCTCCCCCCGTGCTTAGGTATAGCACTATCTATTATCCTTATTACCGTGGGACGCCCACCAGGACTGGGAAAATTCAAGCATGTGAATCTATGAAGGATATCAATACTGGAGAACCACAGTGTACAGGTAAGTAACTTGTTTTTTTACATGGAAATAGTTTTGAGGGGCTTTGTGTAGTAAATGATAGTTTTGCAGCAGGAATATTTTCTAGATTCACATGCTGTGCATTATTCTGCCATCTAGTGGTTGGGTCTGGAATTCTCTCCCAAAAACATTTGCCCTTTTTCCTCCTCTTTGTTTTGTTGGGTGTCCATGGACCTCCATTTGGTGTCCCCTTGTGACGTCGCTGTGCTTCCTTCAGAAGTTCCCACCTTTGATCGCCATCTTCAGATTCTTTTTTCCTGCCATTGGGACTGGATGCATGCTAAATGAAAGCTCTCCAACAATTTACATTTTTCCCGAAAATCGTGAAAAGTTGACCGAAAGTCAACTGGAGTGAAGGAAACACCTAAAGAAGGTACTGGAAGCTGTTTTTTTGTGAGAGAGTGAAGTTTCTCTTGGACCGATCCAGAGAATGCATGTTCAGGGGGCTTCCTGTATGTGATTCAACCCAAAGTCCTTGAGGGTAAGAGTTGCAGAGAAGAGCCGACTATAATATGTAGGACCAACCCCCCCCAAGCGACGAAGAGGAAAACATTGCCCATCTGAAATGGAGTCCACATCCAGAACGTTGACGTCAACATACAAGGGGGCAAGAAGCAATCTCCAGCTGAGGCAGGAGAACCATCGTCCTCTAAGATCATACAAGAGTCGTGAAAATCCGATTCAAAATCCTCAAAGGGAGCCTTGCCGTCGAAGCACTCGACCACACAAGCGCAACCAGAGAGAAAAATACCCTTGGATCCTTCGAAAGGGGCGCTACTGTGGTAAATACCCATGAAAAATCAAAGATGTCGAAGGACGGTTGAGGAAAAGACGTTTCGAAGCAGGAGGGGTCAAAAACAAACCATCGTGGTTCGCCTACCGATTTCCCTTCGAAAGACTCTTCGACATCAGAGGAAGATGCTGACCGTCTTTATGCAGAACAACAGGTGGCTGAAATAGAGAAAAGGAAAAGACGGGTCGAGGCCGAAAAGGCGATTCTGCTACAAAAGAGACTGCGAAAGTCTGAAACAGTATCTGAGCCCAATGAAGTCTTTGACGTTGAAGGATCAAGGGGACAAAAATCTCGAGGAAGCTAACTCCAGTGCACTACTCAATTACCACGCATACCAACATTGGGAGGAAATAGGAGAACTTATGAGACACCTACCGGAACAGTATCAAAAGAAGGCAGCTCACTTGGTAGAGGATGAGAAAAACATTGCCAATACATGTTTAAAATCAGAGCTGGATGCAGCGGCTTCATTGAGCAGGCAGATGATGATAGGCATTACAGAGTGACGCCATACCTGGTTAAGAATTTCAAGGTTCAAACCAGAAGTACAAACATTGTGAATGCGCCTTTCAATGGCAAGCAACTTTTTGGGAGTGTGGTTGATGAAACTCTGAATCAGTTGAAAAAGGAAAATGAAACAGCAAAGTCAATTGGGGCCCTGCAGTTCATAGGCAACATGTGGAGGGTATCAGTACCCTCGTGAAGACCCATAGGAAGGGGGACCTTCCATCCTGGAACATCCCACCTGACATGCCAACAGACCTCGGGGAGGTATTCAGTCAAGTCAACAAGGTTGGCAGTACCAACAGGGATGACAGTCCTTTCGAGGACACCCACAAAGAGGACAGCCACAAAGGGGAGGTGCACCCCTTGCCAATGAGTGACTTTGCAACATTCACCCAGGAGACACCGCTAACATCCAAGAGTGAAAACCGAACACCAAGAACTTTTGCATACAACAGCAGTAGGAGTAGTAGACCTCTACATGCGTCCCCCTGGGCAGCAGCAGCACTGGGCTGCAGTTTACTCGACTCGGCACTAACATTAAAAAAGATGTTAAACAGCAAGCAGTTAGGGAAAGGAAGTAACTAGTCCCTTAACTTTAGGAACACTTACATTTTTAAAGGCCGTAAATTTGTAAAAATATGATGGACTTTTTGAATTTTGAAAAGACTTTCATTAACCTGTAGAACCATTTCACCTCAGTAAATCAGATTATAGCAGTGCATTCAGAATTTTTTTTTTTTTAAAGTGATAGTTTTCAAACATGAATTTAGAAACTTTCATGCCCACCGCCCCTCCAACCTGACAACAATGCCATTAGTGATTACATCCAGACACAGGAGAAGGTTTTGTACAGTACGCATGCTGAAGTCCTATATTTGGAGGTCCTCTTGTATGTGATAATGAAGAAAAAGGAGGGAAATCGAAATAAAATAATTGCCCGGATCACATAATTTGGTCAAGTGGGGAAGCCGGGATTCATCCCAGGTTTTCTGGTTTCACGTTGCGCAATTTAGTTCAGCCACAAGATGTACAATGCTTTGCTTCCCCTACACTCACTTTATGCCCCCACCACCCCCCTGGCATCTGTGCGGCCCTCTGTCACACCAAAGACCAAACTTTTCGGCCCCTGGCAAAATGTTTGTGAATACCCATTCTTCAGACAAATGGATTTTAAACATAATACAAAACTAATATTGCATGGAATTAAACAAAGCACCTTCATGCAAGCGGAAGAGAAAGGTGCATTCAAAGGAGGAAACATCACATCTACTCAAGGAAGTAGAAGAAATGTTAGCAAAAGATGCAATAGAACTAGTGCCGAAGATAGCAATCAACAAAGGACACTACTCAACATATTTTCTTATTCCAAAGGTAGATGGAACAGTGCGGCCAATTCTGGACCTGAGGTTTTTAAACCAATTTATAAAGACACAAAATTCAAGATGACAACCCTACAAGAGGTAATACCACAATTGGAAGTAGGCGATTACATGGCAGCAATATACTTGAAAGATGCTCATTTACACATTCCAGTGAACACATGCCACAAAAGATTCCTTTTATTTGTGGTAGACAAAAGACACTCCCAGTTCAACGTGCTGGCATTCGGGATAAAATCTGCACCAAGATTATTCACAAGGTGCCTAGCAGCAGTGGCAGCACACGTACGGAGACAATGCATACACTTTTATCCCTACCTAGACGACTGGCTAGTAAGGGCAAACTCACACAAGAAATGCAAAGAACACATTCTGCAAGTAATAAAAACTTTTACAGGCTGGGGGTTCTCAATAAATATGGAGAAGGCATCTCCCAAACCAGAACAAGAGAAGATGTTCCTGGGGGCAAGGATTAATTAAATCCCACAACTTGTTTCCCAGCAAGAAGAGAACAGAGGCACTGTTAAAAGAAACACAGATTTATTGCAAGGGGCAACCTCTGGCAGTGAGGAAGGTGGGAAGTTAGTAGGAATGATGACTTTCTGTATCCCTTTGATACCAAACACCAGACTTCACATGAGACCTTTGCAGGAATGGCTACAAAACCAATGGTAACAGTCAACAAGGAGTTGGGAAGATCTAGTAGTTGTCATGCAGAATAGAAGATAGCATGGTGGAACAGGTCACATATAACACCAGGGAAAACATTTGCACAACCAACTCCTGCAGTGACCATTACGACAGATGCATCATAGATGGGTTGGGGAGCACACATGAACAATCTCATAGTAAGGGGAGTGGAAAGAACAGGATGCAGTACAACATATCAACATCCTGGAACTAAAGGCTATTCCTAGCCTTAAAAGCCTTTCGGAAAGAGCTTTGGGGAATAACAATATTGATTCAAACGGACAACACAACCACCATGTTTTATGTCGACAAACTGGGAGGGACACAGTCTCTTCCACGCTCAAGATTAGCACAAGAACATGGCTCCTGAAGGCTTAGTATTTGGACATCTAAAGTTACCAGAGAATACAATGGCTGTCCTAAGAGATAAGACAGTCAACAACTAGAAAGTGTTAGATAGGAAAATGGAAAATATACTCACGACGTCACAAGGTGACACCAAATGGAGGTCCGTCGACGCCCACCAACAAAAACAACAAGCATTTGCAATGCAATAGGTCGCGCATTTGCAAAATTTTAAGCTATTGGCATTGTAAATGACAATGCCTTTTATTTAGGTTTTCAAAACCAACACGTCGCTGAATGGATGAGGAACAGCCGACTGAAGCTGAACTCGGACAAGACAGAGGTCCTCATCCTCGGATCCACCCCTTCGGCCTGGGACGACTCCTGGTGGCCGACCGCACTGGGAACTGCCCCATCACCCACCGACCACGCACGCAACCTAGGGGTCATCCTCGACTCCACCCTCTCCATGACTAAACAGGTCAACGCCGTCTCCTCCGCCTGCTTCAACACCCTCCGCATGCTCCGCAGGATCTACAAGTGGATCCCCCCTGAAACGAGAAGAACTGTCACCCAGGCCCTCGTCAGCAGCAGGTTGGACTACGGAAACGCCCTCTACGCAGGAGCCTCGGCCAAACTCCTGAGACGGCTCCAACGCATCCAGAACGCCTCTGCACGCCTGATCCTCGACATCCCTCGCCGCAGCCACATCACACCCCACCTGAGAGACCTGCACTGGCTCCCGGTCAACAAGAGGATAACCTTCAAACTCCTCACCCACGCACACAAGGCACTCCACAACACCGGACCAACGTACCTCAACAGACGACTCACCTTCTACACCCCCACCCGCCAGCTCCGCTCCGCCGACCTCGCCACTGTCCCCCGCTTCCGAAGAGCGACCTCCGGTGGTAGATCGTTCTCCCACCTCGCCGCCAAGACCTGGAACACCCTCCCCATCCACCTACGGCAGACCCAAGACCTGCTCACCTTCAGAAAACTCCTCAAGACCTGGCTTTTCGAGCAGTAGCAGCATTCCCCACCCCAGCGCCTTGAGACCCTCACGGGTGAGTAGTGCGCTTTACAAATGATATGATTGACATAGATAAAAGGTTTGTCATTTACAATGCCAGTAGCTCAAAGTCTCGCAAATGCGAGACCTATTGCATTGCAAATGCTTGTTTTTGTATTTTTATTCAATACTGCGTGTTATTTTCACACCGGTCTGAGAACGTTGCTGCCTGCTCCATGTGCCTGAGCCCGAAATTATTACGTGAGAGTATGTAGCAAGACAGCCAGAGCTGCCCTCTGTAGGACTGGGAGTTCAAGTTCTCCTCAATTCCCCCAAGCTTCAAGAAACCTAGAAATGAACGTGACCTTGCGTAATGTAACTTGAGCTCCTGTAAAGCGATCTTCAAGTCGAGTCTTCACTATGTAAAACTGCAAAAAATAAAGTAAAAATGCAAAAAAATAAAGTCTAACATGAGCGTGTCGTTCGGCTCGCAATGTTTGCAACGTGTATTTTTAAGCGGGTTTTTCGGCTTTTTTAAGACGCAATGCTGCACGGTGAGAACAATGCTTGTAACGCGATATGCGCTGCGCGTAGACGCACGCCCTTGTCTTTTTTGTTAAGTAACACAATGTTTTGCGTTGTGTAACCATTGCTCGCCTGGCAGCCCCAGCCAATCAAAGAGCAAAATAGTAAAAAAAAAAAAAAATTATCTGAAAAGTTGTCCGTGACTACGGGCTCCGGCACATTCTCACAGTATCCTGAAGTGACGAATGTGCGTGGGGACGTCTCCGAGAGAAAAGCCGAGATTGTTTTTCTCTGACAGCCTGGCTACATGAGCGTGCCGTTCGGCTTGCAATGTTTGCAACGTGTATTTTTAAGCGGGTTTTTCGGCTTTTTTAAGACACAATGCTTCTAACACGATATGCGCTGCGCGGAGACGCATGCCCTTATCTTTTTTGTAAGTAACACGATGTTTGCGTTGTGTAACCATTGCTCGCCTGGCAGCTTCAGCCAATCAGAAAGAGTAAACTAGTAAAAAAAAAAAAAAATCTGAAAAGAAGAGTTGTCCGTGACTACGGGCTCCGGCATATTCTCACTGTATCCTGTGATGAATGTGCGTGGGGACGTGTCCGAGAGAAAGGCCGAGATTGTTTTTCTCTGACAGCCTAGCTACAGAAGAAGCCACTGCAGACTGCTGGAAAAACTAGGAAGCGGCGGTTCACACGCCCCTTCCCTGCTGCTACCGCTGTCTGGGACACCAATGTAGCAAGCAAGAAAAGTGCCTACCCAGTAATTAAAGGGCACTGGATAACACCGCGAGTAAATGATCCAGTCCGGGTGGGGCCAAAAGGAGACAGAGCGGTAACAAGGAGGGACTAAAAAGCCTTGTTCACAATAGAAAGCCAGCATTTAGCATTAACTATGACTCAAGCCAATGGGAAGAAGGGGCGGGGCTTAAAGCACCCTTCTGAAAGCTGCTCGATTACAAGAAGCCTCGCAGAGCGAGCAGCGCATGCGCGCTGCAACGCAGGTCTGCGAGACCTAAAAATAGTAGAAGGGCAAGTTTTTTACAACAATTTCGGACCCAACCACTAGATGGCGGAATAATGCACAACATGTGAATCTAGTAAATTCTTCAAGCTGCAAAACCACACCAACAGGTAAACTATGCTTTCTATCGTGGTGGGGGTGTTGTGGTAATTTCTTCTGATCCTTTGAGGCATGCAGCTGCTGCGTATAGGTTGCCTTTAAAAGGGGGGGGGGGAGCGGCAGTGTTGAGTTGGGAGCCCAGGGTGCTGGGTGTTAACTACCTCATGGATGAGTGAGTAATTCATAATCCACCCGCCTTAGTGCGGTCATAGAAATGAAAATCTAGACTTGGTGGTATTGTCCTTTTTGTCTTTCAGTAGATCATAAAAATTAATGTAAATGTTTATTTTGCTTTGTGCAGGGATTACTGATCTTCATTGAGGAGAGTTTTTTTCTCCAAGTCTACATGTATCCCTTTCATTTTGTTCCTGTTTTAAAAAGTTGAAAATGAAAAATGGCTTTGGAAAGTAATACCCTTGTTAGTCCCATTTTTCATTTCTTCTTTCAAATTGTTACTAAAAGATAAAACAGAGTACAAATGTAATTTCTTTTTTTTTTTTACATGGGTATTCTATTTTGCCCTTATTAGTGAGTTTTTGTGTGCGTTTTAAATGTGTTCGGGATGCCTCACACAGGTGGGACTACTCATTGTGTGGGCTTATGAAGCTACCTTTGAACAAATGACTTTTACAGTTGTTGCATGTTCTTAACTGGCTGTTGATGGGTTTTCATGCTTTAAACCATTCATGTGGTTACTTTGGTCTATACACTCATACTTTCAGTTGCTTTCACTGTCCCTGCAGTATACTGATATGGTTCCACCCAGTCGTCTTAAAAAATCTCCATCTCGTATCACAACTTTGCCCATTCCTCAATGGTATATTGTGATCATTTCAACTGAGCAGTAGGGGCGGAGGATTTAATGATAGTCTGACCTGTCACTTGTCCTGCCATCTGTTTCTGAGCATTAACAAAGTAGCATACCGAATGTTTGACACTAAAGGAAGCACACTGTTTTGTTTAACCACAGAAACCGAAAGCGAGAATGAATTTCGCCCTCTGGATGAAAGGATAGACGAATTTCACCCCAAAGCAACACGGACACTCTTCATTGGCAACTTGGAGAAAACGACAACTTATCATGACCTACGCCTACTCTTTCAGCGATTTGGAGAGATTGTGGTATGTATCCCATCTGCTTTTTTCTAGATTTACCTTACTGCATCCTGGATGCTTACCCATTTAAGACCATTGGCTGGAAGTATTAGATACTGTGAATCGACTGCAGATAGTTTGTCATTCTTACACTGCTTCCATACAAACTGTTTGGGAGTGCCTATACGAGAGACCGGGCTAGAGAATATCTTATTAATGGGGAAAAGAAATTGTTCCAATAAGGGGGCGGGGGGATTTTCTTTGCATGTAATGAATGCCTTGATCCCATTTGAGAAATAAAAACGAGTTTAAAACACACCTGGCAGACTTACTTCCGAATTACTCTTAGTTTTCTCAGTTTGAAACTGAAGCAATGAAAAACAATGAATGGAAATGAGTTTTATAGACAGTGCAGCTTTCTAAAGCAGCTACTGCTTTATATGGCGTTATAATGACCGCCATAGTCCAAGTATGTGCACCGTGACAACCTTTCAGTTTTTTTTTTTTCTTGTTTTTTCCCCAGATCTGAATAGGCTCCTTGAACACGTTTCTCATCCATTTCTTTTGCGAATAATTTTTTTCCGTTTCCCTCACATTTTTTCTGTCCTGAACATTGCTTTTCTCAGATTTCTCACATTAAGCATATTTTCTATTTTTGAAACATGTTTTCTAGGGGTTGACACCATTTGCTGCAGCGTAACTAATCACAATTGCAGCAACATTACGTGGAGTGTATCCCTGCATTCAGTGCCATTTTTTTAGAGCACAATTCACCCTAGAGGAAGCATTTTGCGCTAAGAAAATAGCTCTAAATGCAATAGAAGAGGAACAGTAGCCCCCCCCCTAGAAAACACATGTTTCAACAATAGAAAATATGCTTAATAGAACACCAACAGCAGCCGCCCGAGCTCTTTTCCTGTGCTCTTGGGTAGACGTTTTTGCTTGAAAATTACTCAAAAGTATGGGAACTGGCATAATCACGTAATGTTTGATTAATTTTGACGGAATACTGTGACCTGACATGACACTTCCCAGGTCCTCATAGGCATGTGCATACAAGCAATTGGGTAGCTGATAAGTGAACAGTCAAAATTGCGGAGCACCGGACACTATCACAGGTGGAAGCCACAAGGCAAAGTAATGGCAAGAGGCATTTGAGCAGTCCAGTCTCATGAGATGGATGCCACAAGGTCAAGAATTAGGAGGACCAACCTCTGGAAGAACTCATGCCACCAAAACACCATGTAGCTGGGGAACAGTGCCTCCAGAATTCATGCAGAGAGTTGTTAATTTTTTAACTTGTCTTTGAGAGTTCTTATCCCTGTGTGATACCTTGAAAAATGTCAAATTTCTAAGTACGGTGGAAAAAATCACACCCATCTGATGGCTCCTCAGCACTTTGCTAGGTTATAGTATTGAATTTCTAACTTTCAGGCTCTGGGAACAACTGATGTTTTCAATAGGGACCATCTAAAATGTTACACATACTTTATTTCAGTGACTCTGGATGCAAAAGAATCCAAGAAGACTGGTGGACGAAGAATTTTCTGGGGCTATGCCGCCATGCACCAGATGCCTACGTTCCAATGGGTACCTCTAATCATCGATTCCTCACCCTTTGAATCTCCCGAGGTGTCAGACTTGCTGTAGAAACTCTTGCAGCAGTTCTGTGCCACAGTAGGTGGCACCATTGTCTCAGTCCTGATTTCGTCCTGACCTGGGCATAAGCTCCACCTATGCATAAGCTCCACCCACGCATTTTTGACCGCTTTTACTTTTTTCTGAGCCCATTAATGCTGTTTTTTTTTTTTTTTTTAAGAAGTCATCACTGAAAACTACAAGATTCAAACTGCCATGCATGTCGAAAATAGAAGTGTCAGATCTGCAAGACCTTTGTCTGGTTTTGGTGGCCAAGCTTGGTTTCAAATGCAGCGACACGTGCTACCTGATTCACCATAAGGTGAGCAGGAAGCAAGAGGCCAAGAGGTTCATACTGGTCTCCTTCAGTTAAGTCATAGGAAAAGTTGAAGAACAAGTTGAAGAAAAAGCCAACATTTTTAATAAATGCTCTTCATCTTCAGAAGCTCCCCTTCTTGAGTGAAATTGTGTAGTTGCTGTTAATGGAATCAAACTCCGGCTTTATCATACTGTTGAGAGCCCATTCTGATTCTAAAGCAGACGATTCTCAAGTTTCCCAGGCTGTTAACTCTGTGGAAAGTAGTGCTCTTTAAGGAGACCATTATGCAAATCTTCAGGTTTGTTCTTGATCTCTATGGCACTCCTCTCTGTCCCAAGGAATAGTTCGTACCTCCCATGGCACTGACTGACCGTCACAGGAGTCTTACCCACTGCACTGAAATGTGGTTACACTCGTCTGCCAAAGTTTTTTCCTCACCACATAGCACTTTGATGCTTGAAATTAACACACTGTACCTCCTGTCTAGGGCTATCCAGACCCCTCGTCAATAGCATCAAAGGGCCACTCACTGTCTTGTAGTCAATTACTGCCTACTTATCGACACACTGCAAGAGATGAACCTTTTAATCCCCCAGCCAGTTGCTTACCTGCTGAAAAAAATGAAGTCTGCTACTTGCAAAGCATGCACGATCCAGCACTATCACTCTCCCTACAGCCTTTAACCATTCATTTACATCCGGCGAAGATCGCTCAATCCACGTTTTACAGATCAAGTGCCTACCGATCAGCATTAGATAAAATATCTGTTTTGCCGCATGAATCCTTTTCTGGGTTCACATGCTGTGCATCTGTTCCGCCATTTAGTAGTTTGGTCCAGAATCATGTCTTGTCTGTTATTTTATTTTTTATTTTTCCTGTGGGTGTCGTCCACCATCATTTTCCCCTGTGTGACATCGGGCATGCAATACCGGAAGTTTCTGTGCGTGGTCACCATCTTCAGATTCTCTTTTCTGCCATTGGGTCTGGAAGCACAACAGAGGAGCTCCGAAGATCTTCTGTCATCGAAAACAGACGTTTTTTCCACCGAGCGAATGAAGATCACCTGGAAGAACAACACTCGAAGGTCAGAGAAAGGGAACACATTGCGACCCAGACGGAGACCCTGCCTGTGAGCACCACTTAGTCTGAGAATGCAGAGGCATGTAGAACACCCCATTTAAATTTTGTTCCAACTGCTATTGAAAGTTTGCACAGAGAGACCCGAAGCCGAACTGGCAGAGAGTTAGAGAATGAAGAGGACCTCATCGACATCGAGCGGATCATTGCCGCGAGGAGAACGATGAGAGACGCCGAGAAGGCCAAGCAGTAGAAGGTTACAAAAGCACCGAAAGGCACAGTCTGGATCCTCAAATGCCACCTAGGCGCCGACACACTCGACGACCTAATGTCTGCACGAAGAGCCGCACAGGTCCTGCCCAAAGGACACCGAAGGCGGGGGGTGGAGGGGTGGGGGGTAGTACCAGGGGTACCACGGGCACCAAAGGGCCTTGTAGCCAGCGAAAGTCTCTGAGGGCTGAAGCATTTATTATGCCACCCTCAGAGACTCCTCCCCTGACCCACACACAAAGAACTGCCTACCTTGTAGAGGAAGACTCCTTAGTAGGCCGAAACCAAACGATCGCGTACAGAAAAACGCTGGCTCAAAGCAGAGATTACAGCTCTCCTGCACGGAAGGAGTTTGACTCCATGAAAGGATTCTGCATCCCTCTGAAACTCTCGAGTCGAGGGAGATGGGTGACCGACCAGACATCAAGGTGCCCTCGACACATGAGCCACACCTTTTTGACTATGAAGAGGACAAATCCACCAAAATTGAATGACTGGGACAGTTCAATGCTTGGCAGGATCTTGATGCTGAATTCCTTGAAGGGGTGTCGACAAATATCCCTCGAGGTCCTCGTTCCCGACAACCTGTCCATGTATAATAGACTGCTCAAGAGGGTGGCATACAGATATTGGGTCCAGCTTGAGAAAGAGCAGGCGGAATTGTGCTTCCTCTTTGAAACCCTTGTGCCATGCCGGAAGGTGGACCTCTATTTACCAAGCTTTTCAGCACCCTGGACCAAGGCAAGGAAGCATTCATTCAATCAATGAATCAGGAGTTTATAAAGCGCGCTACTCACCCGTGAGGGTCTCAAGGCGCTGCCACAGCAAGGGCTGTTACTCCTCGAGTGGAGAAAAAATACTAACGCTCCACGCAAGTCCCCAGTGCATTAAGGGTAATGTACCTGCAGACTCCATTATAGTGTTGAAAGCCAGAAAGAGAAACAATGTGCCCATATCAACCAGGCCACCACCAGAAAAAAGATCAAAATAATGGATCTGATGGGAAGGAAGATGGAAAGGGAAGTGGCTATGCAATGGAGAATTGCGAATTCAAATGCACGCCTCAACCACTACGGCCACCAACAATGGGAGGAGATGGAAGGCCTCATGCAACACCTTTTGGAGGAGTTTTCAAAACGAGGGCCAAGGCAGTGATCCAGGAGGGCAAGAACATCGCCAACTCCTGCTTCAAGTCAGCATTGGAAGCAGCTGACAGATCTCCATAGGTACCACCCACAGGAGGCACGCATGGCTGAGAGTCTCTGGATTCTTTGTGCAGGCATCCGTGATCAACATGCCTTTCATAGTGGAAGTCCTCGGAACTGCTGTAGAAGTGTAGCTACAGCAGATAAAGGACAAGACCGCCAAAACCATGGGGCATTTGTGGTTTAGGGGATCCTTCAGGAGAAGTGGAATTCCCAACAGAGTGCAGCAGGCCATGGAGAATTCTCTCCACTCAAAACAAAGAGAAAGGGTGGGGGGAGGAGGGTGGGCTAGGAGCTGATAAAGGTCCAGTACCTAGGCTCCGAAAACAATCGTTATATTAACCAAGCAGGCACTGTTCCTATCGATGTGAGGGGGAACCGAAGCAGGGGGAGGACGAATCTAAAAAACGAAGGAACAAAAGGGGATCCTACGGATTATTTCTTGTTGCCTTCACACACCCCTAGTGATGTCATGCTTCAACATTGGGCATTGCTGCTTGTCGGGCCGGTGCTGCATTGCCCTACGGCCCCACAAAGGGTCGCTTTAGCGGAGAGCTTTTGTCGAGCGAGGGTGTTTTGAAAGTGTGGGGTGGTAATATGTACGGCAGTGAGAAAGGAGTGGAGTACAACTGTCTAGGAGATTTCAAGTGGATTTTTTAATGTGATGGTTCTCCTGGCAGAATTGAAAGACCAAAACATGGTTTGGGCTACTGTAGATGTGTAATGTGCCCAAGTGTAGGAAAGTGCCCCTTTTTGCATGGTTGCCCCCCACTTTTTGCCTGATGTTTGATGCTCCTTGACTAAGTGTGCCCTGGGTTCCTGCTAATCAGGTACTCCGGCCTGAGTTCTTTCCCCAAAACGGTACCTTTGCTGCCACATTGGCACCCCTCTGGCCTACATATAAGTCGCATGTAAAAGGTACCAGGGGTACCAAGGGCCTTGTAGCCAGAGAAAGCCTCTGAGGGCTGAAGCGTATATTATGCCACCCACAGAGACTCCTCCCCTGACCCACACACATTGCCAGGGCAGTCTGTGTGCGAGGGGTAGACCCTAAAACTACAAGTAGACATGGCACACATCCCTTTGTGCCATGCCCACCAAAACACTTCCTGTGGCATAGGTCAGTCACCCCTCTAGCAGGCCTTACAACCCTAAGTCAGGGTGCACTATACCACAGGCGGGGCACAGTGGCATGAGCCCTGGGCCTCTACAGTACTTGTGCCATTCACAGGCATTGTAAGTGGAGTATAGCCATTTTTAAACCATGGGCTGGGAGTTTGGCATCACGAACTCCACAGCTCCATGATGGCTTTACTGAATACTGATAAGTGTGGTATCAAACTTCTCAGTCCATTAAACCCACACTGATGCCAGTGTTTGATTTAATGCCACATGCACTCAGAGATGCCCCCTGAAAAACGACCTAACTAGTGTCCTGGCTGAGTGGCTGCTCGCCAGCTGCCACCCCACCAGTCTGCACACAACGCCTACGGCCCGAGTTAGAGTGGCCCAACACCACGAGGAGGTCTCCCCAGCGAACTTGGATCTGGTGAAGTGTGGTGCAGCGGCCAGGACGGCTGACTCCGGAACATGGGGGCTCACGGTTTGATTGCCAGCGGCAGATTAGCCCAGCACCTTATGACTCTGGGCAATAGCTCGCTTAATCTTCCAGACGGCCCCCAGCGCCGGGACACCTAGCCTGAGGTAGCTGCGCGCTTTACAAATACTGGCATTATTATATTATCCCCGACCTACCTCAAGCCTCCCGACAACGCCTACAGCCTTTACCTGAAAGGTCCCCCGGTCCGTGACCGGAGCTGGTAAGAACCCGAATGCCTAAAGACATCCCTGCACCCGATGCCCCACGGCTTTGGGTGGCTCAACCAACGGTGTCCAGGCATCCCCTTGCATCCCAACTTACCACTCCAGCCGGTGGCCGCCTCCAGCAAGCCTCACTGCCCGAGCCTGCAGTCTTTGTACTGACCAGAGATCTCCCATTGAAAACAGGGCACCCTGCACCAACTCAGCACCCGGTCGCCCGTGAGCCGCTGTGGGTGCACCATATGTGCTAACTCGGATCCCCCTTTGCCCTGAGCTTAACCCTAGGAGCTTTGCTCCCACAACCTAGTGGCTTGCTCAAGAGCAGCCATCCACCAAAGGCCCCCCCCCCCAGCCCCATTGTCTAACATTGGGCCTTAGCACTCTGCACCCGGCCGCCCTAGTGCCACTAAGGGTGCTCTTGGAGTGCATCCTTGACCCTGGGGGAACCTTTGTTCTAACCCTAGAAACTCAACTCTCAAAACAGATTGCTTACCTGCAAACCGATAACCACATTTTCTCCCATAGGATTGCATCGACTGTTTTTCCTCTGAAAAAGTTCTTATAAGTGTGGAGTTGTGTTTGTATGAAAACCCAAGCAACTGTGTTTTAATGCAAAAGTGGTTTACTTACCTTTGTCTAGGAAATGTCCCAGTGTGATATCTAGGCATACCACACTGAGTAGAAAGTCATCCAAAAAGTAATCTCAAATTATTCACAAAGTAATTGCAACGTGATGTCAACTGTCTTTAAACATTTTGCAAACCTGTAACAAAGACTGTTTCATCCAGCTTGCATATTCTTATCAACCTGTTTTGGAAAGTACAATTCTACCCACCTGTACCAAGAGTCCTGCTTGGTTCTAAAAATAAAATACAAGAAAAGACATTTTTGATCCAAACAATTGGTCCGAGTTCAGTCTTTGAGTGTGTGACATTTCTTTCCTGAGTGTGTACAATAAATGCTTAACACTACCCTCTGATAAAGCCTTACTGCTTGCCCACACTATCACAAATAGAGAGTAAGGTATTCTCTACTTTTAACTCTGTAAGCCTTTGGGGATCCACTGGACTCTGCACACTATACCTTACTTTGGTATAGTATATACAGAGCCAGCTTCCTACAAGGGCACTTTCAATTTTTACTTTCCTCCCAACGCGACCACACTAAGAGATACCCCGACCGCACTGAGAGCGCAGCCGGCACTTTCATTTTCATTAACTTGTTTTTATTACCGTGCAGTGCTGGTGCCTGGCTCACTAGGGACCTCTAGGAGCAGCTTGTGGCACTGCACTGAGACATACAGTGCTGTTGCCTGGCTCACTACACAAGCATTTGCAATGCACCAGGTCTCGCTTTACTGAAAGTTTGAGCTATTGGCGTTGCATTATTATTTGCAACGCCAATAGCTCAAACTTTCAGTAATGCGAGACCTATTTAATTGCAAATACTTGTTACTTACTGTTTTGCCACATAGGTTAGGACATTGACATTTAAGACTTCGTCTTTAATCCTGATAAACGGAGAAAGGAGTATGTCTTTGTTTTTAAGTGAGAACGTTTCCTCTTCTCCCGCGATGCCCACTCGTTACTGTCATTCAGTTTGTGTGGGTTTATCCATTAGCATTTGACAGCTCTCTGCCTGTGTCATAAAGTGATTGTTTTTAACAATAAAAGCAGATATGTGAAGAGAACTCTAAAAGGAAAGAAAATACACTGTTGAGAAACGTAATAACTGGAGACTTCTTGGATACAAAGAAGGGCATTTGCCGAAACATTCAAATTCTTGAAAAGCTGGAAATAGCCATTAGGCTAGGGTCACAAGGTTATCCAATCACTAGAAAGCAATGTGAAGGGTGTTCCCTTTGTAAGCTGGGAGGAACCAACAGCTGGGCAGGTGAGTTGGAGGGCTCGGGACGTAGGTGCACCTTCTCCAGGACGCAGTGCGGCTGGATGCAGGGGTGCCTTTTGAGGTCCGATTTCACCTTACTGGGCAGTTGGAGGCTGCAGGCGATGTCTGGAAGTCCTGGAGGGGGTCAACCCACAGTGGACTCGGACTCTGGAGCGCCGTGGTACCTTGCTGGGACCAGTGGGCCACTTGGACTCGGGCAGTAGGTGACTGGTGCAATGGTGGTTCCAGGCGTTGGGTTTCTTTGTCTTCAGCAGGCTCTGAGTCTTTCTTTGGAGATTCTTTTGAACTGAGCTGCTGTTCACAAAAGATCTGGTCTTTGTTGAGGGCATTCAGTCCTCCCAGGGGTTCTAGCTGTAGGACAAGGCGACTTTTGGCGCAGGATCTCTGGAAACTGCAGACGGGCCGGTAAGGCTGGGGCCAAGTCAGTTCTTCTCTGCAGTCTCATCTGCTGTGCGTCTTCTTCCGTCCTTGTTCGTAGGTTGTGGGAATCTGCCGTCTGGGTTCAGGGCTGCCCCCTAAATACTGTATTTAGGACGCGTTTTAGGGGTCTCAGGTTGGTAGCCAATGGGCTACTGACCTTGGTGTGACTACACCCTTGGTGTGCTCAGCTCATGTGGGGGAGTGGGCACAATTCCTAATCATGATTGGAGAGTGTATGCCATCTGCAAGTTGGTGGGCACTGAAGAGTAAGCTTCACCTCGCCTCCTCCACATGAGGGGTGGGATTGGCAGAGGTGGGCACACCTTTTGGGCTGTTATAATTTGTTAGAGGCATGTGAGCTTTAGATCACATGCTTTGCATAAGTCTGCCATCTAGTGTTGGGTCCGGATGTTTGCAGTTTGTTTTTGTTCGAAAGTCTTTTCCAGTCACTAGGTAGGTGACTCCTCCTTTCGGTGATAGTGCACATGGGCATCAAATCCACTGTTAGTTTATTTCCGCCATCGGGTTCGGACGTGAATTGCTGCGCTCCGTTTCGACACCGTTCTCGGGTTCCCCTCGGTGCGCAATCTACTACCCTCGACGGTATTGTTTCTCGATCGCTTATTCCTGCCTTCGCGCATCGTATCCATTTCTAAAACTTTGATCGGAAAGTCTTGTGCTAGGCCCTTGGGCCTAGCCGCGCCGACCGAGTTCGCAGTAGATGGAACGGACTCCATTCCAATTCTGCCCTGGGTGCCACTTTAAGTACCCCCACACCGATCTACACGACGTGTGCAATTTGTGTTGATCACCCGAACATAACGAAGAAAACTGCGAAGCTTGCCGATCGTTCCGATCGAAGAAGACGCTCCGTGATCGTCGGGCTGGATGTCACGAAATGTATCGGCAAGACAGACTCCCCTCCGGATCTCTACGGAGAAAATGTCGACCAAGAAATCTTAGAAGCACAGGGAGCCGAGGCAGAGGAGGAGGAACACATCTATGTGTCTGAGGAAGACTCCGACATCGAGGAAGACCTCACGCCTGGTCAGCGTACCGTGAGTAAAGATACTCCTCTGCCCCAGGAGGTACCCTCTAAAAAGGCTCCGGTCCCTCCTCTGTCTTCGGGCCAAGGTCGGCACCGAGATAGTTTCGAACGCTCCGCATTCGGGCCTGGCACCGAAACACGTATCAAAGCCTTCCTGCTCGGGACCGAGTCGACCTCCTTCGGGGACCGAACCCAAAACTTCGGCACTGAAAAACAAGCCAAGTGATCCCTCAAACACTTCGGCACCGAAACAAACCTCGGATCCAAAAATCCTCAACGCCGAAATCCTCGGCTCCGAAATAATCAGTACCAAAATCTTCCTCACCGAAAATTCTGGCCCCAAAAGAAAAAACTGCTCCTTCACCATCTAAGGAGCCTTGTTTGGATGTTCCGCTTGCCAACACGGACCCCAAACAAAAGGAACTTGTTATTAACCCTAAAACAGGACACCTTTATGCAAAGTTGCCAGCAAAAAGGAAGCCAGAATTCAAGGACACTTCTCATATCCCTCTAAAGAGAAAGAGTATGGGTAATAACACTTCTCCATCACCTCTTTCACCTTCTCTACCTATTGATCCTAATTTACTCATAACACCCACAAATTCCCCTCCGCCACAATCTCCAGATTATCAAGATGAGGATCAAGATGGGGACACACATGGGTATGTGCCACAAGACAATGCTCCAGACCCATGGGTGGACTAACACTGATCCCAATAATCACGATCCAAACCGATACCCCTCTAAGCCTTCTCCTCCAGATGATAATGTGGGGTTCATTGCGTTACTTAATAGAGCTGCACAGTACCATGGAGTACAGCTCCATAAGGAGCCTCTTGAGGAAGATTTTTTATTTGAGACACTAAGTGCATCACAAAAGACTATACATACACTACCTATGCTCAAAGGTATGTTAAAACATGCAGATGAGGTATTCAAAGATCCAGTGCGAGCTAGGGTCCTCACACCTAGAGTTGACAAAAAATATAAAGCTGCACCTACAGACCCAATTTACATCAGGGCTCGGGTTCTTTAATTCTTTAGTGGTATCAAATGCTCGCAAACGAGCTAATTCTCAATCAACAGGGGACGCCCCGCCTCCTAATAAAGAATCTAAATTAATAGATGCCTCAGGCAAAAGAGTAGCAGCGCAAGCAGCCAATCAATGGCGCATAGCTAATACACAAGCACTCTTAGCAAGGTATGACCGAGCTCATTATGATGAGCTTGAGAAGCTGATCCAATATCTGCCTGATGAGCATAAAGCTCATCCAGGAAGGGAAGCTTATTTCCAACACTTCAATCAGGTGTGCTCTAGACGAAGCAGATACTGCTTCACGGGCTACTCACACCAGAGTCCTACTTAGACGTCACGCATGGCTAAGGGTATCAGGATTTAAACAGGAGGTTCAAGCATCCATTTAAAATTTACCATTTAACAAGGTACACTTATTTAGCCCTGCAGTGGACACTTCATTAGATGGGATTCAATGGGAGCACTGCAGACACCATCCAACCGTGGTTCCTTTCGCCGCTCCTTTTACAGGGGAGGTTCAAAGACCATGCCTACTGACTGGTCCTCTACCTCATATAGAGCCAGTAGTCAATCACCCTCTACCAGAGGTTATTTTCGAGGTGGATTTCGGGGAAACAATGGCAAAGGAAGAGGGAAAGGTAATACACCCCGTACTTCCCCAGCCACAAATAAACAGTTACTTGTCTCCCCTTCCCCCCCGATCATTCAACACCTGTCGGGGGACGTCTCACTCAATTTCTCCCAGTTTGGAATACCATCACATCAGACAAATGGGTTTTTACAAATTATCCTGGAGCTTACCAACCACCCTCCAGACATTCCACCACGAAAACACAAACTATCTCCAGAACATATACACCTACTCAAACAAGAGGTCCAATCTCTTCTGGAAAAGTCAGCTATAGAGCCAGTCCCATTACAATATCAAGGGACAGGTGTATACACTTTACTTTCTAATTCCCAAAAAGGATGTTTCTCTCAGACCTATATTAGATCTCAGAGAATTAAACCTATACATTCATTCAGATCACTTCCATATGGTCACTATCCAACAGGTGCTTCCTCTGTTACAACAAGGCGAGTTTATGTCCACTCTGGACTTAAAGGACGCGCACTTCCATATTCCAATACATCCCGCTCATCGCAAATACCTCAGGTTTGTGGTAGCGGGACAACATTACCAATTCGAAGTGCTCCCATTCGGAGTCACCACTGCTCCCAGAGTATTCACCAAATGTCTTGCAGTAGTCGCTGCACATCTGCGAGGACAACATGTGCACGTCTTCCCATATCTAGATGACTGGCTCATCAAAGCCAGCACTCTCACAAAGTGCCTACAGCACATTCAAAGAACACTACACTTACTGAATGACCTCGGATTCACAGTAAATCTGTTAAAGTACCATCTTCAACCCTTCAAGACGCAAACATACTTGGGGGTCACTCTAGATACACAAAAAGCTCTAGCCTGTCCCAATCCAGCCAGAATCCACAATATTCAGGTTCTCATTACCAGCCGGGTATTCATGCAGCTACTAGGAATGATGACATCTTGCATCATGATAGTTCCGTATGCAAGACTTCAAATCCGTCCCCTTCAGGAATGTTTAGCACGTCAGTGGAATCGGTCTCAGGGTCGATTAACAGATCTAGTGTTGGTGTACAGCCGTACTCATCGCTCTCTGCAGTGGTGGAATCCACAGAACCTTTACAAAGAGCGGCCTTTTATCGACCCATTTCCACAGACCGTGCTAACAGACGCATCACTCAATGGTTGGGGAGCTCATCTCCAAACTCGCACGATTCAGGGATTGTGGAGTCAAAAGGAAAAGCAACTCCACATAAATCATCTAGAGCTGCTAGCAGTCTTTCTAGTGCTCAAAGCCTTCCAAACTCACCTTGTAGGCAAAGCTGTCCTAATATGCACAGACAACATGACAGCCATGTATTACATACAGAAACCAGGGGGAGGGGGTGGGACACTCCAACTGTCACACCTTGCACAAGCCATTTGGAGATGGGCCATTCATCAAAAAATGTACCTCCTAGCGGAACACCTCCCAGCAGTAAACAATCAGATCGCAGATCTGCTCAGCAGACAGAGACAACAAATCCACGAGTGTGAACTTCCCCCTCAAGTTCTCCTCCCGTTCTTTCAGATGTGGGGCTTCCCAGACATAGATCTGTTCGCCACACACCATAACGCAAAATGCCCAAACTTCGCCTCCAGGTATCCACACCCATTATCCAAAAGCAAATTCTCTATGGATGAACTGGTCAGGGATATTTGCCTATGCTTTTCCGCCTCTCCCACTCATTTCACTAGTGGTTCGGAAGCTCAGGCAAACATCCCTCACATTAATCCTGGTAGCTCCTACTTGGGCCCGTCAGCCCTGGTTCACTACCCTGTTGGAACTCTCAGTAGGTCCTCATCAAAAACTACATCTCACATCCAGTCTCCTCACGCAGAGCCATGGAGAGATCAGACATCCAGATCCCATACCTCTCAACCTTGCGATCTGGCACCTGAAGTCATAGAGTTTGGTTATCTGAATCTTCCACCAGACTGAATGAATATCATTAAAGAGGCCAGAAGACCTACTCCAAGAGCTTGCTATGCAGCAAAATGGAAGCGGTTTGTTATTTATTGTAATAACCATATCAACCGCTTGGTACTTCCGTTCAAAATATCATTTGCTATTTACTACATTTACAACACTCAAATTTAGCATACACATCTATACGCTTACCTTTCGCTGCAATAGCCGCTTATCTTCAAAATAGACATCTGTCCCTTTTCAGAGTGCCTGTTATTAAAGCTTTCATGGAAGGACTTAAAAAGTTATTCCTCCCACACTTCCACCTGCCCCAGTGTGGAATCTTAATATTGTCCTTACCAGACTAATGGGTACACCCTTAGAGCCATTGCATAAATGTGAACTGCAATTTCTCACTTGGAAAGTTGCTTTCCTTATTGCTATCACATCACTGAGGAGAGTGGGTGAGCTTCAGGCATTAACCATAGAACCATTTTTACAAGTACACCAAAACAAAGTGGTTCTTCGCACTAACCCTAAATTTCTACCTAAAGTTGTTTCTTCCTTCCACATCAATCTTTTGAGTTGCCTGTGTTCTTTCCTCAACCAGATTCTGTGGCAGAACGTGCTCTACACACCTTGGATGTTCAAAGAGCATTACTCTATTACATAGAAAGGACAAAACCTTTTCGTAAAACAAAACAACTTTGTCGCTTTTGCTCCACCTCACAAAGGCAATCCCATTTCTAAATCAGGTATTGCACGATGGATAGTTAAATGCATTCAAACTTGCTATGCAAAAGCAAAAATAATTTTACCAATTCCCCCTAGGGCGCATTCCGCCCGCAAACTAGGGGCTTCTATGGCTTTCTTACGAAACATTCTCATAGCTGACATCTGTAAAGCTGCAACATGGTCTACACCACACACATTTACAAAGCACTATTGTGTAGATGTTAGCTAGACAACAAGCTAATGTAGGCCAGGCAGTTCTACGTACACTATTTCATACGACTGCAACAGCTACAGGTTAGCCACCGCTTTGGGAGATTACTGCTGTATAGTCTATGCAAAGCATGTGATCTACAGCTCACATGCCTCGAATGGAAAATGCTACTTACCCAGTATGCATCTGTTCTTGGCATGTAGAGCTGTAGATTCACATGCGCCCTCCCACCTCCCTGGGTATCTGTACCTGTTCCAGTACTATCTTACTTAGATACATACACATGGACATCTCTATTCTACTCTTACTAACTCCATTCTCACCCTCTGCGGGAAAACAATCTAACAATGGAGTTGATGCCCATGTGCACTATCACCGAAAGGGAGTCACCTACCTCGTGACTGGAAAAGACTTCTTCGAACAAAAACTAACTGCAAACATCCGGACCCAACACTAGATGGCAGACTTATGCAAAGCATGTGAATCTACAGCTCTACATGCCAAGAACAGATGCATACTGGGTAAGTAGCATTTTCCTTCCCGCCTGTCTTCCTGTCGAAAAGGGGGTGAGACGGGAAGGGGGCCTGCTCTTGATAGCAGGAGAGGCTGGGGGTCTCGTTGGAAAGGCGGCAAGGCCTTTGAAGCTCCCCTGCCACAGATGACTCTTCCTGACCTGGGGTAGTGTGAACACCTCCGCCCAGGAAATGCTTTGTTTGTGGGCTCAGGGAGCGAAGGCTCCCACCCCAGGGGTCTAGAAACTTGTCTTGTGGTGGCAGGCTGGTGTTTACCAGTCAGGGAGTCACGCGGTCCTCTGCCTTGACCTAAGGCACACTTTGGCCTAATATTAGGGGTTAGAAATATCAGTAATTTATGGAGGCTACCATCACAGCTGATATTAAAAAGATCTCCACTAAAGAGCCCTCTCGCGGGGCCCGTGAGGCCCCCACGAGGAGCAAAAAGCCAAATGATGAAGCATGACAACTACATGGTTGTGTGAGGGCAATACTTCCAAATAAGGAAGATCCCCCTCAGAGCGATCTACTTCAACTGTTTTTCCTCCCTTTTTCACATAGGAACAATTACCCTGATTGATTAGATATAAGAATGGACTTACTCTGTAGGGGTACAGTGCTCATGCAACTGTAACCTCACCAGTGGTATATTCAGACCCCCCCCCCAGTATATTTCGGCATGGATTAGCAAATTTTGCGGCACAAATGAGGAAATTTAGCAGCACAAATATGGAAATTTAGCAACATTTTTGCGACACTTTATTTTACTCAAAATTCATTTTCAGCCTTAAATCAATGGAAACTGTTTTAGCAGAGTATTCCACTTTGAAATAGGCATGTTTAAAGTTCTGCAGCTCTACGGAAGCACAGCTCCAATCCTAACCTCGTGAGAGGGGGCCCGGTTTCTAGCAACCATATACGCACCCCAGCCGAGGCACTGCTGCTTCCTGGACCCATGAGGCATGACGCCTCTTCCTCAGGCGCCCTAGGGCGCAGGATCGTAGTGGGTGGAGGTGCTTTGCCACGGCTAATGTAAGCATGTCAAATATTGCTCCTTGCAGATCAGTGGCATGGTGGTGGGTGTAAGCCCTTTTACAATACAGCCCCCACCTCAATGTGACTTACAGGTGATGTGTGTGCAGTCTACATCCCAAATATGAGACTATTCCAACCACAACTCCTCTGCGAGCAACCCCCCTCCCCAGACTTTTGGCACAGAGATCTTTTTGTTACTTGCAGCTTTTACCTTGTAATCTTTGAAATACAGGCTAATGCCTTCCAGTATGGATGATAGGGGACTCTTACACCTTGTAACCCTTTTTTTCATATACATTTGAGTCACATGCGTATGATGTATTGTCTGTTACTATGTGGGTGTGATGAAAAGCACTCCAACATCCTGCATTAGAAAGAATAGCGCGATAAAAGAATAAAAAAAGTCTAAATGCTTTTTAAATTGTTGTGTAATTAGTCATACAGATCCCCCCCTCATTTCGTGTATGGAGGTAACTAGTCAACTACTACATATGACAGTATCCAAGAGCATATGTTAGAAACCGGCGGCCTTACCTACCTGAACATAGTGGGGCACACATGCCTATTTGCACGTATTTGAAGGAGGCCCACTGAAATGAAATACTTACCTAGGAGCACACAATTTGGTCAAAGGGGATAGCCCAGATTTCTGGTTTCACAGTGTGCAATTCGGCCACTAGATGGGTTTTACATGAAAGGACACTGCTTTGTCTGTAATTTAATTTTTGGTCATAAGGTTACAGCCTGAGTGGCAGGCAGAAGCCACAAGAGTTTTGCAATATCCCTACAATGTATGACATGGAGTACTTTATCCCATATATATCAGCCCATATCGCCACAGTAGCAACAGGAGCAGCCTCAGTCAAACCAATTACTTTCAAGAGAATAAAATGCCAAGTACCAAAGCTTAGAGAGTCTCTCCAGATGTTAGCATTTACCACAGAAAACTTTACAAAACCAATATGCAACAGATTAACAAGTACTTATGGCACCTGACACGCAAATAAAGCAGTCCACCAGAGACAAAATAGAATCCTCAAAATGGAAAACCAATGTATGAATGGTAAAGGTGAAAAACAATAACAGCTTCATCAAAATCATGTTAAATGTAATGTCTCACAACAAGACAGTGGTTTTGTTAAGCCAATAGCATCAATGCTCCGACATAAACATATCACAAGGGAGAAAAGTTTGTGCCGCTTAGCAAACGACAGCTGACCAAGATTAGCAATTCCCACATCACCACCATCAGCACTCTACCCAAACGAGAATCCGCCTCTCCAAATCTGGGCAATCATTCCAGAGAAAGGGTAAATGTCTCTTTTCCATTAACTCTGCACCCATAAAGAGCCGCATGCTCTGCATCTTTTTTAACGCCACTCAAAACTCAAGCACTTACAATTAACATGCTGAAAGTTTAAACATCCCTTGTGCGTAACACTGGCAAACATCTTGCATTTATAATAGCTTTGGCAAGACAACAATATATACTATCGCTGACGGTACAAAGTCAAAACCTACTTGTTTTTGAGGTGCTAAACATAACTTCTTTTCACGTACATGCAAACCATGACTGATTAGGGCTGGTTACGTTCGAGGCGAACAACAACGTAATAAGCAATTCTACACTGCACGCTGGCCGGCACAGTTCAGAATGGGTTGGCGTCTGTTGTTGCATAGAGGGGTATTCGCTTTGCATAATTTTAAGAGCATTTTGTGACACCACCAACTGTACATTGAACGGCAAAAATATCCCAACCTGCAGAAAGATTTATATAAAAAGCGGGAGAAAGAGCAGCAGGAGCTGCCTTAAAATAAAACATTCCTCACCTCTCGTCTTATAGCTGCCAATGTGACGTGACTAAAAACATAACCTGCATGCTAATTGAGGAGCAGGCTTGCCACACGCACAGCCAGAGACTGGTTGCGTTGACTCTGCTTGTCGCAGTGTGGCCGGGAGTGTAGGAAGCAGCTATTTTACGGCTGTACGGAGACATGTAGTGACGTGTTTCAGTACAACCAATAGGAAGCCACCATTTTTTTTTTATGCCTGCCGGGAGACCTTTTATTGCGGGCAAAATAGTTAATATCGCGGCCATCGCGCTAGTCCGCTGATTTTGCGATTTTTTTCGTGAATCGCGAAATGCTGGAGGGTCAGTATTGTGCACCCAGCTAGTGGGGTGTCTTACCTATACCATAGGCAGTGGGTTACAGGCATGGCACACAGGTACTTTTCTCTGCACCAAAACACGCAGCCTGCTAAGGCAGTCTGTGTGTTAAGTACAGGACCTCTAAGGGTGCCACAATATGTGCTGCAGCCCTTAGAGGCCTTCCCTGGTCACAGTGCCCTTTGAACCCAAGGTACCTTTTAGAAGGTATTTGCATGTGGCCAGAGACGTGCCAATTGGGGGTACAAAGGTACAGTTTTGGGAAAGAATACAGGCCCTGGGAACCTGATTGGCAGGAACTCGGGGCACATCAAGGCAAAGTGCATCAGAAATCTGGCAAAAAGTGGGGGGTTATGCAACAGAAACCCACTTTCCTACAGCCTCTTCTTCCCTTTCTTTCGTTACCCACTCCGGCGGGTGAAAGTATTTCCAATTACTTGGAAGAGTTGCGTTCCATCACTAAAGACGCATGTGTAATCAATATTATAAAGAATGGTTACTTTCTCACATTCATCCATCTTCTAACTAAACTACTAAAAACATCCAATCCACATTTGTAGAAAGCTTTAAATAAGAAGTAAATGTTCTTCTACAAAATCAATCGGTGGAGCCTGTACCTCTTTCCCAAAAAGGACTGGGCATTTATTCCTGTTACTTTGTGGCCAGAAAGGAGAGGTTCAAAGATTGAATTAAGGCCCATCCTAGATATGAAAGTCAAAAACAAATGGATGCAAAGAGAGAAATTCAGAAGCTAATCCTCACACCAAATACCCATAGATCCATCAAGGTGATTGGCTATGCTTCATAGATCTTCAGGATGCATACTTTCATATACAGATAACCAGGAAGCACCTCTGATTCCTGTTTGGAAACGACCACTACCAGTATAAAGTGCTTACTTTTGGCCTTAAATCAGCCAGGAGAACCTTTAAAAGCAAAAGTGTATTCTTTGGAGGAGAGACTGTTGTCCATAACTCTGAAATGTCAATCTCAAATGAAAGCCTTCCACCCAACATCGAGACGTTCTCTCTACTAGGCTCGATGACGTCCTGCATCTTTCGGACTCTGATCGCCTGCCTCGACACGAGACCGCTACAAGAGTGTCTGGAAGACTTGTTGAGCCTATATTTGGGCGTTTGACAAGACGAGCACCCTTTCCCTCAAAGCAAAGCAATCTCTAAAATGGTGGTGTCAATCGAAAAATCCCCTCTCAATCGGCTTTCACCAGTAGGTCCCAACACTGATGCCTCCCTTTCAAGTTGGGATGCACACATGGATCGCTTGAATATACAGAGAACATGGTCGGCATATGAAATTGCATACCACATCAACCTACTGGGACTGAGAACTGTTCACTTGGCTCTGAACAATTAAAGAGGAACGATGTCCAAAGCCTAATCAATAGAAGCTAAAACCATCTGGGATTGGTGCCAGCCAAAAACCTGAGGATCACTACAGCTCATCTTCTAGGCGTTCAGAACATTCAAGCGCACTCCCTCAGATTTATTCAAGAAAATCACTAATGGGTCCTCGAGGATTTAGTCTTTCACAACGTCTTCTGTGCCTGGGGTTTTCCGCATATAAATTTCTTCACTACCACAGAGAACAAAAAAATGCCCAGACTTCACCTCCAGGTTCCATTAACCAAGGACGAAGGAGAATTCCTATCGACTGACTGGTCTGGCAGATTTCTCTACGCCTTTTCACCTATACAGCTGGTTGCAGCAGTGACCATCAAGCTGTCTTACTTGAAAGCCAGAATGATTTTAAGAGCTCCGCGGTGGCCACACAGTGGCGAGTGGTAGTTCACAGACCTGCTCACAAGTCAGAATGACTACACGTGGTTGCCATGCAGACTTGAGTTTGGCAGTCTGGCTACTGTACTTGTTAAATATGGACACCTGAACCTTCCACAAGGCTGTTTGGACATTCTAAAAGAGGCTAAGAATCCATCTACAAGAGCCTCTCACCCTTTCAATTGGATGAGATTTGTGTTTGGTGTCCTGACAAGAACTTTGATCCAACCACCTGCCAAAAGGAACCTTTTTGTTCGAGGCATATGAGCTGTAGATCGTATACTTGTGCATAGATAGCTATCTGGTGTTGGGCTCGGATGTTTGCACTTGTTTTTGTTTTGGAAGAAGTCTTTGTAGTCACGAGGTAGGTGACTCCTCCTTAGGACGATAGTGCGCATGGGCATCGACTCCATCTGCAGATTGTTTTTTTCCGCCATCGGGTTCGGATGTGATTTGTTGCGCTCCGGTGTCGTTCTCGAACCCCCTTCGACACGCAATCCCTCACCACTCGACGGTATTGTCTCGATCGCGTTTCCTTTTCGGGAAATATAAAATCCTCGACCTCGATCTTCGACGCGGGCCGTTGGGCCTAACCGCGCCGACCACGCCAGCAGTCAATGGAAAGGACTCCTTTAAAAAAATTTAAAAAATGCCCCGGGTGTGGTGCTAAGTTCCCACACACGGACTTACACGAGGTTTGTAACCGCTGCCTCTCCCCGGAGCACGAAGACCAGAACTGCGAGGCCTGTGCATCATTCAGGTCGAAGAAAACACTCCGTGACCGCCTGGCTCAACGTCACGAAATGTCTTGCGGAAGCAGCTCGATTCCGGACATCTTTGGAGCAGATCCCAATCTCCAGCCAGAGCAACACGCTGATGAAGGAGACCTCTCCGTCTCCGAAGCAGACGACTCCGACGTCGAAGACGAGACAGTCACCCTGGCTCAGCGGTCCGTGAGTACCAAAACCCCTCTCCCAACCAAAACCAAACCTAAGGCTCCGGTAACACCTTCGCCCTCGGGCTCCGGTCAACACCGGCAACACATTTCACACGCCCTGCCCTCGGGCCCGGCTATGAAACCAAAAGAAAAGCCTTCCGGCTCGGGATCGAGCCAACCCCATTCCGGTGCCGAAAAATCACCTTCGACACAAGTCCAAAACTAAAGAGTTGCCACGCCCTTCTTCCTAGGCACCGAAAACAGCCTCGACGCAGAAGCCCTCGGCGTCGAAACAAACAAAGGACAAGCATTCGGAGCCGAACAAACCTCCGGAGCCTAAAAAAGTCTTGGAGCCACAAACTCCTATACCAAAAGCTAAGGAGTCCAAGACCCCACAAAAAGCTTCAGAGACACGGTCTAAACAACGTTCTGACCCTAAGTCTTCGGCACCGAAAAAGGACATTGTACCCACACAACAGCCTCTACCAGATTTTTCGGATCCAAAACAAAAAAGTCTCTACATTGACCCGGAAACTGGCAAAGTTGTCGCCAAGCCTCCTAAAAAGAGAAAATTGGACACTTCAGAAGACCCTGAAATACCCATAAAGCGGAAGGAGATGGGCACTAATACTTCTCCACCTCTCTCCTTCTCCAGCTGATCCAAATCTGCTAATTTCTCCAGCACACTCCCCACAACATACATTTTCACCTCAACCACAGGATGATGAAGATGATTATACTGATCAGGGTGGGGATGGAGAATCCAGATAAGGATGATGACGCACATACCATTCCACACAATACAGATCCTTGGGATGATTACAACACAGATCCCGACCCACACAATGACCCGGACCTCTATCCCTCTAGACCATCACCACCAGATGACAATGTTGGGTTTGCGCAACTAATTAATAGAGCTGCTCAATACCACGGGGTACAATTACACTCTGACCCTTTAGAGGAAGACTTTTTGTTGGAAACATTTGCACCCACACAAGTCCACGCACACCCTGCCAATGTTAAAAGGCATGCTAAAACATGCACCAGACGTTTTTAAGGACCCCGTCAGAGCCAGGATTCTTAACACCAGGGTAGACAAAAAATATAAGGCAGCTCCCAATGACCCAGTGTACATTAAAGGTCAGGTCCCTTTAGATTCTCTTGTGGTGTCTAATGCACGCAAGAGGGCAAATTCACAAGGAACAGACGACACCCCTCCTCCTGATAAGGAATCCAAACTCAGACGCATGTGGAAAACGTGTCGCGTCACAGGCGGCAAATCATTGGCGGATTGCCAATGCCCAAGCTTTGTTGGCCAGATATGACAGAGCTCACTATGATGAGCTTGAAAAGCTTATGCAACATCTTCCTGACCGATATAAAGACAAAGCTAATGACCTTATACAGGAGGGAAAATTAATAACAAATACATCTATCAAATGTGCGCTTGATGCGGCTGATACGGCGTCTCGTGCTATTAATACCAGCGTTTTGCTACGCAGGCACGCTTGGCTCCGAATCTCTGGATTCAAGCAGGAAGTGCAGTTTGCTTTTCTTAATCAGCCTCTTGACCAAGAGCATCTTTTTGGGCCCACAGTCGATGCATCTTTAGAGAAGATGAAAAAGGATACGGACACTGCCAAGTCCATGGGGGCCTTGCAATTACCTTCCCCTAGAGGTTCATTTTGTCGCTCCTTTTTCAGGGCTGGCTCCAAAACTATTGGCTCGGAGCATCCCTCTTCTTCCTATAAAAGCCCCAATCAAACTAATTCCTCCAGAGGATACTTTCGTGGAGGGTACAGAGGCAACAATGGTTTTGGAGTATAGACGTCTTCTAGATTCACACACTGTGCATATTCTGCCATCTAGTGGTTGGATTCGGAAAGTGATTTGCCTTTTTTTTTTTTTTTGGATGGTTGTGAAACCCGACCCCCCTGGTCAGGCTACAACCCCCTTTGTGTGTGTGCAAGCTCTCAGATTATTTTTTCCGCCATGGAGATCGGAGGTGCACTTAAGACGTCTGAGAAAACACAGCAGCAGACGCAGGCAATAAGAAAGACCCACCAGAAACTATGGAGAGAGGGAGAAGGTTGCATGAGGGGAAACATTTTCGAGCAAACAAGCCTTTTTTGGCGCTGCTCAATTGTTCCTCATGCACCACAGCAAGTACAGTTTTTTCGCAGGCAGAAAGAATTCTCCAGGTATTTGGAGGGGTTTCTGCAAGGAGCTGATGGTTCATCCGAAAACAAGGTAAGAATTTGCTCCTTTATATATTATATATGAGCAAAGGACGGATGAATGGCCACAGGTACTAGCATGAAAACTTAACATAAAGCAGCACAGCCGCTTTTTTCATTACAAGATTGGGAAAATCCAACACATCTACCATGCGGCGCCTAAGGCAATGTGTCAATATGCTGTTTAGACACTACGAGTGTGTCTTTAAGTTATTTGAAACGTATTTCTTCATAGTTTCGCACTACGGTGAAAACGCGCAACACTTCTATTGTGTTGTGCCTCTGGCAGTGGGTCAATGCGCTGTTTTTTACACTACATGTGTGTTTCTTTAAGTTGTTCAAACAGATTTTTCATATTTTGTACTACGTTGAAAACGCACAGCACGTCTACCATGCTGTGCTTCCTGGCAATGGGTCAATGTGCTATTTATACAATACTTGTGTGTTCGTTCAGTTATTTGAAACCTACTATCATAGTTATTTTGTACTACGCTTGAAACGCACAACAGTGCCTCTTCCAGACGCAACAAGTCTAGGAACAAATTATGCCCGAATCTTCTTTCCGCTCCTAACCTGGCTAGGGCTCAAATGCGCACTATGCTTACAAGGGTAACAAGCATTTACAATGCAATAGGTCTCGCAATGACATTGTTTTGAGCTATTGGCTTTGTAAATGTTTTTTTTTTTCCTCTCTTCGTGAAGCATTAATCAAATGGTGGAATGCAAAATGGCAATAGCTCACTTTGTTGTAACTGCGAAATCTATTGCATTGCATTTGTACTTCAATTTTCAGTAATTGAATCACTTGGGTCCAGAAAAACATTTTAGTGCTCTTTCTTCTTATAATTACTGTTTAAAGTGTGTACATAGAAGGGGAAAGACTTGAGTCTTTTGGCGATTTTGCCCACTTTTGCACTGGCTGGGACTTTAAAAACCAGTCATGCCGAAAAATATTAAAACATTCATATTTCACTCACAGGATTGTATTGGCTCACACAACATATGCCAACGTTTGGAAAGAGGGAGATTTAACAAAAAATATCGGGGAAAGTTATTTCCCCATTGACTTATATTGAAGTGGAGGCAGTGTTAGGTGGGCACAGCTGAAATAAAGCAGTTTTCCGGAGTCTCACACTTGAATTACGCGTGATGGCATATACCTCACAAATTTACCTTTTAAGCAATAAATGGCTTTATTTTACTGTTCTCCTGTGTAAAACTTATTTCGCTTAATTATAAGTAAAAGGAGAACATGTTAAAGATCTCCGTGTTATATGTCGCCAAATGTTGACATCAACTCTCCGCATACTTGCTGTGTTTGCCATTGTCCCTCACCGGGGGGGTGGGGGGTTGGAAATAATGTGCTTACCTATGCAATAACTCTTCCTTTCCTCAGCCGCAGTTCCTGAGCAGGAATGTGAAACGGCGACGGTCCCCACTCCTTGGCTGCAGTATGATACACCAGCCCCCGACGCATCTTTCCCATCTGGTGCAGGCTGCGTATTCATTACAGACCACGTCGGGTCTGTGGACAAACTCTCTGTAAGGGGAGATCCTCGTCTCAGACCTCCCGTGCTTTGTTTCTGGACAGGAAAGGTTTTGGAGGCTATCATGATAAACTGCGGCGGCAGCAGCTCATCCCCACAACCCATGTTTTTCTTAGAGCGTTGTATTGTTCTTGTTCTTATCAAATGCCTTGCGCAGTGGGCCGAACACAACTGACTGCTCCAAAGTTTGATTGTGAATGAAATGGGAAAATAGCTGTACCCACCTGTGCTGTATTTGTGTAGCGTTTGTTTTTCATTTGTGAGGATTGTACAACATGTCTGCCTGCTAATGTTACCTGTGCACCCTCACCAGGAGTAATAAAAGCTTGTTGTGCTGAGTGCATCTGCATATAAGGGTTCTTTCATGTTGTATTTTACATTAGTGAATGTTAAGAATGAAGGGTCCTCACCAGAACTCAAGTGGGTCTACCCCATCCCGCATCCCCTTGACATAAAGCACAGTAACGCGGACTGGTGACTGGGGCAGTTATTAACTTCTGTAAAGTGAGTGTGACATGGACTCTGCCAGGCAGGAGTAAGTCTCTTCTCACAAGAGCTGGGCTGGGACGGGACAACGATAGGGACTCTTCACTGCGCACTGCAGTGATAAACAGTTCAATGTGTGTTTATTAGTACAGTTTTCACAAATAACCCCGCCCTGGTCCACACGTGTTTTTATGAAGAGAATATGTAACACGCATAGACATAAAATGTATATTTTATTTTACACAGGAGCCCGTGCAATCCTTCAGCGTCCCTGGCGAGGTCATGACCCCACGGGGACCTGACACTAGTCCGACATAAACAAGTGCTGAGGGGCAGTTCAAGACACAGGAACCCTCTGTTAGGCAGCATGAAGCAGCCCCCCACTTCCCCCCCCGAAAAACAAATAGAGGCAGTGCCCAGACACCTCACAAATACAGAGACAGCACTGGCGCACGTGGCATAGACGCCCCCACACCCCACAAACACAGAGGCAGTACAGGTGGACATGGCATCGCCCCCCACAACCTCTTGAAAAACAAATACAGAGACCGCACTGGCGCACGTGGCATAAACACACTCAGGCATACAGACACACACACTGGCACACAGACATACGCACTCTGACAGACACACAGTGGCCACAGTTGCGCGCAACCACGAACATATATAAACAACCATACAGGAAGACACATACACAAAAACAAACGCGCGCACACAGATGGGAACACAGGCAGACACAATCAAGGCGAGCATACTGATGGAGACACACACGGATGGGCACACAGACAGACACAAAGAAGGAGGACACATTGATAGAGACACACAATGAAGGCGGACACACTGATGGAGACACACACACACACACACACACACACACACACACACACACACACACACACACACACACACACACACGCAGACACACCAAGACACAGGCATAAACAATAAAGGCAGACACACTGTTCGAGAGACACACACACACACACACACAGAGACACACAGGCATACACAATGAAGGCGGACACACTGATAGAGACGCACACGGATGGCACACAGACCGACACAATCAAGACTGATTTGCATATGGCTGGGTGTAAACTGGAATGGCATGGGGAGCAAACAAATGGTGGGTTTTGGCCCAGATCTCTGTACTGGGGTGAATGTATGACATTGTTCAGCATTCTGTCCATTTGTTCTTTTTGCATTGGACACTGATGAGACCCACAGAGATGGACACACAGGCAGACACAACGAAGGCCGACACACTTATAGAGGGACTCACACAGAGAAGGGCACACAGACATACAATGATACACACACACACACACACACCCCCCCACCCCGGCAGGAAACTGGGAGTCCAGTGGGGTAAATCCTTCCACCGCCGTGCACAGGTAGCTCCTAGAAGGCAAACACTGCCTCACTGAGACAGCCCGGTCTACCTCTTAAAGGCGCAGGACGTAGAGGGAAGACAACTTCAGAGAATGTGTGTTAAGGCTCACAAAACCAGCACAACACGTACATCCGGAAACAGCTCAGTAAGGCTCCCAGACCAATTTAGTCAAATCAAAACCATGGCAGAGACATAGATACAGACGCACAGGCACACACACAATAACAGACACACAAATACAAACACACACTCACACAAAGATGCATACAATGACAGAGAAACATCTGGATGGACACATCACACAACGATAGACGGGTACAGAAACATACACACAATGACACACGGATAAAGACGTGCACAAGGGCACACAGACATCCGCACCATGACAAAGTGACACACAGACACAGGCGCGTAAACACACACACTGCCATTCGTCTATATCGTGGGTAAAATGACATTTCTAGCCTGACTGAGGGATGTAAGCAAGACCTGTCCGCTCCAGGAATGTTGTGGTGTGTAGAGGTGTGCGGTGGGTATGGCAGGGGGTATCTAACCCCTCCCCCCACCACCAACCCCCAAGCCTATCCAGCCACGACGTGTAATATCCTCGCGGGCTGGTGAAGTGCCCTCGCAGCGCCGGCCTGAGGAGGGTTTTTGGAAGCGGGTACAAAGTCAGGGTGGGAGGGGAAGGCAGAAAGTGAAGGGGAAGCAGAACGGGGCGGAGGGAAGCGAGCTTCGGTCCGCTGTGTGTGTAAAAGTGAAGCCTCTTTATTGTGAGAGTAAAAAGTCTTCTGGTGGAGGGCTGTGCGTAGGGAAGGAGTAAGGGAGCAGTAAGGGAGCGCTGCTGGGAGGGGAGCAGAGGGGGGTGCAGGCAGGTGGGACAGTCAGCATGCTGAGAGTGAGTAGAGAACAGTCTCGGAACTGGACGGCAGCAGAAGGGGAGGGGGTAGCAGAAATAAAGAGCAGGCTGCATTACAGGTAGAAGGGGGAGACTCGGGCTGCAGTCCGGGAGGGGCAGAAGAAACCGAGAGAATGCCTGAGGGGCCAGGATATAGGGGCAGAGCCGGGCTCCTGACGCTCCATGGCTTGTCAGTGAGGTACAGCTGGAGTCGAAGTATTTCAGGGCCTCATGGCTGACCACAGAGCTCGAATGGGAAGTAAAGCAGGGCCTCTCAGCTGGGGATAAACCTGGAATGGAAGTGTGCACGGCCTCTCAGGTGATCGGGAAGCAATGCAGAGCCTTTCCGCAGGAGGACGACCTGGAAAGGGAAGTGGTGCAGGGCCTCTCAGAGAGGGGACAGAGGGCGGTGGTCTGCAACTCCGTGGAAAGCTCGGGGTCCTAAATACCCCCAGAGACCGAGAGGCGGAGGTCGTTAAGTTTCAGGCACAGCAAAAACAACAAGCACGGAATCGAAACCTGTGGTCGCGCACACCACAGAGGAGCCGAACGCGGGAATCGAAACCAGTGGTGCGCGCGCACCACAGAGGAGCGGGGGTGCGAGGGAGCCGGTCTGTGCCGCGCACTGATGCGTGTCCTAGACACGGACGGGAATGGGCGGAGCAAAGGCTGGACATGCGCCCGCCTTTGCCCAATTGCGTGCCGTTTAAAAAAAAAAAAAAAAAAAAGCACGCTACAGCCAATGCCAGCCTGCGAAAGCAAAACCACACGCACAAGCGTGTGGTTAGCTTTCTGAAGCCCATACAAGAGGTCTCGCGCTGGGCGAGCAGTTCTGCGCACTGCAACGCTAGGCGCGAGACTTAAAAATAAGCAAAGGAATACAGGGGTATTTTTTATTTACTTGTAACAGGATTTAAAGTATATTTTGAACAATATCCAGGCTTTCACAGGAGGATTAACTCCCAAAAATGTTTTTCCATATCAACGGAGAAAACAGGCAATACGCCATCAGAAATTATTAGGACTCCCAGAAATACAAGCCTTTTTTGTTCATCACAAACAGTAAATATCTGAGCTCCACACCAGAAGCAGCTCATGTCTGCAAAAGGTTTCTAAGCAAATGGACCGAGGGGTCATAAAACACCCGTCCCCCACTCCACTTCAAAAGCAAACCCAAGGAATGCTTCTGGTCGAGCAAAGGGAGCCCCATAAAACTTGTGCTTATCTCAAGGAAGCACATTCCTTAAACACTCGCAAAAAAACAGGCAGAAGAGTGAGGCCCCAGCAACAACACAGGTCGTTCGTTAGCTATTACCAGGGTTCTCATACATATTAAAACACGCACTAACAAGGGGGAAAAATGCAACAGTTTGCATTCTCTATAGCCGTCCAAACATACAATTTCAATGCACAGCATTTAATGTTTATAAAGCAGCAGTTCAGAACTATCCTATCCTGGTGCCTCAAACACGCACTAACACGTGGGACAATGCTACATTTACCATTTCGCCTTGGTAAAAACCAAAAAGGGTACAAAACAAGTACAATATTTATGAAAGCGACTTATTTTTCATCAGATCGCAAAATATTTATTCCCAGCTGATGCTATATAACACAGCATAAATAACACAGCATAAATAACACAGCATAAATAACACACGATTACTGGTACTATTTCGATATTTACCAGTTATTACGGAAACTTCACCAAATTTTATAAACTTGTTGCAACATGCAGGCAAGGCAACAGGCAAGATAACAGAGGGACCTCGTACTACAAGGTATAAATACATGCAGTATTGCAACATTACCTGCTTAGCCTCTACAAACTCTAATGTTGCAATGGGAGGTTAACAATATATGTTAACCTGCTCCTACCAACAAAACCAGGTACACTGGATCAAGAACAAATACAATTTGGCTCATACACAAAAGCACATGGCCTAGGCCCACATATAGTCAAGGGCATAGGGGCATGTACTTTTTTCCTCTCAAAATTACCCCCATCAAGGGCGGGGTAATAAAAAATGGGGGTTTATAATTATTCTGCACCCAAAATAAGGAAAAATTTCATCATTCCAGATCAAATATTTGGATACATCCCCAAAAAACTATGCACAATAAATTATCCCATCACGGTATAGTTATATATATTTATATGCATATGTGTGCATATTATATATATCTGAAAGAGACACGTTAGTGACAGATTCCTTACCTTAGAATATCCCCAGGCGTCAGGCTGGATCCGGAAAGTTTTTTGCGTAGCAGTACCCTTGCGCGTCGGTAGGCGGCGTCGTGCGGCTCCGCGTCCGTCGTCGGCGTCGTGATCGCCGGGATGACGTCGCGGGCAGTACTTAGGCGCCGCCCCTGCGCGCTGACGTCAGTTCTTCTTTTCCGCGCCAGTAAGCGCAGATCCGGGAAGAGCAGTGCCCTAGTCACTTTTTGACTATCTTTTTGTGAAATTTTTCACTGTTCTCTTACAACGAGTCTTCACGACTCCTAAGGTGTCGTAGGGATGCCCGGCTTTAAGCCCTGCGAGGAATGTGGTCGTATGATGTCCATCACGGACCCCACCTCGAGTGTCTCTTCTGCCTCGGCCGAGGCCACGACACGAAGTCGTGCCCTGACTGCCGGAAACTTCATCCGAAGGCTTTGCGAGAGCGGTCTCGAAAGCTCCTTGAAGTCCGGCAGTCGGCTCCGCGCCGCAGCAAGCCCCGGTCCCGGGAGAGGTCGAGGGGCCGGACGCGGAGTCCCCGCCGTTCGTCGGAATCCAAGTCTTCGCGCTCCTCCGGTAAGTCGAAGCACAAGAAGTCTAAGCGGCGTCATCGCTCTAAGACTTCGCCTCGCCGGTCGCGCGACTCGGCTGAGGTCCCTGTCGGCACCGTCCCCGCCCCGCGGCCCCGGACGTGCCTGTCGAGTTGCCCCCGCATTACCCGTCCTTCCCGGGTTCGGGGCGACTCCGGCCGAGCACAGAAATTCCTGT
The DNA here is from genome assembly GCA_963921515.1 of Calotriton arnoldi. Lineage (NCBI taxonomy): Eukaryota > Metazoa > Chordata > Amphibia > Caudata > Salamandridae > Calotriton > Calotriton arnoldi. Next base: position 2,531,240 of record CAWUFW010001068.1, on the reverse strand, counting down.
CGGCCATGGCCCGCCTCTTCGGGCCTCAAGGTCCCTCCGTGCGCCTTCGGGCCCCGCGGGCCCAGATGGGGTTGCTCCGGCGTCGCCGTCGACTCCGGTCCCGGCGTCGCCTGTCCCACCAGCCTTCGTCCCGGCCTCGGCTCCGGCCCCGGCCTCGACCCCGGTTCCGGTGGTGCCGCAACCTCCATCGACGCCGGTTGACCTAACCACGCCTCCGCCGACGCCGATGTCCCCGGTGCCGTTTCCGACGCCGTCCGAGGCTCCGGGCGGCGTCGCTTCCCGGTTCTCCCCGGGTCCGGACATGGAGCCGGACCGGCGCCGCCCGACGCCGGTTCCGGCGCCGATGAGGCCTTGGGTCCCTTATGTCCCTCCTCCTCCATCTTTTCAACCTGAGGAGGACCAGGAGAGCTGGGAGGGGTCTGACGACCCTCTCACACAACAGTGCGAGTTTGACCCGGACTGGGTTGAGGAACTTGGGGATGCCAGTGGGCTGGATACCTCCCCGACTCTGGCATGCTGTCTCCTCCCGTGGCAACGGAGGAGGGGCTAATTTTGCAACGGTGTTGCGTAGAGCTGCTGGAGCCTTAAATCTCCAGTTGCCTACAGTGGCCGTCAGGACTAACCTCCTGACTGAAGTGCTTCAGCCGGCGGCCTCCTCTTCGGAGCCTGTGCTGCCGTTCAACGATGCACTCACTGACGTTCTTTTGGGTGCCTGGTCCAAACCCACCACAGGGGCTCCTGTGGATAGAAACGTGGCCCGACGCCATCGCCCGGCTCCGGGCGACCCCTGTTTCTCTCCCAACACCCCACCCCTGAGAGCTTGGTTGTCCAAGCCTCTGCCTCCCAAACAGCCTTCCCTACCGCCCCTCCGGATAGGGAATCCAAGCGCCTGGATCACTTTGGGAAGAAGGCTTTCTCTTCCTCCAGTGCTGGCTTGCGGTCTGTTAATACCGCTTGCCTCTTGGGCCGATACACCCACTCCCTGTGGGATTCGGTGGCTGATGTTTTGCCGCAGTGTTCTGAGGAGGTCCAGACACTGCTTACCCGCGCTATTGCGGAAGGGCGTGATGCGGCTAAGTATACCATCCGCTGTGGCCTTGATACCGCCGACTCGCTGGGCAGATCGCTTGCAACGACGGTGGCGCTGCGTCGCCACGCCTGGCTGAGAACCACTGGTTTTTCAGGGGATGTCCAGAATACTCTCATGGACATGCCCTTTGATGGAGTCGGTCTCTTTGGTTCAAAGGCGGACCATGCGCTGGAGCGTTTCAAGGATTCACGGGCTACTGCTAAGTCCCTGGGCCTTGCTGTTGTGCGCCCTCCGCAAACGTCTGCTTTTCGCCCCTTTCGTGGCCACGGAAGGGGCGCCCAGTCACGTCCACAGCCCGGCCAACGGCCCGCGCAGCAAGCGCCTTCGCGTGGCCGAGGACGTGGATACCGCCGTGGCGGTTCGGGCAACCAGCGTGCGGGTCAGGCCACCACCTCCAACCCGTCCGCGGCCTCCAAGCCCTCCTAGTCCCTCCTTTCAGGTGCACAGCACGCCAGTCGGGGGCAGGGTCCGCCATCACCTTCACCACTGGCGTCCCATCACCTCGGACAAGTGGGTCTTGGACATTGTCCGAAGGGGCTACTCCCTCCCCTTCGAGACCACCCCCCAGCCATGCCACCTCAATTCCACCGCATGTCAGGGGATCACTTGGTGCTTCTACAGAAGGAAGTCACGGCCCTCTTGGCCAAGAGGGCCATCGAGCATGTTCCGACCCCAGAAGTAGGGCGTGGTTGCTACTCCCACTACTTTCTGGTGCCCAAAAAGGACAAGGAGGACATGCGTCCTATCTTGGACCTCCGGAACGTCAATCGCTTCCTCCGGAAGGAGAAGTTCAAGATGCTCACCCTAGCTCAGGTCTTGACTGCCCTCGACCCCGGAGACTGGTTGGTAGCGTTGGACTTGCAGGACGCCTATTTCCACATCCCCGTCCTGCCGGCCCACCGGCGTTACCTTCGGTTCACGGTAGGCCTCGAGCATTTTCAGTTCACCGTGCTCCCCTTTGGCCTTACCAGTGCCCCTCGGGTGTTCACGAAAGTGATGGCGGTGGTCGCAGCTCATCTGCGCCGGGCAGGGGTTTCAGTCTTCCCCTACCTCGACGACTGGCTGCTGAAGGCGGGCTCGTCCCAGGCAGTTGTCTCCCACCTCCAGACTACGGCCGAACTCCTGCACTCGCTGGGGTTCTCCATCAATGTGCCAAAGTCGCATCTGATTCCTTCTCCACAGCTCCTTTTCATCGGAGCAGTTCTGGACACGACGCAGTTTCGGGCCTATCCTCCCGAACGGCGAGTCCGGGATATTCAGGCTATGATTCCGATCTTTCAGCCCTTATCCTGGGTTTCGGTACGGATGACCCTGAGGCTGCTGGGCCTCATGGCCTCCTGCATCCTGCTGGTCACTCATGCCAGATGGCATATGCGGGCTCTGCAGTGGGACCTGAAGTTCCAGTGGGCGCAGCACCAGGGCGACCTGTCCGATCACGTCCAGATCTCGGAGGGGACTGCAAAACAGTTGCAGTGGTGGCTCTCGAACCGGCAATGGGTCATGGGCAGATCCCTCTCCCTTCCCCAGCCAGAGCACACAGTTGTGACGGACGCGTCCCTTCTGGGATGGGGCGGTCACATGGGAGAGGCGGAGATCAGAGGCCTCTGGTCTCCGGCGGAGTCCCGGCTCCATATCAACCTTCTGGAGCTCCGGGCGATCCGACTTGCACTCAAGGCATTCCTTCCCTCTGTCAAAGGGAAGGTAGTGCAGGTGTTCACAGACAACACCACTGCCATGTGGTACTGCAACAAACAAGGCGGGGTGGGGTCGTGGACCCTTTGTCAGGAGGCTCTGCGCCTCTGGACATGGCTGGAACACCAGGGCATGTTCCTGGTGGTTCAACACCTGGCAGGTTCCCTGAACGCCAGGGCGGACGAACCTCAGCCGCAGGTGCATGATGGATCACGAATGGCGTCTTCACTCGGAAGTGGCGCAAGGACTCTTTCTACAGTGGGGAGAGCCTTGGTTAGATCTATTCGCCACCGAAGAGAACGCGCAATGTCATCAGTTCTGCGCGTTGGAATTTCCAAGGCGGCACTCGCTCGGCGACGCTTTTCGTCACGAGTGGAGTTGCGGTCTATTGTACGCCTTTCCGCCTATACCACTTCTACCCAGAGTGTTGAAGAAGATTCGGCACGACCGGGCCCAAGTCATTCTTGTGGCTCCGGACTGGGCTCGAAGAGTTTGGTATCCCGAGCTACTCAATATGAGCGTAGATCCCCCGATCCGTCTGCCTCTTCGGGAGGATCTTCTGTCGCAGCAGCAGGGGACGGTCCTCCACCCGAACCTGTCCAGTCTACACCTGCTTGCGTGGAGATTGAGCGGCGGCAGTTGATTCCTTTCGACTTGCCTCCCGAAGTTTGTGATGTGATTCTGGCAGCCAGGCGTCCCTCCACTAAGGTGGTATACGCCTGCAGGTGGAACAAATTTGTGGCATGGTGCACAGCAAAGGCTGTGGATCCCCTTTCTGCCCCTCTTTCTGAGGTCCTTCTGTTCCTTCTCTTTCTGGCCCAACAGGGTTCTGCCCTGGGTACCATCAAGGGTTATCTTTGTGCTATCTCGGCCTTCCTCAGGCTCCCTGATCAGCCCTCCCTTTTCAAGTCCCCTGTTGTTAACAGGTTCTTAAAAGGCATTACTCACCTCTTCCCTCCTGTTCCGTTTGTGATGCCTCAGTGGGACTTAAACTTGGTTCTTACCTTTTTAATGTGCGCTCCCTTTGAGCCTCTACATAACTGTCCTCTTCGTCTTCTGACTCTGAAGACAGCCTTTCTGGTGGCCATCACCTCCGCTCGGCGGGTGAGTGAGCTCCAGGCTCTATCTTGCAAACCTCCCTTTCTGTCTGTTCATCCAGACAAGGTTGTTCTTCGGACGCGTCCGTCCTTCTTGCCAAAGGTGGTTACTGCTTTCCACATTGGGCAGACCATCACTTTGCCCACCTTCTTTCCGCCTCCGCATCCTTCCAGAGAGGAAGAGAGGCTCCACCGTCTGGACCCAAAACGTGCGCTCTCCTTCTATATTGACCGCACAAAACACTTCCGGGTGGATGACCAGCTCTTTATTGGCTACGTGGGCGCCAAAAAGGTCGGGCGGTGCACAAGAGGACCATCTCCCGCTGGGTTACCTTGTGCATCAAGACCTGCTATTCTTTGGCTAAAAAGGAGCCTCCTGTTGGGCTGCGTGCCCATTCCACCAGGGCAACGGCTGCTACCACGGCCTTGGGCCGCGGTGTTCCGCTGCCGGTTATCTGTCAGGCAGCTACGTGGGCCTCGCTGCACACGTTTACAAAGCATTACTGCCTTGACAGTCAGGTCCGGAGGGACGGCTTCTTTGGCCGTTCTGTCCTCCAGGACTTCCTTGTCTGATCTTTGTTCGCAGACCCACCACCGGGGTTGGTATTGCTGGGGTATCTATTCTAAGGTAAGGAATCTGTCACTAACGTGTCTCTTTCAGATGCACAAGTTACTAACTTGTGTAACGATATATCTGTAAGAGACAGTAGTTAGTGACAGATTCCCTACCGCCCCACCCATCCTCCCCGTTCTGCGAACTGATTTCTAGGGTTAAGGACATCCCTTTCAGGGCCCTAGTATTTTTCAGACACCTATGTCAGCTTCTTGCATGGCTCTGCGTTCCTGGCGCGGAAAGTCGTGTACAGAACTGACGTCAGCGCGCAGGGGCGGCGCCTAAGTACTGCCCGCGACGTCATCCCGGCGATCACGACGCCGGACGACGGACGCGGAGCCGCACGACGCCGCCTACCGACGCGCAAGGGTACTGCTACGCAAAAAACTTTCCGGATCCAGCCTGACGCCTGGGGATATTCTAAGGTAAGGAATCTGTCACTAACTACTGTCTCTTACAGATATATCGTTACACAAGTTAGTAACTTGTGCATATATATATATAGCTATGGATTTCATTGTATACACCTATAGAGATATAGGTATACATATAGTTAGGAGGGAAACACACCATCAAGTACTTATGTACTTATGAATATATATATATATATATATATATACGGTTCATAAATATACATATAGACGGTTCATAAATATATATATATATATATATATATATATATATATATATATATATACATACATACACACACACGCGCTCCCTTTACCACTAACGCACACCGGTGTTAAAGGTAGGACAAGGGATTTTCTTCTCAAGAGCACATAAGTGCCTGTTTTTAAACCCAGTCACACAAGACATTAACGCATACCAACTCCCTCCTCCATTCACCACTACGGTGCTTCACAATCCTGTTTTACAACGGGGAGGATTCCTCAAGCCGACCCAACAGGGACCCAGCACATAGAAGCACTATACACGCTCCTTACACATACCGGTCAATTTCTGATAAGGAAATAAATTTCGCACAAGAAAGATGACTATCCCCTAAATACAAGTGCATATATTAAGACGCTACACAGCATCTTTTTACATCACACAGCATATATGTGCAACACAATAAGGTGTTTACCACAACACACGTTTATTTAGCCTGGCGACCCCAAAAGGTAAGTGAGCTCCTAACACGGAGACTAATCTTCACACCACAAGGGAGCCGGCAACTCTTCGAGGGGAGTTGACCGCGACTTCCAAATTCATCAGATAAGGCCGGCAGCTCAGGTTGACCGCGACCTTTAGGGACACCGTAACGGAGCCGGCAACTCTTCGATAGGAGTTGACCGCAAGTTCCAAAAGTATCCCATATGGCCGGCTACTGAGGTAGACCGCGACCATTAAATTTGCCACAAAGTGGAGGGTTAACACCCTACCACCACATAAAGCACCTATGCATAATAAAGGAAAACACTTCTCATCACCTTGAAACATGCATAATCATACTGTATAACAAAGCAGGTTAACGGACACAAAGATAAGGCCCATAACTCACATCTGGTCCACCACATTGGGCCACCTACTCAAACAAATGTATTCCTGACGATACAGCATTAGCACAGCCTTTTACCAGGTTGTTCTTTCACATATAACGGCTATTAACCTGCATAAAGCAGATTGAAAACTTTATAAGGTGCAGTTTTTTCCTTCCAAAATGCATTACTAAATTACAAATGGTGCACAAAGTCTGCACACAGCACACTCATTGGTAACTGTAGCTCTCGCATACATATTACCAAGGGCGCTCAATACCAATAGGGGTATACATAACCCCACAAAAAATAGTAGCCCATTCGTAAACAGTACGCCATGTGCCCACTGCGCACACTACACATTAAGGGGCGTAACCCAGATTCAAAGGCCAGGGGCAACGAAGGCCCCATGGTACAGAAGGAGCACACCCTTCAACCATAACCCAGGGCTATCCTCCTACCTCCAAACCCACAGAAGGAATAAAATGGAGGTGATGCCAAAACATGCATACACGTATGTAAGCATACCCACAACACACATACATATGTACATACATGTACATGTCATCAGCTTTGGTGTACAATATGGGTTCAGTACTTCACATAAGTGAATATATATACAAGCATATGTACACTGGTATATAGGTGTGGATGTATGTGTGTATGTGTGTGTATATATATATATATATATTTTGAAAAAAGAGAGTTGCTCCTCCTGGGAACTCCGCCCGTAGTACGGTGGCGCGATGAAGCCGGTAGAGCAATGCCGGCATAAATATGAGTCCACAATTGCAAATAAGCACGCGCTCTCAGATTCCTATTAAAGGTTTTTAATGTTCAAGGTTACGCGTTTCGGAGCAAGCTCCCTTGATCAAGGGAGCTTGCTCCCGAAACGCGTAACCTTGAACATTAAAAACCTTTAATAGGAATCTGAGAGCGCGTGCTTATTTGCAATTGTGGACTCATATATATATATATATATATATATATATATATATATATATATATATATATATATATATATATATATATATATGGTATGATTACAGGTAGGTTTTTAGGCACAAACAAAAAGTGCCCCAAAACACTACCAGCTCTGCATTTCTATACAAACGCACTCTCCATATAACAAGGTAAAGCCTTCTTTTTCTCTCCCCTCAATTGCTCATAAGGACATGGACAGATCACATATTCATATAATACTGTCCACATTCTGCAATACCATAAACAGGGGAAGGTAAGAGCTAACTTCAACACGTCAGCAGCATACGCTTAGTGTTTGATTTCGCTACCCAAAGCAAGAATCAAACAAAGGGTACATGCACACTTAAAGCAACCAAGTACCCCGAACAACCCTTAAGATATATCTCCACAAAGCATTAAAGCCTGCCCATTGCATCCCAAAAAAATAAATAAATAAAGCAATATACAAACAAAAGTTAGTGGTTGGTAAAGACCATATTAAATATAAAGATGAATGGGCTTACTAAATATAACTTTGTTTCAATATACATACTGTGTACCGCTGACGGACAACCATAAAAAGGGGTTCTTCGGTGTCAAGTCTATAAATAGTTACCACACTCAATGCAATTATGCATAACCGTTTATATATGTGTATACTCTTCAGGCCTCAAAATCTACTCGCCCACTCGCAATGTCGAGTTAGATTTTATCAAGTCGAGCTATTTTTAGAACCTACTAGTCCGTTCTGGCGAGTGAACTGAAGTTGGAAAGGAACAGGTGTTCTGTTCATTCTGAAAGATAATGAGCAATAAAGATGCCATTGAATCTTTTTTATCTTGACACATTTGCAGTATGTTCTAGGAAAGAGGTCAAATGTCAGTTTGTCTTTTTACTAATTGCTGCTTGGAAAATGGAGTTCATTTTTTTTCCTCTTACTACAGGTAAGGGTTTTTGTCAAGTGAGCTGTCTGAAGATGTCAGTTTTTTTTCTAACACATAACATTTAAAGTAAGCTTGTAAGTGGATAGTACAAATATTTCAAAATATATCCGGAATTGGAAAGCACATTTTTTTTGTAAATAAGTGTGATGCAAATAAAGATTCACATAGGAGCAAAACAATTCAGAACACTACTTGTTGATGTGCAAATGACACATATTTGCAGAAATTTGATTTCCAAAACATTATTGTTTGTACACTATATAATGTTATAGTAACACCACGTCAGTAGGACATTTTGTGGCCACTTCAATGTAAAATCTGCTGATTGCAAATGACAGTGTGCTACCACTTCATGCTTTAGTTATGCATTTATTAAAAGTGATAGTTTTTAAACATGATTTGAAGAACATTCCTGCACCCTCCCTGATGACAATGCTGTTAAAGAACTAAGAGGCAAGTCAGGGGTCATGTGTATTCTATGTGGCTAAATTTGTATTACATATGGAGCAAAAGCTTAGACTATTAAATCAAAAGAGGTTTTTTGTACAGCAGACCTGCTGAACTCCCATATTTGAAGGTGCTCTCATGTGATATAATAAAGAACATGGCTGCTCAGTGAATGAAAATATTTACCCACAATCACATCATTTGAAACCAGTTTATGGGTCAAGAGCATTCCAACTAGGTAGAGTAGATTATTTAAGTCACTAGACCTGCAGGTCTAGTAACAATTTTATGATTTTTCGAGGCCTGCTCTTCTAAAAGTAGGGCTATTTGTAAGCCTACTATATACACACAACAGGAGGAGACATTCTCTCAAAAGCAACAAATGGTACACAACACCATTTTTGGTTCCATATTAGCCTACGGAGAATAACTACACTTCACGCCCTCCTCCACTATCACTGAATACCGCTACACAATCTATGCACAGTATGTGAATCTAGAAGGCGTCTATACTCCAAAACGAAAGTTACTTACCTGTAACAATAGTTTTGTAGCATAGACTCTTCTAGATTCACATACGACCCTCCCTCCTCCCCTGTGAAGAAGTAAAAAGTAGCAATAATTTAAAATGAAGAGAAAAAAAAAAAGTACAAATAAAACGCTTAACATACTCCCTAAATGAACATAGTACATAAGTACTAATAAGGACTAACAAATAGCAAAACGCTATAAGTCTCCTCTTACATAAGTACATACGTACTATGTAAGAACTAAGCAATAGCTGATGGGCTACATCTGTCCAATAAAAACAATGTGACCTGTTTAAAGACAGTCACAACAAGCTACCTACATAGCTCATAAACCAATAAATAAATTATAAAAGCGTAACGCATAAGTTACAATGCTTATCATACTAATCCAAAGGACATGTATACAGCAACGTTGTTAAACAAGTATAGCTAAAAAAAAAAAAATTTTTTTTTAATAAACAGTTTTATATATATATATATAGATATATAGATATAGATATATATATATATATATATATATATATCTCCTTTTAAAGGTTAGTGTCCCTGCACTCTCAGCTCAATAAACACATACAAGCAATATTATACTTATTCAACAATCAAACACAATCTCAAAAAAAGGGGAAAAAATAATCTGAGAGCTTGCACACACAAAGGGGTTTGTAGCCTGACCAGAGGGGTCGAGTTTCACAACCATCCAACAAAAAAAGAAAAGCAAAGCACTTTCCGACTCCAACCACTAGATGGCGGAATATGCACAGTATGTGAATCTAGAAGAGTCTATGCTACAAAACTATTGTTACAGGTAAGTAACTATTTCGTAAGGGAAGAGGTCGCGGTAACAATACCCGCAACTCCCCTACCACCAAACAGTGACTTCCCTTCACTTCCCCCCCGATCATCCCACTCCTGTCGGGGGACGCCTCTCACAGTTCCTACCTGTCTGGAATTCTATCACAACAGACAAGTGGGTAAGACAAATTATCCAGTATGGTTATTGCCTGGAACTTGCCTCCACTCCCCCAAATATTCCTCCCAGGCAACGTCCAATGTCCCTGGAACATCTGACTCTTCTGAAACAAGAGGTTCTCTCTTTTACAAAAACATGCAATAGAGCCAGTCCCCTTACCTCATCAAGGCACAGGGGTTTACTCCCTCTACTTTCTAATCCCAAAAAAGGACGGCTCTCTCAGGCCAATACTGGACCTCAGACAGTTAAACCTCTACATTCAGTCAGACCACTTCCACATGGTCACTCTCCAACAGGTGCTCCCACTGCTTCAACAAGGCGACTTTCTCTCCACTCTAGATCTAAAGGACGCCTACTTTCAGATTCCCATTCACCCCGCTCACAGGAAATATCTCAGGTTCGTGGTGGATGGTCAACACTACCAATTCAAAGTCCTTCCGTTCGGGGTGACTACAGCACCCAGAGTCTTCACCAAGTGCCTCGCAGTAGTGGCGGCTCACTTACGAAGACAACACATTCACGTGTTCCCTTATCTGGACTACTGGCTCATAAAAGCCAAGTCACACAGCAGCTCTGTGCAACACACAACAATCCAGCTGCTTCAGCACTTGGGATTCACGGTGAACCTCACCAAATCCCACCTCCAAACGTCCAACACACAATACCTAGGAACTACCATAAACACTTCAAAAGCTTTAGCATACCCCAATTCTCTCAGGATAAGCACTATGCAAGCTCTAATATCCAAATTTCAGCCTCAACACTCATTACCAGCTCGAGTGTTCCTGCAGTTGATTGTGATGATGGCCTCTTGCATTCTCATCGTCCCTTATGCAAGACTCCAAATGCGTCCCTTACAGGAATGTTTGGCACGTCAGTGGAACCAGGCTCCAGGTCAGCTAACAGATTTGGTGTTGGTGGACAGCTGCACACAGCGCTCTCTGCAGTGGTGGAACACACAAAACCTTTCCAAAGGGCGGCTGTTCCTCGACCCGGTTCCACAGATAGTGCTAACAGCAGACGCATCGCTCACCGGCTGGGGAGCTCATCTTCAAAACCATACCATTCAGGGCATATGGACCCCTGGGCAAAAACACCACATACATTACCTGGAATTACTGGCAATATTTCTGGCATTAAAATCCTTTCAACTACATCTGTTAGGCAAAGCTGTCCTGGTCCGTACAGACAACATCACAGCAATGTACTACATACAGAAACGGGGAGGGGGGGTGGGGACACACACATGCTCTACAGCTTTCACACCTAGCTCAAAGCATATGGAGATGGGCCATTCCGCAAAACATATATCTCCTTGCAGAACACCTCCCAGGGGTACACAATCAGATTGCAGATCTGCTCAGTCGCAAACACAGCAGATCCACGAATGGGAACTTCATCCTCAAGTTCTTCCATTCTTTCACATGTGGGGCCACCCAGAAATAGATCTGTTCGCCACACATCAAAACGCAAAATGCCCAAGCTTCGCGTCCAGGTATCCACACCCATTGTCCAAAGGCAATGCGCTATGGATGAACTGGTCATGCAAATTTGCTTACGCTTTTCCGCCTCTCCCACTAATTCCGTTAGTGGTTCGGAAGCTCAAACAGCACTCCCTCACAATGATCCTGGTTGCTCCAACATGGGCCCGACAACCATGGTTCACAACCCTCTTGGAACTATCAGTAGTTCCTCATCAAAAGCTACGCCTCTCACCCAAGCTTCTCACTCAGGACCATGGAGAGATAAGACATCAGGATCCCAATCAACTCAACCTTGCGATCTGGCACCTGAAGTCTTAGAGTTTGGCTACCTCGATCTCCCGCCCGACTGCATGAACATCATTAGAGAGGCTAGACGTCCTACCACCAGAGCATGTTACGCCGCAAAGTGGAAACTATTTGTAATTTACTGTACAAATAACAAACTCAATCCACTAGATGCTTCTATTCAAAACATTATATGCGATCTCTTACACCTACAACAATGTAACCTAGCATATACATCCATAAGACTACATCTCGCTGCAATAGTAGCTAATCTCCAAAACAGACAACACTTGTCTTTGTTTAGAGTACCCGCTATCAAAGCATTTATGGAAGTACTTAAAAGAATAATTCCACCCAGAGCGCCACCCTCTCCAGTATGGAATTTAAATATTGTTCTTACCAGACTCATGGGTCCCCCATTTAAACCTCTGCACAAATGCAAACTACAGTTCCTCACGTGGAAAGTAGCCTTCCTAGTCGCTATCACATCTCTTAGAAGAGTTAGTGAACTCCAGGCATTAACCATACAAGAACTATTTTTGAAAATCCATCATAACAAAGTGGTTCTTAGGCCTAACCCAAAATTTTTACCTAAAGTTGTTTCTGCCTTCCATCTTAACCAGTCTGTTGAACTCCCAGTTTTTTTCCCCTCAACCAGACTCAGTGGCAGAACGGACTCTTCATACGCTAGACGTTAAAAGAGCAATACTTTACTACATTGAAAGGACAAAATCCTTTAGAAAAACTAAACAACTCTTTGTGGCTTTTTCCCCACCTCATAAGGGTAATCCCATTTCAAAAGCGGGGATTGCAAGGTGTATTGTTAAATGCATCCAAATATGCTCGCACATTAACCATTCCCCCTAGAGCTCATTCCACACGCAAACTAGGGGCTTCTATGGCATTCTTAAGGAACATTCCCCTAGATGACATCTGCAAAACAGCAACTTGGTCTACACCGCACACTTTCACAAAACACTATTGTGTAGATGTGCAAGCAAAACAACAAGCTAATGTAGGCCAGGCTGTATTAAGAACACTTTTTCAAACCACTGCAACAGATACAGGTAGCCACCGTTAAAGAGGCATCTGCTGTATAGTCTATGCACAAGTATACGATCTACAGCTCATATGCCTCGGGGGGGGGAGGAGGGGGAGGACACACACACTACAGCTTTCACACCTAGCTCAAAGCATATGGAGATGGGCCATTCGGCAAAACATATATCTCCTTGCAGAAAATCCTCCCAGGGGTACACAATCAAATTGCAGATCTGCTCAGTCGTCAAACACAGCAGATCCACGAATGGGAACTTCATCCTCAAGTTCTTCTTCCATTCTTTCACTTGTGGGGCCACCCAGAAATAGATCTGTTCGCCACACATCAAAACCCAAAATGCCCAAGCTTCGCGTCCAGGTATCCACACCCATTGTCCAAAGGCAATGCGCTATGGATGAACTGGTCAGGCAAATTTGCTTACGCTTTTCCGCCTCTCCCACTAATTACGTTAGTGGTTCGGAAGCTCAAACAGCACTCCCTCACAATGATCCTGGTTGCTCCAACATGGGCCCGACAACCATGGTTCACAACCCTCTTGGAACTATCAGTAGTTCCTCATCAAAAGCTACGCCTCTCACCCAAGCTTCTCACTCAGGACCATGGAGAGATAAGACATCCAGATCCCAATCAACTCAACCTTGCGATCTGGCACCTGAAGTCTTAGAGTTTGGCTACCTCGATCTCCCGCCCGACTGCATGAACATCATTAGAGAGGCTAGACTTACTACCACCAGAGCATGTTACGCTGCAAAGTGGAAACGATTTGTAATTTACTGTACAAATAACAAACTCAATCCACTAGATGCTTCTATTCAAAACATTATATGCTATCTCTTACACCTACAACAATGTAACCTAGCATATACATCCATAAGACTACATCTCGCTGCAATAGTAGCTTATCTCCAAAACAGACAACACTTGTCTTTGTTTAGAGTACCCGCTATCAAAGCATTTATGGAAGGACTTAAAAGAATAATTCCACCCACAGTGCCACCCTCTCCAGTATGGAATTTAAATATTGTTCTTACCAGACTCATGGGTCCCCCATTTGAACCTCTGCACAAATGCGAACTACAGTTCCTCACGCGGAAAGTAGCCTTCCTAGTCGCTATCACATCTCTTAGAAGAGTTGGTGAACTCCAGGCATTAACCATACAAGAACCATTTTTGCAAATCCATCATAACAAAGTGGTTCTTAGGCCTAACCCAAAATTTTTACCTAAAGTCGTTTCTGCCTTCCATCTTAACCAGTCTGTTGAACTCCCAGTTTTTTTCCCTCAACCAGACTGTGGCAGAACGGACTCTTCATATGCTAGACGTTAAAAGAGCAATACTTTACTACATTGAAAGGACAAAATCCTTTAGAAAAACTAAACAACTCTTTGTGGCTTTTTCCCCACCTCATAAGGGTAATCTCATTTCAAAAGCGGGTATTACAAGGTGAATTGTTAAATGCATCCAAATATGCTATCTTAAAGCCAAACGCACATTAGCCATTCCCCCTAGAGCTCATTCCACACGCAAACTAGGGGCTTCTATGGCATTCTTAAGGAACATTCCCCTAGATGACATCTGCAAAGCAGCAACTTGGTCTACACCGCACACTTTCACAAAACACTATTGTGTAGATGTGCAAGCAAAACAACAAGCTAATGTGGGCCAGGCTGTATTAAGAACACTTTTTCAAACCACTGCAACAGATACAGGTAGCCACCGTTAAAGAGGCAACTGCTGTATAGTCTATGCACAAGTATACGATCTACAGCTCATATGCCTTGAACAGAAAATGCTACTTACCAGTATGCATCTGTTCTTGGCATGTAGAGCTGTAGATTCGTATACGCCCACCCGCCTCCCCGTATACCTCTATCTGTTCCAGTACTATCTTACTTAGATACATTACACATGGACATCTTTCTATTTCTTACTAACTCAATCATAACCCTTCATGGCAAAAACAATCTGCAGATGGAGTCGATGCCCATGCGCACTATCGTCTTAAGGAGGAGTCACCTACCTCGTGACTACAGACTTCTTCCAAAACAAAGTGCAAACATCCGAGCCCAACACCAGATGGCGATGTATGCACAAGTATACGAATCTACAGCTCTACATGCCATGAACAGATGCGTACTGGTAAGTAGCATTTTCCTTTCCAAATGTGCTTCATTTGGCCAAATCTGTTGTGCAGTTTTCTTCTATTAAGGGCCATCTGGCAGCTGTTACTGCCTATAGAAAATTACTTTCAAAAGCCTTTTTTCCCCTTTTTTGTAAAGATCCCGGGTAAGGACTTCTTATAAGACATTAAAGTTTTTCACCCAATGCTTAGACCATCTTCCTCCGAGGAGTTGAGAATTTATTTTCACGTGTCGTGGTTTCTCCATTCGAATCTATGCATAAAGCCTCCTTTCAACACTTTTCCTGGAAAGCCACTCTTCTTCTATCAGCATACGGTGTTAGCGAAATTCTAGCCTTACACTCCCAGGAACCATATACAGTATTTCATAGCAATAATGTTATGAGGACTCGTGTGAAATGTTTATATACACAAAATGCTCCAGCGGCGGACTATAGAGGCTGCACCTCAAACTCCAATTCTGGCCAATAAACAAGTCCTGCGCACAATACTCCCAGCACTTGCCACCGTTTAGTGCCGCTGTAGTCCAGATCAAGAGACTTTTACCCTATAGGGAGGTGCACCAGGAAAAAAGTCCAACATCCAGTGTGATATTTCAAGATTTTTCTTTATTAGTATTCCTCATTGTAAACATTAAAATTAGCCAACGCGTTTTGTTCCATAACCTTTTTAGAACTTCATCAGGGCTGAAAACAATCATAAAAGATTAACTATAAACAACGTACATAACATAGTGACGCACTAAAAACAGGATTAATAAACCCTCCAGAGTGTAGACATTAGAAGACTTTGTAGGCCAAGTTCCAGGAACATAATAATCATAAAGGAAATAAAACTCAATTAGTAGGACAATCACAAGAACAAATTCCATTTTTATAAGAGTTAATAAACCGACAAATCACAAATAAAATACATACACATTGAAAAAAACAATCAACCTAAAATAATAATTAAGTACCCACACAGAAAATTAACAACTCCTTTATAACATCACATTTTTCAAGCACCAAAAAGGGGAAATTTTTATAAAAGATAATTCATTATTCCTATACCATAACCCTTTGGTCAGTGAGCATCTAAGAATCCCACCCTGTGATCAACATAACTGCTGCCAAATTATGCACTAATACGTTCATGTGACGTTCTATTAAGTCTCAACTCAGATCAGTGTAAAGTAAAGTACTTCTGGCATCTAATAAAGGAAGAATGTGTTCATAGTCGATTGCATATCCAAATGTTCGATCTCATAAGTCACGACTGGCATCATCCAGCCACATACTGGATACCTGTACAAGGGATACATTCATAAAACTATTTTATTTTTATTTTGGAAGGGCAATGGATATCCCACATTTAGATCTATAAAGGGTAATTAACCCCATGTTCCCTCTCAGTTTGGTAATAACATGAGGTGATGGGACCAATAACTGAGGAACCCTATTATAAGATGTAGCATTGAAAAATATTAATACGCTGGCATAGGCGAATGAGGCTTTTGGTGGATAACCCCCTTTATATTGTAACTCTGCAATATCGCTACTTTCTTCACTTAAGGAGATAACCAAAAGACCCTCCTAGTATTGCTGAGTTGGACTGTGGTAGGAGGATGTAACCACATTTGCATCTAGATGTAAATTAGTCATCTGATAGCCAAGCTACAGAAGTACCCTACGAACGACATTGCCCCGTTTGAAGGTATGCTAAAATTAAGCATGATGAAGCCTTTGTGCATGTATTAGCAAAGCGATTAAGACCCTAAACACATAGGGCATCATAATGCCAGCTAGTCATGTTTCTACCAAACGATAGCAATAAAATCAATGCGACATTGCCCTGATTTAGAGTATGCTGATATTACTCACAATGTGCATAATAGCATATACCCACAGCCTGCCAAACATCAATGGTCCTACGACCTGGCAATCAACATACCCTCCTTATATTAAGATGCCATAACCATCTACACCATTAAGGCAAATAAAGAGCGCCTTCCAATATGGCAATTCATCAAATATCTAAAAATGTATACCCCTTAAGCTTAAGATAGGCAGCCCTTTTATAGAGTGTTGTTCTATCGTAATCCAGTATCAATATCCCAAATAGGAAAATCCTCACCATAGTAAGTATTGTGCCGAAAGTATCCTGCGGTCTGAATTTCAAAGAAACCGCGCCGTTCCGTCAGGCATTTAAATACCCGGAACAAACCATCCACAAGGAAGAGCGTGGCCTCCCAGTGGTCACGTCGTCCATACACCATCGGAGAAGGTGGCAGCCATGTTGGAGCTTGTTCATATTAACGAAATAATAGTGAATCTTATTAAAAATACATCAACCAAGTGAGGTCAGCGAATCGGTCTCTGACTCATTCAA
Source organism: Calotriton arnoldi (assembly GCA_963921515.1). Taxonomy (NCBI): domain Eukaryota; kingdom Metazoa; phylum Chordata; class Amphibia; order Caudata; family Salamandridae; genus Calotriton; species Calotriton arnoldi. Next base: position 2,514,071 of record CAWUFW010001068.1, on the reverse strand, counting down.
TATCATCAAACCTCATACCCTACTCCATTATGAATTCGAAGTTGAGGCAAGCTTATCTCACGGGCAACCTCTTTGTTTAGGATCACATATGTATTAAAAGTAAAAACTATTACCGAAATTAAACTTACGGAAAGCTTAACCAAAATATAATACCATCATTTCTATGGTCTCATCGTCCCTAAATAACGTCGAATTTCATTAAACAGAATTGCGGCCATATTGAAGCATGTCCATATTCACAAATGGTGATATAGTGACTCTTAAGAGGTGTATCCATCAAGTTAAGTCAAAAAATCCTTATCAAGATTTTTATGACTTGTTCAATATCATCCACCTCATCCCTTTTGCCCTTATAAATACCGGGTTGGGACAAGCATGTGTTACGAACAGCCTCATTATATGAGATCACGTATGAATTCATTATGCAAAATAACATACAGAGAAATCAACCCAAAACATACTACCATATTCCCGCAGTGCTCCATGGGCAATGCAACGGTATACGATATCCATAGGTTCTTCAACGGCCATATTTAAAAGTGTAATACTAAAATCACCCCAAAATGCTCCCATAAAACTTATCCAACATTTGTGGTTGCGGTTCTATGAGAGCAGGCTCAATTCTCATATCGTAAAGTTGTATATCCACGGTTTGCCATTAAAGAACACATTCAAATCGTCCCATACTCACGGTATATAGTTAATAACTGCAGTAGTGCAAATCATTGATCAATACTAATATATAATTAATAATTGTGGTAAAATAAAATCGCTTGTCAATGTTCATATGACTAGCCTAAATAGGATAAATTGGCGGCAGACTAAGAACAATAGAACAAATGTGATTATAAAGTAAAAATGTGAAGAAAAAAAAATATATATATATATAAAGTGTATATTAAAAATGTATATGAAGATAGAGGATCAAGAACACATGGTTATATAGTTCAATCTGCATAGAGCAAGAATATATACCTAAACGAATTCTTTTAAATAAAAATGAAAAATAAATAAATCAACATTCTTCCCTTCGATTACCTAAGGTGATGCAATCCAGAAGTCAATGTACATTGGAAAAGGACACCAGGAAGTACAAGATGCTAAATATAATACCGTAGAGGTATTTCTTATATTTACCTAACAGACACCAACCTCCCCATCATGATCATAGCAGAAAATCGGGAGAAATCAAAGTACTTATTTATATGGATAGCCATGGCTACAAAAAATGATGGAATTCATTGTCAGTATTATGTCCATGAACAACTGAACGCAGCCGACAAATCCATTTCGCCTCCTGTTGTCTCAAGAACTCCTTGTCGTCTCCTCTGTTTCCTAAAGTGACTTGGTCAATTCCATAGAACCGAAAAGTGGGGTCATTTGGATGGATTACTTTGTAATGTTCGGCCATAGGATATTCTGTATCTCCATTTATGATGGTCCTGCGGTGCTCCTGTATTCTCAACTTAAGGCAACGAGGTACTACCCACATATATTAAACCGCACTCACAACCAAGCACATATACCACAATGATTGTGTTGCAATCAATAAAATGCCTTATTTTATACTGTTGGGAATTATTGAACTAAAAATTCTTGGTTTTGTTCCTTCCATATGGGCAAATGTTACAAGAAGTGCATATAAAGAAACCCTCCGACTTGGATGGCAGCCACGTGTGGGGCAGAAAGTATCCCTTATGGTAACACCCCTTTTGTAAGTAATAGAGGGGTTTTTAGATAGTTCTGTAGGCCAGGAATCTCAGTTAGTAAATGCCAATTCTTTTTAAAAATTCTGAAAATGCTATTACTATAGGGTGTATATTTAGTAATAAATCTCAATTTTCTCTTTTGTTCCTCTTCTTGGATCGTTGGTTATTTTGTAATATCACATCCTTATCCAACCTGCAAATCCTTGCCTCAGTAGCATTTAATGTCTTCATTTCATAGTCTCTCTTTTGAAACCGTTATTTGACATCCAAGATGTTTGATTTAAATTTGTCATCCTCGCTACAGTTTCTTCTCACACGGACCATCTCTCCATATGGGATATTCCTAATTACTGACCGTGAATGTGCACTTGAAGCATGAAGGACCCCATTAGTTGCAGTTTTTTTTACGGAACAGGGTACTCTACACCACCCCGTCCCTCACATAGAAATGAAGGTCTAGATAGTCCATCCTCTCTCTGTTAAATGCCATGGTCAACCTGACATTATATTGATTGTCATTGAGGAACAAAAAGTATTCATGGAGGACTTCCTCCGACCCCGACCATAGACAGATGATGTTGTCAATGTACTTCCCCCAAAAGACTATGTTCAGTCCAGGGGGAGGCACTCTTGCCCCAGGCATGCTCCCTCTCATAGCAACCCATTAATAGGCAGGCATAAGAGGGAGCAAACCGAGAACCATTGCTGGTCCCTGTATTTGATGGAACCACCGTCCATCATGTAAGGAAGTTTTTGGTCAGGATCAATTCTATCATTTGCATTATCATGTTCTACTCAAAGTGGTCCGCACCGTCCGTATCAAGATACAATTGTGCTACCATAAGTGCAAACTTATTTTAGATGCAAGTGTATAAGCTGACCACATCAAACGTGACAAAACGCAACTCATCTGACCATGTGAAGTTGTTATATTTTACCAAAATATCCTTACTATCTTCGATGTATGATGGTAGATTCTGCACATGTTTTTGAAGTCTGATATCAACGTATTCTGACGGTCTTTCATTGGGGGACCCCATCCCTGAGATGATAGGTCGACCCGGAGGGAAGGGTCCCCCACCTTGTGAACCTTTGGTAGGATATAAATGCAGGGATATTTAGGCTGATCTACTAATAAGTACTGGAATTCATCATCAGTTAGCAAGCACATGTCTCTCCACTCTCTCAATTTCAGATTTATGAATATAGTAAGCTCTTTAATAGGGTTTGTTCCGATGGGTGCATAACAAAGTTTATCAGTGGAGAGGTGTGGTGCAGCGGCCAGGGCAGCTGACTTCGGAGCACAGGGTTCACGGTTCGATCTCCGGCGGCAGCTCAGCACCATGTGACTCTGGGCAATAGCTCACTTAATTTCCATTCCGGCCCCCAGCGCCTTGAGACCCGTAAGGGTGAGTAGCTGCGCTATATAAAAACTGACTTACATTTTTTTTTTTACTTACATTCAATTGGCGATCACCCCCCTCTGAATGGGATTTCACCAGGAAGTCCCATCACTGATGCCTCCCTTTCAACTTGGGATGCACACATGGATCGCTTTAAGATACAGAGAACATGGTCGGCATATGAAATTGCATACCACATCAACCTACTGGGACTGAGAACTGTTCGCTTGGCTCTGAACAAAGGTACAATGTCCAAAGCCTAATAAATAGAAGCTAAAACCATCTGGGATTGGTGCCAGCCGAAAACCTGAGGATCAATACAGCCCATCTTCTAGGCATCCAGAACATTCAAGCGGACTCACTCAGCAGATTTATTCAAGAAAATCACCAATGGGTCCTCCAGGATTCAGTCTTTCACAACGTTGAGAAAGTGCCCTCTTTCTGCATGGTTGCCCCCACTTGTTGCTGAACTGCTGATGTGTTTTGACTGAGTGTCCCCTGGGCTCCTGCCAATCAGGTACCCAGGGCCTATGTTCTTTCCCTAAAACTGCAATGAAGACCAAACCCAATTGGCACTCTGGCCACAAGTCAGTCCCTGGTAAATGGTACCATAGGTACCCAGGGCACTGTGACCAGGGAAGGCCTCTGAGGGCTGCAGAACTTATTGTGCCACCCTTAGAGGTCCTGTACCTTTACACTCTCACACGTGTTTTGATGCAGAGCAAAGTGAAGAGTCCACATGGCACTCATCCCTGTGTGCCATGCCTACAACCCACTGCCCTGGCATAGATCAGTCACCCCTCTAGCTGGGTGCACTACACCAGTGGTGAGGGTACAGGTGCATGAGCCCTGTACCCCTACAGTGTCTAAATCAATTCTATGTCAGGACCGGAGGCTCAGATTATGCCTTCTTCCTTCACTTTATTTTTACAGCAGCACATTTAAAAAAAAAAAAAAAAACATAACCAAACTACATTTCCCATGAACAGCAGGGAAATAAGTCTCAACAGGAGTCCTTTCACTCTGCACCTCCAGCAACCCAGCTAGTCCTTCCACGCTGTTTCCTCTTCCTCTTTCTTCGCTGCTCAGCAGCAAGATAAGTCGATTTTCCTACTTTCTCCTGTTTGGGGGGGTCAGGAAATGGTTGATAATTGCTTATGCTGCTTGTGCTTGTTGGTTTTTCTGTTTTGGCAGATTCCCTTTCAGTCGCGGGACTCTTTGGCGTACCTTACACGACTCGTTTTCCCCTCAGAGGTGGGGTGAGGTCCTCCCGCCACCAGGGGGCGTAGTGCACTCTATGGGCAGCGCGAGTCAGGCACTGGCATTAGAGTCCTGACGAGCGCTGCCCCTCTGAGAGCTCAGCCTTGCCTCCTGCCACCTGGTTTGACACCCGTGTGGGTCTGTATTTCCCTGTTTTAAAACCCCTTGTCAGGGTCTGTATTGGTATTTTATCAACACCTTACGTGGTCGTAATTGCCCCGCGTGGTACCTGTGGGACATGGTCCCAGGTGGCTGCCCTGTGATTGTGAGGGCTGTGGTGTCCCAGGGCTCTGTCCCGCCAATCGTGTGCCTCTGGCCACCCCAATACGCCTGGGCTCCCTCCCAGCTTCTTACTGTGTGGCACTCTGTGCCCCTAAAGTGGTGCTGTCAGTGCCGTGCTGCCTGTTTGCCCTAGTGTGGTTTTGCCAGTGTCTGGGTACTTACCTGCCATGCAGTCAGAGCAGGATCAGGTCCAGGAGGAGGACCCCTTGTCCTACCTCCCTTGGGACGATGAGTTTTATCAGGCGGTGGATGTCTCCATCTACAGGGCTGTTAATCAAGGCATGGGGCCATTAGAGCAGCGCCTTTCAGCACAGATCGCGAAAGAATGCGCCAATTGGGCTACTCCTGCGCCGGTCTCCCCGAAGCCTCCACAGGTGTCGACGGTCGACCCACCCCTGCTAAGAAAGTGTTCCCAAGGGGTGGACATGGGCGCTTTCGCCCGTTTAAAGCATGCCTTCCTAGCGCAGGTGCCCCCGCAGCCAGTGCCCACGACCCCCGCAGATAGCGCCCGACACCCCCGCGTACCTCCTACCCTGACACCTTGGATGCTGGCGACTCCTCTGGTGACACGGATGAGGAGGCTGGTCCCTCTAGACCTTGGCTCCCGGCCGCGACTCCCCGTGCCCCTGGGGGTGTCTCGGACATGCTTGACCCGGAGGATATTGTCCACCCTAGGTCAACAGACTGGATCCCAGGGAATAAAGTAAAGACTGGATCCCAGGGAATAAGGTGGCCCAGTATGTAGCGAGCCGTCTGCGTAAGCCAATGGAGAAGGACGTTCGCAACCGCCTCCGGGTGGAGTGCCCCCGCCCCAGTCTGGAGGGAAAGGTTGCCCTTACACCCGAAATAGATCCGAAGATGGCAACGTTCCTATCGAAATTTGTGAGGGACCCTAAGTAGGGTATTGATAGGTTCTGGCGTTCTTGCCAGGACAAACTGTTGGATGCAGTGGGTCCTGTGACCAAGATACTGGACATGGCCGAAGAGGCGAAGGCCTCCGGGTCCTTAATTTCTCCAGAGGTTCTCTCAGGCTGCGCATAGCGCGCTATTGTGTTTTTGGGGAACGCTAATTGCGCTCTCTCAACGGAGAGGTGGCGTTCTCTCCTGATCAAGGTGGACCCGAAATTGGGTGACCTGGCTTCATAAGCTGGCGCTGTGGCCCAGGGGGGTTTGTTTGGTGACCCGTTCGTCAAGGAACTGGGCAAGTTTGTGGCGACGTTCACCTCACTGGACAAGGCCCAGTCAAATATACGAAAGGTTTTTACACCCCGGGTTTTCCATGGGGCCGGTCGTGGCAGGGGCCGCTCGACTGGCCGGTTCTCCTCCAACCCTGACAGGGGGCAAGGATCCGGGCGTGGGCAATACCAAGACAATGCCCTTTACAACACGTTCTACCCCACCAGAGGAGAGAAGTTCCACGGCCGTCCCGAGGCCAGTCAAACAACTCTGGAAAAGGTGAGTGTTACCTTCAGCGAGCCTGCGCATGGGGGGTCGCTTAGCGCTCTTCTTCCCAGCCTGGGTCTCACGAGCGACGCCTGGGTGCTGCAGACGGTGCAGGGCTTCCAGTTGGAGTTCCATGGCCATCTGCGTCAGCTGACCCGGCCCGCCCCATTTCGTTTTCCCAACGAGACACAGAGCTGATACGCGAAGAGGTCTCTGCCCTCCTCCAAAAAGGGGTGATTTGTTGTGCAGAGGAGCATCCTGGTGGCTTTCTCAGCAGCATTTTCTTGGTCGACAAGCCCGACGGGGGTCGCATGCCGGTCATCAACTTGAGGAGTTTCAACGAGTGGGTGGTCTACCGCCATGTCAAAATGGAGGGGATCCATCTCCTGGATGTGCTGAGGCCGCTCGATTGGATTGTCCGCCTCGACCTGAAGGATGCGTACCTGACTGTCCCCATCTTCCCGCCACATCGTTGTTTTCTTCAGTTCAGATGGAAAGGCCAGGTTTTCGAGTTCACCGCTCTCCCTTTCGGGCTATCCTCCGCTCTGTGGTGTTTCATGAAAGTCCTCAGGCCGGTGGTGGAGTTTCTGCGGGCGCAGGGAATTAGGATGATCGTCTACTTGGACGACATGCTGTTCCTGGACCAATGCCCCAGAAGGCTGACCAGTCATTTACGGACGGCAGTCAATCTGCTACAGGGTCTGGGGTTTGTAATAAACGAGAAGTCCCTTTTGGTCCCGGTCCAGTGCGCTACCTTTTTGGGTTTCGCAGTAGACTCCGTTACTTCAACCCTGAGTCTTCCGGCCAGGAAAATGGCGAAGATCGGGCACGAGCTACGCCAGACCTTGGCAAAGTCGCAGATTTCTTTGCGACAGCTGGCCTGCCTAGTAGGCCTACTCTCCTCCTTAATCCAGGCCATTTTTCCCGGGCCCTTACACTACTGTGCTATGCAGCGCCTCAAAGCGCACCATCTCAGGAGAGGTCTAACTTACTCCCAATCCGTTCCTCTGACGGCAGAGGTGCGAGACGAGATGGCCTGGTGGCTCACCCACATGGAGGCGTGGAATGGCCGAGCAATATTCAGTTCAGTGCCGGATATCGTGATCGAGTCAGACGCCAGCCGCGCCGGGTGGGGTGCCAGATGTGGAGATTTCTCCACAGGTGGAGCGTGGTCCACTCACGAACAATCATTGCACATCAACTGCCTGGAGCTTCTGGCGGGGTTGTTTGTGGTGCAATGCTGGACGAAGGACACGGTTCAATTATGCGTCCTCCTCAAGATGGACAATTTATCCGCGGTAAGGTATATCAACCACCTGGGTGGCACCAAGTCCAAAACGCTGGCGAACCTGGCCAAGGACTTTTGGAACGTCTGCCTGGAGAACCAGGTGTCGGTCACAGCGGAGTATGTTCCGGGTCAGGAGAACGAAGGGGCGGACTGGCACTCTCGTCATGTCCTGAACGCCAGTGTGTGGAAGTTGGAACTGGAGGTGTTATCACAGTTGGCGGAGAGTTGGGGGTCCCTTCTCAGTCGACCTATTTGCGTCGCGCCTAGATCATCAGTTACCGAGGTACTTCAGTTGTCGGCCAGATCTTCAAGTGGAGGCGACGGACTCGTTTCTCCAGGATTGGCAACCGGAGCGGGGCTATGCCTTTCCTCCTTTTTCTATGATCACACGGGTGTCTGCTCTTCTTTGTCGCCAACAGGCAGAAATTGTGCTGATCACACCCGTATGGAGGTCGCAAGTTTGGTTTCCGGTTCTACTGGAACTTTCTTGGGATTCTCCAATCAGACTCCCCCACTTTCCTCACATTCGCCTCAATCCCGATCTCGTTCCCCATCGGCTGGTAGTAGAGGGGACATTGAGGATGATGGCCTGGCGGATCGCAGGCGTTGCTGGTTGCTCCCAGGCCTTTCGGGACAGGCTGAGACCTTGCTTGCCAAGGCATGGGCGGACAGCACGACCAAAAGATACCGATCAGCATGGAACGGATGGCGTCGTTGGTGTTTGCGAAGGAGTGTCGATCCCGTGGGGGCGGATGTAGTTCACATCCTTAATTTCCTGGTGGGTTTGGCGGAAGACGGCTTGGCCTACCGCTCGCTCAATGCCTTCTGCTCCGCGATCTCAGCGGGTCATATCCCTGTTCATGGTTCCCCGGGGGGGGGGGGGGCACCCGTTGGCTTGCCGGCTCCTCAGGGGGATTCGCCTTTCTCTCCCTCCGCTTCCCCAGGCCTGTTGCTGCTCTCAGGAACTGTCTCCCACCAGTTCTGACCCCCACTTTGGGCGGGAGAACCGGCGGGAAAAACGAGGAAGAGAGGTGTGCCCACCTTTGCCAACCCCACCCCTCGGGTGGGGGATGCGAGGTGAAGCAAAGCTCTGTCCCCGCCATCTTGCAGATGGGGGGGGACCCAGCCAACCAAAGTGAGGCATACGCCCCCCTCCCACTGGAGGGTGGCATAATAGGGGGTGTACCCACCCCATGGAAGGGACCCATTGGTCCCAACCATTTACCTACTTGTAACGCCCCTAAATCTAGTATTTAGGGGCACCCCTGAACCTTGCTTCCTCTGACCAGAAGCTACAAGAAGAAAAGAAGGACCGAACAGCTGTGCCAAAGCTAAGAAGAGGACGCCCACTGACTTGGCCCCAGTCCTACTGGCCTGTCCCCTCCTCGAACCTGCAGAAGCGAAACTCTGGTGTCCAGCAGCCTCAAGAACCCCGAGGACCTACCCTGCCTGTAAAAGAAAAGACTGTCTCCTGTGAACACCGGATTTGTTCACCAACAGACTCCAGCTCTGGCAAGATCTGCTTGTCTGCACCAGACGCCCACGGCCTGAGTTCGAGGGCCCAACACCACAAGGAGGTCCCCCCGGCGATCCTGATCAGAGATCCGGTGATCCCTGACCTGCCTCAAGCCTCCAGCCGACGCCTGCAGCCTCAAACCGGAAGGTCCCCATAACTGCGACCAGGAGCTGGTAAGAAGATCCGACCCTAAAAGGCACCCCTACACCCGACGCCCCACGGCCCAGGGTGGCCCAACCGACGGTGCCTAACCAACCCCCAGCATCCCAACTTACCTCTCCAAGTGGTGGTCGCACCCAGAAGACCTTCATCCCCGAGCCTGCAGTGTGTTTTCAAACCGGAGACTCCCCATTGAAAGCTACAGGGCGCCCGACGCCGAAACAGCACTCTGCACCCGGCCGCCCCAGTGCCGCTGAGGGTGCACCTTTTGTGCTGGCTTGAACCCCCCCCATTTGCCCTGAGCTTAAGTCCAGGAGCTTTGCTCCCACAACCTTGTGGCCTGCTCGTAAGCAGCCACCAACCGGAGGCCACCTATCCCCCATTGGATAACATTGGGCCTCAGCACTCTGCACCCGGCCACCCTAGTGCCGCGGAGGGTGTAACAAGAGTGCCTCCTTGACCCTGGGGGACCCCTGAGTCTACCCCCAGAATACCAACTCCCACAACCAAATACTTACCTTTGAACCGATAACCCTATTTTCCTCCATAGGATAACATTGACTGTTTTTCTGTGAAAAGTTTCTAAGCGTGGAGTTGGAAAATGTATAAAAGTCTCTAAAACTGTAACAAAATACCCAAAATGCTTTTACTTACCTGTTTACAGGAAATGCCCCAGTGCAGTATCCAGGTATACTGCACTGTGTAAGAAAAGTAATCTACTTGACATTCTACTAAAAAGCCAATACAAAGTATATGTACAATATTTCAAAGCATTGCGTTACTAGAAGTTTTACTGTAATCATACCAAAGTATATATACAACTGCAATCCAAACTGTTTACAAACTGTATTATTACTGCAAAGTACGTATCACTTACCTGTGCCAGGCTTGCTTGGTTCTAGCAAATAAAATAACAAATATTTTTATAGAAAACCAATTGGTCTGAAGTTGTCTTTGAGTGTGATATCATTTGCTGATTGAGTGTGTACAACAAATGCTTAACACTACCCTCTGATAAAGCCTTACTGCTCGCCCACACTACCGCAAATGGAGTGTAAGGTGCTATCTACTTTTAACTCTGCCTACCTTTGGGGTTCCACTGGACTCTGTGCACACTATACCTCACTTTGGTATAGTATATACAGAGCCAGCTTCCTACAAACGTCTTCTGCGGCTGGTGTTTTCTGCATATACATTTCTTCACTACCACAAAGAACAAAAAAATGCCCCTACTTCACCTCTAGGTTCTACCAACAAGGACGAAGGGGAATTCCTATTGACTGACTGGTCCGGCAGATTTCTCTACGGCTTTTCACCTATACAGCTGGTTGCAGCAGTGACCATCAAGCTGTCTTACTTGAAAGCCAGAATGATTTTAAGAGGTCCGCGGTGGCCACACAGTGGCGAGTGGGGGTTCACAGACCTTTTTTTACATGTTAGAATGACTACACATGTGGTTGCCATGCAGACTTGAGTTTGGCAGTCTGGCTACTGTACTTGTCTAATATGGACACTTGAACCTTCCACAAGACTGTTTGGACATTCTAAAAGAGGCTAAGAATCCATCTACAAGAGCTTCTTACCCTTTCAATTGGATGAGATTTGTGTTTGGTGTCCTGACAATTTTGAGCCAACCACCTGCCAAAAGGCACCTTTTTCCCCCAAATTTGTTTCATTTGGCCAAATCTGTTGTACAGTTTTCTTCTATTAAGGGCCATCTGGCAGCTGTTACTGCCTATAGACTTTCAAAAGCCTTTTTTTCCCCCTTCATTTTTGTAAAGATCCGGTTGTTAAGGACTTCTTATAAGGCATTAACCTTTTTCACCCAATGCTTAGACCATCTTCCTCCGAGGAGTTAAGAATTTTATTTTCATGTCGTGGTTTCTCCATTCGAACCTATGCATAAAGCCTCCTTTCAACACTTTTCCTGGAAAGCCACTCTTCTTGAGGCTATCACATAAGCACACAGAGTTAGTGAAACTCAAGCCTTACACTCCCAGGAACCATATACAGTATTTCATAGCAATAAAGTTGAGGACTCATGTGAAATGTTTACCTAAACTACTATTGAATTTTCACGTTAATCAAATTATTAACTTAGCAACGTTTTTTCAGAACCCTACTATTCAAGCAGAAAGTTCTCTCCACAAACTAGATGTGAGTTTTACAATTCTACCATGACACATTTACAGATATTCATACACCCAAGCAATGGTCTGTAAATTATGGCCCGTTCTGTACTGGGTTAGCTATATCTAAACTATGTCTATCCAGATGGATAGTTTCTTACATTTTTTTATGCTATCAAAAAGCAAACAAAACCTTTGCGGGTAAACCAACAGCTGATTCCACCAGATGTAAATCTGTGACTGCTAATTTAATGAGGAAAATTCCCAGTGCGCAAAATCAGCAAGGCAGCCACATTGATATCTGTTCACACACTTACGAGACACCGTTGTTTTGATTCACATGCTAGAACCAATGCTCAAGTAGGATAAGCTTCCTTAAGAAATCTCTTTGCTTCGTTACTTCTGTTGGTCATCTTTCCTCCTCCCACCGCCTTTTTTTAGGGATGGGTTTACTTGTCTATTCAATGCTTATGATTATCAATGGAGATCCCCTAAAGGAGAAGGAAAGGTTTCTTACCTGTAATCCTAGTTCATGAGAATATCCATTAAAACAATGAGCAACCTTCCCTCCTCCCTGGTAGAAGGGTCGAAGATAATTAAGAGACATTCTAGTTTTCAGTAGTCTGTCTCTAAAACTCTGTAAAAAAGAGAACTGAGGTGAAAATCTGGGCATGATTGGATACTGGAGGGCTGCGAGCCCTTAAAGGTGCAGTTTTTATACTAGGATAACTGCAGCCTATGTGTCTATATTGCCCTATTCCTCCTTCCCTGTCTCCTTTGAAAAAGGTTTGTGAACTAAATCTATGAGAAAAAAATATCTAGTTTATAGTTATCCCAAGATGTTTGGTATCAAACATTTCAGATTAATGAGCCCACGCTGATGCCAGTGTTGGATGCATTAATAAATGCACTCAGAGGGCACCTCATAGGTGCCCCCTGAAAACCTACTAAACCGCTAGTGTGTGGCTGACTGGTGTGCAGCAGCCTGCTACTTCCAGGCCTGTTTCTGACCCCCTGAGATGGGAGCCTTGTGCTGTGGCTCAGAAACAAAGCTTGCTCTGAGCGGAGGTACTTCACACCTACCCCCAAGCAGGAACAGAATTCAAGGGTGGTGAGCCTCAAAGGCTTCCAGCTCTTTATGCTAGCCAGGGCCTCTCCAGCTAGTGGGGATGCCTGCCCCCCCTGACCAAGCCCCACTTTTGGTAGCAAGGTCGGCGGGAAAATTAGTTAGCAGGAGAGGTGTCCCCTCTCAGCCAGGATCACCCCTTAGGTTCCCTGAGCTGAGGTGACCCCCCTCCTTAGAAAATCCTCCATATTGTTTGTGAGGATTTCAGCCAATAGGATTAGGGGTATACCTTGACAACAGAGTGAGTGGACATACATAGGGCGTAGGCTCCCTAAAGGTAAGTAGACCATTGGCCACTACCTTCCAGCACCTGTAACGCACCTAAATTGAGTATTTTGGGGAAACTCTGAACCTCGATCCTTAGATTCCTAGCGACCTAAAGAAGGACTTAAGAGCCCTACCTGCAGTGAAGACACCAGACGATAACTGACTTGGCCCCAGCCCTATCAGACTGTTTACAGCCCTTGAAGAAACCTGCTCCAAGAAGCGACTCGTCCTGCAGGCCCAACGACATCCAAAACCCTGGGAGTATTGCCTTCCTTCCCCAAAGACCCTCTCCACAAAGAAACCAAGAACAAGACTCCAGTGCCCTGCTCAACCGCACAACCAGACCTCTAGTCCCACCTCTGCACCGGACGCCTCCGGCCTGAGTCGAAGTGGCCCATCGGTCTCAAGAAGGTTCCCCAGCAGTTCCGAGCTCTAGTCCACTCCAGAGTGACCTCTCTTGGACTCCATGACAACTCCTGCAGCCTCAACACGAAGGGTAACCCAACTGCGACTGAACTCCGGTACGACTTTTCCGATGTCTCAAGACACCTCTGCAACCCCAGCCTCCAGGCATTGGGGAACTCAAGCAGCGGTTCCTCAGCACCCCAATTTACAACTTGCCTCCAGAGCCACCTGTTCCCTTCGCCCAGCTTCCTGGTCCGTGCCTGCAACCTTTGCTTGAAACCGTTGTTCTCTATTGATTTGTATTGGGTGCCTGATGCTGTGTTTGCACTCTGCACCTGGCCGCCTCGGTGCCGCTTAGGGTGTGTTTGGTGCGGTCTTGTGGCCCTCCCCCCCCCGCCCCCCCCAGTGCTGGTCTAAACCATTGGAGATTGTCCCCCAACACCGATTTTACCTTCCTTCAACCTGTACCTCTTTGAGTGGCCCCAGTGACCGAATTTGACCTCTGCACCTGGGTGCCCCAGTGCCGCTGGTGGTGCAGTCTCTACACTTACCTGACATGTGCCACTGTTGATCCTAAAACCAGAAGACTGGAGTTGTAAGTAGTGTACTTACCTGTGAAATTGCGTGATTGTTTTTGTTCCTTAGGTTGACATTGAACTGTTTGAAAAATGCACAAAGTGTCCACTTTTTTGTGTTCACTTTCTATATTTAAAAACTGAATTTGCAAAACGTATTTTACTGCAACAAAGTATGTTTGGTTCTAAGTAATAAACATACAAAAACTGATATTTCTATAAACCATTGGTCTCGAATTTAGTCATTGAGTGTAAGCCTAACTGCTCGCCCACACTACCACAAAAGAGCATTAGTATTATCTACTTTAGCTTCTGTAAAGCCTCTGGGGATCCATTGGTCTTTGTGCACACTATACCTTATTTTTGGTATAGTATATACAGAGCCAGCTTCCTACAATTCCTTTTCTAATAGTCAACTCTTCATTAAACGGAGCTGATCGGCTATAGTCCCATATTAACTACAGACTTAATTTCTCACAAACTGCTTAAATACAGTAAAAGGCACACTATTCGTATCTGCCCTACCTCACCACTGCCCTCATCAGCTATAGTGGTATGCAACTCCAGTACTTATCAAGGCTGCTTGCACACACCAGAGATTTCTCATCCTTAAGATGGAGATATTGTCTGGTTTTGGCACTTCTCGCTACGGCTGCCCCCGAGAGCAGACCTGCTCATGGGCAAAAAAATAGTGCTCTCAGCAGATCTGGTTTCCAAACATCAGGTTGGTGGACAGCTTGGCTATCTGGAATGAGGCACGAGACAAAGCGGTAGAAGCTGCGAAGTCACATCACAGCTAGTTGGTGGCTGCCTCCATTGACTCTCCTGCAAAAAAATGTAATGATTCCTCTTTTAGCACTCCTTTGTGCTCTTCCGTAATGTATGCTTTGTTAGCAGGTTTGCAATTAATTGCTTGCTCTTTGGCGACCGCACAAGTATTTGATCACATTACCAGTGTCCCTTAAACATTCAATCTGCTGTCTCCTTGTCTGCAGCCTGTCGGTGGTCCGCATCTCAGACACCATTATTGCATCCCGTTTGCTCCTAGTTTGTTCTTCAGTCAGCACCCTAGTTGATGGCCCTGTTAAACTATTGGTCAGTCACTACAATATGATACTTCCAATCAAAATCAATCAATGAATAACTTTGTTTGGTTCATAAAAGCAAACCATAAAAGCACATACATAATAAATACAGTGGATTATTAAAAATATTGAAGAAAGGCTTATTTGAAACAGTCCACACATTTGAAACATTCTGAGCGACTAACTTTATTTTGAACAGAGAAGTGTAAAAGATTTATTCTACGAAACTGCAAAGTGAATAACAATGGCCACACAGCACATGGACAGAAACATCCTCCTTAATGTCAAATCACCATAAAGCTACTGCAGAAAAAGCACAGCAGCAGCCCGGCACAACAGAGTGCAATACAATATAAAAAAAAAAGACTAACAACAAATAATTGATATTTGAAACTTTGGGCTAGTCCACAGAGATCACAATGATATTAAGGACAGCTGCAGCGAACGTGTTTGGCTACACCAGACAGCATATTTTAGAAAAGTGAACATACCTCCACATACTTCGGGTATGGAAAGCATCTGCACAAATAAAATCGCCGGTATATGCCTAACCCAGCATTTATCCCTTGCTATAATATTGGCTGGCATAGAAAAGATGTCCGGTCTGTCTAGCTTAGTGCAGGTGTTCGTGATGTACTTTAACCAGGGGATATGGATACCCTTGTCACATAAGAGACAAGGCTGATGATCTCCTTGTTCAGGGAGGCTTTAGGATTTCACCAAATGGAGCACCATAACATTAACAGGGTCAGGTTAATGTCCTCAACCACACCTGTAATGCCATCAACTACACGCGGTAATCCTAATTCCTATTGGACAGCCTATATATCTATGTCCTTGGCGAGATACCAAGAATGCGCCTGTATACTCTATTTTCCTCATTTGCCTATTTGCCCATCTTATACCCCCACAGGCCAAAACAGTAAGTTAAAACAGATAGACACTTCCTTTTATAGAGCTCAACAAGTGGAGGCTATAGGCTTACTGCCAATTTTGGAGGCCAGGCTGAAGAGATAGCCAGTCGAGTTGCAAAACATCAGTCTTCTCTGTTTCAAACAGGCAGCAAATGGACCCTCTAGGTAAGAAAATTCATTGGTTCTTGCAATGGGGATTCCCCGAAGTGCAAGACATTGCAACAAGTTTTTAGGGCTGCAGGCCAATGCGAAAGTTTTGGCTAAATTCATATCCAAGCCTAGACCATCCATGAAAGTGACAAATGTGTGTAACAGTAGCTAAAGGACATTAGGTGCTCTTGACAATAAAACAGTATCATCTGCTTACAGAAGAATGAGAACACGCCTCCCTTTCACAGTTGGCATGTCCTTCCTCTTGCCAACTAGGATGAAGTCCAAATCATTAATATACAAAAAAAAACAAATTAGTGCCAGAACTCGTCCCTGATGGACGTCTCGACCCAGGCCAAAGCTCTCAGTGCATTTACAGTTTGGCCCAAATTTGATAGAGGCATTAAAGTCTGAATGGAGGGCACGTAGAAAAGGCACCAAGCCAGTTTCAAGCCCTTTTGATTCTAACACTTCCTGAAGTGTGGGGATATGACCACGATGATAAATGCGCAGGCCAGATCCATAAAGGCTAGATAGAAGGAACCACCTTTAGCTAGGGTGTATTTATTAATCTGAAAGAGACAATTAGTTATGGATTTCTCACCTTAGAATTACCCCCAGGCGTCAGACTGGATCCGGAGAATTTTTTCCTCGGCATTACCTCTGTGCGTCGATAGGTGGCGTCGGTCGACTCCGCGTTCGTCGTTGGCGTCGTGGTCGCCGGAATTACGTTGCGGTATCTACTTAGACGCCGCCCTCTTGTGCTGACGTCAGGTCTTTCTTTTTTTGCGCCAGCCAAGCGCAGATCCGGAGAGAGCGGTACCTCGAGTCACTTTTTGACTTTGTTTTTGCGACTTTTGTTGACACCCTTTTTGAGTTGATTGACTCCTGGTGCACGGAGGGATGTCACGTAGGACCGGCTTCAAGGCTTGCGACTCCTTTCGCAAACTTATGTCGGTCACTGACCCGCACCTCGTGTGCCTTTGGTCCCTGGAGCACGACCACGACCCGAAGTCGTGCTCCGACTGCCGGGCCATGAACCCGAAGTATTTGCAGGAGCGGTCCCGAAAGCTTCGCAAGGCCCGGCAGTCTGCTCCACGCCGTTTGAGGTCCCGGTCGAGAGGGAGGTAGCGGAACTGGTCGCGGAGCCACCACCACCACTCGTCATCGAAGTCTTTGTCTTCGGGTAAGTCGAAGCACAAGAAGAAGGCGAAGAAGCATCGCCGCCGCTCCGCTTTCTCCCCGTCCGTCGGCCGACGCGGGAAGCGGAAGGTAGTCGTCCGGCTCCTCCCGTGGAGCATGTCGGGTCTACTCCGGCCTTCCCTCCCTTCCCGGGAGCCGGAGCGACCCCTGCCCAGCTTCGTACCTTTTACGAAGCCTTACATTCCATCTTTGGGCAGCCCGACTCTGCCGGTGCGCCCTCGGGCCCCGCGGACTCGGTTGGGGGCTCTAGGCCTTCGATGTCGGCAGCTTCGGCTCTGGCGCCGCAGGGCCCCCAAGGATCGACCTTGTGACACCTCCGGTGCCGAATCCAGTGACGACATCGCCTCCGCCGGTTGTGTTCCCAGCCGGCGTCTGCCCTGGCCTCCCCCTCGATGAGGACACAGCCGGACTGACGTCGTCCGACGTCGGGACCGACGCTGACCGGTACTTTTGTACCCCTGTTCTCCCCTGAGGTTTCCTACCACCCTGAGTGGCTACCAGGAGAGGGTGAGGAGGACTGGGAGGGGTCTGTAGACCCTCTTGCAGACCAGTTGGAGGAACCGGACTGCAGAGAGGTGTTTGGTGATGCCAGTGGTCTGGACACCTTCCCACCCCTTGGCATGCTATCTCCCCTACCGTGGCTACAGAGGAGGGTGCATCTTACACAGTGGTGTTGCGTAGGGCAGCCGAGGCCATAAACTTCGAGCTTCCTACGGTGGCGGTCAGGACTAACCTCCTGACAGAGGTGCTTCAACCAGCAGCGGCCTCTTCGGAGCCCTTGCTGCCGTTCAATGAGGCCCTTACAGACATCCTTTTGGGCACTTGGTCCAAGCCCAACACAGGGGCTCCTGTGGACAGGATGATTGCCCGACGCCCTGCCCCGGGCTATCCCATTTTCCTCTCTTCCCATCCTACCCCTGAGAGCTTGGTAGTCCAAGCTTCCACGTCCAAAGGCGCATTCCATAACGCACCACCTGATGGGGAATCCAAGAAGCTGGACCACCTTGGGAAGATGTTTACTTCCTCCAGCTTGGGGACTGCGGTCGGTGAACACCGCATGTCTATTGGGCTGCTACTCCCCCTCGGTGTGGGACACGGTTGCGCAGGTGCTGCCACAGTGCCCGGAGGAGGCCCCGGCCGTGCTCTTCCGTTTTGTTGATGGAGGGAGAGACGCAGCGAAGTTCACCATCCGGTGTGGGCTGGACACCGCCGACTCACTGGGCAGGACGATTTCCACGTCAGTAGCACTGAGACGCTACGCCTGGTTGAGGTCCACTGGCTTTTCGGGGGATGTTCAAGCAATGCTTTTGGACATGCCCTTTGATGGCCGTCGCCTGTTTGGTGACAAGGCAGACCGCGCGCTTGAGCGCTTTAAGAATTCTAGGGCTACGGCCAGAGCCTTAGGACTCGCTTCCACCTCCCGCCAAGCGCAGTCTGCCTTTCGCCCCTTTCGTGGCTATGGAAGAGGTGCCCCACCACGTTCCGCCCAGGGCCACAGGCCTGCGCAAGCTGTCCAGCCTCTGCGCGGCCGTGGACGTGGGACCCACTGCCGTGAGTCAGAGGGCCAGCGGGCAGGCCAGTCCACCAGTGCCCCCTCTGCAGCAGCCTCCAAGCCCTCCTAGTCCGACCTTTCAGGGCCACCTTTTGCCAGTGGGCGGCAGGATTCGCCATCACCTCCCCCACTGGCTCAACATCACGTCGGACAGGTGGGTTTTGCAGATAGTGCGAAGGGGCTACTCTCTCCCCTTCGAGACTGCCCCTCCATCCATGCCACCTCAGACCCATCGCATGTCGGAGGACCACTTGGCCCTTCTCCAACAGGAAGTTACTGCACTCTTGACCAAGGGAGCCATCGAGCGAGTTCCTGCCCCAGAAGTAGGTCGTGGTGGTTATTCCCACTACTTTCTGGTGCCCAAGAAGGACAAAGGCCTGTGTCCTATCTTGGATCTTCGGAACGTCAACCGCTTCCTCCGGAAGGAGAAGTTCAAGATGTTGGCATTGGCTCAGGTACTGTCTGCTCTCGACCCTGGAGACTGGATGGTAGAGTTGGACTTGCAGGACGCTTATTTTCACATCCCCGTCCTATCGGTGTTACCTACGGTTCACGGTAGGCCACGAGCACTTTCAGTTTACCGTGCTCCCCTTCGGCCTTACCAACGCCCCTCGGGTGTTCACGAAAGTGATGGCGGTGGTTGCAGCTCATCTGTGCAGATCAGGGGTTCCAGTCTTCCCCTATCTCGACGACTGGCTGTTGAAGGCGGGCTCGCCCCAGGCTGTCGTATCCCATCTCCAGACTACAGCCGACCTCCTGCATTCGCTGGGGTGCACCATCAATATGCCGAAGTCACACCTGATCCCCTCTCAGAAGCTCCTTTTCATCAGAGCGGTTCTGGACACAGTGCAGTTTCAGGCTTATCCTCCCGAGCAGCGAGTCTGGGATATTCGGGCTATGATTCCGATCTTTCAGCCTCTATCCCGGGTTTCGGTCAGAATGACCCTGAGGCTCCTGGGCCTCATGGCATCCTGCTGGTGGACTATGCCAGGTGGCATATGCGAGCTCTGCAGTGGGACTTGAAGTTCCAGTGGGCACAGCATCAGGGGAATCTTTCCGATTGCGTCCAGATCTCAGAGGGCACTGCACATCAATTGCTGTGGTGGCTCACGAGCCAGGATTGGGGCAACGGCAGATCCATTCCCTGACCAGAGTTCACAGTGGTGACGGATGCATCACTTCTGGGGTGGGGCGGCCACATGGGAAAGGCGGAGATCAGAGGCCTCTGGTCTCCGGCGGAGTCCCGTCTCCATATCAACCTTCTAGAGCTTCGGGCGATTCGTCTTGCACTAAAGGCATTCCTTCCCTCTGTCAGGGGAAGCGCAGTGCACGTGTTCATGGACAACACCACCGCCATGTGGTATTGCAACAAACAAGGCGGGGTGGGGTTGTGGACCCTATGTCAGGAGGCTCTCCTCCTTTGGACATGGCTGGAACATCAGGGCATATCTCTGGTGGGTCAACACCTGGCAGGTTCTCTGAACGCCAGGGCGGACGAACTCAGCCGCAGGTGCATGATGGATCACGAATGGCATCTTCACTCTGAGGTGGTGCAAGTTCTCTTTCAGCAGTGGGGATAGCCTTAGTTAGATCTATTTGCCACCGAAGAGAGCGCGCAATATCAGCAGTTCTGCATGTTGGATTTTCCAAGGCGGCACTCGCTCGGAGACGCTTTTCGTTGCGAGTGGAGTTGTGGTCTGTTGTACGCCTTTCCGCCTATACCACTTCTGCCCAGAGTGCTGAAGAAGATCAGGCGCGACCGGGCCCAAGTCATTCTTGTGGCTCCGGATTGGGCACGAAGAGTCTGGTATCCCGCGCTATTACACATGGCCATCGATCCTCCGATCAGACTGCCTCTTCGGGAGGATCTTCTGTCGCAGGAGCAGGGGACGGTCCTCCACCCGAACCTGTCCAGCCTCCACCACCTTGCGTGGAGATTGAGCGGCGACAGTTGACAGCTTTTGACCTTCCTCCCGAAGTCTGTGTTATCTTGGCAGCCAGGCGTCCCTTCACCAAAACGGTTTACGCCTGTAGATGGAACAAATTTTTGGCATGGTGCGCAGCAAAGGCTGTGGATCCCCTTTCTGCCCCCCTTTCAGAGGTTCTCCTCTTCCTTCTTTCTTTGGCCCAGCAGGGCTCTGCTCTGGGCACCCATTGTAAATCTCTTCCTTAAAGGCATTACTCACTTGTTTCCTCCAACTCCTTTTGTGATGCCCCAGTGGGACTTGAACCTGGTTCTTACTTATCTTGTGTGCTCCCTTTGAGCCGCTACATAACTGCCCTCTCAGACTCTTAACCCTTAAAACTGCCTTTCTGGTTGCCATCACCTCTGCTCGCAGGGTGAGTGAGCTACAGGCCCTTTCTTCTAAGCCTCCTTTCCTGGCTGTTCATCCGGACAAGATTGTCCTCCGCACTAGTCCTTCTTTCCTTCCCAAAGTGTTTAACTCTTTCCATATAGGACAGACCATCACTTTGCCCACCTTCTTTCCGCCTCCGCATCCTTCTAAAGAGGGAGAGGCTCCACCGTCTGGATCCAAAACGTACTTTCGTTCTATCTAGATCGCACAAAACAATTCCGGGTGGATGACCAACTCTTTGTTGGTTATGTGGGCGCCAAGAAAGGTCGGGCTGTGCAAAAATGAACCATCTCCCGATGGGTCGTTCTTTGCATCAAAATCTGCTACTCCTTAGCAAAAAGGAACCTCCAGTTGGGTTGCGTGCTCATTCCACCAGGGCGACGGCAGCCACTATTGCTTTGGTACGTGGAGTCCCCCTTCTTGACATCTGCCAGGCAGCTACTTGGGCTTCACTGCACACGTTTACCAAACACTACTGCCTGGACAGCCAAGCCCGGAGGGACGGCTTCTTCGGCCGGTCAGTTCTCCAGGACTTTCTGGTGTGAACTTGGTTCGCAGACCCACCACCGGGGTTGGTATTGCTGGGGTATCTATTCTAAGGTGAGGCATCCATAACTAATTGTCTCTTTCAGATGAACAAGTTACTTCCCTCCGGTAACGATATATGTGTAAGACATGGATTAGTTATGGATTCCTCACCGCCCCACCCATCCTCCCCGTTCTGCGAACTGATTTCTAGGGTAAGGGACTCATTTTCAGGGTCCTAGTTTTCGTGCACCACTGGTCAGTGTCTTGCATGGCTCTGTGCTTCTGGCGTGGAATGTCGTGTAAAGAACTGACGTCAGCGCGCGAGGGCGGCGTCTAAGTAGATACCGCAACGTCATTCCGGCGACCACGACGCCAACTACTAACGTGAAGTCGACCGACGCCACCTATCGACGTGCAGAGGTACTGCTGAGGAAAAAATTCTCCGGATCCAGTCTGACGCCTGGGGGTAATTCTAAGGTGAGGAATCCATAACTAATCTAGGTCTCTTACAGATATATCGTTACCGAAGGTAAGTAACTTGTTCATTAGTAAATATAAGTTAAGACACTGTTTTGGGTGCCCAGACCTGATCAAAAAGCGTATTGGATCTCGGAGATATGAATGTCAATAGTTTACAGTGTGATTCTTTTAAGGATGACCCTGCCATTAACTTTCACAGAGGAGTCCAGTAATGAGATGTCTATTGCAGTAGGGAGACGCCCTATTTCCATTTTAGGTCAAGCCTAGAAACGGCGCGCATGCGCTGTTCTGTCTGTGAGGCATGGTGCGTCTCCTCAAGGGGCACTGATTAAACCCCTTTCTTCCCATTGGCTCCTTTGTGTGCTTTTCCAATTCCCCTTCTTTTCTTTGGCTAATATTCACGTTTGTCCCGCCTTTCGGTGGGTGGTTCCCGTCCTTGGGGACTGGCCCTATTGCATGTATTATTGCCTTTGTCTATTTCATTTTGTTTAATTGAACTTCTTTTTCTGTTTCCTATGGTTTGTATATTGTGTTTTTGTTCTTTTACAAAATACGCTAAATTGGATGCAATTTGGTTCGTGAACGAAATGTGCTGAATGCGACGATATTGCATCTGTCAGCACTGCGCCCTTTGTTGCTTCCCACCTATCGCTTCGCGCCACCCTCCGAGCTTATGGCATTATGGTGTATGGCAATGTCAGTGCACTGAAAGTGCATGAAACTCTAGATGCCCTACTGACTTGCTCACATCTCACATGTTTTACAGCTGAAAGGTTTTCAGTCTGGCTCGCTGATTGTTCACAGCCCTCAGTGAGCGCCACTGCACACAGCCCTCAATATGCATAACTGACAGTGCATGCAGACGTCTGTGCACAACTGACAATGTACGCCTCACTTTGTTTTGCTTAAGCTGCCATCAGTGTGTCCCACTGACAGTGTTCCCAGCCTGCACCACTGTCAGTACGCTGAGCCCTCTGTGTGCTTAACGGCTGAAAGTGCAGACAGCAGTCGGTGCACGTCGCAACAGTTCTGAGAGAGCAGGTGGCCCTTAGTACAGAACTGCAGGTGACCATTGACCACTCATTCTGTGAGTGCCTTTGACAGCCTGCATCGCCCTTAGTGAACACGTGCTGGCGGTGCACAGAGCCCTCACAGTGCACACGCACAGTGCAGCACAGCAGAAGATGACAAGCACATTTATTAGGAGTAAATCAGCCTAAGAGTGCACACCACACAAGTGCAGCAGCAAAAACGCACACATGCCAATGTGTACAGCTGCCAGCATTACACATAGCCTTTACTTGACAAAACGTGACACTGTACCCAGTCCTGCGTTTACAGCAGAGCTGTCAGTATGCAACATCGTTACAAAACAGCAGAAAACTTGAGTGCACACACATCTCTCTGGTTACAAAAGATGTCTGAGTGCACTCAGCCCTAGTGTGCAACAGAATGTCTGACAATGCATGCCACATTGTGTGCACCTCTCTACACACAACACTCGGAGCTCCCAGTGAACGCACCCAGACAGCCCTAGCAGCCCCATTGTACATCAGAATCCCTATCATTACACCTCATTAAATGTGCAAACTGCACACTGCAATCTGAGTTCCCCGTAAACACGCACACACTATCTATGCATGAGGTGCAACTTAAAAACTAAGCGGCCCAGTAGTTACAAAACAAGGAAGCAAAACTGCCTGTACACCAGCTATTACAGTGCACAGTCTTGCTCATATGCACAGCCCTACTTGTGTTTGTGTAACAGCACATTGTAGGAAGCTGGCTCTGTATATACTATACCAAAGTGAGGTATAGTGTGCACAGAGTTCAGTGGAACCCCAAAGGTAGTTAGAGGTAAAGTTAGATAGCACCTCACTCTCTGTGGTAGTGTGGTCGAGCAGTAAGGCAGTATCAGAGGACAGTGTTAAGCATTTGTTGTACACACTCAGTCAGCAAATGAATTCAGACACTCAAAGACTGAACTTCAGACCAATTGTTTTTGTATAAAAATATTCTTTTAGTTATTTTATTTTCTAGAACTAAGCAAGCCTGGCACAGGTAAGCAATAAATACTTTACAGTAGTAATGCAGTTTGTAAACCGTTTGAATTGAAATGGTATATGCACTTTGTTTTGACTTACAGGGTGGTTGCAGAGAAATGTAATACTTTGTAAATACAGTACATAGACTTGAATGGGCTTTTCAGTAAAATACCAGGTAAGTTACTTTTAGATTACTTTTCTTACTCAGAGTAGTATGCCTTGGATACTACTCCGGGACATTTCCTGTAAACAGGTAAGTAAAATTGTTTTGGTTAAATAGTACAATTTAAAAGAATTTCTTTAGGTTTTCAAACTCCACACTTAGAAACTTTTCCAAGAAAAAGTCAATGTTATCCTATGGAGGAAAATAGTGTTATTGGTTTTGAGGTAAGTATTTGGTAGTGGGAGTTGAGGTTCTGGGGGTAGTCTCAGGATCCCCCAGGGTCAAGGATGCACTCTAGTTACACCCTCAGCTGCACTAGGGCGGACGGGTGCAGAGTGCTGAGGCCAAATGTTATCCAATGGGGGATAGGGGGCCTCCGGTTGGTGGCTGCTCACGAACAGGCCACAAGGTTGTGGGAGCAAAGCTCCTGGTGTTAGGCTCAGGGCAAAGGGGGATCCGAGTTAGCATACAAGGTGCACCCGCAGCGGCGCAGGGTCGGCAGGGTGCCGTTTTGGCGTTGGCTAACCTGTTTTTAATGGGATTTACCGGTTTTGGATTTTGGCTGCAGGCTCGGTTCAGGAAGACTTCCGGGAGGAACCAACAGCTGGGCAGGTAAGTTGGAGGGCTCGGGGACGTAGGTGCACCTCGGGTTCTTTTCTTCAGGGCGCAGGGCGGCTGGATGCAGGGGTGTCTTGAGTTCGCATTTCACCTTACTGGGCCACTCGTGGTTTGGGGGAGGTCTCTGTGCAGAGGCTGCAGGTGACGGGGAGTCCTGGAGGGGTCAACCCATGGTGGACTCTACTCTGGAGCGCTGGGGGACCTCGCTGGGACCGGTGGGCCACTCAGACTCTGGCCATAGGCGTCGGGTGCAGTGGTGGTTCCATGCGTCTGGTTTCTTTGTCCTCAGCAGGCTCGGAGTCTTGCTTGTCTGTTTCTTTTGAACAGAGCTGCTGCTCACAGGAGATCCGGTCTTTGTTGAAGGCAGTCAGTCCTCCCAGGGGTTCTGGAGGTCGCTGGCTGCAGGACAAGGAGACTTTTGGCGCAGGATCTCTGGAAACTGCAGACGGGCCGGTAGGGCTGGGGCCAAGTCAGTTCTTCTCTGCAGTCTCCTCTGCTGGGCGTCTTCTTTCGTTCTTCTTTGTAGGTTGCAGGAATCTCCCTTCTTGGTTCAGGGTTGCCCCCTAAATACTGTATTTAGGGAGCGTTTTAGGGGTCTCGAAGTCAGTAGCCAATGTGCTACTGACCTTAGGGTGACTACACCCTTGGTGTGCTCACCCCACGTGAGGGAGTAGGCACAATCCCCAATCCTGATTGGAGAGTGCCTGCCATTTGCAAGATGGCGGGCACTGAAGAGTGGCCTTCACCTCGCCTCCCCCACCTGAGGGGTTGGGTTTGCAGAGGTGGGCACACCTTCTGGGCTGTGCTAATTTTTCCCGCCTGTCCTCCCGCCGAAAAGGGGTTGAGACAGGAAGGGGGCCTGCTCCTGATAGCAGGAGAGGCCGGGGGGCCGCGTTACAAAGGCGGCAAGGCCTTTGAAGGTCCCCTGCCACAGATGGCTCTTCCTGGCCTGGGGGAGGTGTGACCACCTCCACCCAGGAAAGGCTTTGTTTCTGGGCTCAGGGAGCGACTGGTCCCACCCCAGGGGTCCACAAACATGTCTTGTGGTGGCAGGCTGGTGTGTACCAGTCAGGGAACCCATCAGAGGCTGGCCGTTTTTCAGAGGGCATCTTTAAGATGCCCCCTGAGTGCATTTTTCATTAAATCCCACACTGGCAGTGTGGGTTTAATGTGCTGAGAAGTTGGATACCAAACTTACCAGTTTCAGTAAAGCCATTATGGTGCTGTGGAGTTCGTAATGACAAACTCCCAGCACCTTATACTCTTAATGGCATTACTGTACTTACAATGTCTAAGAATTGGTCTAGACACTGTAGGGGTACAGGCCTCATGCACCTGTACCCTCACCACTGGTATAGTGCAGCCAGAGGGGTGGCCGACCTTTGCCATGGCAGTGGGTTGTAGGCATGGCACACACGGATGTGTGCCATGTCGACTCTTCACTTTGTTCTGCACCAAAACACGCAGCCTGCAGTGGGTGGGGGTGTGGGGGGGTGTGTAGGTAGGTACAGGTCCTCTAGGGGTGTCACCATGTGCTGCAGCCTTTAGAGGCCTTCCCTGGCCACAGTGCCCATGGTACCTTTTACAAGGGACTGACATGTGGCCAGAGAGGTGCCAACTGGGGGTACAAAGTACAGTTTCGGGAACGAACACAGACCTTGGGAACCTGATTGGCAGGGACCCAGGGCACATCAAGTCAAAGTGCATCAGTAGTCTTGCTAAAAGTGGGGGGGGGGGGGCGAGCAACAGAAACTCCGCTTCCTACAGTGCTTCTAGCACTCAAAGGCTTTGAAACTCACCTTGTAGGCAAAGCTGTCCTAGTCCGCACGGACAATGACAGCTATGTACTATATACAAAAGCAGGGGGCGACACACTCTCTCCAACTGTCACGCCTAGCAAAAGCCATTCAGAAATGGGCCATTCACCACAGAATTTTTCTCCTGGCAGAACACCTGCCGGGTGTAAACAATCAGATTGCCGACCTTCTCAGCAGACAGAGGCAGCAAATCCACGAGTGGGAACTTCATCCTCGGATTCTCCTACCCTACTTTCAGCAATGGGGATTTCCTCAGATAGACCTGTTCGCCACAGCAGAAAACGCAAAATGCCCATGCTTTGCCTCCAGGTTACCACACCCGCTCTCCAAAGGCAATGCCCTATGGATGAACTGGTCAGGGATATTTGCCTATGCTTTTCCGCCTCTCCCACTCATTCCACTGGTAGTTCGGAAGCTCAGGCAAACATCCCTAGCACTAATTCTCATAGCTCACACATGGGCCTGTCAGCCCTGGTTCACCACTCTACTGGAGCTGTCAAAAGTTACGCACCAAAAGCTGCATCTCGCCTCTAGTCTCCTCATTCAGAGCCATGGAGAAATCAGGCATCCAAATCCCAAAGAACTCAACCTGGCAATCTGGCTTCTGAAGTCCTAGAGTTTGGTTATTTACACCTACTACCAGGGCATGTTATGCAGCAAAATGGAAGCAATTTGTTATCTATTGTAACAATAACTATATCAATCCTCTCTATGCTTTTGTACAGAACATCATCTGTTACCTGTTACATTTACAGCAATCCGGACTAGCCTACACATTCATTCGCTTACATCTGGCAGCAGTAGCTGCATACTTACAAAACAGACAACACATCTCTATCAGGGTACCAGTGATTAACGCCTTTATGGAAGGGTTAAAAACAATACCACCAAGAGTCCCACCTGCACTAGTGTGTAACCTAAACATAGTCCTTACAAGGCTAATGGGTCCACCATTCGAACCAATGTATAGGTGCCAATTACAATTCCTCTCATGGAAGGTTGCTTTCCTCATCGCAATAACTTCACTGAGGAGAGTTGGTGAATTCCAGGCATTAACTATACAAGAGCCCTTCTTTCAGCTTCACAGAGACAGAGTGGTTCTTCGCACCAATCCTACATTTCTCCCTAAAGTAGTGTCTGCCTTTCATATCAACCAATCCATTGTTACCTGTGTTCTTTCCTCAACCTGATTCTGTAGCAGAACGAGCTCTAAATACCCTTGATGTTAGAAGAGCTCTACTATATTACGTTGAAAGAACAAAAGAATTACGCAAGACAAAGCAACTCTTTGTTGCTATTGCTCCAAAACACAAAGGCAATCGCATATCTAAATTTGGCATTGCAAGATAGATTGTAAAACGTATCCAGACATGTTATGCGAAAGCAAAGAGAACTTTGAGAATACCCCCTGGAGCGCATTCCACCCGCAAAATAGAGGCTACTACGGCCTTCGGGAATATTCCCCTGTAAGAAAGTGGCTCTGTATATACTGCACCAAAGTAAGGTTCAGGGTGCACAGAGTCCACAGTCCCCAGAGGTTTGGCAGAGGCTAATGTTAGATATAACCTTACTCTCTAAAGTGGTAGCTTGGTCGAGCAGTAAGGCAGTATCAGAGGACAGTGTAAAGCATTTGTTGTACACACTCAGTCAGCAAATGGTCTCTCACACTCAAGAACTGAACTCTAGGCCAATTGTTTTGTATATAAAAATATATAGTTTTTATTTTTAGAACCAACAATAGGTATCAAATTACTTTCCCAGAAACAAATGCTGTAGTTGTATACTTTCAATAAGCAATAGACTTTTAAATGCAGTAGTTACAGTTGTTGCAATAGGCAACTCAATTCAAACACAATTATAACATTGAGCTCAATGGGGAATTTTAAGTAAATGCAATATCAATTACTTTACGTATGATTTTCTTACTCGTGGCTGGATCCTGGATTCAGCCCTGGTGCATTTCCTGTAAACAGTTGAAATAAATCGTTTTTGTTACACAGGCGATTTTTAAGGAATATTTGTATGTTTCAAAAATCGACAAAAGAATTTCTGGAGAAAACCAGGCAATGTTATCCTATGGAGGAAAATCAAGTTATCGGTAAGTACAGTTGTAATTGCTTTTCAGGGTCAGTGCTGGGCACCAAGATCCAGCACTGGGATCTCTCCTGATAACAGGTGAGTAATTTCGTTTTCGTTGATCGGACGATTTTTAGTGATTATTTTAAAGTTTCAAAACTCGACACTTAGAAGAAATTTCAGTGTAAACCAGTCAATGTTACCCTATGGAAAAAATGTAGGTTATCGGTTTTCAGGTAAGTACTCGACTGGCAGAGTTAAGGTTCTGGGCATAGACTCAGGGGTCCCCCAGGTTCAGGTAGGTACAGTTGGTACACCCTCAGCGGCACGGGGCGGCCGGGTGCGGATGGCTCTCTACCCAGGGGTCCAGCAACATGTCTGCTGGGTGGCAGCCTCGGCAGCCTCTCAGCAGGACGTGTATTGTAGGTTAGGTTCAGGGGGCAACTCTAAGTTGCCCTCTGTCGTGCATCTGACATTAAATCCCACACTGGCATCAGTGTGGGTTTAATGTGCTGAGAAGTTTGATACCAAACTTCTCAGTCTTCAGTGTAGCCATCATGGTGCTGTGGAGTTCGTTATGACGACCTCCCAGCACCATATACTCTTAATGGCAGCACTGCACTTAGTGCCCAAGAATGGACCTGGGTACTGTAGGGGTACAGGGCTCATGCACCTGTACCCTCACCACTGGCATAGTGCACCCAGCTAGAGGGGTGACTGAGGTATGCCAGGGCAGTGTGTTTGTGGGTATGGCACACAGGGATGTGTGCCATGTCGACTCTGTTTTGTTCTGCACCAAGACACTCAGCCTGCAAAGGCAGTGTGTGTGTGTGTCAGGGTACAGGGCCTCTAAGGGTGGCACAATAAGTGCTGCAGCCCCTAGAGGCCTTCTCTGGTCACAGTGCCCTGGGTACTTAGGTTACCATTTACCAGGGGCTGACATGTGGCCAGAGATGCCAGTTGGGTTTAGGCTACAATGCAGTTTTAGGGAAGGAACACGGGCCCTGGGCACCTGATTGGCAGGAGCCCAGGGCACACTCAGTCAAAGTACATCAGCACTTCAGCAAAAAGTGGGGGCATACCATGAAAGAAAGATGGCACTTTCTCACATCCCCTAGCTGACATCTGTAAGGCAGCAACATGGTCTACACACAAATTCACCAAACATTTTGTAGATGTGTTAGCGAGTCAACAAGCTAATGTAGGCCAGGCAGTACTCAAAACACTGTTTCAGACCGCTACAACAACTACAGGCTAGCCACCGCTCTGGCAGCATACTGCTTTATAGTCTAGGCAAAGCATGTGATCTACAGCTCACATGCCTCGAACGGATGTTACTTACCCAGTAAGCATCTGTCCTTGCCATGTAGAGCTGTAGATTCACATGTGCCCACCCGCCTCCCCGGTCACCTATAGTTGTTGCAGTTCTCAATTTGCATGCACACGCATGGACATCTCTGTTCTCTTACTAACTCCATTCTCCTTGTGACTGGAAAGACTTCTTCGAAGACAAATAACTTGCAGACATTCGGACCCAACACTAGATGAAAGGAGTATGCAAAGCATGTGAATGTTCAGCTCTACATGCCAAGAACAGATGCTTACTGGGTAAGTAACATCCTTTTGATACAAACAAATTGGTCTGAGTTCAGTTTTTCAGTGTGTGACATCGTTTCTTGCCTGAGTGTGTGTGCAACAAATGCTTAACACTACCCTCTGATAAAGCCTCACTGCTCTCCCACACTACTATAAATGGAGAGTAAGGTGCCATCTACTTTTACCTCTGCCTACCTTTGGGGTTCCACTGGACTCTGTGCATACTATACCTCATTTTGGTATAATATATACAGAGCCAGCTTCCTGCAAATATCTCCCAGGCGAACACTAGAAAAAAGGGAAAGAATTAGTGCAGGAGGGAATTCATCTATCAGATGTGCACTAGATGCTGCTGATACCGCAACAAGAGGTATTAATACCAGCATTCTTCTTAGAAGGCATGCATGGCTTACAATCTGTTTTTAAACCAGAGGTTCAACAAACCATTCTTAATACCCCCTTTGATAAACAATCGTTTTGGACCTCAAGTAGATGTCACTTGAGAAAATGAAAAAAGAGACAGAAGTGGCAAAATCAGTGGGAGCCCTTCAGTCACAATCCAATAGAGGCTCATTTTGCCGCTCATTTTCCAGAGGAGGATCGAAGGGTAATTCCTCAGATCCAAATGTGTCATCATACAGGTCAAACACACAACCCTCGCCAACAAGAGGATTTTATAAAGGTGATTACAGAGGAAACCATTTCAAGGGCGGAGGAAAAGGTACACCAACTCGTACCTCCATCTCCCAACAAACAGTGACTTGCTCACAATTCTCCCCTACCATTTTACACCTTTTGGGGGAAGATTACAACCATTCTTTCCCATTTGGCAATCAGTAACATCAGACAAATGGGTATTAGACATTATCCAACATGGTTACTGCCTGGAACTAAGCAGCAATCCTCTCAATATTCCACCTCGTACTCACAGAATCTCGCTACAACACCAACAACTCCTCAAGCAAGAAGTACAAGCTCTTCTAACAAAAGGAGCTATAGAACCAGTTCCTTTACAATAACAAGGATCAGGAGTTTGCTCCATGTTCGAGGCATATGAGCTGTAGATCACATGCTATGCATAGATCGCCATCTGATGTTGGGCACGGACGTTTGCACTTTGTTTTTGTTCAAAAAAGTCTTTCCAGTCACGTGTAGGTGACTCCTCCTTTTGGTGATAGTGCGCATGGGCATCGACTCCATTGTTTGTTTTTTTCCGCCATCTGGTTCGGACGTGAATTGCTGTGCTCCGGTTCGACACCGTTCCCGGGTTCCCCTTGGTACGGAATCCACTACCCTCGACGGTATTGTTTCTCGTTAGCGTTTTCGTCCCTTCGCATATCGAATCTATTCTACAACTTCGATCAGAAAACCTCGTGCGAGGCCTTTGGGCCTACACGCGTCAACCAAATTCGCAGTAGATGGAACGGACTCCATTCCAATTCTGCTGCGGGTGCCACTCCAAGTACCCCCGCACCGATCTTCACGACGTGTGCAATTTGTGTTTATCGCCTGAACACAACGAAGACAACTGCGAAGCCTGCCGATCATTCCGATCGAAAAAGACGCTCTGTGACCGTTGTTCTCGACTTCACGAGCTGTATCAACAAAAGGACTCCACTCCAGACCTGTTCGGAGAAGATGTCGACCAGGAGATCCTCGAAGCACATGGAGCCGAGGCAGAGGAGGAACAACAAATTAACGTGTCCGAGGAAGACTCGGACATCGAGGAAGACATCACACCCGGTCAGCTTACCGTGAGTAAAGATACTCCTCTGCCCCAAAAAGTTCCCTTTAAAAAGGCTCCGGTCCCTCCTCTGCCTTCGGGCCAAGGTCGGCACCGAGATAAAGTTTCCAACGCCCCGCCTTCGGGCTCAGCACCGAAACAACTAGTAAAGTCTTCCGGCTCTGGACCGAGTCGATCTTCTTCGGGGCTCGAAAACAAGACTTCGGCACAGAAACATAAGCCAGCCGATCCCTCCAAAACTTCGGCACCAAAACACACTTCGGAACCGAAATCATCGGAGCCGAAATCCTCTGCACAAAAATCCTCGGGTCCGAAAACGTCAACACCGAAATCTTCGATGTTGAAAATTATGGCTCCAAAGAAAAAGTTGGTTCCTCCTCCATCCAAGGAGCTTAATTTGTACGTTCCGCCTGCTAACACGGACCCCAAACAAAAGGAACTGGTTATTAACCCTAAAACAGGACACCTTTCTGCAAAACTGCCACAGAAAAGGAAACCAGAAGTTAAGGAATCTTACCATATCCCTCTAAAGAGAATATGGGGACTAATCCTTCTCCTCCACCTCTTTCTCCTTCCTCACCTCTTCCTACTATTGACCCTAACCTTTTATAACACCCACAAATTCCCCTCAGCCACAATCTCCACTTCAGCAGGATGATGGGGATTTAGATGACACACAAGGGGATGTACCACAAGATTATGCTCCAGACCCCTGGGTAGATTATAACACGGATCCTAATAACGACAATGATCCAGATCTATACCCATCTAGGCCTTCTCCTCCAGATGATAATGTGGGGTTTACAGAATTGCTTAATAGAGCTTCACAGTATCATAGGGTGCAACTCCATAAGGAGCCTCTTGAGGAAGATTTCCTATTTGAGACACTAAGTGCATCACAAAAAACTACACATACACTACCTATGCGCAAGGGTATGTTAAAACAGGCAGATGAGGTGTTCAAAGATCCAGTGCGTGCTAGGATACTCACACCTAGAGTGGACAAAAAATACAAGGCGGCTCCTACAGACCCAATTTTTATTAGAGGTCAGGTTCCACTAGATTCGTTAGTAGTTTCAAATGCTCGGAAACGGGCAAATTCTCAGTCAACGGGAGACGCTCCGCCTCCCGACAAGGAATCTAAATTAATAGATGCCTCAGGCAAGAGGGTAGCAGCACAAGCAGCCAATCATTGGCGCATAGCTAACACACACGCACTCTTGGCAAGATATGACAGAGCTCATTATGATGAGCTAGAGCAACTGATGCAATATCTGCCTGATGAACATAAATCCAAGGCTCATGACCTCATTCAGGAAGGGAAACTTATTTCAAATACATCAATCCGGTGTGCTCTAGATGCAGCAGACACTGCCCCATGTGCTATTAACACCAGCATTCTTCTTAGACTCCACGCGTGGCTTAGAGTGTCAAGTTTTAAACCAGAAGTCCAAACATCCATTTTAAATGCACCTTTTGATAAGGAACATTTATTTGGTCCTACAGTAGACACTTCATTAGAAAAAATAAAAAAGGACACGGAAGTAGCCAAATCTATGGGAGCGCTACAAACACCATCCAATCGTGGATCATTTTGCAGATCCTTTTATAGGGGAGTTTCAAAGTCCACTTCTACTGAAGGGTCCTCTACCTCATACAGAGGCAGTAGTCGGTCACCTTCTACCAGAGGTTATTTTCGAGGTGGATTTCGTGGAATCAATGGCAAAGGAAGAGGGAGAGGTAATACACCCCGTACATCCCCAGCCACAAACAAGCAGTGACTTGTTTCCACGTTCCCCCGACCATCCCACACCTGTCGGGGGATGTCGCTCTCTCAATTTTTCCCAGTCTGGAATTCAATCATCAGACAAATGGGCTTACAAATTATCCAATCTGGTTACTTCCTGGAGTTTACAAGCAACCCTCCAAACATTCCGCTGCGAACATGCAAACTATCTCCAGAACATTTACACCTACTCAAACAAGAGGTACAATCTCTTCTGGAAAAAGGAGCTATAGAACCCGTCCCACTACAGTATCACGGGACAGGAGTGTACTCTCTTTATTTTCTAATTCCCAAAAAGGACGGTTCTCTAAGGCCTATATTAGACCTCAGAGAATTCCATCTTCAGCCCTCCAATACACAAGCATATCTAGGGGCCACTCTGGAGACTCAAAAAGCTCTAGCCTATCCCAATCCAACCAGAATTCACAATATTCAGGCTCTCATTTCCAAATTTCAACCCAATCACTCATTACCAGCTCGGGTAGTTATGCAACTACTAGGAATGATGGCATCTTGTATCATGATAGTTCCTTATGCAAGACTGCAAATGCGTCCGCTTCAAGAATGCTTAGCACGTCAGTGGAATTAGTATCACGGTCTATTAACAGATCTGGTGTTCGTGGACGGCCGCACTCATCGCTCTCTGCAGTGGTGGAATCCACACAACCTTACAAAAGGGCGGCCTTTCATCGACCCCATTCCACAGACAGTGCTAACAGCAGACGCAGCGCTCACTGGTTGGGGAGCTCCTCTCCAAACTGACACAATTCAAGGATTGTGGAGTCAAAAAGAAAAGCTTCTCCACATAAATTATCTGGAACTATTAGCACTATTTCTAGTGCTCAAAGCCTTCCAAACTCACCTTCTAGGCAAAGCTGTCCTGATACGCACAGACATGACAGCAATGTATTACATACAGAAACAGGGAGGAACACACGCTCCAACTGTCACACCTTGCACAAGACATTTGGAAATGGGCCATTCATCACAAGATTTATCTCCTAGCGGAACATCTCCCAGGAGTGGACAACCACATTGCAGATCTCCTCAGACAGACAACAAATTCACGAATGGGAACTTCACCCTCAAGTTTTCCTCCCCTTCTTGAAGATGTGGGGCTTTCCAGACATAGATCTGTTCGCCACACACCAAAATGCCCAAACTTCGCCTCCAGGTATCCACACCTGTTATCCAAGGGCAATGCTCTATGGATGAACTGGTCAGGGATATTTGCTTACGCTTTTCCGTCTCTCCCACTCATTCCACTAGTGGTTCGGAAGCTCAGCCAAACATCCCTCACACTAATCCTAGGAGCTCCCACTTGGGCTCGCCAACCTTGGTTCACTTCCCTCTTAGAACTATCAGTAGTTCCTCATCAAAAACTACATCTCACATCCAGTCTCCTCACACAGAGCCATGGAGAGATCAGACATCCAGATCCCAAACCTCTCAATCTTGCGATCTGGCACCTGAAGTCAGTTTGGTTATCTAAATCTTCCACCATACTGTATGAATATTATTAAAGAGGCTAGAAGACCTACTACAAGAGCTTGTTATGCAGCAAAATGGAAGCGGTTTGTTATTTATTGTAATAACCACGTCAATCCACTTGACGCTTCTACTCAAAATATTATTTATCTGCTACATTTACAACGTTCAAATTTCACGTATACGTCTATATGCTTACATCTCGCTGCAATAGCTGCTTATCTTCAAAACAGATAACACCTGTCCCTTTTCAGAGGGCCTGCTATTAAAGCTTTCATGGAAGGACTCAAAAGAGTTATTCCTCCAAGACTTCCACCGGCCCCAGCGTGGAATCTTAACATTGTCCTTACCAGGCTAATGGGTCCACCATTCGAGCCTTTACATAAATGTGAACTACAGTTTCTGACTTGGAAACTAGCTTTCCTCATTGGTATCACATCACTCAGGAGAGTAAGTGAGCTTCAGGCATTAACCGTAGAAGAACCATTTTTACAGGTACACCTAAACAAGGTGGTTCTTCGTACTAATCCTAAATTCTTACCTAAGGTAGTTTCTGCCTTCCACATCAACCAATCTATTGAGTTGCCTGTGTTTTTCCCTCAACCAGATTCTGTGGCAGAACGTGCTCTACACACTTTAGACGTAAAAAGAGCATTGATGTATTACATAGAAAGAACAAAATCTTTTTGTAACACTAAACAACTCTTTGTGGCTTTTGCTCCACCACACAAAGGCAATCCCATTTCTAAATCGGGTATTGCACGATGAATAGTTAAATGTATTCAGATATGTTATGCAAAAGCTAAGAGAACTTTACCAATTCCTCCTAGAGCGCATTCTACTCGCAAACCGGGGGCTTCTATGGCTTTCTTAGGAAATATTCCCCAGAGATGATATCTGTAAAGCTGCAACATGGTCTACACCACACATTCACAAAACACTATTGTGTAGATGTGTTAGCCAGACAACAAGCTAATGTGGGCCAGGCAGTCTTGCGTACACTATTTCAAACTACTGCAACAGCTACAGGTTAGCCACCGCTTTGGGAGATTACTGCTATATAGTCTATGCATGGCATGTGATCTACAGCTCACATGCCTCGATCGGAAAATGCTACTTGCCCAGTATGCATCTGTTCTTGGCATGTAGAGCTGTAGAATCACATGCGCCCACCCATGTCCCCGGTTACCTGTATCTGTTCCAGTACTATCTTACTTAGATAATTACACATGGACATCTATATTCTACTCTTACTTACTCCATTCTCACCCTCTGTGGGAAAACAATCTAACAATGGAGTCGATGCCCATGCGCACTATCACCAAAAGGAGTCACCTACCTCGTGACTGGAAAGACTTCTTCGAACAAAAACAAAGTGCAAACGTCCGGGCTCAACACCAGATGGCGATCTATGCATAGCATGTGATTCTACAGCTCTACATGCCAAGAACAGATGCATACTGGGTAAGTATCATTTTCCTTACTTCCTAATTCCCAAGAAAGACGGATCCCTAAGACCAATCTTCAATCTCAGACCGTTAAACCTATACATACTGTCATAACACTTCCATATGGTTACCCTTCAAGGGCTTCCACTTGTACAACCAGGCGGCATTATGTCCACAATAGCCTTAAAGGATGCATATTTTCATATTCCTATCCACCCAGCACATCGTAAATACCTCAGATTTGTGATAAGAATAAATCACTATCAATTCAAAGTACTCCTATTTGGAGCGACTACTGCACCCAGAGTATTCACAGAATGTCTAGCAGTAGTAGCAGCTCATTTAAGAAGACAACAAATTCATGTCTTCCCATATCTGGACGATTGGCTCATTAAAGCCAACACACAACAAACGAGCTTACAACACACTCAAAATACCATAAACCTCCATCAACTGGGATTTACAGTCAATGCACAAAAGTCCCATTTTCAGCCCTCACAACTGCAAACATAATTGGGGGCAACGCTAAACACTCACACAGCTCTAGCCTCTCCCAATGCAGTCAGAATTCCAAAATTTCAAACTTTATTACTAAAGTTTCAAAACCACCAATACCCAACAGTCAAAACTTTCATGCAAGTTTTATGAATGATGGCATCATGCATTGCAATAGTACCTCACGCAAGATTACACATGCGTCCTCTACAGGAATGCTTAGCATGTCAGTGGAATCAATCACAGGGTCAGTTAACCGATCTAGTGTTGGTAGATAGGCGCACTCATCAATCTCTGCAGTGATCTACGCCTTTGACCTATACTGCCAAGGTCCCCAGACCTTTGACATGAGCAATAATGGAGAGTCTACAATGATGCACCCCACATATGCTTTGTCTCCTCTGTCTCAGAGAACCCACCACCCAAACTGCTCTCAACTCACACGCTCAAGGGCCTGCATTTGTCACTTGCAAACAGTGAATTCCTGGTCCTTAAGTCCCCCACAAAGGGGAACCTAAGGACCAGAGTGTAAACCCAGCAAGGGTCAGAGGGACCAGTATGTGCATACCAAAGTGTGAAAAAAAGAGGCAAGAGCCACAGTATCAAGGGTAGTAATCTTAGAGGTGGGCAAGCCACTGAAAGCTCGAGCTTGACCCCTAGCTCTATCTCTGATCGAGGTCCTGTTGTAAACTAGAGCCCAGAACGAGGCAAGCTTTCATGTGGCTTCGGCCTGCCACTCTACCCAGGATGTGTTGTTACAGTGTCGACTCATCATCCTGTGATTCTGGGCAAATCACTTAATCTCCCTGTGCCTATAAAAAAATTAATGTGACCTTGTGGGATGTAACTGGTGCTCAGATCGAGTTTGCACTATATAAGAACTGCAGAAAAATGTACAAAGAAGTCAAAACAAAGCTGAACATTAAGGAAAGACAAATGGATACGTAGATAGTAACTGATTTCTACAAAGTGATACCAGAAAACCTGGATAAATCACTGCTTCTCTGCTTATAATGTGTGATCTTAAGCAAACTGACTTACTTCGCTCAAGGTTCATGCACCGGCCCTTCTCAGCGAGGCCGAGACAGGACGCAACGCCAATTATATCTACGCTTACCCACGATTCCACGAAATACGTCCGCATCGGGCATTGTGCCACTTAAAGAATCGGCCCTGATGAAGTTCAATCGACATTGAACGAAACGCGTTGGCTGGAGTCTACATTTTTTGATGTCATTGAAATAAAGGAATTCTTCATATAAAGAAATTGGTCAGTCTTTTGTTATCAGGAAAGGCTACCTGGTGGAGCACCGCTCCACGATTATCCAGTATCTTATCTGCGTTGCAGTCTGCACCCAACAATGGCAGGTGCAGGAGACCTATGTGCGTACCTTTCTAAATCTCCATTCTAACACTAACAAAGGAACTAAGCGGTGAGGTGCGGCTACTTGGGTCCGCCGTTGGTCTGTGTTTGGGTTAGGATTAAGACACTGCTGCAGAAATGTTTGTGAACCAGCAGGTTTGAGGAGATTACAATAGCAGTAAGACACATCCCCCAGGATTATGCGGCTTCGGGTGGCAAATTATGCAACTAAAAAAGCAAAATATGCAGCCCAAAACCTCCAAATTTGAGGAATTTTTGCAGCAGGTAGAAAATGTGCTGGTCATAAAATTACTACCGGGCCTGTGCTCTGTCACTGCTGGAGACTTTGCTATGTTACAACCTGTAACCTTGTAGTGTCTCCACCAGCACAGCTCCTGGAACCAAAGGGTGTCTGGCACCACTGATGGCAAAAAGATAGTTTCATATTGCAATATGCCCTCTGACAACTTACTTTCCTTGGGGTTTGGGGGGAGCACAAGGGCAGGGGTTGGGCCAGTTGCACAGAAGGGGGTTCAGTGCATTTCAAAGGCAGGCGGCACAGGAAGTTAACACCTCTGCTGCCTGCTAGCCTGTTGCTCACCCTCCTTTTACTGGCTCAAAATCAGTAAAGAGAGGGTTAGTTTATTTTCCTCCAATTTTGCAGGCACTTTTGTTAAAATTGCAGGATTTTTAAAAAGTGGAGATTTTGCAATGTTTTGCAGATCGCAAAGCGTGATATCCTGGGGGTTCTGGCAAGAGAATTGTAGTGGTTAACACAGTTCTTAGGGAGTACAGTGTTTTGACTAGACACGGTTTTGACTCATAAAAGTAGCATAGAGAGTTAAGGTTACTGTGTCAGCTACAAAGCACATCGTGTAACATGCAGGTCACATTTGTATTTTATGGAGATAGGTAACTGGGCTACTGATTATGACACTTAGATCACGTTCTTACTTCCAGTTCATAAATTGCAGTCCTTTAACATATAACATCTCTCTTTCTTAGCATCTAGGAGCTTCATACAAACTGTAAATCATAGGTTTAGATCCTTATTGTTTTCTTTCTCAAACTGTTGTTATTCTAAGTTTGCAAAGAGGGGTTAATTTGAGAAGTAATAGTCTTTTTAGTACAGACAATCACTGCGCTATGTTGTATATTCGGACTTTGTGTTTCTACCGACCATTCACTCTTAACATATAATGTCTACAAGTATGGACAATATGATTCCTACACTGCATAACCCTCATCTTCTCTTGCAGGGGATCCTCATCAAAGTCATAAGCACATGAATATTCCCGCCCATGCGCGGGACCCCGGAAACACATTACATATATGTGAAAACCATATATGTAGCTCTATATATATATATATCCATATATATATAAAAAACACACAATGTAGCCTCCCATAAACATGCTGAGCAATGTTGCAAGGAATTCTCTTGCACATAAACATATTCCAATAACGCAGGGAGAAATAAACTTTTGAAAACTGCTTTAATACATAGCAGACAACACAATCCTGCAAGGAATAATGAAGAAAACATTGCCAGCACATAGGCTGCATTGTGGAAACATTGGTGTAGAAAGCTGAAAAGCTAACCCACATAAACACACAGATAAACTGGCACCGTGCCTTTAAGGCAGCCATGACCCCCCGCTTCCCATCATGCCTCAGGGGTGACAGTTAGGTCAGTTGTTCTTTCCGGCTCCTTCTGTCAGGACCTGGTTACTTCAGCTCTACCTCTTTTTCTGATTTTCTGTCAGAAAATTCTTCAATTTTTGATAAAAGCTCTTACTTCGACATCTTTTTGGTGTTAAAGTATTTCTCTACTGTTCTTTTTAGAGAGTTGAGCATTATTTTACAACAGAATGCCCTCTCTTTTTGACTCTTGTCCTTCCTGTGGCAAGAAGAAGGCCAAATCAGACTTCCACCCTGTCTGTATTCTATGCCTTCCTTCTGAGCATAATCCTAAATCCTGCCAGCATTGCAAGCTGCTGTCCAACAGAACTTTAAAGGACAGAGAAAGGATTCGTCTCCATGGATTAGCTGAGAAGAGAAAATCACCTTCCAAAGACAAGCCTCCGATGAAGAAGAGGAAAGAGAGCTTATCTACAAGTAAGATTCCAGTATGCTCTCCATCGGCGTCGGGCTCGGCGCCTCAATTCCCTTCATCGGCAGCAAAAACGTCGACGAGAAGACCATCGACGGCGGGCTCGCCGTCGAGAGAACACCGGTCGTCGTCGAAGAAAGGTACGTCGAATCCTCCGCCGTCGTCAACCGGGCGACGATCGGCGTCGAGGAGTCGCTCTCCGTTGGTGCGGGCCCGCACAGCGTCGAGAGACAGATCTCCGTCGTCGCCGTCGATGCGGCGTTCGACGTAGAGACAGGCTCCGCCGTCGCAGGGTCTCCAGCGTTCGGCGTCGAAGCAAGTATCTCAGTCGATGTCACCCAGACGACAGTCGACGTCGAGACACACCTCGTCACCGGAGGATAGACACTCATCGCCTCCGCCGTCGCCTAGACGGCGTTCGACGTCGAAGGCAAGATCCTCTCCGACGGCGAGGTATTCGGCTTCAAGACCAAGGGTAAAATATACCAGACGTCGTTCGACGTCGAGACGGCGGTCTCCGTCGACGGCGAGAAGATCAACGTCGAGAGAAAGATCGACGTCGAAGGTTTTCTCCGTCTACCCGTTCATCGTTGAGGTCTCCACGCTCAACGTCGAAGGCGAGGTCTAGGCACACAGAGGTCGACGTCGAAGAGAATTTCACCAGTGATGGTGACACAGAGCAGGTCGACGTCGAGACACACCCCATCGACGTCACATCGCTCATCCAGACGCCGATCACGCTCCAGAAGCCGCAGAGAGTCCTCTCACTCCATCCGGAGCTCACCCCAGACGGTTGCGTCATCACGCAATGCTTCTGTTCACTCACAGGAGCCTGCAAAAGCACCGCCAGGAGGTTCTCCAAGGAGACAGCACTCTCCTTCCATCCATCTCTCTCCCAGATGGTTTCAACCACTTCATCATTGGCAGACGGGGTCCACAGGTCACGCTCAACGACCTACGACCTACTCCAGTCCGCAGCACAGATCACCATTACAGCGTCTTGTGCAGGAAGTGGACAAATCACCCACCACTCGGGCCAGGGAACACCGAGGCAGATCCCCTGAACGCAGGTCGTCTCAGGGACATCGCAAGAGGCGGCGTACACCATCTTGGTCTTCCTCTTCGACACATTCATCCAAAAGGGATTACTCACCTACCCTGACGGATAGTCCTCCCTCCAGAGTGTCGCCTATTGATGATGTGCACACTTTCCATGATGTTCTCAACAGAGGGGCTCAGAAGCTGGGCATCACCATGTCAGCTCCTCAGACAACCAAGTCCATCATTTTTGAGACTCTCCACCAAAGGTCTGCGACTAGACCATTGCTTCCTTTGGTCCCAGGCATCATCGAGCCGGTAATGGATCTCTTCCTTACACCAGCATCGACTAAAGCAGCTCCAGCTCGGATTATTAAAAATACAAGCCAGCTGCATCGGATCCTCTTTTCCTTAGATCAGATCCACCTCCGGACTCTGTTATAATTGCAGCAGCGAAAAAGACGCATGCGGTTGCATCTTCCTCCTCCGCTCCTCCGGATAAAGAGAGTAGAGCACAAGACTCTTGGGGACGGAAGGCTTGTGGTTCTGCAGCGTCTTCTCTGCAAGTGTCCAACGCTGCGGCTCTGCTTGGTCGTTATGACAGATCATTATGGGACTCACTGGAGCGCTTCAAGGACAGGCTCCCAAAGGAGGATCAGCAGGACTTTTCTGAAATCCTTCACGAAGGTGCTCTGGTTGCTAATCAGGTAATCAGCACTGCAGCAGATGGTGCGTCCCTGGCGGCTCACTCGTATGCACATGGCATCTGTGCACGACGATCTTCCTGGCTGCGCCTCACAGCGTTAAAACCAGAAGCACAACAACGCATCCTGAATCTCCCTTTTTCTGGCACTTCACTGTTTGGTGCTCACACAGACGAAGAAATGGCGAGGATGAAGGCCGAGTTGGACACCTTAAAGGCGGTGGGCCTAGAAAAGAAAAAGGAGTTTAGGAAGAGGTACCGGACCTACAATCGGAAAAGTTACCAGCAGAGGGTTCAAACCCCTCAATGGTCACAAAACAAACCGGGCAAATCCCAGTACCAAGGCCGCCGTTCCTCGAGAGGAAGAGGACATCAACAGCAGTCCTCCTCTACATCAAAAACTCCAGGGAAGCAATGAGTTTCTGCTTCCTCTAGCACCGTTGCACACTCCAGTGGGAGGAAGTATCTCAAGTTACATTCAAGAGTGGCGCAACATAACCAAAGATCAGTGGGTGCTAAATATACTAAAAAATGGTTACACACTACGTTTTTGGACGTCCCCAAGAGACATTCCTCCTGTGAAATCTCGTCATCTACATATAGACCTCCTGCGTCAGGAAGTGTTGACCCTTCTCAAAAAACAAGCAATAGAAGAGGTCCCTCAAGCGCAGAGAGGAAAGGGAGTGTACTCGCGATACTTCCTTGTTCAGAAAAAAGATCAACCGAACAAGTTCAGACCAATTCTGGATCTACGTTCTCTGAACAAGTCCGTCAAAAAGGAAAAGTTTTGGATGTTGGCGCTCCACCAAATATTTCCACATCTAAGGAAAGGCGATTGGATGTGTTCGGTGGATCTACAAGATGCGTATTTTCACATCCCAATCACAGCACGACATCGCAAGTTCTTGCGATTCACGGTGGGAACAAGACATTACCAGTTCAAAGTCTTACCCTTCGGCCTAAAATCAGCTCCGAGGGTATTCACCAAATGCATGGCAGTGGTAGCGGCAGCATTACATCGCCAAGGCCTGTTCGTATATCCATACCTGGACGACTGGCTGCTGAAGGGATCCTCTCCTCAAATGGTGCAGGAACACCTTCGCACCTGCCTAGATCTACTTCAGCGCTTAGGCCTGCATGTCAACCTGGACAAGTCGATCCTTCGCCCAACTCAATCACTCCACTATCTGGGCGCCAACCTCAACTCCGACCTCGGAAAAGTGTTTCCTTCGGAGGAGAGATTGTCATC
This sequence comes from Calotriton arnoldi, assembly GCA_963921515.1. Taxonomy (NCBI): domain Eukaryota; kingdom Metazoa; phylum Chordata; class Amphibia; order Caudata; family Salamandridae; genus Calotriton; species Calotriton arnoldi. Next base: position 2,470,498 of record CAWUFW010001068.1, on the reverse strand, counting down.
AATGAAAGACAAGGGCAACATCATCCTTCAGGCTTATCAGCCATCAGTAAGACAGGTGGCTTCTCTACTGGGGTCGATGGCCTCGTGCATTTTTCTCATACCCAACGCCAGATTGAGGATGAGACCGTTACAACAAGATCTCGAGGACAAATGGAATCAATCCTCGGGTCAGTGGAACGACCGGATTGTCCTCTCTCCTGCAGCAAAGAAGTCCATTCTCTGGTGGCTGCAACCACAGAACCTACTGGTGGGAGTCCCTTTTCAGCAACCTCTGCCAGAGCAATCTCTGATCACGGATGCTTCACTTCAGGGCTGGGGAGCGCATCTGGGTCATCTGCAAACTCAGGGCAGATGGACCAGCAGAGAACAGACATATCACATCAATATGCTGGAACTGCGGGCAGTTCATTTAGCCCTCAAAGCTTTTCAACCGTCAATTCAGATCGGATCGATCCTAGTGCAAACGGACAATACAACCACCATGTATTACTTGAACAAACAAGGTGGAACTCGCTCTCGCCCTCTGTCTCTCGAATCCCAGGCAATCTGGCACTGGCTGCTAGCCAGGAACCTATCGATCACGGCAATACATCTGCCGGGAGAGCAGAACGTGCGAGCAGACGCCCTCAGTCGTCACTTCCAAGAGCAAGAAGACTGGGTGCTCAACGACGAAGTGGTGGCAGAAATCTTTCATCAATGGGGTCATCCTTCCATCGACCTTTTTGCAGACGATCAAAACAGAGAATGCCACGCCTTCGCATCCAGGTTTTACCGACCAGGAACGAGAGGGAATGCTCTTTTGATAGAGTGGTCAGGGACGTTTGCATACGCCTTTCCACCCCTCCTCTAAATCCGAAGGTGGTGGCCAAACTTCTGCGATCCAGAATGAGGATGATACTCATAGCACCGGACTGGCCTCGCCAATGGTGGTATCCGGACCTTTTGCAACTCTCGGTTCGCCCTCATCGGAGACTTCCGTGCAGGCCGGACCTTCTCACCAAGATGGGAGGGAAAATTCTGCACCCCAGCCTTCCTCGCTCAGCTTGACAGCATGGCTCCTGAAGTCCTGCAGTACGGACATTTGAACCTCCTCAGGACTGCATGGATATTTTAAGGGAGTCAAGGGAAGCCTTCCACAAGATCATCATACTCTCTAAAGTGGAAAAGATTTTACTTGTGGTGTATCCGTAATGATTGGAGTCCAATTAACGGGCAAGAGGAGGTAATCTTGCCGTATTTACTCTATTTGGCCAAATCTGGTTTGAAATATTCTTCCATTAAAGTGCATTTGGCGGCGATCACAGCATATCGTAAATCACCTAACCAACCTTCTTTCTTTCAACTTCAGGTGGTTAAGGACTTCCTGCAGGGGTTGAAAAAGGTTTACCCTCCTGTTCGACCTCCTTCTCCTCCTTGGGAGTTGAATTTGGTACTGTCTAAATTGATGGGACCTCCATTTGAACCTATTCATAAGTCTACATTGCAACACCTTTCTTGGAAAGTAGCTTTTCTAGTAGCAATTACATCAGCACGCAGAGTGAGTGAGATACAAGCACTCTGTTCTAAAGAACCCTATACGGTCTTCCACCATAATAGGGTGGTTATGCGAACTCACCCTTCCTTCCTACCTAAGGTTGTGTCAGAGTTCCATGTTAATCAGACAATTTCTCTGCCCTCTTTCTTTCCCAATCCATCCACACCAGCGGAAAGGTCTCTTCATTCGCTAGACCTCAAGAGGGTTCTCAAATTCTATTTGGATGCAACGAAATCCATTAGAAAAGCAGATCAATTGTTTATAAACTATGGTTCTGTTAGAAAAGGCTTCCCAACTTCTAAAAGATCCATTTCAAGATGGATAGTATCTTGTATAAAGTTGGCATACCAGATTGCAAATAAGCCTCTGTTTGCCTCCCCTAAAGCTCATTCTACTAGGGGTAAGGCTGCTACGATTGCATTCTTACATAATGTACCGATGGCCGAGATTTGCAAGGCGGCAACTTGGAAATCGGTCCATACGTTTACCAGACATTACTGTCTGGATTCTGACTCAGAGCAGATACACAAGTGGGCCAGGCCTCCTTGAGGAATCTGTTCCAATGCTAACCTATTGGAGTCTGTATAGGCCTTATGGCATTTATGTATCTTGATGGTACTCTGTTTACTTGCCCGCAGGATGAGGGGATGGGCTTGCTATTCTATTCATGTGCTTATGACTATTGATGAGGATCCCCTGGAAGAGAAGGATTAGTTACGTACCTGTAATCCTAGCTCTCTTCCAGGGGTATCCTCATCAAAGTCATAAGCAACCCACCCGCCTCCCCGGGCAAGTGAACATGATTCATACATCTCTTTGAAAAAAGGTCTGCGAATATCCGCAAAGAACTGACCTAACTGTCACCCCTGAGGCATGATGGGAAGCTGGGGGTCATGGCTGCCTTAAAGGCACGGTGCCAGTTTATCTGAGTGTTTATGTGGGTTAGCTTTTCAGCTTTCTACACCAATGTTTCCACAATGCAGCCTATGTGCTGGCAATGTTTTCTTCATTATTCCTTGCAGGATTGTGTTGTCTGCTATGTATTAAAGCAGTTTTCAAAAGTTTATTTCTCCCTGCGTTATTGGAATATGTTTATGTGCAAGAGAATTCCTTGCAACATTGCTCAGCATGTTTATGGGAGGCTACATTGTGTGTTTTTATATATATATATGGATATATATATATATATATATATATATAGAGCTACATATATGGTTTTCACATATATGTAATATGTTTCCGGGGTCCCGCGCATGGGCGGGAATATTCATGTGCTTATGACTTTGATGAGGATACCCCTGCAAGAGAACTAGGATTACAGGTAAGTAACTAATCCTTTTACATACAGGGCTGAATAAAGTCAAAAACCTGCCCCCAAGTCACAGTTTCTCTAAAGCACTTGTGAAGTGATAACTGGTGTGCCTTTGCTTCCTTGGCATCTAGGTGTTAGGCTCCAGTTGTCTTCCAGCCAACATGATAATTGAACAAAAAAAGGGCTGGGCCTGGTTGGAAGTAAACATAAATAAAAAAGCTCCTTCACTGTCTGTAGGTTGCTGCTCTGAACAATATGCCAACAACATGCGGGCGTTGCCGATTATGTCCCGGTGTCTGAAATTGATACCGGACAAATTCAGCATGGGAAGGCCATCCGGCCGAGCAAGCAATAGTTGCTGGAACCCGGTTCCGAGGGGTTGCCATCCACTTTCCAACACTGGAATAATAAACTGAAGTAAATTCTACTCAAACAGATGGCTCCCTTTCATAAATGCATGCAAACGGTCAAGGTGTGTGGATGTTGGCGGTGCGAGCAGAGTAACCGGAGTGCTTTGTTTTATTATATACCTCCCGTCCCGCCACCCTCTTTACTTTCCCGCACTCACTTGGCCCCCGCAGCTTCAAAGAGCTCAGCCCACTCGTCCGGGTCGAAGAACTCTGCGGTGAAGCCGGGTGCGAAATCAGCGTATGTGGCACCTGGGGCACAGCATTTTTTCATGAAGTTTACGTAATCCGCTTTGTGCTCGCCTTCCCAGTTCCACCAAAACCATTCGGAACCGAAGGAAGGTACCGAGAAGACTCCCCAGTGCAGAAATATCCCGAATTTGGCCTCATCGTACCAGGCAGGCAACGGGCGCGCGTCCAGGGAATCCCAGTCGGGGGTGTACTGAGCCCAAAGTGCTGGGGTGGCAAGCAAGAAGAGCACATGAACAAGAGAGGAGCGGGGACGAGAGGAGCGGGGGCGAGGGCGAGCGAGCGCGGCAGCCTGCTCAGCTGACCAGACGCTCGTGCGTCGTGGCCTTTTCCCGGCATGTGTTTCCAATTATCGCGCCCGCGTCTGGGCACGATAATGGGAAACGCATGTCTGCGGCGCGCGTAACCGCCCGAAAAAGGCCACGACGCACGAGTGTCGGGTCAGCTTCTGAAACCCCTCGCCAGAGCAGCGCTTGCGCGCTACTCGAGGCTCGACCTAAAAATGGGGGGACACATTCTCTACAACTGTCACACCTCTCTCAGACCATTTGGCGTTGGGCGATGCATCACAAAATTCATCTCTAGGCAGAGCACCGTCCAGGCATGTGCAACCAGTTTTCCGACCTACTCAGCAGGATGCGGCAACAAGTCCACAAATGGAACTTTATCCACCAGTTTTCCTTCCATACTACCAGAAATGGGGATTTCCCCACATAGACCTCTTTGCCACAGCAGAGCACTCAAAATGCCCAGACTTCCCCTCCAGATTCCCACAGCATCTATCCAAATGCAATGCACTATGGATGAATTGGTCTGGGATATTTGCTTACGCTTTTCCGCCTCTCCCTCTTCTTCCATTTCTGATTCGGAAACTCAGGCAGACATCACTCACACTAATTCTAGTGGCTCCCACAGGGGCTCGTCAACCGTGGTTCACCACGCTACTAGAACTGTCAGTGGTTCCACACCAAAATGTTACACCTCACTTCCAACCTTCTCACACAGAACCATGGAGAAATCAGACATCCAAACCCAAAGGAGCTCAACCTAGCGATTTGGCTCCTAAAATCATAGTTTGGATACCTAAATCTACCACCAGATTGTATGAAAATTCTTAAAGAAGCAAGGAAACCTACCACTAGAGCAGAGGTCTTCAAACTTTTTGATGCCAAGACCCCCCCTGTCAAGATTTTTTTAGGCGTAAGGACCCCCTCCTGACAAAAATTTCTAGAACTTGGTACTCCTCATCACTGACAACTATCGACAACTATCAACGCCCCAAATTCCTATAGCAAATAATTTTTAAAGTGGGGAAATAATATTAAACGGTGTTTATCACACCAAAGGTCAGTGAGCGTGGAAGCATTGTCAAAGGTGTGGCTAAAAACAAAGGGCCTCATTTATGAGGAATTGGTGTAGGGCAGCGCCGCAAGTCGTCTTGCTGCGCTGGCCTACGCCAATGTGAAAGGGCAGGAATGCATCTTATTTATGAAATATGGTGCATTCCTGTCCTTTCCCCCTGCATTGATGCACAAATTTCTGCCTAGCGCCAATGTAGGCAGGATTGTTTTTGTGCATGAAGGGGCCTCTTCCTGCACAAAAACAAACCTGAGGCGTTTTCCTCTTTCTATGTGAGCTGCAGAATGCAACTCACATGGATTAGAGGAGAAATGAAACATTTCTCCTCGTTACGCCTGCTGTGGGGAAGCACAAGGGTTTGGCGCTGCCCCAGGTATACATGGTTTTGTAAATATGGGGCAGTGTCAAAATCCATGGGTGTTGCGTGGGAACACCCACCACAATGCCCATGGAACACCTATTTGACAGACTAAGGCAAGGCTGCGACTTGCGCTGCTTTGTCTTACTCCATATGTATGAGGCCATGCAAAGCCATGCAGGGTGACTTTTCGTTGCCTCATAGATATGATCGAGACGCTTGTGCCACCAGACCTTTAAAAAAAAGTGACGCTCCGGCGGCGCACGCCTCTTATAAATCAGCCCCAAAATATTTTGTTAGTTTTTTAGGTAGCTACATATAAAATAAAACCTTTATTAGTTAATACACTGCAGAGGTCTGTGTGTAACCAGAGAGCCAGAGAATTACATTTGGTTGGCGCAGTGAAGAATAGTGGCTTGTGTATTTTTAGTGCTATGAGGTCACAGCCTGTGACAGAAAGCACTGTGAATGTGTAAGTCATTATTTTATTTTTGCATTACACACAGTATAAGATATACTGCTACAAACTGTGCAAATAGTTTTAGGATAAAATGGAGCTTTCAAAATATAAATTATGGTAATACCGGAGCATAAGTGATGCATTTTCTTTGCATAACTGTCCCTTCAACACCTTCTCAAGGGTACTAAGCGCTGTGTAAATTATGATTAAAAGCATGCCCTTCTCAGCCCAGTTGTTAACTCTTCCTTCTACCACTCAATACAAAACCAAATCTTTGCCATCACAAAGCAATTAAAGCCACAATCGCTCTCAAGCACCCTTTACATTTGCAGATTAACTCATAACACACAATTGCATTTAATTCAGGCAACCTGGAATGAAGGATTGTTTTACCTGTCTACCCAGCCTCTTAGTTTCACAGCACAGGAGACTCGTATAACTTCAGCTCAAGCATTTTAACCACCGGAATGAAGCGTCACGGTTTCCACAAGGAAGAGCACATGTTTTAGATTCCAGGCAGAAGTGAGGCCTGGAAATGTGCGACCCCCTTCCCAGGACTCCGCGCCCCCCCCCTGGGGGTCGCGCCCCACAGATTGAAGACCTCTGCACTAGAGCATATTAGTCAACAAAGTGGAAAAGGTTTGTTATATATTGTAATAACACAATTGATCTGCTAGATGCATCTATGCAAAATATTATTTGTCATCTTTTGCATTTACAGCGAGTTGGCTTAGCCTACGCATCGATTCGACTACACCTTGCTACAGTAGCTGCATATCTGCAGAACAGACAACATTTATCATTATTCAAAGTTCCAGTAATTAAAGCTTTTATGGAAGGTCTTAAAAGAATAATACCACCCAGGGTACCACCTGCACCGGTTTGGAACCTTAACATTGTCCTCACAAGGCTTATGGGTCAACCTTTTGAGCCATTACACAATTGTCCATTACAATTTCTGTCATGGAAGGTTGCCTTTCTAATTATCACTTCATTGAGACGTGTTGGTGAGTTACAGGCATTAACCTTAGAAGAACCCTTCTTTCAACTTCATAAAGCTGGTGGTTCTTCGCACAAACCCTAAATTCCTTCCAAAAGTGGTTAATATGAAAAGCAGAAAATAATCAGTTAAGCTACCTGTGTTCTTCCCTAAACCTGATTCAGCAGCAGAAAGAGCTTTACACACATTGGATGTTAAAAGAGCACTATTATACCTTATTGGTGGGACAGAAACCAACTTTTTGTTGCATTTGCTCTACCTCATAAAGGAAATCCTATCTCAAAATCTGGTATTTCTAGATGGATTTTTAGATGTATTCAAACTTGTTACATTAAAGCTAAAAGAACTTTAACTGCACTTCATAGAGCACATTCTACTCGCAAAATAGGAGCCTCTATGGCCTTTTTAGGCAACATTACCATAGCTGACACATGTAAGGCAGCTGCATGGTCTACACCACAAACATTTACAAAACATTATCGTGTGGATGTATTAGCACATCAGCAAGCTAATGTAGGACAAGCAGTGCTAAAAATTATTTTCCAAACAACTGCAACATCTACTGGTTAGCCACCGCAATGGGGGAATACTGCTATACAATCAATGCAAAGCATGTGTATCTTCAACAGACATGCCTCGAACGGTTTGTTACTTACCCTTTAAGCATCTGTTCTTGGCATGTAGAGCTGTAGATTCACATGCGCCTCCCTCCTCCCCGGACACTTGAGGTTGTTGCAGTTCTCATTCACATTACATATGCATGGACATCTCTGTTCTACACTTACTCCATTCTCGCCCTCTTGCGGGGGAAACAATCTTTTTAACAATGGAGTCAATGCCCATGCGCACTATCACCGAAAGGAGGAGTCGCCTCACCTCGTGACTGGAAAGACTTCTTCAAAGATAAACAACTTGCAAACACCTGAACCCATCACTAGATGGCAGGATTAAGCAAAGGATGTGAATCTACAGCTCTACGTGCAAAGAACAGATGATTACAGGGTAAGTAACATAATCCTTTCTAATTATCATTTGTATAGGAGCACCATTCTTATCTTCATGTTTTTAGTTTCCAGGACTTTTCTGGAGGAAGATTAAGCTAGATTTTAATGAACTGATTTGCAAAAAAGAGACACACAGAAGGTGATGGGAGGAATCCTTGCAGTAGGTCCAACCACTGGCAATCGCTCAGGGCAGCATTCCAACCCATTGTTCTTTTGTCCACCATTCCACCTCAGATTGGACCCAGCCATATACAAATCAGTCTCGACCTTGCTCCAGTAGGAACAGTCCAGCCCTGAGTAGCCAAGGATATGCCCAGACATGGGTCCTGTGCTCAGTACCACTGGAACCAAGATACACCTGACTGACAGGCCTCAGAGAGGGCGAAACAGGTCTTTGCTTGTGTTGCAGTTCAGAGAGGACCTGACTTATCACTTCAATCTGGACTGTTCCTATTGGAGCTGGGTGAAAGCTAATGCGCTTATGGCTGGGTCTAACCTGATGTGGCATGGTGGGTAAAAGAGTGATGGGTTGGAATGCTACCCGAGTGATTGCCAGTGGTTAGACAAATTGCAAGTATTTCTTCCATCACCTTTAGGTCTGATTTGAAAAAAACCTGTTGCTTCACGAAGGCATGTTTTTCTTTTTTCAGTACTTTTTACATTGAAAATATATGTTCAGAATGTATTCTGGTTAATGCACATGTGCAGATAATCGGATTATGAATTCAGAGAAGACTATCCATGGTGGAGAACTAGGATTACAGTTAAATACCTTTTCCTCTGTGTGCTAGGGTTTCATTTAAGAGCACCCGGGTCTTGTAAAAAATGATAAAACACTTCTGTTGTGTAAGGAACGGCAATCTGTGTTTAAAATTTCTTACACTGCCATAACGTAATACACTTGTTAATGGTCCTTTCCTAAATGCTAGACCAAACGGATCATCAGATCCTCAATGTATCCTCGTTTTGATACTCTTCCCTGCCTTGTAACAATGGTCTCTCCGGTGTACAGCTGGTTTCTGCAGAAGCCATTGCACTACATGTACGGCTTTTTCTTACTGGCAACTTGCTGACTATCATTTGCTGATTTCCTTTTCAGGATATTGACATTAAGAAACTGAATGGAGTTCCAAACTATGCGTTCTTGCAATACTGCGATATTGCGAGTGTCTGTAAAGCCATTAAGAAGATGGATGGGGAGTTTCTTGGGAATAACAGGCTCAAGGTACTAGCTTCAACATCAACTGAACACTTTACATTTCTTTTTTCATTTCTTTATAAATGCAGATGCACCACTTCTTTTTATTATAGTTATTCCTAGTCACAATCTGTTCTCTTGACATTAGAGTTTTAAAGCATCTCTTCACTGCCCAGCCACTTTGTGGATTTTGAATTGAAATACTGAAAATCCCCAGAGCTGTAAGACTATCTGTCATTCGCTTTAGCAGAAATGGCGTAGAAGCTTGTGGAGACATCTTTGTCTTTCTGGTCATCACTGCTCAGAGTAAGGTGATAATATGGTATTATCTTAATGTACCTATACTAAGGTCCTTGCCTTAAAAGACCTATTTAACAGCCTAGACTGTTAATCTCTTAAGAAATTCTGAATGCATGGAACACTAGATATATGTCCAAAATATGCAGCAAAAGTATACAAAATACGAAAAAATGAACATTTTAATCCATAATGCATTAATCCTCATGAGCTCATATTTACAATGTAACTCAAGTAGAGATGCTTTACGACTCAAATGCTGTTATATATATATATCCAGGGGTTAGCCTCTTCTGACCCTGATCTCTCTGGCATGCTTAAATGTCAAATATTTGTTTAAAACATTTGAGGCAAATCTGTAAAGCAAATTGGCAAAATGTTACCAACCCCCATCTGTGATGCCTATTTTATTTTGGTTTTTTTGGGAGCAGTAAATTTCACTTTTAATTAAGCAGGAGAGAAGTGGGATTTAAATCAAGAAATGGGTTACATTCCCTACTCTTGCAAAAAAAAAAAAAAAAAACATGTGGGATCTGCAATGTTTGTAAAGCTAAAGGGGCTTTAAATTTAACAAATGCAATTCATTGCTAGCCTTTTTGTCTACTGATCACCATCTCTCCTTTTATGGTTTTGCAGCTGGGGTTTGGGAAGAGCATGCCTACAAACTGTGTATGGTTAGACGGCCTTTCTTCCAATGTCTCCGAACAATATTTAACTCGGCATTTCTGCCGCTATGGACCTGTGGTAAAGGTAGGTGGGAGGTTGTGGGGAGTGTGTGTGAGATTTATCTGTTGCTGTAATCCTCGATTTACATTCTGTCCTTTCACCCCTTTTTGAATTAGAAGTGTTGCCTGATTTGGTTATTTTTGCCTTTAGGTAGTTAAAAAAAAAAAAACACCTGCGTTAAATTGACTTTTTACCACACTTGGCTGGAGCAAATACAAGCAGGCCTTGTGTATCAAGCGTAGATGTGTTGATGCTCAGCCAGTTAGGGGCTCCCAAATAAACATAAACTGTTTCTCCTAACCATGCTTTTCCTGTTTCTCGTGATGGAATCCCAGCAGTGCTCACAGCAGAACACATAACCTGCACCACAGCTGGTTTTTCTTTTTAAAGAGAGCTGTGTATATTCTATATTATCTTTAGGGTACCCATAGTGCAAAGTGTGGTATTCATAACCTTAAATGAAACATTAGCTGTCTTACCAGTAACAATAAAAGTTTGTATTTTTGCATCATGCTCTTTGATCAGAATCTTTTCACAACCTCTAATCCGAACCGACTGAAAATGTATCCCTAGTTTAAAATCCAACATCCTTCCATCACCCTTCACCAGGCCTCCCGTAAATAAAAAAAATACATGATTGGCATCAAGGCTGTAGGATTTGTGGAGACTATCATGAATTCAGTGCTCATTCTCCATAATTGCACAGTGATGAATACTATGAGACAACAGATTTAGCTGTTTTACATATATTTATATATTTGTTTTTTAAAGAAAAAAAACAAAATCTAGAAGACAGTCCTCCCCTTAACCCACTCCCCGGTGGATAAGGCTCTTATTTCTTCCTTTTTTTTTTTTTTTTTGACAGGTGGCGTATGATCGCTTAAAGGGCATGGCCATGGTTCTCTACAATGAAACTGAATATGCACAAGCAGCTGTAAAAGAGACCAAGGGGAGGAAGATTGGTGGGAAAAAAAATAAGGTGTGCAGAATCACCTTTGAAGGCTAAAAAGTTGTTAGTTAATTCGTACCCTGACCCTATTACATCATCATAAAAAAAAACATAACCTACCAGCTTAGAGGCCTACATTCTCTTCCACCCCTCCCCATCTTAAATAGTCTTTAGTGTATTATTTTTTGCCAGGTTTTTTGTTTTCTAGGCTTAGCTGGCTTGTTGTTACTGGTAAGCAGTTACACCACCACACCAAGGTAATCTATATTTAGGTTATCTCAAGTTCTGAATTACTCTACCGCCTTTCACAAACTCCTTCCATGGCATTCACAAAGGTAAAGCGCGTCTCTATCTTTCTTTCACTCTAGTTTGTTGTAGTCTGCTCTCGCTAAGTGTGAATGGTGGTTGTTAAAAACACATGCAGGCAACAAGAACGTGAAGTAATTCTATTGGGTGCAAAGGCAATTCATTGTATTCATATGTTCATTAGTTTTTCGATTAGTTCGAAAATTGATATTGTTTAACGACTACCCATTTCAGACTTTTTATAAAGATTTTATAGAGCTCTTTGTGATGCTTATTTTTGTTGCCAAGTACCGCTGAGCTGTTTAAAGAATGCATTTAATGTCTTATAGATTACCTGTAAAGCAGTATTCATGTTCCTCCCATGCTCTGCTGTTTTGAAAATAACGAAAGTGTGATTTTGAGCATTGTCTAAAATGGCTTATTTTACCCCATAAAATACTGTAATTTCAAACCAGCCTTTGTTTTTTTCCATGAGGACATTAAATAATTTGTTCTTAATAGACATCTATGACCAGACACGATTTTCTGTCACAAAGATCTGAGAAACAATTTTACATAATGAGTTAGCGAAGTTCTGTACTTAAAGAAAAGGGATACTTTCAGTCATAGTTGTTCACTTGATTAAAATGACTATGCTTACTTGCAGGCTAGCTGCTTTGTTGAGAGACTTAGATAATCATCTGCGTGTGACAGTGATAGTATAACATTTTCAGAACTGACCTTGTTCTGTTATGGTCGGTGTATATCCTTCCACAGCATTTTTTAATTCTGTGTTTTTGTTGGGTCTTAGGTGGACTTTGCAAACCGCGAAAGCCAGCTGGCATTTTATCGATCCATGGACACATCGGGACAGGACATTAGAGACTTCTATGAGTTGTTAGCAGAAAGAAGGTAATGCCATTCTGTACTGTAAAACGATTCAGATTTTCTTTACTCAGTTACTTGTTTGGTACGGGAAAATATTCACAAGTCTTAAGGGCCACCAGGTTTGTAGGAAAGTGCCCCTTTTTTCATGGTTGCCCCCCACTTTTTGCCTGATGTTTATGCTCTTCGACTAAGTGTGTCCTGGGTTTTGCAGCGTGAATCTTTCTGGATTCACTATGCTGTGCATTATTCCGCCATCTAGTGGTTGAGTCCGGAATTGTCGTGTTTTTTTTTTTTTTCCGTGGCCCAGGTGGGCGTCGACATACCACCATTTGGTGCCTTTTCGTGACGTCGACGCGCTTCCTCCGGAAGCTCCCACCTTTGGTCACCATCTTCGGATTCTTTTTTTCCGCCGTTGGGTCTGGATCGTCAGTGAAGGAGTTCCAGAACTTTGGAGAGAAGAATCCATGGAAAACAGCAGGAAAACGACGAAAATCACCTTACAACATACCGGACTACGAGTCGGGTAATTGGGACGACAAAAGAGGAGGAAAACATCGGGAACTTTGACGTTCTATGAAGAATGCACACACACGGGGCTCCCTGGGCGCGGTGATGGACAAAACATCCTTTAAATTCTGCGCCAACTGCCACCACAAATACGCGCAGAAGGACCAACACCCAGTTTGCAATCTCTGCCTGCCGCTTGACCATCGAAGCGAGGACTGCAATGCCTGCACGGCATTCACACCGAAGACCCTCAGAGTAAGAGCGAGGCAAAGAAGGGCAAACTACAGCATGCAGGGGCAGGGGACACCATCGCGCCGAGATTTGGGCCTCTCCAGTGGAGAAGAGGACAACATCGACGAAGGACCGGAGGACGCCACAGTCGTCGAGGTCCAAAACAAAACGCCGACGGAGGTAAGAGTCGTCGAACCCCAGGCACTCCACTGATACTCGAAAGACTGAGTCCAGGTCCTCCAAAGGAGCATTGCCATCGAAACACTCGATGACCGCAACTGCATCCAAGGGAAAACTTTGACAAGGACTCCCAGACGGCGAAAACCCAAGATAAGGCAAAGGCGTCGAAGAGCGGTCACGAAAGGGACTCTTCGTCGAAAAATGAAGGGTTTAAAGCGGCTACAACTTCGACATACACAACCGCGGAGAGGCCGAAACTCTCGACGCCGAACACGCGTCCGAGATGCAGAAGAAAAGGAAAAGGCTCGAGGCCGAAATGGCGAGCATCTTGCAGCGCATGAGGGACTTCGATGAGAAGATGAGGGAGTTCACCATTCCACCGAAGCCCACGGCCGAAGCACAAAGGTGCGTTGAGGACCTTCAACCACCGACGACACCAGAATCAGTCGAGGAACAGGAGGAGAAAGACCTATATTACGGCGATGCCGAAGGTGAGGAAGACTAACAAACTTACAAAGGCTCGACATCCTCGGATGCGCAAGACTTGCAGGGCAGGATCTCGACGCCGAATCCCAGGAAGAGGGATTAGAATCCTATCCTTCGAGGCCTTCGCCGCCGGACGACATAGGAATCTATAACCAAGTCATAAAGGAGGCTGCAGACACATATGGAGTGCAGCTAGAGGAGGAGAAACCTCAATCTTGCTTCCTGTTGGAGACATTGTTACCATCCCAGACAAGAAGCCAGTTCCTACCCATGCTCCCAAGTGTGCTGGATCAGGGGAAGGAGTCCTTCAAGGAGCCTGCTGTGTAAAGCAGTAACTCCAAGGACTGAAAAGAAATACAAGCACTCATCTAAGGACCCTATGTATATTAGGGGATCAGTACCAGCGGATTCAATCATAACATCCACGGCTAGGAAAAGGGCCAATATACCCACAAATACAGGACCGCCTCCAGACAAGGAGAGCAGGAGAATGGACCTAATGGGGAGGAATCTGGAAAGGAGTGCGGCGATCCAATGGTGCAACGCCAATTCTAATGCACTCATCAACAGGCACGAATACCAGCACTGGGAGGAAGTGGACGAACTCCTAAAACTGCCAGAGCAATACCAAAGAAGGGAGAGTCACCTGGTAGAGGAAGGAAAGAACTTGGCTAATACATGTCTGAAGTCGGCCCTGGATGCAGCGGAGACATCCAGCAGGCAGATGATGCTTGGGGTAACAGAGAAGGCATGCCTGGCTAAGAATTTCGTGCTTCAAGACAGAAGTGCAAAACAACATCCTTAACACACCCTTCAACAGGGAACAGCTTTTGGGGCTCCAGTTGACGAGAACTCAATCAGCTCAAGAAGGACAATGAGACAGCGAGGTCCATGGGGGCACTACAGTTCAGAGGAATGAGAAGAGGAACACCTTCAAGAAGACCAGCAGGTAGGGGGAGCCACCAACCTGTGGCACCACACCAAACCTTCCAACAGGGTTATCAAGGAGGTAACCAGGGCCAACAGCAGGGACAGCAGCAGCAGAACTGGCAGTACCAGCCCCGAGGACAATCCTTTCGAGGGCACACACGAGGAAGATTAAACTGACAAAGAGGCGGTCAACAACCCACATCCAAGTGACTTCGCTGTAAGACCAACGCACACCCAGTCAACATCTCTAGGGGTGCAGAAAAGGATAAGACAAGGACAAAAACGAATTCAAAACGAACAACAGTTCCTCCAGCATATAACACCAGTAGGAGGCAGGATAAAACACTTCTTCCAGGAGTGGAGGAAGATCACATCAGACAAATGGATAAACAACCTCCAAACGAGAGACCGAACAGCAGAGTACACTTCGCAAAGGAGCGTTCTCATTTGCTACAAGAAGTACAGGAACTTCTAAACAAAAGGGCCATAGAAATAGTACCATACAAGGAACGGAACAAGGGGGTTTACTCCACCTACTTCCTCATACCAAAGGTGGACGAAACCTTACGACCAATTCTGGATCTAAGGTTCTTAAACAAGTTCATAAAAACTCAGATTCAAAATGACATCTCTTCAAGAAGTAATACCCCAGATACAGGAAGGGGATTACATGGCAACTATCGACTTAAAAGAAGCTTACTTACACATCCCCATCAACAACAACCACAAACATCTACTAAGATTTATGATCAACAAGACTCACTACCAGTTCACAGTGCTGGCATTCGGACTCAAATCCGCACCAAGGGTTTTCACAAAATGCCTGGCAGCAGTAGCAGCACACTTAAGGAGGCAAGGAATACATGTATACCCATACCTCGACGACTGGCTGGTAAAAGCAAGCTCATACAACCAATGCAAGCGGCACATGCAAGAGGTCATACAAACACTAGTCCAACTAGGGTTTTCAATCCATTGGGGAAAATCATCAATAGAACCAGAACAGGTGAAGATATTCTTAGGGGCGGAGATCAACACCATACAGGGCAAGGTGTTTCCGAGCACGAAAAGAACATTGGCAATATTGAAGGAGACACGTCTTTACCACAAGGGGCAAGCTCTGACAGTGAGGACAGTGGGCAAACTGATGGGAATGATGGCGTCATGCATACATTTGGTCCCAAATATCCGCCTCCACATGAGACCATTCCAAGAATGGATCCAACAACAATGGTCACATGTAAGGAAGTGGGTTTCTGTTGCAGTAACCCCCCACTTTTTGCCAGACGACTGATGCACTTTGGCTTGATGTGCCCTGGGTCCCTGCCAATCAGGTTCCCAGGGCCTGTGTTCTTTCCCCAAAACTAAACCCAATTGGCATCTCTGGCCACAGGTCAGCCCCTGGTAAATGGTACCACAGGCACCCAGGGCACTGTGACCAGGGAAGACCTCTAAGGGCTGCAGCACTTATTGTGCCACCCTTAGAGGCCCTGTACCTTTACACACACACACACTGCCTTTGCAGGCTGCGTGTTTTGGTGCAGAACAAAGTGAAGAGTCGACATGGCACACACCTCTGTGTGCCATGCCTACAACCCACTGCCCTGGCATAGGTCAGTCACCCCTCTTGCTGGGTGCAATATACCAGTGGTGAGGGTACAGGTACATGAGCCCTTTACCCCTACAGTGTCTAAGTCCATTCTTAGATATTGTAAGTGCAGTGCTGCCATTAAGAGTACATGGTGCTGGGAGTTTGTCATTACGAACTCCACAGCACCATAATGGCTGCACTAAAAACTGGGAAGTTTGGTATCAAACCTCTCAGCACATTAAACCCACACTGATGCCAGTGTGGGATTTAATAAGAAATGCACACAGAGGGCATCTTAGAAGATGCCCCCTGAAACCTAACCCACCTCTAGTATCCAGGCTGAGTGGCTGCTTCAGCTGCCACCACCAGACATGTTTCTGGACCCCTGGGTCGAGAGCCTGAAACAATGCAAATCCTGGGACGAGGTGCCAAGCCTCCTCCCCCAGGTTGGGCAGGGTTCACGAAGGGGAAGCTTCAAAGGCATGCCGCCTTTGTGAGCCTCCCCAGACCATTTGCTGCTTTCAGCAACTGGTCCCCACTGGTTCTACCCCCCACTTTGAACAGGAGAACCGGTGGGAAAAACAAGTGAGGGAAAGAGGTGTGCCCACCTCTGCCAACTCCACCCCTCAGGTGGGGGAGGCGAGGTGAAGCACAACTCTTGAGTCCTGCCGTCTTGAGGATGGGGGGGACCCAACCAACCAGGGACAGGCTCCTGCCCCCCTCCCACTGGAGGGTGGCACGATAGGGGGTGTACCCACCCCAGGGAAGGGACCCATTGGTCCCTGACCTCTACCTACCTGAAACGCCCCTAAATCTAGTATTTAGGGGGCACCCTGAACCTTGCTTCCTCAGATCCAGCCTGACAACAAGAAGAAAAGGACGAAGAGCCGTGCAGAGCTAACAAGAGGACGACGCCCACTGACTTGGCCCCAGCCCTACAGGCCTGTCTCCCCTCGAACCTGCTCCTGCGAAATCCCGGTGTGTCCTGCAGCCAGCAACCTCAAAAACCCCGGAGGACCTGCCTGCCTTCACTTCCAAGACTGCTTCTCCCGTGAACACCGGACTTGTTCAAACTGCAGCTTCTGGCTCCGGCCGGATACCGCAAATCCAGCCCACTCTGCGTCCGCCGAACCCGGCACGAGCTCCAGTGGAAAAAATACCACGAGGAGGTCACTCCGGCGATCCTGACCCGAGATCCGGCGACTCCTGACCTACCTCAAGCCTCCAGACGACGCCTGCAGCCTCAGAGGATCCCCTCTACCGCGACCAGAGCGGGTAAGACTTTCCGACCTCCCAAGGCACCCCTGCACCCGACGCCCCACGGCCTTGTGTGCTCAACCAACGGTGCCTAACTAACCCAAGACATCCCAACTTACCCCTCAAAGTGGTGGTCGCACCCAGAAGATCCTCGTCCCCGAGCCTGCAGTGTTTCTTCTAACCGGAGGTTCTCCATTGAAAACAACAGGGCACCCGACCTCAAAACAGCACCCTGCACCTGGCCGCCCTAGTGCCACTGAGGGTGCACCTCTGGTGCTAATTTGGTTCCCTATTTGCCCTGAAATAAACCCTAGGAGCTTTGCTCCCACAACCCAGTGGCCTGCTTGCCAGCAGCCACCAACCGGAGGCCCCCTATCCTCCATAGGATAACATTGGGCCTCTACACTCTGCACCCGGCCGCCCTAGTGCCGCTGAGGGTGTAACAAGAAAGCATCACTGACCCTGGGGGACCCCTGAGTCTAACCCCAGAACCTTAACTCCCACAATCGATTACTTACCTGTGAGCTGATAACCTGTTTTTCCTCCATAGGATAACATTGACAATTTTCTTTCAAAAAGTTTCTAAGTGTGGAGTTTTGAAATCTAAAAATATTCTTTAAAAATCGCACAAATAACCAAAACGTATTTACTTACCTGTTTACAGGAAATGTCCCAGTGCTGTATCCAGGTATCCATTACAAAATAATGGGGTAACCCAATAAATGTCACCGGACCTGGGTACAGTATAATATAAAGAAAGTTGGTCCTTGACTGCTTTAGAGAAGAGAAATAGATTTATTGAAAAACATTCCAAATGACCAGTGCATGCGTTTTACATCGACAGTGTTCTGATGTATTTTTGTTGTCTTCACTTTTCGGAGTTGTTTTACCATAGAAATGTAGCAACCTTTTCCCTGCATTCCTTCAATTTCGCGGGCACTTTTGTAAAAATCGCGGCATTTTTACAAAAGTGCCGATTTCGCGGGCACTTTTGTAAAAATCGCGGCATTTTTACAAAAGTGCCGATTTCGCGGCAAATCGCGAAATCCTGGAGGGTCTGAATAATAATTTCAGGGTTGCCAGGCGGATCAACCTGAGGTAATGGATACTTTATACTCGTGTATACACACCCTAGTAAAACGGTAAGGTTCTCCAATATACTTATACAAATTAAAGCCACACAAATTTTACTTAGGAAAGGTCATTATTTATATATTCCTTGTAATTGAAATACAAACATCAGGCATCCGGTAATGCGATTGCCATGTACATTTGAGAGAAGGTTGCGCAAGGGATCCATTACCTCAGGTTGACCCTCCTGGCAACCCTGAAATCATTATTCCCTTATTTAAATACCTTCTCTAAAGCAGTCAAGGACCAACTTTCTTTATATTAGAATCCAGGTATCCAGCACTGAGTAAGAAAAGTACCGTAAAAAGTAACTTACCTGCAATTTATTGAAAAAGCCTATTCATTCCAATGTACTGTATTTGCTAAGTGTTGCAATCTTCTGCTCCCCTGTAAATCAAACAAAGTACAATTTCTATTGCATTTTCAAACTGTTCTACAATCAATAACTTATTCCTGTAAAGTATTTAATGCTTACCTGTGCCAGGCTTGCTTGGTTCTAAAAAATAAAACAGTATATTTTTTTTATACAAAAACAATTGGCCTAGAGTTCAGTTCTTGAGTGTGTGAATTCATTTGCTGACTGAGTGTGTACATCAAATGCTTAACACAGTCCTCTGATACTGCCTTACTGCTCGACCACTCTACCACAAATAGAGAGTAAGGTTCTATGTAACTTTAACCTTTGCCTACCTCTGGGGTCACCTGGACTCTATACACACTAGACCTCATTTTGGTGTAGTATATATAGAGCCAGTTTCTTACATCACGGGCATCAGGGAGTTTAGAAGATCTAGTGGTTGTCACGCAAGCAGTACATCAAGAAATAGCGTGGTGGAACAAGAAGAACATAACACAAGGGAAACCATTCACACAACCAACTCCTACAGTGACCATCACAACAGATGCCTCCCAGTTGGGGTGGGGAGCACACACAAACACCCTCAATGTAAGGGGATTGTGGTCACAACAGGATTCGATAAGGCACATCAACTACCTAGAGCTGAAGACAGTGTTCCTAGCCTTAAAAGCCTTTCAGAAACAACTGTACGGACACAGGGTACTAATCCAAACAGACAATACAACCACCATGTTCTACATCTACAAACAAGGGGGAACACAATCGGTGACACTATCAGTGCTAGCACAGGAGATCTGGAGATGGGCAATTCCAAGGCAAATAGACTTGCTAGCAATACATCTACCAGGAAAGGACAATGTGGAAGCAGACAGGCTCAGCAGACTGACGTCAGCATCCCATGAATGGGAAATTAGTCAACAAGAAATCCAGAAGATATTCGACAAATGGGGAACTCCGCAAATAGACCTATTTGCAACACTCCAAGATGCAAAATGCCAAACCTTCGCACCCAGACTACCGTGCAAACGGTCCCTAGGGAATGCGCTATGGATAAGCTGATCAGGGACATTTGCCTACGCTTTTCCACTGATACCACTGCTACATAGGGTACTAAACAAATGCAGAATCAGCAACATGACACTAATACTGATAGCACCTCAGTGGGCCAGACAAATCTGGTTCTCACAGATAATGGAGATGGCACAAGCACCTGCACACAGGTTCCCCACAAGAAAGGACCTGTTAACGATGCAAAACGGAAGGGTGCTACAACCAGAGCCAGAGAGCCTCAGCCTAGCAGCATGGCTCCTGAAGACTAGGTTTGCACACCTCAAACTACCAGCAAGCACAATGGTGGTGCTAAGAGAGGCAAGGAGGCCTACCACAAGGAAGTGCTACGTAGCAAAGTGGAAAAGATTCTCCGAATGGTGCATTAAGGAGAAACTACAAAGAAGGATTACCAAGGAATCAACAGTACTGAAGTACTTGACACATCTACTAAAAAATAAACTAAGCTACACATCACTAAGAGTGCACTTGGCGGCAATAGTGGCTTACACAAGAGGAGAAACAGGGAAAAGTTTCTTTACTTCCCAAGTAGTAAAGAGGTTTCAAGAAGGGGCAAAAAGGATCGCACCGCCAAACAGAATGCCACCTCCAGCATGGAACCTCAATGTAATGCTGACTCAATTGATGAAGACACCATTTGAGCCTATTCATAAAGCAACACTGCATATGCTCAGGCTAAAGACAGCCTTCCTTGTGGCTATCACATCACTACGAAGAGTAAGCGAATTGCAAGCGCTAACACTGCAAGAGCCCTACCTACAAATACACAATGACCGGATCGTAATGAGGACTGACCCACATGTCATGCCAAAGGTGGTGTCAAGGTTCCACATAAACCAGACAATAGAAATACCAAGTTTTTTCCAAAAACCAACCAACACACACTGGACTCCAGGAGGGCAGTAATGCACTATATAGAAAGAACAAAGGAATGCAGGAAAACAAAGCAATTCTTTGTGTCTTGTGCCAGCAGTTTTCTGGGACGACCAGTTTTGCAGCGTGAATCTTTCTGGATTCACTATGCTGTGCATTATTCCGCCATCCTGTGGTTGGGTCCGGAATCGTAGTATTCTTTTTTTTTTCGTGGCCCAGGTGGGCGGCGACGTCCCACCATTTGGTGTACTTCGTGACGTCGACGCGCTTCCTGCGGAAGCTCCCACCTTTTGTCGCCATCTTCAGATTCTTTTTTCCGCCGTTGGGTCTGGATCGTTGCCGACGAGTTCCAGAAGTTTTGGAAGAAGAATCAAGGAAAATCGAAGAAAAACGACGAAAATCAGTTTTCAACTACACCGGACTACAGGTCAAGTAACCGGGACGACGAGGGAGAATGTTTACGACCGAGATCTCGACGTTCTACAAAGAATGCGCTCGCAGGGGGCTCCCTGAGCGCGGGTATGAACAAAACACCGTTCAAGTTTTGCACCAACTGCCACCACAAGTACGCCCAGAAGGACCAGCATCCAGTCTGCAACCTCTGCTTGCCGCTCGACCACAGCAGCGAAGACTGCAACACGTCCTCGGCGTTTACACCCAAGACCCTCAGACTGAGGGAGAGGCAGAGAAGGGCGAACGACAACATGCAGGGGCAGGGACCACCTCCATCGCTCCGAGACCTGAGATGAGGACAACATCGCCGAAGGACCGGAGGACTGCGCAGTCGTCTAGGTCCAGAAGAAAACGTCGAAGGAGGTAAGGGGGTCGTCAATCCCTAAACACTCGAGCGACACTCGAAAGGGTGAAGCTAAAGCCCCAAGCGACACTCGTAGAAGTGAAGCTAAGTCCTCGAAGGGAGAATTGCTGCCGAAACATTCGACGAAGGCAACAGCAACCAAGGACAGTCAGCCGAGCGGATCTTTCGAAAAGGACTCCCAATCGGCAAGAGCCCTCGAAAAACCAAGGGCGTCGAAGGTTGCCCCCGAAAAGGACACCTCTGCGCTGAGAGAGGACGGCAGACATCGTCGACGGCCCTGAAGAGTCGCTCCAGCCCTCGACGCCGAACAGGCACACGAGATGGAGAGGAAGAAGAGGAGGCTCGAGGCCGAAATGGCGAGCATCGTGCAGCGGAATAAGGAATTCGACCACAAGATGAGCCAATACACCATCCCGTCGAGACCCGCGCTCGAGGTCAAAATAGACGACGAGGACGCCGAACCGCCGAAAACACCCGAACCAGTCGAACAGGGGGACGAAGACTATTCTTTTGAGGGAGAAGGCGACGAAGACCTGCAATCCTACCGGGACTCGACGTCCTCGGAGGCACAAGACCTGGAATTGCAAGACCTCGATGCAGAATCGCCGGAAGAAGGGGTAGACACTTACCCTTCGAGTCCCTCGCCGCCAGACGACATTGGGGTCTACAACATGGTCGTTCAAAAGGCTGCACAAACCTATGGAGTAAAAATGGAAGAGAAGCCCAAGGCATGTTTCCTCCAGGAGACTCTACTCCCTCAACAAACCAGGAGCCAATTCCTACCCATGCTCCCTAGTGAGCTGGATCAAGGAAGAGAGGCGTTTAGGGAACCAGCAATATGCAAGGCTGTGACTCCAAGAACGGAGAAGAAGTATAAACATTCTTCACAGGACCCTGCATACATACAAGGATCAGTGCCAGCCGACTCCATAATTACAGCAACGGCTAGGAAGAGGGCCAATGTGCCCACTAATGCCGGACCACCTCCAGACAAGGAGAGTAGGAGGATGGATCTTACAGGGAGAAAGGTGGAGAGAAATGCGGCAATCCATTGGCGCATCGCAAACTCCAACGCCCTGATCAACAGTCATGCATACCAACACTGGGATGAAGTGGGGCAGCTCCTAAAGCATCTACCAGATCAGTACCAACAAAGGGCAGCTCACCTGGTAGAAGAAGGCAAAAGCATGGCGAACACATGCTTGAAATCAGCCCTGGATGCTGCAGAGATGTCCAGCAGACTAATGATGATAGGGGTGACCGAGAGGAGACACGCATGGCTCAGAATTTCTGGATTCAAGCCAGAGGTGCAAAGTAACATCCTGAATACACCCTTTAACGGCGAACAACTGTTTGGCACGCCAGTTGACGACAAGTTAACACAGCTCAAGAAGGACAACGAGACAGCAAGGTCCATGGGAGCGCTGCAGTTCAGAGGGATGAGAAGAGGGACACCCACGAGAAGGCCGGGCGGTAGAGGAGGCAACGTACCTGCCACATCGCACCAAACGTTCCAACAAGGCCATCAAAGGAACAACCAAGGCCAGCAGCAGCAAGGACAGCAGCAGCAAAACTGGCAGTACCAGCCCTGGGGCCAATCCTTTCGAGGGCGCGGAAACGGACGAGGACAAACTCGAAGAGGAGGCCAACAGCCCACCTCCAAGTGACTTCACCATCAAGCCAACAACCACCCTAGCAACACCTCGGGGTGGGGGCAAGGACAAAGAAAAACAAAAACCTGACAATTCACAAGAAACGGTCCCTTGAACATACAACACCGGTAGGAGGCAGGATAAATAACTTCCTCAAGCAGTGGAGGAAGGTCACTACAGACAAATGGATACTAAACATCATACAATACGGATATTGCATAGAGCTGGAAAAACAACCTCCAACAAAACCAAGAAACAAGGCTCACTCAGCAAGGGAACTTTCGCTCTTGCAACTGGAGGCGAAGGAACTGCTCAGCAAGGAGGCAATAGAGGCAGTACCGCACAACCAAAGGAACAAAGGGGTTTACTCAACTTATTTCCTCGTGCCAAAGGTGGACGAAACACTAAGACCTATCCTAGATCTGAGATTCTTAAACAAATTCATAAGAACTCAAAGATTCAAGATGACTTCCCTACAGGAGTTAATATCACAAATGCAACAAGGGGATTACATGGCGACTATAGATCTGAAGGACGCGTACTTACACATCCCCATCAACCACAGGCACAAACGTCTACTAAGGTTTGTGATCAACCAGACTCACTACCAGTTCACATTACTGGCATTCACACTCAAATCCGCACCAAGGGTGTTTACAAAGTGCCTAGCAGCAGTAGCAGCGCACCTACGAAGGCAAGGAATACACGTATATCCCTACCTCGACGACTGGCTCGTAAAGGCAAGCTCGTACAGCCACTGCAAAGAACACATCCAGCAGGTCGTACAAACACGGAGCCAACTGGGTTTCTCAATTCATTGGGAAAAATCGTCAACCGGAGCAGATCAAGATATTCTTAGGGGCCGTTCAACACCATACAGGCCAAAGTGTTCCCCAGCAGGAAGAGAACATTGGCGATACTGAAGGAAACACGTCCTTACCACAAGGGGCAAGTTCTGACAGTGAGGACGGTGAGCAAGGTAATGGGAATGATGGCGTCATGCATCCACCTAGTCCCAAATATCCGACTACACATGAGACCATTCCAGGAATGGATTCAGCAGCAATGGTCACAGGCAACAGGGAGTTGGGAAGATCTTGTGGTTGTCACACACGCAGTGCATCAGGAAATGGCGTGGTGGAACAAGGAAAACATATCACAGGGGAAGCCATTCACACAACCAACTCCAACAGTGACCATCAACGGACGCCTCCCAGCTGGGGTGGGGCGCACACATGAACAAGCTCAAGGTGAGGGGTCTATGGTCGCAGCAAGATGCGGTCAGACACATCAACTACCTAGAGCTAAAGACTGTATTCCTAGCCTTAAAAGCCTTTCAGAAAGAGCTGTACGGAAACAGGGTGTTGGTCCAAACAGACAACACAACCACCATGTTCTACATCAACAAACAAGGAGGAACACAATCAGTGGCACTATCGGGGCTAGCATAGGAAATATGGAGATGGGCCATTCCACTAAAAATAGACCTACTGGCAATACATCTCCCGGGGAAGGAGAATGTGGAAGCAGACAGACTCAGCAGGCAGACGTCGGCATCCCACGAGTGGGAGCTCAATAAACAGGAAATAGAGAAGCTATTCCAGAAATGGGGTACACCGCAAATAGACCTATTTGCAACACACCAGAATGCAAAATGACAACACTTCGCATCCAGACAACCAGACCATCGGTCACAAGGGAATGCGCTATGATAAGTTTGTCAAAGACATTTGCATACCCTTTTCCCCCCCGATACCACTGATACACAGGGTACTCAGCAAATGCAGAATCAGCAACATGACACTAATACTGATAGCACCTCAGTTGGACAGACAGTCCTGGTTCTCACAGATAGTGGAAATGGCACAAGAACCAGCACACAGGTTCCCAAGAAGAAAGGACCTGTTAGCAATGCAGAACGGAAAGGTGCTACACCCAGAACCGGAGAGCCTCAGCCTAGCAGCATGGCTCCTGAAGACTTAGAATTTGCATACCTCAAATTACCACCAAGTACCATGGCCGTACTCTGGGAGGCAAGGAGACCTTCCACAAGGAAGTGCTTCGTAGCAAAGTGGAAGAGGTTCTCCGAATGGTGCATCAAGGAGAATCTACAACGGAAGATCACAAGGGAACCAATGGTACTAAATACTTAACACACCTGCTACAAAACGGATTAAGCTACACATCCCTGAGGGTGCACTTGGCTGCGGTAGTGGCCTACACAAGAGGAGAGACGGGGAAAAGTTTCTTCACCTCCAAGTTGTGAAAAGATTTCTGGAAGGGGCAAAAAGAATCGCACCCCCAAAGAGGATGCCAGCACCAGCATGGAACCTCAACGTAGTGCTAACTCAATTGATGAAGGCACCCTTTGAACCTATTCACAAGACTACACTGCACATGCTCACACTAAAGACAGCCTTCTTGGTGGCTATCACGTCCCTACGAAGAGTAAGTGAGTTGCAAGCGCTGACACTCCAAGAGCCCTACTTGCAAATACACAAGGACAGGATTGTAATGAGGACGGACCCACACTTCATGCCAAAGGTGGTGTCTCGGTTCCACATTAACCAAACAATCCAAATACCAAGTTTTTTCCAAAAACCTTCCACACGAACAGAAAGGGCGCTGCACACACTAGACGCCAGAAGGGCTGTAATGCACTGTATGGAGAGGACAAAGGAGTGCAGGAAAACAAAGCAGTTCTTTGTCTCCTTTGCCAGCAGTTTTCTGGGACGACCAGTCACCAAGAATACGATTGCACGATGGATTGCGCAGACAATTCAACTCTGCCACAAGCAGGCAGGACAACAGTTACAAGGAGCAGCTCAAGCTCACTCAACAAGGAAGAAGGGAGCAGCAATTGCGTTTCTAGCGAACACACCTGTCCAAGACATTTGCCAAGCTGCAACCTGGTCTTCAGTGCATACGTTCACTAAGCACTACTGTGTGGATATTCAAATGAACAAGGAAGCGCAAGTGGGACAGAAGGTCTTACAACACATTTTCAGTAACCAATGCTCATCTTCCACCCAGCCACTGCAATAAGGAAAAAAAACGCTACTAAGTCTATGCACAGCATAGTGAATCCAGAAAGATTCACGCTGCAAAACGTATAGTTTCTTACATGTCGGTGTAGTTTTGCAGCTTGAAGACTTTCTGGATTCACTAGCGATCCCACCCTCCTCCGCCAGAAAGATGAGACATGAGGACAAAGGAGGCTAAATTGCATACATAGCTAAAGGGATCAAGCAAAGCGGACAACAACAAGAAAAGAGAATCCGAAGATGGCGACCAAAGGTGGGAGCTTCCGCAGGAAGCGCGTCGTCGTCACGAAGGACACCAAATGGTGGGACGTCGACGCCCACCTGGGCCACGAAAAAGAGAAAATACTATGATTCCGGACCCAACCACAAGATGGCGGAATAATGCACAGCATAGTGAATCCAGAAAGTCTTCAAGCTGCAAAACTACACCGACGGGTAAGAAACTATACGTTACCAAAAATACCATTGCACGATGGATTGCACAAACCATACAATTCTGCCACAAACAGGCAGGGCAAAAATTACAAGGAGCAACACATGCTCACTCAACAAGGAAGAAAGGAGCAACCATTGCGTTTCAACAAATACGCCTATTCAAGACATTTGCCAAGCAGCAACATGGTCCTCAGTGCACACTTTCACTAAGCACTATTGCGTAGATATTCAGATGAACAAGGAAGCACAAGTGGGACAGAAGGTCTTACAACACATATTCAGTAACCAACGCTCATCTTCCACCCAGCCACCACAAACCTAGCAAACCGCTACAAAGTCTATGCACAGCATAGTGAATCCAGAAAGATTCACGCTGCAAAACGTATAGTTTGTTACCTGTCTGTGTAGTTTTGCAGCTTGAAGACTTTCTGGATTCACTAGCGATCCCACCCTCCTCCGCCAGAAAGATGAGACAGGAGGAAGACTATTAAAGGACAGGAAACAATAGAAAAAAAAAGAGTAAAAAAGAATCCGAAGATGGCGACCAAAGGTGGGAGCTTCCGGAGGAAGCGTGTCGACGTCACGAAGAGGCACCAAATGGTGGTATGTCGACGCCCACCTGGGCCACGGGGAAAAAAAAAACCGACCATTCCGGACCCAATCACTAGATGGCGGAATAATGCACAGCACAGTGAATCCAGAAAGTCTTCAAGCTGCAAAACTACACCGACGGGTAAGAAACTATACGTTCCTGCTAACCAGGTACCCAGGGCCTGTGTTCTTTCCCTAAAACTTTACCTTTGCACCCCCAATTGGCACGTCTGGCCACATGCAAGTTACGTGTAAAAGGTACCATGGGTACTGTGACCAGGGAAGGCCTCTAAGGACTGCAGCACATATTGTGCCACCCTTAGAGGCCCTGTACCTTAACACACACCCCCTCCCCACCCCCCCGCTGGTGAGGGTACAGGTGTATGAGCCCTGTACCCCTGCAGTGTCCAAGTCCATTCTTAGACATTGTAAGTGCAGTAAAGCCATAATGAGTATATGGTCTGGGAGTTTGTCATTTCGAACTCCACAGCACCATAATGGCTTTACTGAATTCTGGGAAGTTTGGTATCAAACTTCTCAGCCCATTAAACCCACACTGATGCCGGTGTGGGATTTAATGCCAAATGCACTGAGAGGGCATCTTAGAGATGCCTCCCTAAAAAACGACCTAACTTAAGTGTCCTGGCTGAGTCGCTGCTCGCCAGCTGCCACCCCCAGACATGTTTCTGGACCCCTGGGTCGAGAGCCTCCTGCTCTCGGGGTCCTGAAACATAGCACATCCTGGGCAGAGGTGCCAAGCCTCCTCCCCCAGGATGGGCAGGGTCCACGAAGGGGAAGCTTCAAAGGCATGCCGCCTTTGTGAGCTGACCCAGCCATTTGCTGCTCCCAGCAACTGACCCCCACCAGTTCTAACCCCCACTTTGGGAGGGAGAATTGGCAGGAAAACCAAGATAGGAGGAAAGGTGTGCCCAACTTTGCCAACTTCACCCCTCAGGTGAAGGAGGCTAGGCGAAGCAACACTCAGTCCCCATCATCTTGAAGATCGGGGACCCAGCCAACCAGAGAGAAGCTTGTGCCCCCTCCCACTGGAGGGTGGCATAATAGGGGATGTACAAACCCCAAGGAAGAGACCCATTGGTCCCTACCCGTACCTACCTGAAACGCCCCTAAATTTAGTATTTACGGGCAACCCCAAACCTTGCCTCCTCAGATATGCAAGAAGGAGGACCGAAGAGCTGTGCTGAAGGAAGAAAAGGAGGACATCAACTGACTTGGCCCCAGCCTTACCGGCCTGTCCCGACCTCTACCTGCCCCAGTGGAATCCCGGCATGTTCTGCAGCCAGCAGCCTTCCAGAACCCGGAGGATCTGTCCTGCCTTCCCTTCAAATACTTTGTTTCCTGTGAGCGCCCGACTTGCTCAAGAACCAGACTGGCTCCGGCCAATTCCGCGAGTCTGCACCACTCTGCACCCCATGGCCCGAGTTAGTGGCCCAACACCACGAGAAGGTCCCCCCAGCGACCCTGACTTGGGATCTGATGATCCCTGACCTACCTCAAGCCTCCCGACGACGCCTGCAGCCTCTATCTGGAGGGTCCCCCCCACCGCGACCAGAGCTGGTAAGGATATCCAGTGCCTAGAGACAGCCCTGCACTTGATGCCCCACGGCCTTGGGTTGCCCAACCGACGGTGTCCAAGCAACCCCCTGCATCCCAGCTTACCTCTCCAACCGGTGGTCCCCTCCAGGAAGCCTTCCTGCCCAAACCTGCGGTGTTTGTTCTGACTGGAGATCTCCCATTGAAACCAACCGGGCATCTGACGCCAAATCAGCACCCTGTACCCTGCTGCCCCTGTGCCACGGTGGGGGCACCTTGGGTGCTAATTCGGATCCCCAGTTGCCCTGAGCCTAACCCTAGGAGCTTTGCTCCCTCAACGCTGTGGCTTTCCAGAGAGCAGCCTCCAACCGACGGCCCCCTAGCCCAATAGGCTAACATTGGGCCTCATCACTCTGCACCCGGCCGCCCTAGTGAAGCTGAGGGTGCTTTTTGAATGCATCTTTGACCCTGGGGGAACACTTGTTCTAACCCCAGAAACTGAACCCCAAATACAGATTGCTTACCTGCAAACCAATAACCTCATGTTTGAGGCATGTGAGCTGTAGATCATCTAGTGTTGGGTCCGGATGTTTGCAAGTTGTTTTTCTTAGACGAAGTCTTTCCAGTCACAAGGTGAGGTGACTCCTCCTTACGGTGATAGTGCGCATGGGCATCAACTCCATTGTTAGATTGTTTTTTTCCGCCATCGGGTTCGGACGTGTTGCTGCGCTCCGGTTCAAAACCATTCTTCGGTTCCCCTTGACGCGCAGCCCTCTCTACTTCGGTATTGTTTTCGTATGCGTTTCCCACTTCTCCGCGTATCGTTTCGGTCACCAAAAACTACTTTCGATCGGAAAGCTTCGCGGACGGTGAACATTCCGATCAAGAAGATGTGGGGGCATCAGCGGCGGAGGAAGAAGAAATCTTCTCCAGCCAGGACTCCGGCTTGGACCTCAAGATAGACCTCGACGTCAAAGAATCGCTGCAAGGACGTGGTCACGTGAGTACCGAAGACCCCTGCCCCGCCAACTTCCCCAGAAAAAAGACAAGGCTTCGGCACCACCTCTGCCATCTGGCCAAGGTCGGCACCGAGAGGATGTTTCCAACGCCCCGCCTCCAGGCTTGGCTCCGAAACACACTGTCAAGCCTTCCGGTTCCGTACCTACTCACCAAAAGCCCTCTTCGGATCCGAAACCATCCGGATCGAAGCAAAAATCTGGTTCGGAGCCGAAACGTTCCATGACAAAAGCGAAACATCCTTCGGAACCGAAATCTTCAGCATCTAAAGAGCATCACATGTCGGCACCAAAAACAAAACGGGCCTCGTCCGATCCGAATTTAGACGTTCCACCAAAAATGGATCGTAAACAAAAAACTCTATATTAACCCGGATACAGGTCGTATACATAATAAACTACCACAAAAACACAAACTTCCAGATGAGGACACTCGTTACAAAATTCCTTTAAAGAGGAAATCTGTGGCCACCAGTCCTTTTCATATACCACCGCCATCCACTCCTCCACCCTATCCTCCTCCTGATACTTTTTTTAAAATTATTTTTTTTGTATTTATGACCAGGAGCACATACAGATTAAACAGTGAAAACAAAAATAAAACTAAAATACAAACAGTCTGATCCTTTACAGATTACACCTCTGGATTCTCCACAATCTCACAGCGATGATGATATTGATGAAGAGGGTACACATTTACCAGTAGACCCATGGTCTGACTATACTATTGATGCCCCAACAGATAACGACCTGGACCTTTACCATGCCAAGCCATCGCCCCAGATGACAATGTAGCCTACCAAGAACTCATTCACAGGGCAGCACAATATCATGGAGTGGCACTACATAAAGAGGCATTAGAGGAAGATTTTTTGCTTGAAACCTTAGGGTCCACACATAGGTCGTCACAAACACTTCTCATGCTTAAGGGCATGATGAGACACGCAGATGACATTTTTAAGGATCCTGTGCATGCTCGCATATTAACTCCTAGAGTTGATAAAAATGATAAGGCCTCCCCCACTGATCCAGTATTTATCAAGGGGCAATTACCATTAGATTCACTAGTTGTATCTAATTCATGTAAAAGGGCTAATTCCCAAACATCTGGGGACGCTCCTCCACCGGATAAAGAGTCCAAATTAATTGATGCTTCTGGCAAACGTGTAGCAGCACATGCAGCCAATCACTAGCGCATTGCAAATACGCAAGGCCTTTTAGCCAGATACGACAGGGCCCACTGGGATGAAATAGAGCAGCTGCTTCTATATCTTACATATTTATATCTTATATAAATAGTGCTGCAGATCTTCTTTAGTTCTTATCTGGCTGGCCCTAGCTCTTTTTAGGTCTCGGCCTGCACCAGCGCTTGCGCTGGTCTGGCCGAGAGTTTTAGTAAGCGGGTTTTGGAAGTGCAAACACTGGCTTTCGGCTGGCGACCAGCTTGAGTTCACGATGGCGTGCACGCGCAGCTGGCATCTGGGTTTCCTATCTCTTCCTCATTTCCTCGTCATGGCTCATTAACTCTCTGGACTCTGATGTTTCAATCGCAGCAGCAGCTCACATTACCAACTGAGGGCCATGGACTACAGTCACATGAAAAACAACAGCGATTAGCATTGAAATGCAAGCTTTTTTTGTCTAGTTAGAAATATTGCTTCGGTGGGTTGATTTCACCTTATATCGCTATTTGTTTTATATTGGGAGTCACAGCCTAATTACCAGTATTTTTGTCTCTCACTGTTTTTTTAATTTTTTTTATATTTATTCGCGCAAAGCACAAAGCTATGTTTAAGGTTACTTTTTCCGCGTCACTGCACTCTATTTAAACTCCACACCCCCCACTCTTATTGTCTCTCTCCTTCTCTCTCCTCTCTAATTCTCTTTACTTAATTAACTCTCCCCTCTCTATCTTTTTTAGCCTTTCATTCTCTCTCACCCCTTTATCTGTTTCTCTTTCAAACTCCTTCATTCACTCTCGCTCCCCTTCTTTCTCTCTCTATCCCGCTCCACTCTTTATTCTATGTACACCCTTTCTCTCTCTTTCTCTCTCACCACCCCCTCTAATTGGGCATTATATCTTCACTCTATCTCTCACTCGGCAACACCACAGCATCACTCAGCGCAACCACAGCATCAATCAGAGCCAGCACAGCATCAATCAGAGCCAGCACAGCATCACTCAGCACCAACACAACATCTCTCAACGCCATCACAGCATCACTCAGTGCAGCCACAGCATCACTCAGTGCAGCCACAGCATCACTGCGCGCCGCCAGAGCATCACTCCGCGCCGCCACAGCAACACCTCAGCATCACTCAGCAACACCTCAGCATCGTCTCCGCAACAGTCACCACCACCACCACTTCAGCATCACTCAGCACCACCCCAGCCTGCTCTCGGGATCTGGCATCTGTTGATTCTCCCCTAGCGTCTGGCCGCTGCTAGTGTTATAATACAGGTACTAGTTCCCATCCTTCACCCTCCGATTGTTTATGCCCCTCAAAAAAAAAGCTTTAACAAACAACCATTGCAATAGGCAGAAACAAGTTGCCAGCATTGCAAGAACAAAAGAAAACTGAGAATTTTTTATTGTAAATACTTTTTTAATATGGTCGTTCAGTTTTACATAATGCCTTTTTGGTCATATATAAAGTAACAAAAATGCTTCTGACACTTTTTTATTATAACTTTTCAGCATGCCGCACAGCAGCCACACTTCTCTATAGCACAGCTTGAAGACATTGGCAAAGTCAATAGCTCTGGCTAAACACTTATAAGGCCCCAAAGGCGAGACCTATTGGCTATGCCAATGCTTGTTTAACCTTGTTTTCTGCATTGATATTGTGATTTTATTCAATTTTAATCCTTTCTACTATTGAAATGGAGTGCTGGTTCACACTCTTGGGCTTTCACGAGTCAGAGTTCGGATGAAGCCACGCCCTCTTGGAGGCGGGCTATATATTGATGTCAGCTACACTGATGCGCAGCGGGCGCGCGCAGCGGACGTGCCGGTGGTGTGCCAAAGGCAAGCCCGTCTGCGCCTGAACGGGGCCAAGACCCCTACCTCTCACACTCCTCAGTCCCACATCACGAAGCCCCATAGTTCTAAAAAGTTGTCATACTCACGCAGGGACCTTATGGAGCTTAACCGCCCTGTGAGGGAAGTCTGCTATCACTATTATTGCTTCACGAAGCCCGAAACGCTGCAGCAGTTGTGATTTCCAGCTAGGTGAACAGAAACTAACGCGTTATCACGGTAAGTAGACTCTCACACCCTGCCAATAAGCAGTGCCTTCTATTGCACTGCCGGTCCTTGCCCAAACACAAAATTGAAATAGCGGACCTAATATTAGAACTCCAACCTGCTGCGTGTTTCCTAACGGAAACGTGGCTCTCAAACGTCAGCCCCCAACGTATTAGAAGCAGTGCCCCCTAATTACGCCATTCTGAGACTCGACCGCTCCCTGCACAGTGGGGTGTGGGGGGGGGAGAGGTTTGACGATGATTTTTAAATGGTGCCTGCAATGTAAGCTGCAATAGATAAATATTGCCAACTCTGAAGCAGCCTTTTTCAGTCTAGCCCTGAACAGCCATCTCAGATTAGCAGGGTTTCTAATATACCGCCCCCCAGGTCCAGCTGCTACATTTGTAAAGCATTTAGTGGATGTCATCCCGGACTATGCAGTTCGATATGCGAACTTCATAGTACTAGGAGACCTTAACATCCATATAGATAACAAGTCCTGTCCTATTGCTAAAGACTTGGTGGAAGACCATGGTCTCCTCCAACTCACTCAACTGGTTGAGGCTCCCACTCATGCTTTCAGCCATATACTGGACCCTATATTCACCAACTCTTATTCCTTAATGGTGGCCGCGCCCACACCGGTAGCTTGATCAGACCACCACTTGATCCCGTTGGGGATATCGGAGCCCCCTCATCCAGTGACACCTTCCCAAAAATGCAGCTCACGTAAATGGCCTGCATTACCCCCACGTCCTTCCCAGTGGTTTTACACCGAAATACACCCCCTTGTAGCCAGTACGTCCTCTGCCAACACAAAACTAAAGGGGTGAATCAACCAACCCTAAGATACCCTAGCCCCGCGTAAGTCGGCTACCAGTAGGCGGACCAATCCCTCCGCACCCTTGTTTTCCGAGGCACTCCAGGAAACAAAAATCATGTAAACGGCTAGAACGTACGTGGCGCAAAGTGTATGATGAGCACCACAAAACGATTTACCTTGCGGCCCTAAAAGAGTATCAAAAAGAGCTTAGGCACGCTCTGGCTAATTTCTAAGCTCAAAAAATTGCACAATCAAAAAACTAATCTAGGGAACTCTTCCAGATTATCAAATCTATAACTTCCTTCGACCGCACGGCGGCGTCTATTCCAGCATCAACTGATCTTTGCAATCAGATTGCACAAGCCCTTCTTGATAAGATTAATGATATCTACTCCTCTTTCCCGGAGAGTGCTAGGACTTTCAGAATGATGAGCCCTGCCTGTTCCCCTTTAGCTGTTTCAGACATTCTCCTTAACCTGAGACCTATCTCGAAGGATGAAACCAACAGTCTGATGTTAAAAGTCAAGTCTGGGTTCCCGCTAGATCCCACCCCCGACAATTTTAGAAAAGGGTAGAGAAGCCATTGCACCAGTACTCACCGAGCTGCTAAACTTTTATCTTTTCGCTCGGGTTCGGTTCCCAAAGAGTGGGTACATGCCTTGGTGATCCCACTATTAAAGAAGCCTACTTTAGACCCATCATTGCCTGAAAATCTCAGACCTATTTGGTTACTGCCTTTCTTTGCAAAAATTGCAATGTGTTAATCAAGAACTTACGCAGTTTGTGGAGAAGGATCTCCTTCACAAGACATGATCGGGAGTCAGACCCTCCTTTAGTACAGAGTCGGCTCTGTTACTCGCAACTGAATCTATCTGCAAAATAGCAGGTAATGGTCACACTGCAGCTCTAATCTTGCTCGACCTGAGCGCCGCTTTCGACACTGTTTCTCACGGTTTACTATTAGATAGGTTACACCGTGCAGGGGTGGGTGGTTCTGCCCTGGGCTGGTTAGCCAACTTCTTAGAGGACCGCACCTTCCAAATCACCCTTCAATCTTTTGTTTCTACCACTCAACAGCTGGAACTGGGCGTACCACAAGGATCCGCGCTGAGCCCGACCCTTTTCAACCTATATATGCGTCAGCTGGCAGACCTCTTGGTAAAGCATGGGGTGCAGACTGTCATAAGCGGACAACACGCAGCTGATCCTTACCCTGTCCCAGGACAACAGCCAAGCAGCAGAGGACTTCAAGCTATGCTTAGCTGACCTGGCAAACTGGATGAAACATAGCTGCCTCAGATTAAATGCCAGCAAAACTGATATCTTCGTGGTAAGTAAACAGCCATCCATTTGGTCCTCGAGCTGGTGGCCCAGCGAATTGGGGTCTCCCCAACTCCTAGTCACAAAGTAAAAAACCTGGGAGTTCGTCTTGACTCCACACTATCCCTCTCGGACCAAATCTCCACCCTCACAGGTTCATGCTTCGGGACCCTAAAAATGATTAGAAAAATCCTCAGTGTTATTCCGGACTGAGCTAAAAGAACGGCAGTCCAGGCCCTTGTGACTTCTAGATTAGATTACTGCAACGTCCTGTACCTGGGGCATCCAAGAGAAGCATACACAGGCTACAGCGGGTGCAAAAAGCAGCAGCTCGTATGCTGCTGAACATCCCTAAATATGCCCCCACAGGGCATGCCCTGGAAACACTCCACTGGCTCCCCATTGAGGAAAGGATATCTTTTAAAACACTATGCTGTGCTCACAGAATACTTCAGGGCAAAGGCCCGAAATACCTGCTCCCGATGATCCAACAATACCATCCTAGGCGCTGCCCGAGATCAGATGGCACAGTATTGGTTAGTGTCCCCACATATAACAGAAAACGCTTTGGCGGCGCCTCCTTCAGATTCTTGGCAGCCAAACAATGGAGCTCTTTCCCTCTTCATCTCAGACTAGAGCCTTCTGAATTGGCTTTCCGTAAACATCTTAAAACCTGGCTGTTTAAGAAAAAACTAGGCCAACAGTAGCTCCTGCCCAGTCTTTCTCTTTCTGGATCAGTCGGTGTCCAGCGCGGGCACACTACGAATTGGAGTAACCGTGCGCTTTACAAGCTGCAAATAAATAAAATCTTCCAGATGAGCATAAAACCAGAGCCCAGGACTTAGTAAACGAAGGCAAGCTTATTTCCAATTCGTCAATAAGGTGTGCTGCTGTTTTGCAGCGTGAATCTCTTCTGGATTCACTATGCTGTGCATTATTACGCCATCTAGTGGTTGGGTCCGGAATTGTAGTATTTCTTTGGTGCCCTTCTGTGACGTCCCACCTTTGGTAGCCATTTTCAGATTCTTTTTTTCCGCCGTTGGGGCTGGTTCGAGACGGGAGGAGCTCCCAAGATTGGAGTGGAGAATCGAGAAAAAACAAACGAAACATCGGTAAGACGGTGTCGTCGACTTTCAACTTTCATTCAAAGACGGCCGCAGTTAGACGAAGTGAGAAAAACAAGATCTTCGACGATCGGAGAACGTGCATGCAGGGGGCTTCCTGTGCGCGGTAATGGACACGACACTGTTTAAGTTTTGTAAGAACTGTTACCACAAATACGCTCAGAAGGATCAGCACCCGGTCTGCAACCTGTGCCTGCCGCTGGATCATCAGAGCGACGACTGTAACGCCTGCTCCGTCTTCACCCTGAAGACCGAGCCAACCACAACATGCAAGGCCAAGGACCACTGCCATTACTGCGAGACCTGGGCCTCTCCAGTGAGGAGGAAGATAATGTCGCCGAAGGGCCAGAAGGCGACTAGGACAGATGTTTTGGTCGTGGAGGTCGAGAAGAAGTCTTCGAAGGGGTAAGAGTCGACCTCGAAAAAACTAGAAGAGTCTCGAAAATCAGAATCTAGACCTCCTAAGGGATCCTCGGCGTTGAAGCATTCGGCGACCGCAGCTGCATCCAAACAAAAACACACCGTAGGATCCTTGGATAAGGACTCCGGAACGGCAAAGGTCCTCGAAAAAACAAAGACGTCGAAAGACAGTCTAAAAAAGGACGCCTCGGCGTCGAAAAAAGAGGCCCAATCAAACATCGACGACCGGATTGGCGTCAACAGCCGATTAGCGAAAAGCCGAAAATTTCGACGCCGAAACACACGCTGCCGAGATAGAGAAAAAGAGACTCGAAGCCGAAATGGCTAATATCTTGCAACGGAAAAAAGACTTCGACGAAAGCTTGAAGCAATTCAAGATACTGCCGAAAACAAAAAATACGGAAGGCAAAAAGGTCGTCGAAGAACCAATTCCGCCCAAAAAAAACGAACCGATCGTAGAAGAGGAAGATTCATTCTTCTTCGAAGACTTTGAGGAAGATGAACAAACATATGCAGAATCGGAGATCTCGGAGAATCAAGACCTCCAATGGCAAGATCTCGACGCCGAATCACCTGAGGAGGCTGTGGAATCATATCCTTCGGGGCCATCACCCCCAGAGGACATTGGCATGCACAATCAAGTGATTACAAAAGCTGCAGAAACTTATGGGGTTCATCTAGAGGAAGAGAAACCACAATCATGTTTTTTTATTAGACACTCTGATGCCTTTACTATCTAGAAATCCATTTCTCCCAATGCTGCCAAGTGGATTAGACCAGGAGAAGGAGGCATTCAAAGAGCCTGCTACATGCAAGGATATAACACCAAGGGCAGAAAAGAAGTATAAACACTCCTCTAAAGACCCTATATACATCAGGGGATCAGTGCCAGCTGACTATCATTGCCTCAACAGCAAGAAAAAGAGCAAACGTACTAACTACAGTGGGGCCACCTCCAGACAAGGAAAGCAAGAGGATGGACCTCGTAGGAAGGAAGGTGGAAAGAAGCGCAGCTAATCAATGGCGCATAGCTAATTCAAATGCATTGTTGAACAGACATGCTTACCAACATTGGGAGGAGGTAGGAGAATTGTTACAGAATCTACCAGAAAAGTTCCAAAAAAGAGCTAGCCACCTAGTAGAAGAGGGTAAAAACATTGCAAATACATGTTTAAAATCAGCCCTCGATGCTGCTGAAACATCTAGCAGGCAAATGATGATTGGCATCACAGAAAGGAGAAACGCATGGCTTAGAATCTCAGGCTTCAAGCCAGCGGTGCAAAGCAACATCAGTAACTCACCATTCAAAGGGGAACAATTGTTTGGAAGTGTGGTGGATGAAAAGCTCAATCAACTAAAAAAGGACAACGAAACTGCAAGATCCATGAGGGCTCTACAGTTCAGAGGCATGCGTAGAGGCACACCATCAAGGAGACCAGCGGGGAGAGGTACACACCAACCTGCTACCTCACATCAGGGTTACCAACAAACATACCAACCGGGAAACCAGGGCACACAACAGGGACAGCAACAAAGCTGGCAATACCAAGGAAGAGCATCCTTTCGAGGGCGTCCCTGTGGCAAAGGTCAGCCACAAAGAGATGGACAACAAACTCTACTAAGTGACTGCACTCACAAAAAGGTACACTCACGAACAACAGCAGTGAGAGTACACACAAAAAAGAAGCATATACAAAAACAAAAGCAAACCAGTTTACAGTTCCTCCAACATACCACCCCATTAGGAGGCAGACTAAGATTTTTCCTGCAAAAATGGAGGGAAATAAGACAAATGGATTTTAAACATAATACAGTACAGTTACTGCATAGAGTTAACAAAACAGCCTCCAAACAGGAGGCCAAAGTAAAGGACACATTCAAAAGAAGAATTATCTCACCTAGTCAAAGAGGTGCAGGAGCTTCAGGAAAAACCTGCAATAGACCACGTACCACACAGAGAAAGGAACAACGGAGTATATTCAACATACTTCCTAATTCGAAAAGTGGATGGAACATTACGGCCAATGTTAGACCTACGGTTTCTAAACAAGTTTATAAAAACATAAAGATTCAAAATGACTACACTACAAGAGGTGCTACCTCAATTGCAGAGGGGAGATTACATGGCAACAATAGACTTAAAGGACGCGTATTTACACATCCCAATGAACAAAAAACACAAAAGAATGTTAAGATTTGTCGTGGACAAACAACACTACCAATTCAAAGTACTAGCTTTCAGTCTAAAATCAGTACCAAGAGTGTTCACAAAGTGCCTTGCAGCAGTAGCAGCACATCTCAAAAGATCAGGAATTCATGTTTACCCCTACTTAGACGACTGGTTGGTAAGAGCAAACTCTTACAGCCTATGCAAACAGCATATACACCAAGTGATAGAGACACTAGTTCATCTGGGTTTCTCCATACATTGGGAAAAATCATCAATAGAACCAGAACTCATAAAAGTGTTCTTAGGCGCAGAGATAAACACTGTGTTAGGGAAAGCATTCCCAAGCGAGAAAAGGAGATCAGCCCTATTGAAGGAGACTCCTCTATACCAGAGGGGGCATCATCTGACAGTGAGGACAGTGGGGAAATTACTAGGAATGATGGCATCATGCATTCATTTAGTTCCCAACATTCGTCTACACATGAGACCATTTCAAGAATGGCTCCAGACACAATGGTCACAAGCTACAGGGAGTTGGGAAGATCTAGTGGTTGTCACAAACAGAGTTCATCAAGAGATGGCATGGTGGAACAAAACAAACCTAGCAGAGGGGAGATTTTTCACACCACCAACTCCAACAGTGACCATAACAGATGCGTCCCTAATAGGATGGGGCGCACACATGAACAATCTCAAAGTAAGGGGATTGTGGGCACCACAGGATGCGGTGAAACACAATATCTTGGAACTAAAAACTGTGTTGTTAGCCTTAAAAGCCTTTCAGAAAGAGCTCTACAGGAAAAGGGTGTTGATACAAACAGACAACACTACAACAATGTTTTACATAAACAAACAAGGAGGGACTTAGTCTGTAGCACTCAACTCTAGCACAAGAGATTTGGAGATGGTCAATCCCAAGACAAATAGACATTTGTCCAGGGAAAGACAATATAGAAGCAGACAGACTGAGCAGGCAAACATTTTCCCACGAGTGGGAACAATCAAACAGAAGTGCAAAGAATTTTCAAGAAATGGGGGACACCACAAATAGACCTATTTGCAGCACCCCACAATGCCAAAACTTCGCATCTAGACGACCTTGCAACCAGTCCCTAGGGAATGCGCTATGGATAGACTGGTCAGGGATATTTGCATACGCTTTTCCCCCAATACCGAACAAAGTGATCAGCAAATGCAGAATCAGCAAGATGACAATGATTCTCATCGCACCACAGTGGGCCAGACAGACTTGGTTCTCGGAACTAATGGTAATTCCTCAAGGAAATGCACAAACTTCCAAAAAGGAAAGATTTGCTAACAATGCAAAACGGGAAAGTGCTTTATCCAGAACCAGAAAGCTTAGGCCTATCGGCATGGCTCCTGAAGACTTAGAATTTGCACACCTCAAACTACCAGAAAGCACAATGGCTGTCCTAAGAGAAGCTAGGAAACCAACAACAAGAAAATGTTATACAGCTAAATGGAAAAGATACACACAATGGGGTCTTAAAAAGCATCTGGCGAGGAAGATTGCAAAAGAAAGAACAGTGCTAAAGTACCTGACACATTTACTATAAAGTAAATTATGTTTTCCATCACTAAAAGTACACTTAGCAGCAATTGTACCGTATACAAGAGGGAAAACAGGGAAGAGTTTCTTCACCTCACATGTGGTCAAACGGTTCCTAGAAGGAGCAAAAAGAATTGCACCACCAAAAATGGTACCAGCACCAACATGGAATCTGAACATAGTTCTAGCACAAATGATGAAAGCACCTTTCGAACCACTACTCAAGGCAACGCTACAAATACTCACAATAAAAACGGCATTTTTAGTGGCAATAACATCCC
The DNA here is from genome assembly GCA_963921515.1 of Calotriton arnoldi. Classification (NCBI taxonomy): domain Eukaryota; kingdom Metazoa; phylum Chordata; class Amphibia; order Caudata; family Salamandridae; genus Calotriton; species Calotriton arnoldi. The sequence goes on along the minus strand of CAWUFW010001068.1, from coordinate 2,429,795 downwards.
TACGGAGAGTTAGCGAACTACAGGCACTAACACTACAGGAACCCTACTTCCAAATACATAGTAACAGGATTGTCATGAGGACAGATCCGCAATTCATACCAAAGGTGGTATCAAAATTCCACATAAATCAGAGTATACAGATACCAAGTTTCTTTCAAAATCCAAAGAACAAAGCGGAAAAAGCTTTGCACACACTTGACGCAAGAAGAGCAGTCATGTATTACGTTGAAAGAACTAAGGAGTACAGAAAAAGAAGTTATTTGTATCCTTTGCAGAAAGTTTTCTTAGAAGACCAGTAACCAAAAACCCAATTGCAAGATGGATAGCACAAGCCATTCAATTGTGCCACAAGCAAGCAGGACAAGCTTTACAAGGTGCGCCACGGGCGCACTCAAGGAAGAAAGGAGCAACTATTGCATTTCTTGCGAACACTCCAATTCAAGACATCTGCATGGATGCAACATGGTCTTCAGTACACACATTCACCAAACATTACTGTGTGGACATTCAAATGAACAAGGAGGCACAAGTAGGACAAAAGGTCTTACAGCATCTATTTACAAACCAAAGTTCATCTTCCACCCAGCCACCGGAAGACTAGCAAACCGCTACAAAGTCTATGCACAGCATAGTGAATCCAGAAAAGATTCACGCTGAAAAACGAATAGTTTCTTACCGGTCGGTGTAGTTTTGCAGCTTGAAGAATTTTCTGGATTCACTAGCGAACCCACCCTCCTCCGCCAAGAAAGAGAACTATAAGGAGGAGAAAGAAAGCAAAAAAAAAATCCGAAAATGGCTACCAAAGGTGGGAGCTTCCGGGGGAAGCCCGTCGACGTCACAGAAGGGCACCAAATGGTACTACGTCGACGCTCGCCAACAAAAAAAAGAGAGAAGAAATACTACAATTCCGGACCCAACCACTAGGTGGTAGAATAATGCACAGCATAGTGAATCCAGAAAATTCTTCAAGCTGCAAAACCAGCTTAGCTCCCTTGGTGCTAAGCTGGTATCAGTACCACCCATAAAAAAAGTCGCATGGGGAGGGAGAAGTTTTGTTGCCGGTGCTGCCAAGGCCTGGAATGATCTCCCTTTTCATCTGAGAAATACACCTAATATCCTAACCTTCAGGAAGGAATTGAAGACATGGCTCTTTACCTTGTAAAAATTGTCTTCCACCCCAATGCCCAGTTTGAGAGCAGCTAGCGCCAGGACACCTTTGGGTAACCGTTCGCGCTGTATAAATGCCTATAACATAACATAACACCAACAGGTAAACTATTCGATACTGCAGCTAGAGAGGTCAACACCAGCATTCTTCTTGGAAGACCTGCTTGGTTAAGGATCTCAGGATTTAAGCCCGAGGTCCAACAATTCATTCTGAACACACCCTTCGACAAAAAACATCTTTTTGGACCTGACATTGATCAGGCTTTAGAAAAAATGAAAAAGGACACCGATGTCGCCAAATCTATGGGAGCTCTCCAGTTCCCTTCCAATAGAGGTTCCTTAAGGTGGTCCTTTTACTGAGCAGGCTCTAAGATCACACCCTCAGACCAAAATACATCCACCTATAAGGGTAAAAACCAGTCGCCCCCTTCAAGAGGATTCTTTCGGGGAGGTTACAGAGGGAACAATTCTAAGGGTAGAGGAAAAGGCAGCACGCCCCGTAATTCCCCTTCCCCAAATAAACAGTGACTTCCCCTGACTATACCACACCTGTCGGGGGAAGACTGCAGCAATTCCTCCCCATTTGGCGGTTTAGAACTACAGACAAATGGGTGTTGGGAATTATCCAACATGGTTATTGCCTGGAGCTTACCACCAATGCTCCAAACATTCCACTTCGTTCTCACAAAATGTCACCAGAACATTTACACCTGCTCAAACGAGAAGCACAGTCTCTTTTACTAAAAGGAGCCATAGAACCTGTACCGTTACAATATGAAGGGTCAGGGGTATTCTCCTTGGGTCTTCTAATTCCCAAAAAGGACTGCTCTTTAAGACCTATTCTGGATCTCAGAGAACTAAACCTCTACATACTGTCAGAACATTTCCACATGGTGACACTTCAACAAGTTCTCCCACTCCTACAGCAGGGAGACTTAATGTCTACTCTAGACTTAAAAGGCGCATATTTCCACATTCCAATTCACCCTGCTCATCGCAAATATCTCAGATTTGTGATAGCGGGCCAACATTACCAATTCAAAGTACTACCGTTTGGAGTCACCACTGCTCCCAGAGTATTTACCAAATGCCTGGCAGTAGTCGCAGCTCACCTAAGAAGACAGCACATCCATGTCTTCCCATACCTAGACGACTGGCTTACCAGAAGTGTCTCCAACACACTCCAGCCATAATCCAGTTGCTACACCAACTCTGGTTTACTCGCAGCCTTCCAACGTACAGACTTACCTGGGAGCCACCATAGACACTCAAAGAGCTCTAGCCTGTCGCAATGCAGCCAGAATTCTCAGTATTCAGTCTCTTCTCACTGCGTTTCAGCCCAGCCAATCATTACCAGCAAGAGTCTTCATGCAACTGCTAGGAATGATGGCGTCTTGCATAGTAATTGTTCTCCATGCAAGACTTCACATGCGTCTCCTCCAAGAATGCTTAGCATGTCAGTGGAACCAGTCGCAGGGTCAATTGACCGATCTAGTGTTGGTATATGGCCGCATACATCGCTCTCTGCAGTGGTGGAACCCACAAAATGTATCCAAAGGGCGGCCCTTCATCTACCCTGTTCCACAGACCGTGCTAACAGCAGATGCATTGCTCACTGGTTGGGGTGCTCACTTGCTCAATCACACAATCCAAGGATTGTGGAGTCTAAAACACAAAACGCTTCATATAAATCACCTAGAACTATTAGCAGTGTTTCTAGCGCTCAGAGCCTTTCAAACTCACCTCATAGGCAAAGCTGTCCTAGTCCGCACGGACAACATGAGAGCTATGTACTGCATACAAAAACAGGGACACACACACTCCAACTGTCACGCCTAGCACAAGCCATTTAGAAATGGGCTATTCACCACAAGATTTATATCCTGGCAGAGCATCTTCCAGGAATAAACAATCAGTTTGCAGACCACCTCAACAGACGGAAGCAGCAAATTCACGAGTGTGAACTTCATCCTCAGGTTCTCCTACCATACTTTCAGGAATGGGGATTTCCTCACATAGACCTGTTCGCCACAAAGCAAAATGCACAAACTTCGCCTCCAGGTTCCCACACCCGCTCTCCAAAGGCAATGCCCTATGGATGAACTGGTCAGGGATATTTGCTTGCGCTTTTCTGCCTCTCCCAATCATTCCATTGGTAGTTCGGAAGCTCAGGCAAACATCCCTCACACTGATTCGCTTAGCTCCCACATGGGCACGTCAACCATGGTTCGCCACCTTGCTGGAGCGGTCAGTAGTTCCACACCAAAAGCTGCATCTCACCTCCAGTCTCCTCACTCAGACTGAAGTCATAGAATTTGGTTATTTACAATTACCACCAGACTGTATGAATATCCTAAAAGAGGCTAGAAAGCCTACTACTAGGGCATGTTATGCAGCAAAATGGAAACAGTTTATCTATTGTTAACAATATCAATATAAATCCTCTTGATGCTTCTGTACAGAACATAATCTGTTACTTGTTACATTTACAGCAATCTGGACTAGCCTACACATCCATTTGCTTGCATCTAGCAGCAGTAGCTGCATACTTACAAAACAGACAACACTTATCTCTATTCAGAGTACCAGTGATTAAAGCCTTTATGGAAGGATTAAAAAGAGTGATACCACCAAGTGTCCCACCTGCACCAGCATGGAACTTCAACACAGTCCTTACAAGACTTATGGGTCCACCATTTGAACCAATGCACAGGTGTCGGTTACAATTCCTCTCGAGGAAAGTTGCTTTCCTCATAGCAATAACTTCACTTAGGAGAGTTGGTGAACTCCAGGCATTAACTATACAAGAGCCCTTCTTTCAGCTTCATAAAGACTGAGTGGTTCTTCGAACTAATCCTAAATTTCTTCCTAAAGTAGTTTTTGCCTTTCATATCAATCAATCAGTTGAGTTACCTGTGTTCTTTCCTCAACCTGATTCTGTAGCAGAACAAGCTCTACAAACACTTGATGTTAGAAGCGCTATACTATAGTACGTAGAAAGAACAAAAGCATTTCCTAAACCAAAACAGCTTTGTTGCTTTTTCACCACCACACAAAGGCAAGCCCATATCTAAATCAGACTTTGCAAGATGGATTGTGAAATGTATCCAAACATACTATGTGAAAGCGAAAAGAACTTTAATACCCCCTAGAGTGCATTCCACTCTCAAGATAAGGGCTACTATGGCCTTCTTAGGGAATATTCCCTTAGCTGACATCTGTAAGGCAGCAACATGGTCTACACCACACACAATCACCAAGCACTATTGTGTAGATGTGTTAGTGAGGCAACAAGCTAATGTAGGCCAGTACTTAAAACGCTGTTTCAAACAACAGCTACAGGTTAGCCACTGCTTTGGGAGTATACTGCTGTAAAGTCTATGCAAAGCATGTGATCTACAGCTCACATGCCTCGAACGGATAATGTTACTTACTCAGTAAACATCTGTTCTGGGCATTTACCGAAGCCAGTTCTGAAGGCTAGAAATCTGGGAGTCATCTTAGACACCAAGCTATGCTTCAGTGCTCAGATTAATGCAGTGACCTCCGGGGGCTACTATTTGCTACGGATTTTTAAAAAATACTCTCGTTTATTCCGGCTGAACTTCAGAAGACCGTAATGTTGGCCCTAGTTGGGTTGAAGCTAGACTACTGTAATACACTCTATCTAGGTATTCCGAAATACTCGATAAAAAAACTGCAGTCTCTCCAAAATGCGGTGGCCAGAACACTTCTGAACATCCCTAAGTTCAAACCTGTGTCGCATCTACTGCATGGCCTGCACTGGCTCCCAGTGGAGAGGAGAATTTCTTTCAAAGCTCTGTGCCTAATGCATAAGGCACATCATGGAACCGGCCCACTCTATTTTCAGGAGCTATTTACATGGTATACTCCTAGCCGAACGTTGAGATCTAGCACGGAGCATAAGGTTCAGATTCCGAAAATCTACCGATTAAAATGTGGCGGGAGGACTCTGACATTCCAGGGGGAAAAGTTATGGAATTCCCTCCGCTCCCAACACAGCCTGCAGCTTTTCAGAAAGCAGCTGAAGACCTGGCTGTTTCCGCCGACTGAGCTCTAGCGTCTGGCGACCCATTTCCCGGGTCCTTGCCCCTTTTTCCGTCTTGCTCCGCTCAGCGCTAAGACACCCTCGGGTATTGCGCGCTTTACAAAATCAATTCATTCATTCATGTAGAGCTGTAAATTCACATGCGCCTACCCGCCTCCCTGGGTACCTGTAGTTGTTGCAGTTCTCAATTTACATGCATACGCATGGACATCTCTATTCTACACTTACTAGTCCATTCTCGCCCTCTGTGGGAAAACAATCCAACAATGGAGTCAATGTCCATGCGCACTATCACCGAAAGGAGGAGTCGCCTCACCTCGTGACTGGAAAGACTTCTTCGAGGAAAAACAACTTGCAAACATCCGGACCCAACATTAGATGGCAGGAGTATGCAAAGCATGTGAATCTACAGCTCTACATGCCAAGAACAGATGCTTACTGGGTAAGTAACATTATCCTTTTCTCCATAGGATTGCATTGACTGTTTTCCTCTGAAAAAGTTCTAAGTGTTGAGTTGTTTGTATGGAAACCTAAGCAACTGTGTTTTAATACAAAACTGTTTTACTTACCTTTGTCTAGGAAATATCTAGGCATATCACACTGAGTAGAAACAGTAATCTAAAAAGTAATCTGAAAAGAAATTGCAAAGTAATTACAAATACCTATTGTCTTTAACTATTTTACAAACCTGTAACCACCTCAATTTCATCCATCTGGCTTGTTTTCAACAACCTGCCTTGAAAAGTACAATTTTACTTGCTTGTGCCAAGTCCTGCTTGGTTCTAAAAATAAAATACAACTAAAGAAATATTTCTGATACAAACAATTGTACTGAGTTCAGTCTTTGAGTGTTTGACATCAATTCTTGTCCGAGCGTGCACAATGATTGCTTAACACTACCCTCTGATAAAGCATTACTGCTCAACCACACTACCACAAATAGAGTAAGATATTCTCTACTTTAACCTCTGTAAGCCTTTGGGGATCCACTGGACTCTGTGCACACTATAACTTACTTTGGTATAGTATATACAGAGCCAGCTTCCTACACTTTTGCACTGCAGTTGGATAACATTTTTTTTTCCCTTTGGGACTCTAGAAATATTGACTTTAAACAGGCATTGCTTACACTATTAGGTGGCGCATCATGGTAGAGTCAACACCTTTTGACTTTACGTGCAAAATATTGCCTCAACTCTGAAAATGTTGGATATCGAAGGAAGACAAGTTAAAAGAACCGTACAGGACCAAACCAAAGGACACCATAGTAGGCAAGCCTAGACACCGACAGGTGATTGGGAGTGTGGCAGGCAGAAGGAACCCCAGCGAAAGTGAGGGTTTGATCCCAAGAAGAACGCCTGAGGCACTCTGTCGAACAAACAAAATGGTACTTTGAGGCTGAAATGGAGCTCTGACAAGGGAGTTCGAATTCTTGAACTCCTATAGCATTCAGCTCAAATAAGTGGAAAATAATACGGACAGCACCCTACTGAGCTGGCACATCAGAACGCCAGGAAGATGTAAAGGAGAAATTAATCGCCGCAAGAGGGGATTCACCTTAACTCATCCGGACCTTCACCTCAGACAACCTTACAGTATGCAGTGCTTAAAGAGGGCAGCAGACACTCCTGGGGCTCATCTCTAAGAGGAGCAGAGTGAATCATGTTTTCTGTTGGAAGCCATGTTTGCTACCCAAAAGAGACACATTTCTACCCATTCTGCTTAATGTCCTGGAATGGGGATGGGAGGCCTTCAAGGCTCCAGTAGCAGCACAGGCAGTGACATCAAGGGCAGAAAGAAAATACAGGGCACTACCCAAGACCCACCTTGAATCAAGGGCAGTGTGGGTGCAGACTTCCTGATAGTCTCAACACCACAGAAGCGAGCCAGCACGCCAACAGCCACGGGAAAGCTTCCTTACAAGGCGAACAAGCAAGTATACATGTGGGGGACTGCAAGTGGAGAGATCAGCGGTGGCACGTTGCTGCATTCTAAACTCTGTAACGCTATGCTAAATCGGTGTACCCATCAACAATGGGTTGTAATTGAAGACCTCATGCAACATCTGCTGGAGGAATACAAAAAGAGGGCAAATATGTTAATTCAGGAAGGTAAAAAAATTACTAACACCTGCCTTTTAGTCCCCACTCGACGCAGCAGACAGCTGTTTGCAGCTGCAATTCTGACTAGACGTACCTGGCTAAAGGTCTGTCCTCAGTAATAAATATGCCTTTCATCGAAGAGAGCCTCTTTGGCAACACGTTTGACAATGTGTTGCAATACATGACAAAAGGCAATGAGATATCAAAAGCAGTGAGGAAGGCCCTTTCAGGTGTTACCCCCAGGAAGGCAACACCCACAAAGAAAAGTTTAGAACAAATGATCTCATGTGCCTCCTTCGTGACACCAAGTGGCCCATCAGGCGCATCATCACAATGGCAGTGTAGATCCCCATTGAAACTCCCTTTGGGGGAGACCTGGAGGAAGATTAACCACTCGGAGAGGGTGGGATCCTCCAGCAAGTGAATCGGCACCAGAACCCCTCCTGCACAAAACACCTGTAGGAGGCAGAATCTGAAGCTTCACACAGGAATGGAAGAAAATTGCCTCAGAGAAAAAGGATATTGAACTAATCCTAATCCATGGTTACTGCATAGAACTGGTAAACCCCAACAATCAAACCACGAGTGATAACTTTTAGCAAAGAAGGCTGCGTCTAAGACAATAAGTCAACAAACGTGTTCTCAAGAGTTAACAGTGCCAGTAAAATATGCAAACTTGTGAGAAGGACACTCCACACTGTGCCTTCTCCCTGAGCTTGCAGTAATCATTCCCAGTTCTAGAGCGGTAGACGTTTCTAGTAGCTAGACTAAATTTGGTGGAAGCAAAGTTCTTCTTTGCAACAAAAACTCCAGGCACTGACATGGCTATCTCACCTCTACCAGAAAGGTCCACTTACGACAGTGAGAACAGTGAGGAAAATGATGGGCATGATGGCATCTTGCATACCCCCTAAAACCCAATTTAAGGATTCACATAAGACAATTTCAAAAGTGTCTACAATAAACGTGGTCGCTGGCGCCAGGGAGTTGGGAGGATGTAGTGGTTGTCACAGACAGTGAGAAAAATCCATTACAGTGGGCAGAGAATTCAAACTACCAAATACCTCTGGAACCATCACAGCAGAGCACATTCCACACCACTTGGTTAGCTCACATGAGGAAACTAAACTTCCTGTTCCATGGAGCACTGAGAAGGCAGTGAAACACAGAAATGTGTTAGAACTCAAAACTGTTTTTTTAATCCTCCCGGCCTTCAGGCACATGTGGGGTAAGAGCAGCCCAGATAGACAAAAGTGGGGACAAAATCTCATATGCTTTCCAAACTATTGTTCAAAAGATAATAAAAGTGACGGTACACCTCTCAGGAGTGCAAAACACAGATGTAGACGGGCTTAGCAGACAGACAAATGAATAACATTAGAGGGAGTTAAAGCTGGTTGACAAATTCTTTCTGAAATGGAATGCACAACACAGTGATCGATTCATAATCCAGCAGAACGCAAAATACTGAAGCTTCGCATCCAGGTACCCACACCATCGGTCAATAGGGAGTGCCCTATCGATACAATGGTCAGGAAAATTAGCCTACGCATGTCCACCGATAACCTTTGATAACATTCCTGAGGCAAACATGGTTTTCAGGCCTGGTGGAGATGGCACCGGTAGCTATGAGACTGCTGGTGCAGCAAGACTTGTCGACAATACAAGGAGGTCAAGTGTACCATGTGGAATCAGCTACACTGAGCCTAGCAGCATGGCTTCTGCGGACCTAGAGATTGGTCACCTGTATACAAGTAAGAGCCATGGAGGTACTTGAGGAAACCAGAAGGCAGATCACAAGGAACAGCTACACTGCTGTGTGGAGCAGATTTATACATTGGTGCAGCAGGAAGGGGTTTAGTAAAGGCTGCACACAGGGCACTGCAGTAGTCTGGTACCTCACACACTTACTAGATGACAAACTTTCCTACACCTTACTGAAGGTGCACTTGCTATCCATACTAGGGTTATAGAAGGGCAATAATAGGGAGTAGCTTGTCAGCACACAAGTCATAAAAATATTCTTGGAGGGAGCACAGAGAATAGTGCCCCCTAGGTCAGCTCCAGTACCTATGTGGAACCTCAACCTGGTTCTGACGCAACTCTTGAAGCCGCCCTTTGAACCTATCCATAACGTGGAAACACCCAACACTTAAAGTAGCCTTTTTGATTGCTATCCAGTCATTACGGAGAGTTCATGAACTGAAGGCAATGGGCCCTTGCCTAAAAATGCTCAAGGACAGTTGTAATGAGGACAAACACACAATTCTTCCAGAAAGTGGTATCACACTTACTTGTTAACCAGGCCATACACTTACCTTTGTTCTCCTAGCAGCCTAAAACCGGAGTGGAGAGGGCCCTTCATACACTGGATGTTAGGAGAGCAGTTCTGTATTGCAGAAAATAAAACTAGTAAGGAAGGGGAAACTATATATATATATATATATATATATATATATATATATATTTCCCTCTTCTGCCCAAACAAATAAGGGCTCTACCACAGAGACTCCCCCGGAGGATAGACGATTGGAAGCCAAGAAGCTCGTACTTGATTGCGATCACACTTCATCGGAAATAATATTGTGCCATGGGAATCACCTCCACAGGCTTCTGTCAGCTAGCCGGCGCAGCTGTGTTAAGGCGCCAAGGGTGGCTCAAAGCGACCTCCTTTAGACTGAAGGTCCAGTCTGAAATATTGGACATGGCATATGACAGAGACACGCTATTTGGCAAGCATATTGACTATGCTGTGCTTGCCGTCAACTCGTACAGATGGGTATTGGAACTTGTCACCTATGGCCATATCTGGAGTTTATGGAAACTTCCAACCAATCCACCATTTGCTTACTATGGAAGGAAGCGCTCTTAATGCTTGCCGAAGGAGCAATAGAGAAGGTTCCGGTTGTTAAAAAATGGAAAGGATTCTACTCCTGTTTTTTCCTTATTCACAATAAATCGGGAGAGTGGAGACCTATCCTAGATCTCAGGAAGCTCAACAAATGCCTCCGCAAGCAATCCTTCCGGATGATAATTCTCTCCGACTTTCTTCGTCTCAACAGCTGAGTTTTCATAATCTCTAGACTTGGAAGACGCCTACTTCCATATCCCCATCCATCTCGAAACACTGCAAATATCTTTGATTTACGGTAGCTGGTACCCATTACCAATTCAAGGTCCTTCCTTTCGGGCTCCAGTCTGCACCTTGTATAGTCACCAAGTGCATGGCCCTGGTAACGGCAAGGGAGGGTGGGGGTGTCAGGTGCTCCCTATCTAGACTGGCTGCTAAAAGCATCAACCCCAGGACGAGCTGTTAGAGCGACAAAAGCCTGTCTCTCGCTCTTTCTCAAACTGGGCCTCACTGTAAATTGGCATAAGTCCTCCATCAGTCCCAGTCAGGCTATGACCTTTCTCTGAGCTGATCTAGACATGATGCGGAACAAAGCCTTCCTCTCCCAACACAGACAAGGGAGGCGAGTGCACTTGGCTCAAATAATTGCAAGAAAACAGTACGTTTCTGTGAGACTGTTAGTCGCTCCTAGGCATGATCTCTTCTGCAATAAACTTGGTACCTTTGGTGCACCTCAAGATGAGGCCATTGCAAGGGGAACTACAGCTACAGCTCCAATGGACACAGGTGGAAGGTTCCTTTGAGGACTTGATTTCTGCTTACTCCAGTATTGGAACTTTCATAGATTCACATGCTTGAATCATTCCCCGTTGTCAAGATAGTCCCCAGCACATCAAAAAAGCAATGCTTAAATCAATACAAATCAGAAAAAAGGCCTAGGCCCATTTCAGTTTTGTAACCCATAACTCGTTTTGTAAAAGAGACCAAAAATAATTCTTGAACCAATCATGACCCATCACCCTCTAGAACACTCCTGAGAGAACCTAAGACCTTCAGATTTTCTACTGCACGTTGTGCTAGGGAGTCTCCTCTGAGCTCTGCTCAGTTTTTCTCTTATTAGTGAATTTGAACAGTATTCTTGGCTTCATCTCAACTTTTACATCTGCAGGATCCATCTTTAGTGCTTGTTTGTTATCACTCAGGCATAATTAAGTCAGGAAAGGAGAAAAAGGGTCTGTTTAGAGCCTGTGCTACCTGCTCCAAGAAAAGGCTTTATACTGATGACCCTCATGATGACTGTATTTATTGCCTTTATCCAGACCATCAGACAAAGGACTGCAAGGTATGTCGTACCTTTTCAAGTAAAACCTTAAGGGATCGTGAGGGACGCCTTCCGATATGGCTTCAGAAACTCAAAGCCAGAAAATAAGTGATTTCTAGTGAGGACAGTGATGAGGCATCCTCTTCCTCATCCAGGAGGTCCCATAAGAGATCACCTCACGCCCATTCATCTGGGGAGCGTCCAGAAAAAGCCCTTAAAAATACCTCTTATGGGTCTCATGGGCGCAGTCCCTCAATCTCTTCAAAAACATGAAAAGGAGAGGAAGGGACATGCTTCGGTGGATAAAACAGCAAAAAAGGCGAGTTCTGAGCCGCCTAAGACACCCCCTCAGGTCAGGCACTCCTTCAAAAAGCCCTCTTCAGTGCCTCCTGAAGTAAAGACGTCAACGAAATCTGTCGACTGTACCGTCGACGAAGAAACTCCCTCTGGCGTCATCGACGAAGATTGAAGTTTGTCTGTTGCCGAAGAAAGCCTCAGCGTCCACGGCGGAGTTGGGAACTCCGTCGACGAAGGTTTTGTCACTGTCGACGAAGGTTTCGACGCCGGTATCATCGGCGTCGACGACAATGACGATGTCGACGACAGCGCCGAAGCGGGGGTCGACGACGGTAACGACGTCGTTGACAGCGGTTAGACCATTGCTGATTTCCAATTTACCGCCAACGACTGCATCTTCGACGACGGTGTCGTCGGCAATCTCATAGACGGGCCCGTCGACGGGAAGAACGCCGGACAGAACAGAGAAGACTAGAACAAGGAGAATTACACCTGAAATTACAATCTCCTAGCAAGGTTACACCTCTTTTGCCATCTCACCTGTTGGAAGAGCAGGATTCTGAGGAAGAAGATGGAGGGGCCTTATGGCTATGCGAGTAGCCCATCCCAGCTGCACGTTAAGTTTCAGGAGGATGATTTTGACGAATATGGTGAATATCCAGGCTATCCTCCGGAACAATACCATCAGAATTATCAGGAGGAAGTAGTTTGCATGCCGTCCTTTATTAACGGACCTACAGTTCATGTTGGCTGACTACAGGAAGAGATTTCCACCAACTCCTGTATCAGGAAATGCCATCAGTAGTTCTTCGCCCATGCTCTATCCCGTCTACTCCAAAGAGAGGTCAAGCTGTGCAGGCGGAACCCTTAGAGATCACCTCCAGCAATCCCTCAACAAGATCCGGGTACTACGGATGATCAGGAGGAAGGAGAACTTAGAGATCCAAATAGAGAATGGGATGACTACCTCATTCCCACGCCTTCTTCTCCTTCTCCGGTACCTGTTGACTCGCCACCATGCTAGAGAGCTGTGAAGAAATTTGATCTGCCTATGCCGGCTACCCAAACGGAATGTTTCTTATGATTTTAAGGAGCCATACAGAAAGTCGGTGAGGGCTATCCCGATTAGAAGTCATGTATGGGAGGAAGGACTCAAGGTCATGAACACCAGCGACTGACACACCATACTGTCCAGGTTGGAGAAGAAATACAAGGCCCCAGAGGACGCTCCAGCCTGTTTGGTGGGCCATTCCAAACCGGATTCGGTTATTTCCCAGGCAGCTCAACGAAAATCCAAAAACCCATCGGCACCCATTACAACACCTCCTGATAGAGAAGGCAGGTGTCTAGATAACGCCGGTAAGCGTTTTTCGTCAATGTCTGCTCTGTTGGTCAGAGCGGCTAATGCCTTTGCCATATTGGGCAGATATGACAGACAGATGTGGTGTGACCTGGCTCGATATGTGGATCAGCTTCCGGAAGAGAGTAAACCAGAAGTGAAGAAGATTCTGCTAGAGGGAGAGAGAGCTTCTGCAGAAGTGATAGATTGTGCGATGGATATCGTAACTACAGCTTTCAGATCGCTGGGGGGTGCAGCAGTTTTGCGCCGTCAATGATGGCTCCGAGCTACGTCATTTAGACCGGAGGTCCAAAATAAGATCCTGGACCTTCCTTTCGATGGAGAGGCTTTATTTGGGAAGCACATCGATGATGAGCTGCAAGATATCAAGGAGGATACCGATTTCTGCGAAGGCTCTAGGGACACTCCAGTATCGGAAAGTGCCCTTTAGAGGAGCTAGAGGAAGGGGCCTTCCATCCTACAGGGGAGGATTTCAACAGTATAGATACCCCTTGTACGCTACATCCTACCAGCCGTACCGTCAACAGTACATTCAACGACAGCAGCAGTCAGGGGCGTATTCTAAATCTGCCCCCAGAGGAAGAACAGGACGTCAAGGAAAGGACACCTCACGACGTCAATGACGAGCTTAAGGCTCCGGCTATGTTTATTCCCACCTTTCCAGAAGTTCCCCTGGGGGGCCAAATTTCTTTTCACCTTCACCAGTGGCAGAAGATAACCACGGACCGATGGGTCCTCAATCTAATACAATTTGGCCATACATTGGAGTTTCTCCAGATCCCTCCTTGTACTCCACCAGGACGCCAAGAGGTAAAACATCTACATCTCATGCGTTTGGAGATCTACAATGCTCCGAAAAGGAGCAATAGAACCAGTGCCAATCTCTCAGAGAGGGAAGGGATTTTATTCCTGTTTCTTACTGGTTCGCAAGAACTTACGTCAATGGCGTCCGATCCTGGATTTGAGAACTCTAAACACTTATCGCAAAAAGCAGTCCTTCTGCATGGTTTCCTTTCAGGACATTCTGTGGCTCCTAAACCCAGGGGATCATATGACCACCTTAGACTCACAAGATGCATATTTTCACATCCCCATCCACCCCTCCCACAGGCAGTACCTTCGATTTTGTCGTAGCCGGAAGCCATTACCAGTTCAAGGTACTGCCATTTGGCCTCAAGTCGGCCCCAAGAATTTTCACAAAATGTCTGGCTCCAGTAGCAGCTTTTCTGAGGAAGTAAAGACATCCGGTGTTTCCGTACCTGGACGATTGGTTGATCAAAGCACCTTCACACGCAGCTGCTCAGTCGTCCACGGTGGCATGTACAAGACTGTTTGCTGAATTAGGCCTTACTCTGAACGAGGAGAAATCGTCTCCATCCATCCAAGAGCATTACTTTCTTAGGGGAAATTCTGGACACCTCCATAAACAAGGCGCTTCCTTCTCGAGAGACTAATCTCTCTATCTCAAGCATTCACAAAAAGAAAGTCACTTTCAGTACGACGCTACAAGTCACTCCTGGGGACAATGTCATCATGCATCCCTCTCGTCCCCTTCTGCCGGTTAAGGATGCATCCATTGCAGGAGGAGCTGGATCGGCAATGGCGTCAAGCAATAGGTTCCTTCGAGGATGTCATTTCAGTCACGCCAGGTATGATCCAGGCCGTGTCTTGGTGGACCCGACGTCAAAATATTTCCGTCTGTCTTTCTTTTCTCACCATGCCGGCTCCACAGGTGATCACCACCGATGCTTCCCTGGAAGGTTGGGAAGCCTTTCTTCAAGACCGCCAGGTCAGTGGTCGTTGGCAGAGCCAAGTCCAGCAACTTCACATCAATTTACTGGAGCTCAGGGCAGTGATATTAGCATTGCTGGCATTTCTGCTGAGGATGAGGAACTCAATTGTGCTGATCAGGACAGACAACACAACAGCAATGCATTATCTCAACAAGATCTCTCCCCCTACCTAAGGAGGCCCAGAGCATCTGGAAATGGGCTGTTCAAAACTGAATCTCGCTGAAGGCAGAACACCTTCCGGGGGATCAAAATGTCAAGGCAGACCCATTAAGCAGACTCAAGTCAACCTGCCATGAGTGGGAGATCCATCAGGAAACTCTGGACAGCATCTTTCTAAAATGGGGCAAACCAACAGTGGACCTCTTTGCGACAGCTCAGAACAAGAAATGCTGTTTCTTTGCAAGTTGGCGTCGCCAACCAGGATCCTGGGGGAATGCATTTTTAATGGCATGGTTAGGCGTCTTTGCCTACGCCTTTCTGCCGATTCCCCTCCTACCACGACTATTCATGAAGATCAAGAGAGCCGTGCAGGATGATCCTGATAGCCCCATGGTGGCCCAGACAACATTGGTTCACAGAGCTTCTCCTTCTTTCGGAGACTCAACCTATTCTCCTTCAACCCATTCCATCTCTCCTGACGATGTCACAGGGACAAGTGCTGCATCCAGATCCCAAGTCACTACGTTTAGCAGCACGGCTCCTGAACACTGTGAATTTCAACATCTAGAACTCCCATCTGAATGCAGGAATATTCTCTCAAATGCCCGAGCACGAATAAGACGTACAGGATGAAATGGAGAAGATTCTGTTTATGGTGCCGGGATTCTAATGTTCATCCTCTAAGATCCGCATCTCATGAGATTCTTCCTTACATTCTACTATTAGCAAAATCTGAATTAGCACATGCGTCAAAGCCCATCTAGCTGCTATATCCTGTTTTAGGAGAACATCCTCGGGACCATCATTATGGTCGGAGAGAATCATAAAACAGTTCATGAAAGGATTCTTTCATACTTTTCCTCCGGTTAAGCCTCTGCCACCTCTCTGGCAGCTTAATATAGTATTATCACAACTCATGAAACATCCCTTTGAACCCATTCATAGGGCGGACCTTAAGTTCCTTTCTTGGAAGGTGGCTCTTCTTCTGGCGCTGACATCGGCCAGGAGAGTTGGGGAGATTCAGGCCCTGACCATACAGGAACTGTTTCTGCAGTTTAGAGAGGATCGAAATGTCCTTCGTACTAATCCAAAGTTTATACCCAAAGTACCATCAGACTTTCACTTGAATGAGACTCTTATCCTCAAGAGGTTCTTCCCTCAACCGACTACTGCAGCGTAAAGGACTCTTCATTCGCTGGATATCCAGCGTTGTCTAAAACTTTATCTACAAAGAAGAAAAGCTTTTCGCAAATAGTCACAGCTGTTTGTGTCCTTCAATGCACCCAGAAAGGGCTATCCTCTTTCCAAAAGGGGGATTGCTCAATGGATCTAGAGTGCAATCCAGTATTGCCATCAAGCAGCAGGAAACCTCTGGGAGCACGGGTGCGTGCTCATTCAACGAGAGCAGCATCTACATCCACTGCGTTGTTTGCTGGAGTACCTATCCAGGATATATGCAGGGCTGCTACCTGGAAGAGTACACACACCTTCACCAGGCATTACTGTTTGGATCCAGCCGCTAACAATAATGTGGCAGTGGGACAGGCGGTGCTGAGGAATCTTTTCCAGTGACTGTGAGCTCTCTCCTTCATCCCTCCTTCCTTTATACTGTAAGAATGTGCACATTTTATTTTGGATGCATTTCTCATTGTGTAGAGGTTTATAATATGGTGGTTACCCAAAGAAGTGTTTATTCTCTATGGTGTTTAGAATTATAGATGTTAAGCATGGAGTATATCAGTTGGGGGGGCTATGGTTTTTTCAGGTAAAACTATTCTTCCCTACAGATTGACAATTTAAAGCACACTTTTGAATGCGTTCATGTAGATGCAGAATACAATGTGCTACGGACTGCTAGCTACTCTGATTCAAGGAGTATGTTTGTGGAGTCAACAACACGCTAGCGGACGCTCTCAGCAGGTCCAAGGACAGTTGCCAGGAGTGGGAACTGGACCAACAGCAGTTGAACAAAATATTCTCATTGTGGAGGAAACCAATGCTGGACCACTTTGCGACGGACAGCAATGCCAAATGCCAGTTCTACACCAGTCTAATCCCACTCCCAGGGTTGTGGAGGAATGCCCTTCCGATGCGCAGGTCTGGGATTTATGTGTATGCTTTCCCCCCTTCCCCTTAATTCCCAAGGTCCTCGCCATAATGAAGATGGAATGTTGCCACTATACCAGTGATGAGGCTACAGGTGCATGAGCCCTGTACCCCTACAGGGTCTAAGCCAATTCTTAGACATTCTAAGTGCAGCAATGCCATTAAGGGTATATGGTGCTGGGAGTTTGTCATTACGAACTCCACAGTACCATAATGGCTTTACTGAAAACTGGGAAGTTTGGTATCAAACTTCTCAGCACATTAAACCACTTTGATGCCAGTGTGGGATTTAATGAAAATGCACACAGAGGGCATCTTAGAGATGCCCCCTGAAAAATGACCTAACACTAGTGTCCAGGCTGAATGGCTGCTCCCCAGCTGCCACCACCAGACATGTTTCTGGACCTCTGGGTCTAGAGCCTGCTGCTCTCGGGGGTCGTCCCCCCCCCGACCGCGACTGGAGCTGGTAAGAGAAATCCGATGCCTAAAGACACCCCTGCACCCGAAGCCCCACGGCCTTGGGTGGCCCAGCCGACGGTGTCCCAGCATCCCCAGGCATCCCAACTTACCTCTCCAACCGGTGGTCACCTCCAGAAGATCTTCGTTCCCATGCCTGCAGTCTTTGTTGAAACAAGAGTATCCCCATTGAAATCAACAGGGCACCCGACGCCAAACCAGCACCCTGCACCTAGCTGCTGCTGCGAGTGCACTTTTTGTGCTTAACAGGATCCCCCTTTGCCCTGACCCCAAAACCAGGAGCTTTGCTCCCGCAACCCAGTGGCCTGCTCTTATTCAGCCACCAAACGGTGGCCCCCTATCCCCCATTGGATAACATTGGGCCTCAGCACTCTGCACCTGGCCGCCCTAGTGCCGCTGAGGGTGTAACAAGAGTGCATCCTTGACCCTGGGGGAACCCTTGTTCTAAACCCAGAAACTCAACCCCAAAGACCGAGTACTTACCTGGTAACCGATAACTTCATTTCTCTCCATAGGAATCCATTGACTGTTTTTCTCTGAAAAATGTTCAAAGTGTGGAGTTGATTTGTATGAAAACCTGAAAAATAACAATTGTGCAAAACTGATTTTACTTACCTTTTCTCTAGGAAATGTCCCAGTGTGATATCTATGCATATCACTCTGAGTAGAAAAAGTAACTTAAAGTAACTGAAAAGTAATCTGTACAGTAATTTCAATACCTTGACTTACCTGTATTTCAAACAACTGCATTTGAACTTGCATTCTCTTGTAAAAACTGCATAATATTTAGCAAAGCAGTTATTTCACTTACCTGTGCCAGGCTTGACTTGGTTCTAGAAACAATAACTTAATATTTTTATACAAACAACATTGGTCTGAGTTCAGTCTTTGAGTGTGTGACATCATTTGCTGATTGAGTGTGTACAACAAATGCTTAACACTACCCTCTGATAAAGCCTTGCTGCTCGCCCACGCTACCACAAATGGAGAGTAAGGTGCTATCTACTTTTACCTCTGCCTACCTTTGGGGTTACACTGGACTCTGTATATACTATACCAAAATGAGGTATAGTGTGCACAGAGCCAGCATCCTACATTAACATCAACCACAATGAAATTACCTCTCTTTGCCACAACATTCTGCCTCCTCCTCATGAGATGTCAGATCTCCATGATCTTACAAATCACTACGTTTGGTCCATGGAGACTGTCCTTGAATTGATCGCCCCTCAACAGTTAGTGTCCGCAAAAGATTCCAAATCTTCGTATAATGGTAGCCCTAATACAGAAAGGTGCAACTTGACGCTTGCTGAACGTCAGTGGAGCACAGCTCCTTCCCCTGAACACATCAAGCACCTGAGATCATTGTGGAACAAATACTGCAAAAGCATCAGAACTTCGAAAGCGAATTCCTTCAGAAACCAGCTGGATCAAGCCAGTAATCGTCCCCAAAAACATTTTTTGAACTTCTAAAGGTACAATCGAACTGCGCACCCAATCCGTCCCCTGCTGGATCTAGTCCGCTCCCAAACTGTGAGAAATTCACCTCTTTCTTCAGAAGACAGAAAGCATGAGAGGACCTGCAGACGGCCTTGGAATATGGTACTCTCCCACCTCAACCCTTCCTCTCTGCGTCCAAGTCTACTGTTCCCTCATGTCCCACTGAGCACCTTCCCAAAAACAACACACCATGTAACTCTTTTAAAACCTTTGAAAAAAGTGCCATGCACAAGACTCTATCCTCGCTGATCCCTCAAACCACTTCAATGACCCTCTATTGCCCAATTTCTTCAATGAGATCTTATCCTCGATACTCACACTTTATATCAAGATTGCTAATGCCTCACTCCTTCAAGACACTATCCCGGACTGCCTAAAAACAGGTCAGGTTTCCCCTATCCACCAAAAAACAGGAGCTCAACCTGACTTCAGCAACTTCTGACTCTCTCTGGATTGCCCAGATCCAAATTGGTTCCTTTAAGGGCTTTGCTAAACGCTGCTGCAAGGCTCATCACTGGCTCAAAAAGAATCAACCGCATCACTCCAGATCTGAAATTCCTCAACTGGGTCCCATACAAAGCGAGAATACAGCTAAAAATTTGCATGTATGACACACACAGCCCTCCAATTCAAAATCCCTATATATCTTGCTCGGAAACTCTAGCTTTCTGCTGTCTCCAGATCGTCAAGAAGCTGCAACACCCTTCTTCTGAAACCACAGATTCTACAAGGAGAAAACCTACACGCGCTCTTTCTCTGGGATGGTCCCAAGAATTTGGAACACCTTGCCCACTGAACTCAGAATGAATCCCTTAACTATTTCCTACAAGAAAGAAGTCAAAGCACTACTTATGAACAAATTTCTTCCCTAGATACTTTGATACCCTTCTTCCCTCACACTCATGACTACTCTCTCCGGCAACTGCAGTGTTTTATACTTGGCATTCTCTTCCAGGGGATCCTCATCAATAGTCATAAGCATTGAATATTCCCGCCCATGTGCGGGTGTAGGAAAGTGGGTTTCTGTTGCAGTAACCCCCCCACTTTTTGCCAGACTACTGATACACTTTTACTTGGTGTGCCCTGG
This sequence comes from Calotriton arnoldi, assembly GCA_963921515.1. Classification (NCBI taxonomy): domain Eukaryota; kingdom Metazoa; phylum Chordata; class Amphibia; order Caudata; family Salamandridae; genus Calotriton; species Calotriton arnoldi. Next base: position 2,409,506 of record CAWUFW010001068.1, on the reverse strand, counting down.
GTCCCTGCCAATCAGGTTCCCAGGGCCTGTGTTCTTTCCCCAAAACTAAACCCAATTGGCATCTCTGGCCACAGGTCAGCCCCTAGTAAATGGTACCACAGGTTCCCAGGGCACTGTGACCAGAGAAGGCCTCTAAGGGCTGCAGTGCTTATTGTGCCACCCTTGGAGGTCCTGTACCACCACACTCGCACACTGCCTTTGCAGGCTGCGTGTTTTGGTGCAGAACAAAGTGAAGAGTCGACATGGCACACATCCCTTTGTGCCATGCCTACAACCCACTGCCCTGGCATAGATTAGTCACCCCTCTAGTTTGGTGCACTATACCAGTGGTGAGGGTACAGGTGCATGAGCCCTGTACCCCTACAGGGTCTAAGTCCATTCTTAGACATTGTAAGTGCAGTGCTGCCATTAAGAGTATATGGTGCTGGGAGCTTGTCATTACGAACTCCGCAGCACCATAATGGCTACATTGAAAACTGAGAAGTTTGGTATCAAACTTCTCCGCACATTAAACCCACACTGATGCCAGTGTGGGATTTAATGAAAAATGCACACAGAGGGCATCTCAGAGATGCCCCCTGAAAACGAACCCACCTCTAGTGTCCCGACTGAGTGGCTGCTTAGGCTGCCATCAACAGACATGTTTCTCATGTCCCTCCACAAGGCACTCCTCTGCTTGTAAATGGAAACGTTTTTACTTATGGCGTGTGCAAAATAATTGTAATCCTACCAAAGGGCAGGAGGAAGTGATTTTACCATACCTACTTCACTTAGCTAAGGCAGGCCTAAAATTCTCTTCCATTAAAGTACACCTAGCTGCCATTACGGCATATAGTTGCTCTCCTTCTCAACCGTCTTTTTTCTCAACTGCAGGTAGTAAAGGACTTTTTACAAGGTCTGAAGAAGGTCTACCCTCCTGTTCGGCCTCCTTCACCCCCTGGGAGTTGAACTTGGTTCTTGCAAAGCTGATGGGTCCCCCATTTGAGCCTATCTACAAAGCAACCCTACAACCCCTTACGTGGAAGGTAGCTTTCTCTGTGGCGATTACCTCAGCTCGCAGGGTGAGCGAAATTCAAGCTCTCTGCTCAAAAGAGCCATACACGGTGTTCCATCTCAATAGAGTTGTGTTAAGAACCCACCCCTCCCTTCTGAAGGTGGTGTCAGATTTCAATGTCAACCAAACCATTTCACTGCCGACCTTTTTTCCTAATCCCTCTACCCCAGCTGAGAGGTCTCTTCACTCATTAGACCTGAAAAGGGTTTTGAAGTTCTACTTGGACAGGTCTAAATCAATCAGAAAATCTGATCAGCTATTCATTAATTATGGTTCGATCAGAACAGGTTGTCCAGCCTCCAAGCGTTCCATCTCTAGGTGGATAGTTTCAGGTATCAAATTGGCTTATCAGTTAGCGCAAAAGCCACTCTGGTCTACACCCAAGGCTCATTCTACTAGAGGAAAAGCGGCTACAACTGCTTTCCTTCGTAATGTACTGATTTCTGAGACCTGTAAAGCAGCTACTTGGAGATCTATACATACATTTACAAGACACTATTGTCTTGATTCAGATACCAGAGCAGACCAGGCCTCCTTGAGGAATCTATTTCAACACTGATATATTATGGTTGTTTATTGGGTCATTCCTTCTCATTTTCCCGCAGGCGGAGGATGGGCTTGCTATTCTATTCAGTGCTTATGACTATTGATGAGGATCCCCTGGAAGAGAAGGATAAGTTACTTACCTGTAATCCTAGTTCTCTTCCAGGGGTATCCTCATCAAAGTCATAAGCAACCCACCCGCCTCCCCAGGCAAATGAGACTGTTATACTGCTAAGATATATCTTTGTGCCCTGACCTTCGGGTCTCCGCAAAGAACTGACCTAACTGTCACCCCTGAGGCATGATGGGAAGCTAGGGGTCATGGCTGCCTTAAAGGCACGGTGCCAGTTTTTTGTACAATTGCTTTCATTTTCTATGCTATTGGTTTACAATGCAGCCTGTAGGCTAACAATGTCTGCTTTTTGCAGCTTCTCAGGAGTTTTACTCAAAAAGAGTTCAAGTGATACTTGTCCTCCTGTGGTCTATGTATTCATTATGTGTTTACAAAAGCAGTTATTTTATTATTGCATTGTTTAGCCTCCTTTATGGTGGCTGCATTGAGTATGAGAAAAATGATATATGTGTGTATATATATATATATATATATATATATGTGTTTCATATATATTTTTATTATTTCCGGGGTCCCCGCACATGGGCGGGAATATTCAGTGCTTATGACTTTGATGAGGATACCCCTGGAAGAGAACTAGGATTACAGCTAAGTAACTTATCCTTACTGACTCTACCCTCCCGCTTCTTGACATGCCTGATCCGACAGTTTTATTTTCTTTGATGTGTTGGGTGTTATTGACTTCTCTTCTCTACCATTGATCAGTGTAAAGCGTACCCTCCCTTCTCTTGGTGCTACCTATATCCTGCCTTTTTCTCCTGAATATATATGATTTTGTTATCACTATGCTGCTGTCTGTAACTTTGCAAAGCGCTCTGATACCCGCAAGGGTCAAGTTCACGCTATAAAAACTAGCAAAATAAATAGGGTGAGTCTCTGCTCTCAGGAGGCCCAGAACAAAAGACTGCCTGGGAAGAGGGTGTAACACCCCTTCCCACAGGATGACCAGCTGATTAGCCTCCCAAGGCCGGGAAGCTTCAAAGAGCTGCTGTCTTTGGAATGCGAGTCTAGCTCCCCTCACTGGAGAGGAAGCCGTCCCTTTTTGTCCAGTACCCCCTGGCACCAGGTTAGGTGGGGAAATTAGCTAGTCAGGTAGGCATGCCACCTTCAGGCTAGTACCTCCTCTAAGGTGGCCTACACTGAGGTGGACATGATTTTTCAAAAGTAGCCATCTTTGTGATGGCATACTTAATAATTCTGAGACAGGGTTATTCCCACTTCCCACAGGATGTGGTCATATAAGGGGCGTAGTGACACCAAGGGTCAGTAGCCCATTGGCTACTACACTACCCTAACGCCCCTAAATTCAGTATCTGAAAGAGACACGTTAGTGATAGATTCCTTACCTTAGAATATCCCCAGGCGTCAGGCTGGATCCGGAAAGTTTTGCGTAGCAGTACCCTTGCGCGTCGGTAGGCGGCGTCGTGCGGCTCCGCGTCCGTCGTCGGCGTCGTGATCGCCGGGATGACGTCGCGGGCAGTACTTAGACGCCGCCCCTGCGCGCTGACGTCAGTTCTTCTTTTCCGCGCCAGCAAGCGCAGATCCGGGAAGAGCAGTGCCCTGGTCAATTTTTGACCATACTTTTTGGTGATTTTTTCACTGTTTTTTCCATCTTTAAGGTGTCGTAGGGATGCCCGGCTTCAAGCGATGCGGCGCCTGTGCGCGGATGATGTCCGTCACCGACCCGCATTGGGAGTGTCTCTTCTGCCTCGGCCGAGGCCACGACACCGAGTCTTGTCCCGAATGCCAGGCCCTCAACCCGAAAGCTTTGCGAGAGCGGTCTCGAAAGCTCCTCGAGGCCCGGCATTCGGCTCCACGGAGGCCCCGGTCGCGTGAGAGGTCCAGGGGTCGCTCGCGGAGTGCACACCGGTCGTCGGCGTCGAAGTCTTCTTCGTCCGGTAAGTCTAAGCACAAGAAGTCCAAGAAGCATCGTCGCTCTCGGACTTCGCCTCGCCGATCTCGCGACTCGGCTGAGGCCCCTCCCGGCACCGTCCCGCCCCGCGGCCCCGGACTTGCCTGTGGAGTCGCCCCGTCCTACCCGCCCTTCCCGGGTTCGGGGCGGATCCGGCCAAGGTACAGGAGTTCCTGTCGGCCATGGCCCGCCTCTTCGGGCCTTCAGGCCCCTCCGGTGCGCCTTCGGGCCCCGCGGGCCCTGATGGGGTTGCTCCGGCGTCGCCGGCGGCTCCGGCCCCGGCGTCGCCCGGGACTCCAGCCTCGATCCCGGCTCCGGCTTCGGCCCCGGCCTCGATCCCGGCTCCACAACCCCCATCGACGCCGGTCGACCTCACAACACCTCCGCCGGCGCCGATGTCTCCGGTGCCGTTCTCGACGCCGCCCTGGGCTCCGGGCGTCGTCGTCCCCAGTTCCTTCCGGCTCCGGACATGGACCCGGAGCGACGTCGCTCGACGCCGGCTCCGGCGCCGAGGGGCCCTTGGGTCCCAAATGTCCCTCCTCCTCCTTATTTTGAACCAGAGGAGGACCAGGAGGACTGGGAGGGGTCTGATGACCCTCTGACTCGCAACTGTCAGTATGATGAGGACTGGACAGAGAGTCTAGGGAGGCCAGTGGTCTGGATACTTCTCCTGACACTGGCATGCTGTCTCCTCCCGTGGCTACGGAGGAGGGGGCCAATTTTGGTACGGTGTTGCGTAGGGCTGCTGGGGCCTTACGTCTCCAGCTCCCTACTTTGACGGTCAAGCCTAACATCTTGACAGAGGTGCTTCAGCCGGCAGCCTCCTCTGCGGAGACTGTGCTGCCGTTTAACGACACCCTCACAGACGTTCTTTTGGGCGCCTGGTCCAAGCCCAACACAGGGGCTCCTGTGGATCGGAACGTGTCACGACGCCATCGCCCCGCTCCGGGCGACCCCCTGTTTCTTTCTGTCCACCCCACTCCTGAGAGCTTGGTTGTCCAAGCCTCCGCTTCCCAAACCGCCTTCCCTACCGCTCCTCCGGATAGGGAATCCAAACGCCTGGATCAGTTTGGGAAGAAAGGTTTTTCTTCCTCCAGTGCTGGCTTGCGGTCCGTTAACACCGCTTGTCTTTTGGGCCGCTATACCCACTCTCTGTGGGATTCGGTGGCGGATGTTTTGCCCCAGTGCCCTGAGGAGGTCCAGGCACTGCTTTCCCGCGCCATTGCGGAAGGAAGGGATGCGGCCAAATACACTATCCGTTGTGGCCTTGACACCGCCGACTCGCTGGGCAGGTCGATTGCAACGACGGTGGCGCTCCGCCGCCACGCCTGGCTGAGAACCACTGGTTTTTCAGGGGATGTCCAGAATACTCTCATGGACATGCCCTTTGATGGAGTCTGTCTTTTTGGGTCCAAAGCAGACCATGCGTTGGAGCGCTTTAAGGACTCACGGGCTACTGCCAAGTCCCTGGGCCTTTCTGCTACACGCCCTCCGCTGCCTTCTGCTTTTCGCCCCTATCGTGGCCACGGTAGGGCGCCCTTCACGTCAGCAGCCCAGCCACCGGCCCGCGCAGCAGGCGTCTTCGCGTGGCCGAGGACGTGGATTCCGCCGTGGCGGATCGGGCAACCAGCGTGCGGGTCAGGCCACCACCTCCAACCCGTCCGCGGCCTCCAAGCCCTCCTAGTCCCTCCTTTCAGGTGCACGGCACGCCAGTAGGGGGCAGGGTCCGCCATCACCTTCCCCACTGGCGCACCATCACCTCGGACAGGTGGGTCTTGGACATTGTCCGAAGGGCTACTCCCTCCCCTTCGAGACCACCCCCAGCCATGCCACCTCAACTCCACCGCATGTCAGGGGATCACTTGGTGCTTCTACAGAAGGAAGTCACGGCCCTCTTGACCAAGAGGGCCATCGAGCATGTTCCGACCCCAGAAGTAGGGCGTGGTTGCTACTCCCACTACTTTCTGGTGCCCAAAAGGACAAGGAGGACATGCGTCCTATCTTGGACCTCCGGAACGTCAATCGCTTCCTCCGGAAGGAGAAGTTCAAGATGCTCACCCTAGCTCAGGTCTTGACTGCCCTCGACCCTGGAGACTGGTTGGTAGCGTTGGACTTGCAGGACGCATATTTCCACATCCCCGTCCTGCCGGCCCACCGGCGTTACCTTCGGTTCACGGTAGGCCACGAGCATTTTCAGTTCACCGTGCTCCCTTTGGCCTTACAAGTGCCCCTCGGGTGTTCACGAAAGTGATGGCGGTGGTCGCGGCTCATCTGCGCCGGGCAGGGGTTTCAGTCTTCCCCTACCTCGACGACTGGCTGCTGAAGGCGGGCTCGTCCCAGGCAGTCGTCTCCCACCTCCAGACTACGGCCGAACTCCTGCACTCGCTGGGGTTCTCCATCAATGTGCCGAAGTCGCATCTCATTCCTTCTCCACAGCTCCTTTTCATCGGAGCAGTTCTGGACACGACGCAGTTTCGGGCCTATCCTCCCGAACGGCGAGTCCGGGATATTCAGGCTATGATTCCGATCTTTCGGCCTTTATCCTGGGTTTCGGTAAGGATGACCCTGAGGCTGCTGGGCCTCATGGCCTCCTGCATCCTGCTGGTCAATCATGCCAGATGGCATATGCGGGCTCTGCAGTGGGACCTGAAGTTCCAGTGGGCGCAGCACCAGGGCAACCTGTCCGATCACGTCCAGATCTCGGAGGGGACTGCAAAACAGTTGCAGTGGTGGCTCTCGAACCGGCAATGGGTCATGGGCAGATCCCTCTCCCTTCCCCAGCCAGAGCATACAGTTGTGACGGACGCGTCCCTTCTGGGATGGGGCGGTCACTTGGGAGAGGCGGAGATCAGAGGCCTCTGGTCTCCGGCGGAGTCCCGGCTCCATATCAACATTCTGGAGCTCCGGGCGATCCGGCTTGCACTCAAGGCATTCCTTCCCTCTGTCAAAGGGAAGGTAGTGCAGGTGTTCACAGACAACACCACCGCCATGTGGTACTGCAACAAACAGGGCGGGGTGGGGTCTTGGACCCTTTGTCAGGAGGCTCTGCGCCTCTGGACATGGCTGGAACATCAGGGCATGTTCCTGATGGTTCAACACCTGGCAGGTTCTCTGAACGCCAGGGCGGACGAACTCAGCCGCAGGTGCATGATGGATCACGAATGGCGTCTTCACTCGGAAGTGGCGCAAGGACTCTTTCTACAGTGGGGAGAGCCTTGGTTAGATCTATTCGCCACCGAAGAGAACGCGCAATGTCATCAGTTCTGCGCGTTGGAATTTCCAAGGCGGCACTCGCTCGGCGACGCTTTTCGTCGCGAGTGGAGTTGCGGTCTGTTGTACGCCTTTCCGCCTATACCACTTCTACCCAGAGTGTTGAAGAAGATTCGGCACGACCGGGCCCAAGTCATTCTTGTGGCTCCGGACTGGGCTCGAAGAGTTTGGTATCCCGAGCTACTCAATATGAGCATAGATCCCCCGATCCGTCTGCCTCTTCGGGAGGATCTTCTGTCGCAGCAGCAGGGGACGGTCCTCCACCCGAACCTGTCCAGTCTACACCTGCTTGCGTGGAGATTGAGCGGCGGCAGTTGATTCCTTTCAACTTGCCTCCCGAAGTTTGTGATGTGATTCTGGCAGCCAGGCGTCCCTCCACTAAGGTGGTATACGCCTGCAGGTGGAACAAATTTGTGGCATGGTGCACAGCAAAGGCTGTGGATCCCCTTTCTGCCCCTCTTTCTGAGGTCCTTCTGTTCCTTCTCTCTCTGGCCCAACAGGGTTCTGCCCTGGGTACCATCAAGGGTTATCTTTGTGCTATCTCGGCCTTCCTCAGGCTCCCTGATCAGCCCTCCCTTTTCAAGTCCCCTGTTGTTAACAGGTTCTTAAAAGGCATTACTCACCTCTTCCCTCCTGTTCCGTTTGTAATGCCTCAGTGGGACTTGAACTTGGTTCTTACCTTTTAATGTGCGCTCCCTTTGAGCCTCTGCATAACTGTCCTCTTCGTCTTCTGACTCTAAAGGCAGCCTTTCTGGTGGCCATCACCTCCGCTCGGCGGGTGAGTGAGCTCCAGGCTCTTTCTTGCAAACCTCCCTTTCTGTCTGTTCATCCAGACAAGGTTGTTCTTCGGACGCGTCCGTCCTTCTTGCCAAAGGTGGTTACTGCTTTCCACATTGGGCAGACCATCACTTTGCCCACCTTCTTTCCGCCTCCGCATCCTTCCAGAGAGGAAGAGAGGCTCCACCGTCTGGACCCAAAACGTGCGCTCTCCTTCTATATCGACCGCACAAAACACTTCCGGGTGGATGACCAGCTCTTTGTTGGCTACGTGGGCGCCAAAAAGGTCGGGCGGTGCACAAGAGGACCATCTCCCGCTGGGTTACCTTGTGCATCAAGACCTGCTATTCTTTGGCTAAGAAGGAGCCTCCTGTTGGGCTGCGTGCCCATTCCACCAGGGCAACGGCTGCTACCACGGCCTTGGGCCGCGGTGTTCCGCTGCCGGTTATCTGTCAGGCAGCTACGTGGGCCTCGCTGCACACGTTTACTAAGCATTACTGCCTTGACAGTCCGGTCCGGAGGGACGGCTTCTTTGGCCGTTCTGTCCTCCAGGACTTCCTTGTCTGATCTTTGTTCGCAGACCCACCACCGGGGTTGGTATTGCTGGGGTATCTATTCTAAGGTAAGGAATCTATCACTAACGTGTCTCTTTCAGATGCACAAGTTACTAACTTGTGTAACGATATATCTGTAAGAGACAGTAGTTAGTGATAGATTCCTACCGCCCACCCATCCTCCCCGTTCTGCGAACTGATTTCTAGGGTTAAGGACATCCCTTTCAGGGCCCTAGTATTTTTCAGACACCTGTGTCAGCTTCTTGCATGGCTCTGCGTTCCTGGCGCGGAAAGTCGTGTACAGAACTGACGTCAGCGCGCAGGGGCGGCGTCTAAGTACTGCCCGCGACGTCATCCCGGCGATCACGACGCCGACGACGGACGCGGAGCCGCACGACGCCGCCTACCGACGCGCAAGGGTACTGCTACGCAAAACTTTCCGGATCCAGCCTGACGCCTGGGGATATTCTAAGGTAAGGAATCTATCACTAACTACTGTCTCTTACAGATATATCGTTACACAAGTTAGTAACTTGTGCATTTAGGGGAGTCCTTGGCACCAGAGAAGCAGATCCTGATGACCTAAGAGAGGGGACACCGAAGAGCTGCAAAAGCAGAGCGAAGGGAAGAAGCAGCTGACCTAGTACCAGCCCCGCTGGCCTGTCTGCATCCCTTGTTGAAAACAGCACCAAAGTCTACTCATCCTGCAGCTGTTGACTCCAGAAACTTGGAGGACTGCCTGCCTGCGATAAAGAACCAAGACCTCCCATGCAACAGCAGAACTGTATCCTGGGTCTTGCAGCAACTCCAAAGGAAACTGCCAAAACCTGCCACCTGAAGCCACCACTGCAGCCGTCGCTCCAAGCCAGAGTTGAAGTGGGCCAACGGTGTCATCAAGGTGCCCCAGCCCTCCAGAGCCCGAGTCTATCCTTGTTTCACCCCTTGTGGACTCTCCATCGCCTGTAGTCTCTGCATGAATGCCCCCTCTACCGTTCCGGTAAGGGAAAACCTGACGCCTAAAGACACCTGCACCTGTCGCCCCTGAGCCACGGAGAAGAGGACCAAAGGTTCCCCTACTTCCCAGTGGATCGTGAGGCCTGAGCCCCCCTGCTGGTTCAGCCCGACTGGCCTTAGCAGAGCCTGCAGCCTCTTTTCGCAGAGACAGATCTACATAGAATAACATTGGGCTACTCACACTGTTTTGCAACCTGCACCCGGGTGCTCTCGTGCCGCTGGTTGTGTACTGTTGTGTGCTGCCTTGTACTTTGCCCACCACTCACCTCAACTCCTGGAGAATGGTCCAGTAAATCGCTGTACTATACCAGTTAGCAGAATTAGCTCATCCTTCCATAGAATAACATTGCAGAACTCAAAAATTGCAGTGTCCACTCTTTGAACTAAAAAGAATTCATATTCAAAAGTGTACTTAACTGAACGACTTTTCTCTGATGCCTAAACATATATAAAGAAACATTTTTTTTGTTTAAATTTCTGTAGATCTCCTTCTTGAGTTGTCAGTTATTGATCTTTGTGTGTATTTGCAGATGTCTTGCACTCTTCTCGGTTAAGTCTAAGGCTGCTCGACCACACTACCCCTAATAGAGCACCTTGGGATTGCTAGAGCAAGCCCCTGTCCACTTATAAAGGAACCCCCTGGCCTCTTTACACGGTATATCAGATTATTGATTTATCACATAAAGAGCCAGCTTTCCTACAAGCTCACGCTGTGGTTGAGTGGCAAGCAACTCAGTAGGGATCGAACATACACTTTTGTACTCTTATTTCAAACATCGCACAATGGAATGACAGTGTGCACCATAAAATATTAAAAATGTTGCCTGTCAGTGGCAGGCACAGTATATAAAACCTGGAAACTATCAATGTTTCAGCTACATCTTCCATATTTTTCAGTTTCAAAAGGTTAAACGGTGATACTCTTAGTAAAATTGTCCAGAGTTAATGACACTTTTGTTTGCTATCAGTCAGAATACCAATGGTGAAGTACTAGGATAAGAAGTAAGCCTTTCCTTCATCATGGGATCTTTATCAAATAGCTTACTTATCTCTGCTAAGTCCAGGATCATGGACAATGGTACTTAGATATTTAGGTGAGGCTGACATTGGAGTGCATTGTGGGATTCTGGGACAACCTATCTATTTTTTGCTACATAACCCATTGAATCATTTTCTTATCCAACAAAAAAAACAACACTTACTGTCTGTTGCCCACAATACTGAGCTGCATGACATACTTCAATTTGTATTCATTCCCCCTTGCAAGTCGTAACCATTCAAGATTTAACACAAACGGTGCACATCAAACAACAACCTAGCTGTTTCAGAGCAACAGTATACAATTAAGCTACATTGAGGCGGCTTCTGAACTAACTGCATTTCATTGTTCTGGTTTTTTTAGAAGTAGAAATTGAAAAACAATAAAACTGCTCTGTTCGTTCTAAACCAAATTGTTAATCCTAATTCAATAAAAAAACTAATCGAATTGAAATGTTTTTGCGCCTTTTATGCAAAACAGTGCTCTAATTCCGTCTTTCCTTTTTTTGTTTTCAGAGGAGAGGAACCTCGTAGAGGCTCATATCATGAGTATACTGCTGCAGAACGCACATATTTTGATTCTGTGCGAACTCCTGGCACATACCCTGAGGAACCTCGAAGAGAATTCCCAGCACGTAGTAGAGAACTATATGCAGATTGGGATCCATACCAAACGGAGTACTTTGATTCTAGATACTATGATGATCTAAGGGAGTTGCGTGATTACAGAGATCCTTATGAGCAAGATATTAGGGAGTACAGTTACAGGCAGCGCGAACGGGAGAGAGAGCGGGAACGATTTGAATCTGACCGAGACCATGAAAAAAGGCCACTGGAGCGCAGCCAAAGTCCAGCTCACTCAAGGCGGCCAAAGAGTCCTGTAACATCTCCTTCACAGTCTGATACAAGGCTACAAAGTGACCCAGAGCGTAGAATATACAGCCGTTCCTCCGATCATAGTGAAAGCTGCAGCTCTCTTTCTCCTCCTCGATTTGATAAACCAGACAAGGTCCGAACAGAAAGATTTGTTAAAAATGAAAAAACTGAAAAGGAACAGCGTCCGTTTGATCTTGAAAGGACAGAAAAAGAGAAAAGAGCTGTTAAGAAAGAGAAGCCAGAAAAACTAGAAAAAGACAAATTGGATAAAGTGAAACGAAAGACGAAAATCAATTCTCCAAGTTCGCAGTCATCTGGAACAGACCAAGAAAATGAACAAGAGTCAAGTCCTGATAAAAAGAGTACCGGTAAGCAGCCGGTGAAGGAGAAAGTTGACAAAGACGGATCATCCAAAAATCGTCTGGATTTAATACCATGTGTGGTTTTGACTAGAGTGAAAGAGAAAGAGGGAAAAGTTGACTCTTCAGGCTTTGAAAAAATGAGAGGGAAGTTAGATAGGGATTCTGTTAAGTCTCCACCCCTCGAGCAAAAAATCCAGCTTTCTAGAATTGAACAACCTAAATCCGACCCAGGTAAACCAGAAGCACTTCGTACAAAAACCTCAAAGGAGAAAATTCTTGCAAGCCACGTTGAAGTTGTTGATAAAGAAGGGAAGGTGAAAGCCAAGAAACAGCAAAAAACAGAGCAATCTATAGAGGTAACTAATCCAGTTGATCTGGAAAAACTGGAGGCTCGCAAAAGGAGGTTTGCAGATGCGAATATGAAACAAGACCGGCAAAAACTTGAACTAAAGAAGAGTAGTCAAGAAGAGGAAGATGCGCGCCTCATTTTGAAAAAGCAGTTTGATGGGCCTGGTTCCTCCAGAGAAGTTACAATGTTAAGAGATGTGGACTTAGATAGAAAGACTACAAGGAAAGAGCTTCCTAGGAGGGAATTAAAGCAAATAAAATCAGAAAGATTAATTACAGTCACTAGCCCTAAAGATGGGCAAGAATCTGCAAATATTTCTGTGGGTATTGCCTTGCGTCCCAGCTCTGATCTGCAAGCTCGTTTAGGTGAGCCTGTGGAGGCTCCACTGGAAATGCAGGAGATTCTTGTAAAAAAGATCAGTTTATCAAAACCACATCAAAGGCATACACAGATAGTGGATGATCAAGGAACAGAGAGAGACTTGTCTAAAGAGGATGGCAGAAGGAACTACTGTGACTTGTTGGAAGTGATGGCTGAGCACAAAATAGGCCAAGACAAAACGCATTCATCTGAAACGGAGGAGAAGCTAAGCATTGACATTGATCATACACAAAGTTATCGTAAGCAAATGGAGCTAAGTCGTCGACTTAAACAGCAAATGGAAATTGAAATGGCAAAATCTGAAAAGTTTGGCAGCGCAGCAAAAGAAGTTGATGATTTTGACAAGCGTAGTCTTGTACATGAAGTTGGTAAACCTCCGCAGGATGTCACAGATGATTCACCTCCTAGTAAAAAGCGAAAAACTGATCATTTAGAATTTGAAAATCTAACCAAAAGAGAGAGGAACTACAGGAGCTCTCGCCAGATGAACAAAGATTCTGAAAGGACTGTATGTTCTCCAGGCCTTAAACCAATTTTGTTTCAGGAGGAGGAAGATAATCTAGATTGTCCAAGGTTGATGCCAATCAGAGACACCAAAGAGTCACCTAAAATAGATGATAAAAGTCCTTTATATTCTAGTGTCAGGGAAAATGCTCCGAAATACAACCCATATGAATTTAGTAGGAAGGAACAACTATCTGATATAGCTAAAGTAAAACTGTCTGTAACATGTGAAGATGAATCAAACAAATGGGACTGCCAAGTGAAGCAGGAGCCTGGCAGAGGTGATACAACATTCCAGAGTGGTGCCATGAAAAAGGAAAGATCACGTTCACTGCATGATCTGGAACCTGGAGAGGTACCTACAGATTCTGATGAGGACAGTGATCATAAGACTCATTCTCCTAAAGCCTCATCTCTGTTAGACAGCAGCAGGTTTTCTTTCTTACTTCGTGACGGAGATGAAAAGTTGCGTGATAGAGAGGAAAAACTGCCAAGCTCATCGGAGCGTAGTAAATTTTACTCATTTGCTCTGGACAAGACCATCACCCCTGATACAAAAGCATTACTTGAAAGAGCTAAATCCCTCTCTTCATCTAGAGAAGAAAACTGGTCTTTTCTTGATTGGGACCAAAGATTTGCAAACCTAAGAAACAACAAAGACAAGGAGAAGGTGGACTCTGCTCCTAGACGTCTTCCTTCATGGTATACAGTAAAGAAAAAAAAAATCCGAACAGACTCAGAAGGAAAGCTCGATGATAAGAAAGATGATAATAAGGAGGATGAGCATGAGAGGACGGAATTGTTTGCCTCAAGATTTTTACATAGTTCAATATTTGAGCAAGACTCAAAGCGCTTGCAGCATCTGGAAAAGAAAGACGATGAGCTTGATTTCCAATCCACTAGACTGTTTGGTAGACAGATGTCCAGTGATGGTGCAAATAGTGTTACTGATTTTGTGCAAGAACCAGTGGTTTTGTTTCACAGTAGGTTCATTGAGCTTACCCGAATGCAGCAAAAGGAAAAAGAGAAAGATCAAAGACCAAAAGAGCTTGAAAAGCCTGATGAGATTATCCGGCCAAAGACACCTGATCCAATACCAGACACTAAAGAAATGGAAATGAAGCCACGAGAATCATTAGAGTCAGTGCCTTGCATTCGCTCTCCACAAGAGCCTGCATTTTCAGTAGCGGAGAAGATGCTAAATGATAACATGCTTGATATGGCATCAACAAAAGACAAGATGCCACAGATTGTTATACCAGCGAAAGACAAGCTGTCTGAGATTTCTACAGTAATGAAAGACAAACTGTCTGATCGTGCAACACCCACAAAAGACAAACTGGTAGAAGTTGCTCCACAAATAAAAGTTAAGTTGTTGGATGTAACTGCAGCAACAAAAGACACATTGGCTGAACTTGCACCTGTACAAGAGAATGACTCCGCAAAAGACAAGCTGCCAGATCATGCACCAGAAGAAACAGAACCTGCTCATTCTCAACAAGAAATTAAACCTATCCCTGACCTTAACATTCAGTCTTTTACTGCACATCCAGAGCAGGTGGAAATTCCACTGGTTATGGAGGAAAATAAAGAAAGTATCCCAATCCCTCCTTTATCTCAAGACTCCATGGTAGTAGAACAACGTACATACTTGGATGCTAAGCCACTCACACCAGGGTCTTCATTTGCAGAAGATATTTGTGAAGAGGAAGAGCCTGAAAGTGCATCTTGCATCATGCCAACTGCTAAACCTGTAGCCAAAACAGAGGAGCCAAATGATCTTAAGGAAGATATGGTTGTCACTTGTGAAAATATAAATTCTAATATAAGCCCTAAGATTGAGGTAGTTACAGATATCCAACCCCTGAGCTCCGACCTTGAGGTTGAACCCCCAACTCCTGTAAAAGACAGAAAGTCCTACAAAAACAAGCGCTCAAAAACTCCTGTACACCCATCTGCTCCTGCTGTCAGTGAAAAGCCTGCCACAAGGAAGAGTGAGAGAATTGACCGTGAAAAACGTAACCGGTCAACCTCCCCACGTGGTGAAACTCACAAACTTATGGAGCTTAAAATAGAGCCAGAGAAAGTTACAAGGAATGCTTCAAAATCCCCATGCTCTGTGCCAGAGGTGGAAATTGTAGAGCCAGCTGGTCGATCCAGACGCAGGAAAGTGAAATCAGTGTATGCTACGAAAGTAATTGACTCCCCACCACTGGTTAAAGAACCAGTAGAGACTCCAAGGCCTACTAGAAAAAAAATTGAGAAAGATCAAGAAACTGTTGCCATCATTCCCACCACACCACGGAGAGGAAGACCACGCAAATCACGCTGCAAGATTGGGGAAGAGACATCGCCTCTTAAAGTAGAGCCGGTTAAACTGGAGGTGGAAGAGGCAATAACAAAAGAAACTCTTGATGTTCCCAAACCTGTGGAGGGTTGGAGATCACCAAGATCACAAAAGATTATGCACATTCAACAAGGGAAAAAGGGAAAAAATGAACAGAAAATATCCCCTGAAGTGTCATTGGACTCAAGTGCAAATGAGCCAGCTACTCCAGAACCTCTTGCTAAAGAGTGTTGTATGAAGTCGATATCTGAAAAAGATGCACTAGATGGTGAACCAAAACAATGCAGAAAGGCAGACATTGTAGACAAAGCTGCAGCTGAAAATCATCCATTAGAAATAATAGAAAAAAAGACATCCACAGAAAAGTTTGTACGGTCCAAAGGTGGAAGATCGAGAAACATTAAGAATGCCATAGATCAAGCCAATGTACGCATTAGGAATGTAGAAATACGGCTCAATGTGGATGAGGTAAAAGGTGCCTTAAGAACTGGTGAAGACGAGTCTGAGTCTATGATAGTATCTCCAGTTAAAATCAAAAGTCCTGTGAAGGAAGATGGTGTCTCCCCTCCATTCGTTAAAATGGAGCTTGAAACACCCTTTCCAGAAACAGCGGAAAAGGAAGTGGTTCCTGAGCTAAAACTATCTCCTGAAGCAGCTCAACTAGCAAAGCAGATAGAGCTTGAACAGGCTGTAGAAAATATTGAAAAGATTACTGAGAACCCATCGGTTGCTGCTTATAAAGCGCCAGGAGCAGAGGTGTCTTATAAAGAACCAGAAACAGAAGTTTCTGAGGTGCGTCCAGAGGAGGGAGACGACAAACCTACTCATCAGGCTAGTGAAACAGAGCTTTTAACTGCAATTGGATCAATCATCTGTGATGTTTCTGCAGAGGCAGAGAGCTTTCCTGCCCCTCCAACCTATCCACCTGATGCTGAAACTGATCTCAGAGTAGAGCCTGTAGTGGTACAGTTGCCACAAGAAGTAATGGAGCCGGAGACCGACCATGCAGTAAATAACATTTTAAATTCTGAAACAGCAGTTGGTGCTGACAGGTTAGTTTGTGCTCCTACCTCTACATCAAAAGAGGCTGTAGAAAGAAAGGAAACTGAAACTAATCTCATTGAGCCTCCAAATAATTCAAAGGAGGCTGACCGCTTAACCGATTTAACTGTTCCAAGAAAGGAAAAAGGTCGTCCCAAATCAAGTAGACAAAGACGTACACGAAGCACAAGTAAAAAAGCGGAAGCAATTGATAATGTTGTTGAACTGCAAATAGTCAAAGGCCGACCCATCAAGAAGGAAGTGAAGATTATCAGTGAAACATTGTTAGAAGATCAAAAGAACAGCGATAATACCCTCTCAGAGCCCGCTGAACAGCCTCCCTCAAAGTCCGATTTGGTTACTGCAACTGAGGACATTTCTCAGGATACACCGACCGAGAGTAAAACTCCTGCTGAACCTGCTGCTCCTGGGGACCTCCCACATCCGCCCACACCAGAAAATGAGGAAAGCATGACAATTTTAAAGCAAAGAACGCATTTTGAAAGTTCACCCATAACACCACCCACCATCAGTATTCCATCTGTTCCTTCCACAACATCTGCCAAACTCCCAACTGCAGTTCCAGTAGGACTAGTCCATCATTCTGGCCCAGTAATGGTCACAGATTGGATGTCTAGGCATGATGATTCTCGAGCCAGGTCCACTCCCCCACCTGCATTGCCACCTGATACCAAAGCTTCAGATATAGATAATAACTCAAGTACTTTGCGTAAGATTCTATTGGAGTATGTTTCTCCAACTAGCAACACGACAACTGTGGTCACCACGTCAATCTCTGAGCCTGTCTCTACATCTCGAATGGAAGAGAAGATGCCCAATCTTCATTGTGAAATGGTGAAAGATGTTTCTGAAGAGAAATGTACAATTTCACCAATTCCCCAAAGAACAGCTGCTCAAATCCCACCAGAAATTGATGCAAATGTTTTCACAGAAAAGGACAAGGTAACTACCATTATTGCTCCAAAAATGACATCGGTTATCAGCAGAATGCCACCTAGTCTAGATTTGGATGACACTCCCAGGATCAGTTTGGTCAAAACACCCTCTCAATCACAATCTTCTGTCCCTACCATGCCTTCACCAAAGTACAAGCAAAGGTCAACTGGAAATGATAGGTCCTGCATGAAACCTGCAATGTCGGTCATTGAAGATAGATCTGTGGAAGCTGGATCAAGTCCTGGTTTGAGAGTGAGCACATCAGAAGGTTTTGTAATATTGAGCTACTCTGGGCAGAAAACTGAGGGGCCACAGAGAATTAGCGCAAAAATTAGTCAAATCCCTCCTGCAAGTGCAGTTGACATTGAGTTTCAACAGTCTGTTTCCAAGACACAGGTTAAACAAGAATCCGTCTCTTCTTCACAACTAGCAACTAAAGGTCCTCAAACCACCACAGACTACATTCCTGGTCATTCTTCACTAATGCCAGGTTCTCAACCATATAATTCACCTCCTGTAATTTCATCTGTGAAACAAGAACGTTGTACTTTAGAAAAGCCGGACTCTCTGCACCTTTCAGGTTCTAATCCCTCATCACAACCTGGAATGGTGAAACTCCTTTCACAAACTGTAAACACAGCTCCAGTGTTAATGCATAATCATATGGCACATTCACAGACTATAGCAACAAGTAAAAAGATAACTGAACAATCTTCTTTAAAGGTGGAAACCAAAGTGCTTCAACCAACTAACCTGAGTCCAGGTTTAAGTCCACATCACTCATCATTCCCTGGCAAAATGCATGCAGAGTCTAATCATGTGAATTCTGGACCCAGCACACCTACTGATAGGGCACTGCCTCATCTCGGAGTTGTGAAACAGGAGCCACATTCACCACGCACCACAGGTCATTCTCCTTCACCCTTTCCTCGGTCTTGTCATCCCAATGTTACCTCCTCTTCTGCATTAACTAGTAATGCCTCTGTTCTACTAGCCCAAGGAATCCCTGTGCCACAATACATATCTAGTATGCACCCTGAGCAGACGGTTATAATGCCACCGCACAGCCATCTTTCTCAAGGCGATGTTCGAATGAGTACTCCTCCGCTGTCTGGCATGCCTTATAGTATTCGCTCAGATGCACTGCACTCTCCTAGGGCTTCTGCTCAATCCCAAATTGACGTTCGACCTCAGCAGTCTAGCACCCCACAGCCAGCTCCCATAAGAGAGATCCTATCTTCCTTGTCTTCGCAGCACCCCCCAGATGAGGATGTTCATTACCGGCATAGTGTTTGCCGGGGGTCAGCATCTGTGCAGTCAGAGGTGCTAGTGATGCAGCCAGAATATCGCATTCCAACTTCTGGAATGCGCCTTGATCCATATAGTGTACCGAGGGATGTGAGATTAATGATGCACTCACACATGACTGCTGTTGGTGATCACCACACTGATGTGCGCCAAACGAGAACTCCCGATGGCACAGTTAAAACGCCACCTGCGAGCAAGACTCCACAGCCTGGAAAGGAGATAGCCAAGCCTTCAGAAGGAAAGATGGCCCACTCTACGCACAGTGAATCAAGATTGCTCAACGTTCCCCCCAGTAATCAATTGCCTGGACTGCCCTTATCACAGACTGTAGTGGTACCCCCTGGTGTACCACTTATCCATCCATCCGCAAGTTCTTTCCATGATTATCTGCCTGTGTACAGTGATATAAGGAGTTATCACCATTCGGCTGCTCAACTGGCTCACACTCAGTTTCCTGGATCATCACCAATCGGCCTAGCTGCCCGCAGCATGACCCCATCTCAGGTAAGGATCATTGTTATCAGCTTTTCCATTTTAGATTGATTTGTGTAAATGTCTCTACTTAGCCCCACATGATTATATAAACTTCTGCTGCACAGCCACTCAGCCCTGAGAATTTATTTTAGTGTCTTCCTGTGTAAGTTAACTTTTATAAATGCTTAACGTTAAAATAATACCAAGATATAGCTTTATTTTGCATTTTTGTATGTGCACTCTGTTGTACATTTAATAATGTTTCAGTCCTAGAGAAAAGTCATTGGCAGCACTCGGGAATATGGCTTGTCTTTTTCGGCAGTTAGTAGGGCTATCTTGACACAGTGACCAATTTTATGTCTGTTTGTGTCTTGTCCCCTTGTGTTTTCCTGGTCCATTCTTGTGGGTGACAGTGCTATTGGAATGCCCATTCAAAATCTCTGGCCATTCTCACAACAGTTCTTTATTGCTGTCCTGGCCGTTTGGTAAGTCGAAGCGAAAAGCACAAGAAGGCTAAAATAGAATTCGTCCAGTCCCACCACTCTGTCTGAGAAGTTGGAAGGACGCAAGGGTGTCGCTGTCTCATTCCCAGTTTCCTACTGAGTAGTCAGTTCTGCAGCTGATCCGAATGCCCCCCGAGTTTCTGTCTGTCAGCGATGTTGCAACAGATTGAAGTCTTTAAAAGAGGCTATGTTGCATATCATTGGCACTCTTCCTGCTCTCTCCACTATGTAGGAGGCAGGTTCAGATATTTCCTCCCAAGGTGGCAAAAGATAACATTCGACAGGTGGGTCCTTCAGATTGTTCAATGAGGCTATGCCCTATCATCCTGTTTAGACCTGCCATACCTCCCTCCCACACCAGCGTGTCTTTAAGAGAAGCACCTGTCCATCTTGCCACAAGGATTGGAGGCTGTTTTGATCTAAGAAGCCATAGAGCAGGTTCCTGCCCCAGAAATAGGGACTGGCTGTTATTCCAGCTATTTCCTCTTACCAAAGGATTAAGACCTTCATCCAGTTAGATCTCCATACTCTGAACACGTTGCGGAAGGGCATATTCAAGATGCTTATTTTGGAATGGGTTCTGTCTGCCCTTATTCGAGGTGGCGGAATGGTGTTTCAGGAGGCACTTCATCTGTGGAGCTGGCTGGAGCATCGGGGCATTTCCTAGTCATTGACCACCTGGTGGGATCTTTGAACGCCAAGGCAGAGAAACTCAGCCAATGTCATCTGACAGGTCATGAATGGCTGTTACACCTCGAGCTGGCACTAGGCATCTTACAGCGATGTGGAGAGCCCTGGCTACAGATTCTCGCCACGACCGTGAACGCACAGTGCCAAAATGTTTGAGAACTAGAGTTTCCAAGAAGGCTCTCTCTCGGAGAGGCTTTCCGGATAGAGTGGAGCATTGGACTCCGGTAATCCTTGTTTTTTTAAATTAATTTCCATATATTCTCATACATTGCAGATAAATGACATACATGAATACAGTATGAGGAAGCCAAAAAGCGAATCATGGAATAACAATACAAGTGAAAACGACCAACAAGTGGCTACATTACTCGCTCAGAAGGAATAGATTCCAAACACAGTGAAATTACAATTGCACAGCATTGTAGTACGGGGTAACATAGCATACATTATTTAGACAGAGACATCGCCGTTGGTGTCCGCCGGCACAGCAGATCGGAAGTAAAGAAGAGGCGCCCATATGTCATTTGGTCTGGACATAGATGGCAGCTCCTCTGCATAGAGTACCAAATTGTCCCTACAGTATGTTAAATCTTTGAGCCAGTGTTCAGCTAAGGGACTCTGTTTGCTCTCCCACAGCATCGCCACACGCCTCTTAGCTATTAACAATGCCACATGAGCCAGCCGGCCCATGGCACCCTTCAGGGAGGGAAGCAGGCCTAGCAGGCACATCTTTGGATAGCACGGCAATTCAACTCCCACTATTTTAGACGGAGTAGCGACCACCACACTCCAGTAGTTCTGCACTCTCCCGCAGGCCCAAGCCAGATGCCAGAAATCAGCCTCAGGCGCCCTACATCGCTTACAAGCGGCAGTATCTCAGAGCCCATATTTAAAAAGTTTATTTGGTGTGTGATAGACCTGGTGCAAATATTTAAAATGGATGATGCACAAATTTCCACTGGAGGTAAGGGTGTTTGTTAGTTGGCAGCACTGCTCCCATTCCCTCGGTGTCAAGCAGGGGTCTAAACAGGCATTCCAGGTGTCCAAGCTTCGGGTAGGCGGAGTGCACCTATCTTCCATAGCTGCTCGATAGAGCCTGGCAACGAGCCTATGACGGGATGGGGATGTGAGTAACGTGTGTAGCGCCAGTAATACAGGCGGTTCTGCGGGGAATACAGAATAGTGCGCTTGTATCGCTTTTTTTAATCTGTGACACAGAAATAGAAACAGAGGCGTTTTGTTTTGGATGTAGTCCCTTCTGTAGCTGTCAGGAAGGTACCATTGGGGTAGAGATCCTGTAGTTTGTCAATGCCTACTAGTGCCAGTGAACGTATTGCCCCCGCCTCCCGCGCCACTGACAACTCAGCATGATAAGCCAAGGGCAACAGTGGGGAGTATAATGGCAGCTTACCGGCCTTGCGGCCCAGCCCCTGCCACGCAGTGATAGTGGCGTTTATAGTGCTAATTGTACCTCTAGGAGTGGTTCTGCGGTGATGTGTGAGGACGGAGTGCAATGGAACTGGGTGCGCCTCCCAGTGCTCCACCGCGACGTGTGCAACAAAATCATGAGGCTGGTACCAATAATATGCGTATTGCGCCTGTGCACAGAGATAATATAAGTAGATGTCTGGGACGCAGAACCCTCCATGTTTATAATCAAGAGTGAGAGTGCTCCAGCCCACACGAGCCTGCTTTCCACCCCATATCAGCCGAAGAAGCATGGTACGCACCGCTTTAAAAAATTGCTGAGTGAGAGGGATCAGTATGTTATTGAAAAAGTACAGATACTTAGGCAGCACCACCATTTTTATTAAAGCAATACGATCTGCAAACGAGAGCGGGAGGTGTACCCATCTGTCGACTTGCTGTTCCAACAACGCAGTGGCAGTGCCGTAATTCTCGCGAATGACTCTATCTGGGTCCCGATGCACCCATACACCCAAATACTTGACCGGCTCTGTGGCCCAGGCTAGAGGGAATTCAAGTGTATGCGGAAGCGTTCTCGCCGTCAGTGGCATCACCACCGACTTCACCCAATTGATATGGAGCCCGGAGAAATGAGCAAACAGGATATATTCCCGCAGTACCGGGTCAAGGCGTTGATGAGGCTCTCGAATAAAGAGCAGCATATCATCCGCATAAAGAGAGATAAGCGGACGGTGCATAAGGGTTAATGCTGCCTGTTTGACATTGCCTAATGAGGCACGCTAGCGGTTCTAGCGTTAGCGCAAATAGGAGTGGCGAGAGCGGACACCCTTGCCTAGTACCTCTAGTAATTAGTATAGAGTCCGAGGTGCACCCCCCCACCCAAACCCGCGCTGTGGGGTTGGCGTACAGGAGACGGACCCAGTTGACAAAGAAAGGGGAGAACCCCATGCGTTGCAGAACATAAAAGAGATATCCCCATTCGATCGAATCAAACGTTTTAGCAGCGTCTAACATAACCGCTGCAGCTGGAAGCTTGTGATGGAGGGTGTGAAATAGAGCGAACAATGTACGCAAGTTATGGGAGGTGGATCGCGTGGGAATAAAGCCCGACTGGTCCGGAAGTACCAGGTTTTTCATGAGAGGTTGGAGTCGGAGGGTCAGAATCTTCGCCAGGATTTTGATGTCCGTGTTAATAAGAGATAGTGGTCTGTATGACTCACACCGTGAGGTCGACTTGTCCTTTTTTAGCAATGTAATGATTAACGCCTCACGCAGAGACGGTGGAAGTACTCCCGTATCGTAGGCCTCAGTGTACATTTCAAGCAGATAAGGGGTGAGCTCTTCCGCATAGGCTTTATAAAATTCACACGGGAACCCGTCGGGACCCGGCGCTTTACGATTGGGGAGAGATTTTATTGCTGAGCGAATGTCTTCAGCCGTAATAGGCCGGCCGAGTAAGTCTCTGTGGCCATCGGACAGCCACGCAATAGCTACTTGGGAGAAATATTCATCAAATTCGCCAATGTCCGGCACACCCTGTGAGGTATAAAGGTTCGCATAGAATAAGCGAAAGCGTTCCGTGATGTCTAGGACTGAAATAGTCACGACCAGTATCATCTGTGATCTTGGTGATCGCATCTTGGTGCATGCGGTGTTTGATCTTATTAGCTAAATGATGACCCGGTCTCCCTCCCTCACCATAAGAACGGGCCACGTGTCGCTTGGAAATATAGCGCATCTCCACCTCTGCCAGCTTCCCGTGTTCGAGTAGAGCATCTTTAATGGATGCCAAAGTCGACGGACTGGGGGCGGCTTCGTAATCACGTTCAAGTTTAGACAAGTCGGCTTCCATTTTAGTCAGCTGGCCTCGTAGGTCCTTCAAAATGCGCGCCGAAGTGCAGATGCACGTGCCCCGAATGGTGGCCTTGAATCCCTCCCACAGGACGCCAGCGCTATCTACAGAGCCCGTGTTGTGCGCAAAATACTGTATTATGGCCTCACGAATTGTTTCCACATACAGGGGGTCTAGCAATGATTCAGGTCGGAATCGCCAAGTGAACGATCGAGGAATTGTTTGTGGAATGCAAAGTGTGAGTCGGACCGGACAGTGGTCCGAAAGTGTGCGCGGCAAACTCACCACATCAGTTACCCAGCCCGCCGCCCCCTCACTCATAAGCCAATAATCTAGACGGGACCAGCTGCCATGCACTGTGGAGATATCCGTGCCCTCAAGTGTCTCCTCGTGTCTGTGTCGCCATATATCTAGAAGTCCCAATTCTGCCATTCCATCATTAATGACACGAGCCGTCCCGGGAGTGCCCCTCCCTGCCACTAGACTTATCCTTCCTGGGGTCCAAGTGTGTATTCAGGTCTCCCCACCAAAGCAATACCGCATCAGGTAGGGTTCGCAGTATAGTGAATAGATGCTCATACAAAGCAGGGTCGTCTATATTGGGACCGTAGGTGTTAACTATGGTGACTAGCTGACCCGCCAGCATCCCATGAACTACCGCATATCGTCCCGCTATGTCAACGTGAGTCTGCAGCACACTGAAAGGAAGACCCTTCTTGATAAGTATAAGCACTCACCGGCTATAGGAGGAGGCTAAACGGTAACCGGCCCACCGGGCCCCAACCCGTTGCTCAGTGTCCTTTGTTAAATGTGTCTCTTGCAACAGGGCAATACCAACCCCATGTCGGTCTAAGTGTGCTAGCACTTGGCGAATCTTCTTAGGTGTATTAAGCCCCCGTACATTCCACGTCAGGCAAGAGAGTGACAGTGTATTGCTATGCATATGCAACAGACCAACTATAGGCAATTGAAGTTGTCTGAAAAACCTTCTTACAGAGCGCACCAACATTAAATAAAACATTGACCGTGTAAGCTGCCACAACACCCATTCCTTTGCAACCCACCCCCCCACCCACCCACTTCAGCATCCCCAACCTGCTAAAGCCATCCCGAACCCCCAAGGACAAGTCCCAGAGGCAAGGCCAAGTGAGTAACCAGTGGTGGGGAATACCCATAAGGGGGCACGCTGGAGCACAAAAACAACCCTCCCGATAGAAAGGGAGGGGGCCGAGTTGGCATGCGTTCCCACCCAGACGCTAAAGCAATGCATCATTAAGAGAACTAAGACTGCGTATGCACAAAGCAATGACAAATATAGGCACAATAGAGAAGAGCGTGGCGTAAGCAGTCGGATTCCAACATCGAGGGAAAGTGGCCACGATCGCATATTCAAGGGCGAGCCAGACAGATAGTGACGACGTAGTCACTGAACAAATGGAGGCATGTCAATAGTCCAGTGCATAACTTGTAGTAGTGTCATTGTTCATTCAGCGTTTCAGTGGTCTCAGCACGTTCCTCCCCTCTTGGATCTTGAGGCTTTCGTTGGCGGCGGTCAACAGATTTGGCGAACTCCAATGCCGATCGTGGACATGTAAATATCTTTTGCTTCCCATTGACCTCCACCCTCAGACGCGCAGGATAAAGCATAGCGTATGGCACCTGTGCAGCAATCAGGAGTTTCTTGACGGGCTGGTACTCTCGCCGGGCCTCCTGTACCGCCATCGTGAAGTCCGGGTAAAAAGCGAACGTTCCCCTCATAATTGATAGTGCCCTTCTCGCGGGCCAGACGAAGCACCGCATCCCGGTCTCTATAATTTAACAATCGGGCGATGATGGGACGCGGTGGAGCGCCCGGTGGTGGTCGCGCAGAGCGAGAGCGATGGGCGCGTTCCACAATCAGGACTTGAGACAGCTGGTCAGACCCAAATATATCACGGAAGAGCTACTCCACATACGTTTCGAGGCGGCCCACGTTCGTGGATTCCGGCAGGCCCGTAATTCGCACATTGTTGCGTCGCGATCTAGCTTCTAAATCCTCGTTACGGGCCTGAATGACAGCAAGGACCTTTTCCATAGACGCAGCTTTGGTGGTTACCTGGTGCAGTCCATCTTCAGAGATGCGTGTCTCGGCTTCCCCAAGACGTAACGCATGTTTATCTAACTTTGAGGACATGTGATCCATCCGCAAGTTCAAGTGATTGATTTTGCCATCGATGGATTGCAGACTGGCCTGGACCGCCTGAAGGGTTTTGTCAATGTTGGTGAGGTGGTCGGTGGGGGCGTCGGCTTCAGAGTCCGATGCAGAATGCTGAGAGGCCCTACTGGATTTGCGGGGCTCGAATGCCGGAAGACCACCGTATCCTAGCAGCTCCCGGATCTCAAGGCTGAGATGGCGCACCGCCGCAAGCCACCCCGGGAATTAGGTCAGCAGTTGGCGTCGGCCAAGCCCACCAGTGCAGGAAGGACGTCTCCACAGGTCAAGCGGGTACCAGAGCCACAGTTCCCCTCCGCCACTCACACCGGCAGCCCAATATAGTGGTGAACGCAAGCCTGCCGTCACTGCCGATCAGAAGCGCCACAGATGTCCGAAATGCCACAGTGTGCAGGGCCGGCCAGGATCACACACGGACATCTACTCGGCGGCACCAGCAAGACAGCCTCTCCGGGCGTAGCAGGTATCCTGCAGCTATTTCGGTCCCCCGCAGCACATGGACAGAGGCTGAACCGCCCAATCGCCGATTCGCCAACTGCACCCTCGCACTGTAGCCAGAAATGCCTTAGCACCAGCCGCAGAAGATCAGAGGGCCCAGCCCGAACCAGCGCCCTGTCGCGATGGGGGAGGGAGGTACAGCGGACCTCTGCACGCGCCAGGCATTCGTGGGAAGGACCAGAGGGTCACCACACCGCCGCAGCCCAAAGCGTAACCACAAAGGGCCTAGCCGCCGGGCCGAGGGGGACGCGCAACCCCCGCCTGCAGTAAACTCGAGGCCGATAGGCCACGCCGGCGGAGACCCGCGGGCAGCCCGCACCTCCAAGCGGTCACTCACGCACAGGTGGGGGGCACGGCATCCCGCCAGCCCACACCGCACCGGCCAGCGGCCCCAAGCAAGCGGCGTAGGTCGGCTCCCACAACACCCGCCGCCAGACCCCACCGCAGCTCACCCGAGACTCGCGCTCAGTACGCGCTCCAGTTCGCCATGATACCTGCGCTGGTCTCGGCCTCCGCTCTCAATCCGGGGGCCGTTGTGGGCCGCTGAAGCAGGCCAGGGTTGTCCCTCAACACTCCGCACCGCAGTCCCCTCGGGTTGGGCAGCAGTCCAGGTGGGATGACAAGGATAATGAAGGATGTTGAAACTCGGCCGGCGGAGCAGCTCTACAGAGCGGCCATTTTGCCGTGCACCCTCTAGCGCCCCCCGGACTCCTGTAATCCTTCAGCTGCTGCCTATCCTTCTATGAGTTCTGAAGAAGAGTAGGAGCTACTAGGCCAAAGTCATACTAGTGGCTAAGGATTGGGTAGGGAGAGTGGAACCTGGAACTTGTGGCGAGGAGCATATAACATTAACCCCCCGCACCAAACCCCCCTCCCCCAATGTTGTGGATGTCATTCTGGCTGCAAGGTGTCCCTCTACCAAGTCTGCCTATGCCAGGCATGGGACAAGTTTGTTGCCTGGTGTGGCACATGCAATGCTCCTCTCTTTTAGCTCTGGCCTAGCAAGCACTAGCATTTGGCACCATTTAAGATTTGTGGGCCCTTTTGGTCTTTTTACAGTTAGTGGATCAACTGTCCTGGTTCAAAGCACCTGCTTTGGGATTTATTGCTCGACAGTCTGTGCAGGCCTTGTACTCATGGCCCGGCTCCACGCACCAGAGGCAACCCGGGGTCTATCCTGGGATTGTTTGGTTGCCCAACCCCAGGAAGTGACAAAGTGGGAAGGGTAGCCTTATGGGAATTATTGCTCTGTTGGCTAGAGTGTCTTCCTGGCTCACAACTGGCAAGATGGCATAAAAATGGCATGACAACATATCTTCGAAGTAACCGAATATTTAGTAGTCGCTGCCAACTTACCTGATGAGCCAAACAAAATAGATACTTACGGATTGAATCGAAATGAACTGACTACTAAATATCAGATTACTTCGGAAATGTGATGTCCTGCCCATGGCATATCATGACGTACATATATGAGCACCGAAGAAGTCTTGAGTGGATGAAATGTGTTGGTTTTGGCTACAATTGGATTTTAAAAATCTATTGAGAAGATTGAAAAATAAAGAATGGATTATGCTTTAAACTTTAGATTATTTTGTATCTTTTCTACACAATGATAAATCTTGGACACTACTCATTATGTGATATTTGGCTGATTCATATTATTTCTACAGATATAGAAAATTCTTTGATTTGAGTGCTGAGTAATCTATTTTTATAAATAGCTGTTGGATTTTTGTGTTGTGTTCCTTACCTGTTGCTGTGGTTGTTCTAAATGTTCACACTTGTTCCTTTGAGTTATCCTGACTGCTCTGTGCCACAGCTACTCAGGACTAAGCGAAGGGCTTTTCTTAAAGAAACCTTACTGGACCTGAAAGAGTTTGACATTATTACATGGTGATAACCATATAATAATCCACTTTCCCACTGATAGTCATGCAAACTGTCCTTAAAACATTGTTCCAAACATCTACATCTGCTCGCAAGCCACGCATTAGGAGGGCACTTGTTTTCATTCTGTGCAAAGCATGTGATCTACAGTTACACATGCTACAAACAGAACGTTTCTTACCCTTAACTGTCTGTAGCTTTTAGTACTGTAGATTCAGATGTGCCCTCCCATATTCCCAACTGAGGTTATGTTTCAGATGTTCTACATTACATGCATTAAGGATGGATTTTTCAGTGCACTGGTTGATATTTAAGGTCTGCTTCACTCCATTTACTTTCGCTCACCCTTTTGGGCAAAACAACAGTCTTAGGTGGAGTATTGGTCTTGGTGCATTTTGAGCTTTGGGGAGGGCTCATGAGTTACCACGAAACTTCTACTTCTACTTAGAAGAACATCAACATGTAACATATGGGCCTTGCACTAGATGGCAGATGTGTGCAAAGCATGTGACGTAGCGCTACAACAGTATAAGCAACAAACAGATAGTTGCAGGTAAGTAACATTTTCCTACTGAATTCCAATGCAAAATCTGATTTTGGTAGGAGCATGACTGGCAATAAAGGGAAATGCTATCCTTTGCCACAATTTTGTCTTGTATTACCCTCTTTCTTTCTACCGTTTGCAAATGAGACCAAGCACTAGATCAACAATGGACCTCAATGAAAGGGCACCAAAACGACAACGTTCACATTGCTCAGTTGCTGACGGTTACATCTTTGGGTACAATCACAAGACACTGACACAGAAGTTAGAACAGCATTTCACCCTCTTCACCGATGCATCCTTCCAAAGCTCACCTGGAGCAGTTAACTATAAGTTACAATGGGCTGTTCATTTGTAGTCCAAAACACAAGACAATCACTGTGGCAGCGTAAGGAGACTGCACATGACCAAACATGAAGGCTGTCAAAACTAGGTGGGACAAGATCTACAAAACTATGCTCAACTGTGTTAAGACTCCCAACAACTAAAGCATAGGGGATATAGAGCATCTCAGCAGGACCAAATGAAGAGTATGCAAGTTGAACCTGCAAGGTTAACAAGTATGTTTTATTTTCTATAAATGGGTTCTCGCAGTAATTGATCTCTTGACAACTCAACTTAACTCAAAATGCTGATATTTCTCAATGAGATACTGGTACCCAGATAATAAGGGCACAAACATTTTCAAATCCTAAGTTCAATCTATTTGCTTTCACTTCTCAACAAATTCTTCGTACGCCCAGAGTACTAATCTAGAGGAGAAAGGAACCAGACACCGTACTCCCCTTACAATTCAAATGTTAACAATGTATCAACCTGGCTGTAGAAGTTTAATTTTCATACTGCACTGATGACCT
Source organism: Calotriton arnoldi (assembly GCA_963921515.1). NCBI lineage: Eukaryota > Metazoa > Chordata > Amphibia > Caudata > Salamandridae > Calotriton > Calotriton arnoldi. The sequence goes on along the minus strand of CAWUFW010001068.1, from coordinate 2,380,138 downwards.
AGAATTATAGCAAGGCTTGGCATTCGGCTTCTTTCATTGGTTTAATGCCTCTTGTCACCAGCCTGAATTTAGCCACATTGACATCCAAACTAATGCAGGAAATTGGCAGCTGCTAGGGCACCAAGCATGATTAAGACTTACAGCCTTTAAGTGAACAGACTTCTTTTGGTGAAGTGAACAAGGATTATAAATGCAAGAAGCTCAAACTTGCAAACTCTTAACCTTCTTGTTGTATATAACACTTAAACACCTGTCTGTTAGAGTGCACCAAGTTGTAATTTAATCATAAAAATCATTCTCATCAAGGGTATTTTCAAGTAGATTATTAAGCAGTTCATGAAAGGTTTCTTTAAAAGTCTTCTAACCATCTTTGGACCTGAACACTGACATGACAAGACTCACAATTTGACAGTTTCATCCGCTACAAAGGTGTGAGCTAAAATTCGATCTGTAAGACCGCCCAGTAGTTAGCAGAGTCTTCTGCTATTTCAGTGGGAGAGCTATTTTTCAATCAAATATCTTTCTCTAGTTTTGACTTGCACCACATATCCGACTATTCTGACGAAAGAGCCTTTCGTTCTTTGGATATTAAGAGATGGCTTGAATGTTATCTGACAAAAATAGTATTTTAGGGCTACACAGCAATTGGTATTTTTTGGACTTTGTTCGGCCTGTTATCTTGTGTATTCGTAAAGTGCACTATCACCCGTGAGGGTATCCTGGGGCTGAGCAGGCTAGCTTGAGTCCAGTGGCATATTCCGCATGGGCCCCACGTCTGGGCATACCCGTCCCACTCGGGGTGACAAATGCAAAAAGAACACTTAATGGACAGAATGCTGAACAATGTCAGACACCAGTACAGAGATCTGCTCCCCATGCCATTTCAGTTTGGACCCATCCATATGCAAATTAGTCTTGACCCTGCTCCCCATTCTTTTTGCTTTTGTTGCCCTAAGTGGGAAGGGTATGCCCAGGCATGAGTCCTGTGCTCATTGCTCCCCTGGATTCAAGCTAGCTTGGCTGATGAGGGGTGATACCCCAAAACTGGTCCCAGGATGCTTGCTTCCGGTCCAGGGAGGATCTGGCCTGGCATTTCGGGCTGGACTGTTCTCATGGGGAGCAGGGTCAAGACTTATTTGCATATGGTTGGGTCCAAACTGGGGTAGCGTGGTGAGCAAAAAAAGATGGATTAAACCCAGATATGTGACTGGGGGTGAATGTTTGATTTGATCAGCATTCCGTCCATCATCTGTTCTTTTTGCTAATTGAAAATCCAGGGCCCCTCTCTCATTGAATTCTGCAAGAAGCTGAAGGAGGCTCTGATGTGGAGTGAGAGGCTATCTCCTGGTCTGGTTGTGTGTATGGGTGGGATGGGTGCGGGTAGGAGTCGAGCAGAGGTGTCTGGGTGGTTGTTGGAAGGAGATGGGATTGTTCAGATAGGTGGGGCCTTAGTTGTGTGGTGCCTTGAATATTTTTTTGAGGAGTTTGAATTGAGTAATTTGTTTATCGGAAGCCAATGGAGTTCCCTGAGTTATGGTGTGATGTGAGTTCAGTGTGGGAGATTGAGGGTGAGTGGGTGCTGAGTTCTGGATGGGTTGTAGTCTTCTAGTGAGTTGCTTGGTGATACCGGCGTAGAGCGTTTTCCCATAGTCCAACTTTCTGGTGACTAGGATGTGAGTGACAGTTTTTCATAGTGTTGCTTGGGAGCCATTTGAAGATCTTCCTCAGCACTTTCAGAGTGTGGAAGCAGGATGCATTGACAATGTTGACTTGTGTGGTCATGTTCAGTTTGCGGTTGATAATTAGTCCAAGGTTCCTGGTGTGGATTCTGGGTGGGTTATGGATCCGAGTTCTGCCGGCCACCATCTAGTTAACGACTTTGGGGTGGTGGTGAACTGGTTTCTTGTTGTCGTAGGAGAGGATGTTAATGTGTGGGTAGATGACGTTGGCCATAGGGTTCATGTATGTGTTGAAGAGGGTGGGACTGAGCGATAAACCTTGATGCACTCCACAGATGTGTTTGTGGGCTTCTGAGGAGTAAGGCGTCTTAGTGACAGCGGGTCTTTCGAGGCCAATTTCGTGCACGCGCCTACTGAGGGTGGGATGTGAGACCGTGTAGAATGCTGCAGAGGGGTCCAGGAGAATGAGGGCTACTGTCTCCTCTGTCAAGGGTCATACAGATGTCATGTGTGGCCGCGATGAGTGCTGTTTCTGTACTGTGGTTCGGCCTGAATCAGACCTGAATGGAGTAGAGGAGCTGGTGGTTGGTGAGGTGTCATTTGATTAGTGTTTCCAAGAATTTACTGGGTATGGTAGAAGAGAGATGGGTCTATAGTTGGAACGGCCAGTGTCGCAAGCCGAGACGTTGTTTAATGTGTAAGCCTGTATTGCTTTCCATGATTAATGTAGACTGACCACTACAACTAGTACTAAATGCACATTGTTTTGTAGCATTTCTAAAGTCCGCCCTATCCTCATGAGGCCACAGAACTCTCAGATTTCCATTGGTTTCCGGTTACCATTTCAAAATGCATGGTTCTAGATATGTGGGGAAAAGCAGTAATGTTGTGTATGGCGCGTACCTTTGCCAAACATTTTTGCATCAACATGGAAAGGAGTAGCAATTCAACTGTGGGAAGATCACAAAGGAGGTCCTGGCGTTCCCCATACTGAGGAGGAGCAACCATTGACACTAGTTCAGCTCCTGTCAATGCACCTGATCAAGATGGATATGAAGAGTCACCTTGACCTCCAGGCAATCTACCTGTGACTGGGTGAAGTGGAACAATATGTTCGATATATGTGTGGCTGTTGATACACATGCTATGCATACTCCTGCCACCTAGTGTTTGTCCCGTATGTGTGCAAGTTGTTTTTGGTAGAAGAAGGCTTTCAAGTCAAGAGGTACTGGGACTTCTCCTCTTGGCAATAATGCGCATGGTCATCCACTCTATTGTTTCTTTCCGCCGTCGGGTTCGGACATTTGGCCGGGTCGACACCGTTGCGCTGCTTTTTTCAGTTCACATGTTTACTTGTGCCTAGAGGTATTGTACTTCGTTCGTGTTTCCCATACTTTCCGTCTCTGATCGACTCCAGATTGCTTCGCTCGAGCGAGGTCTGGGTCGACCGTGGCCCCTCTTAGGCCTTGCCTGTCGGGGCCTTCTCCCATCTCTGCATCGTAACTCTCCACCACGCCTCGGCGGTGATGGAATGGACGCCATTTCAATATTGTCCTTGCTTTGCTGCCACGCGAAATATCCCATGACCGAGCTCCATCCGGTCTGCAATCTGTGTCTGTTTCTGCAACAAAATAAGACCACCTGCGACGCTTGCTGCTCCTTCCACTCCAAAAAGACACTTTGCGATTGTCGCGCTAGTCGACTCAAGATGTCGCATAGGGGCTGAGACGACACCCCCAACCTCTTCGATCCTAAGGACTTTGCGGGGAACAACACCCACATCTGTCGGCTACGGAAGAAGAGGCTTTCTTCCCTAGAAAAAGTTCTGGCTCCTATATGGAGATCAAAGACCTTCCGCCAGCTCAGCAGTCCATGTGTACGGCACCCGTTCCCCCTCAACACAGCACTCACTGCGAGCAGCCTTCAGCCTCAGGACACTCAGCCACTCTGTGTTTCGGGCCGCCACTCCTTTCGGGCCATGGTACCCCCGACAAACCACTTCGGATGCCCCACCCAGCTCTGGCTCGGCGCTGAAGAAGCCCTTAGGACCGTCCGCTTCCGCGCTGGCCACCCCAGCACCGAGAGCAGATCCTCTGAGCACACTACAAATGCTTCTGCACCGACTGGAAGCTCAGAGCTGAAACTGAAGGCACCCTAGGGGTCGAAGACTTCGAAGTTGACCAGTGAGTTAGACTCCAGCGCAGTTGAGCTGATAATCCATAATATACAGGAAACAGCTCAGCTGAAGGAAAAAACACCTGGTCATCCACCCCCACACGGGACACACCCTTCCCCGCCCTTCAGGCTGTGCTGCTCCACAGTCGAAACGTCATCTGTCCTTCGAGGAGGCCTTGGACGTTCCAGTTCCGGCAAAATAATGCAGGAAAGCAGAAAAGGCTACCAGACCTTTACCCCATGCTCCATCGTCACCTCGTCCTGTTCATCAGCCTTCGCACTGTCCACCTGCTTTCCCAGAGGACATGGGAGGGAGTGGTGATACATTTGGCACTCCCTCAAAGGGTGACCGATAGGACTCCTATGATGTAGACCCAGCAGGGGACACAGACCCAGACCTTTACCCTGCCCGTCCCTCCCCTCCGGATGATTCCACATCCTTTCAGGAACTCCTCTATAGAGCCGTTTCCTTTCATAATGTAGAACTCCACACTGAGCCCTTAGAGGAGGACTTCCTCTTTAAAACTCTCACCTCCACTCACTGCTTTGCTCAGTACTTCCCCATGCTCAAGGGCATGTAACGTCACACCCCTGACATTTTTAACAACCCTATCCCGGGGTAAGGTTATAACACCTAGGGTGGATGCAAAATATAAGGCCTCCCCTTCTGACCCCATCTATATTTGTGGTCAGCGCCCACTCTATTCTCTGGTAATCACCACTGCCCTTAAGCGAGCCACCAGATAAGGAAAGCAAACTCATAGATGCGGCAGGGAAACAGTTGGCCGTGCAGTCATCCAACCACTGGCGCATTGCTGATTCTGTCGACCTTCTTGCAAAAGAGGACTCTGCCCACTAGAACACAATGGAGGAGCTCCTTCAGTACCTCTCTGAAAAGCATAGAAAATGGGGTCAGGAGATCATTTCTGAGGGCAAGTTGATCTTAAACACCTATTCGCTGTGCCCTAGATGCAGCTGACACCGCTGCCAGATGGGTAAAATCTAGCATTCTGCTATGCAGACACGCATGGGTCGTATCTCTGGCTTTAACCCGGAAGTTCAGCAGAACCTGCGGAACAGGCCCTTTGATGGTGAGCACCTCCTTGGTCTGCAAGTGAACCAACTTTAGAAAAAATTAAAATGGATCTGGAGACTGCAAAAACGATAGGGGCACTGCAAACACCCTCCCCCTGCTACTCTTTAACCCACACCCCTTACCATAGAGCTTCAAAGACCACCTCCCCTGAAACCTCCATGTCTTATCAGCTCACCAAGGGAAGCAGTCTTCTCCCGGGGGTTATTTTAGAGGGTCCTATAGGGGCAACAATTCCAGAGGCAAGGGTAGCTCCCCAAAAGAGGCTGCACCCGCCACCAAAACCCTGACTTGCCTCTTCATTTCCTTGACCACACACCACCTGTTTGTGTATGTGTGGGGGGAAGGGGTTGTTTGGGAGACGCTGCACACTTCTGTAGAGAAGGCATCCAAGTTTTTCCCACATCTGGACAATTGGCTTATCAAAAGTGCCACCTGCTAGCAGTGCTGTGAACACACAGGTCAGAATAGATCTGCTACATCACTTAGAGTTTACTATCAATGCCTCAAAATCCCACCTCCAACCCTACCTAGGGGCTATTCTCAACTCTGAAGTAGGCATGGCATATCCAAATCCTGCCAGGATCCAGTCCTTTCTGACACTGCTTCCCTTGTTTCAACCAGATCAAGTATAGTCATGCGCTTCCTAGGCCTGATGGCCACATGCATTTCCACAGTGCCTCTTGCCAGGCTTAACTTGCGTCTGTTGCAAGAATGTTTAGTGCAATACTGGTGTCAGGCGGAGGGTCCTTGGGACGGTCTAGTGTTGGTCGGCCGCCACATTCCTTGCGTTCTGCAGTTGTGCAACACCAACATCTTTAGCGCATCTGTTTGTGGCATGTAGTTCTGTAGATTCCCATGTGCTCACCCTCTTCCCCGGACGCCTGTGACTGTTGCAGTCTCTAACTTTCTCTTTTTCCTCTTATGCATGGACATCTCTTTATATATTGCTTCGCTTCATATTTAATCCTCCTCTGCCGTGCGGGAGAACAGTCTAACTGGAGTCTATGACCATGCACCTTATTGCCAAGAGGAGGAGTCACACACAGTACCTTGTGACTCGAAAGACTTCTTCGAAGAAAAACAACTTGCACACATCCAGGCCCATCACTAGACGGCAGGATTATGCACAGCATGTGAATCTACAGCACTAAATGCCACAAACAGATGCATATAGGGTAAGTCACATTTTCCTGTTTCAGCTGTTGTCAAGACCAGCAAAGCCTGAATTATTTTTCGAATTGAGTGCTTCTCCAATTCAGGGAACATTGCATCTTCTTTGTTTCCTGTTCTTGCAAACTTTTTGGATCAGTTTGAATGGGACAGGATGTTGTCTTACATGTACATAGTCGGTCTCTTACAGTAAAACATCCACAAACACTGTATGTACCTTATAATGATAGGCAATAGGATTTCATCCAGAGAGGATTCGATCGACCTTTAAAGGGAAGAGTTACTAGATATTCCCCCCACAGGGCATATGAAACCGGACTAATGATTGCTGCTGCCACTGCTACCCATCCCAAAGCAGGAATGATGAGGCAGTGTCCACCCTGCCACTGGGTGACTCCATGTCAGCAGAGCGTAGCTCTACTGATGAGCCGCACAGTAAAAAGGAGTATCGCCTCCATCAACCTTGCATATTGTAGTATTGTGAAATGGCCAGCTAAAAAGGAAGTACAGGGAAGGGTGGCACAGATTTTCTAAGTTATGCAGAGGACTTTGGTACCATCACTACCTTAATGTGATGGATGTAATCTTTGGCACCAGTGCACGCTTGTATTTTCTTACATGGCTTACTGGCTTCCAAAGGCCAACTCAAGAGAGAGTTGAGTCTGCACCCTGCAGGTTAGTGCCGACCTTTTGCATGTTCTACAATTCTGTGTGACATTTAAGAAACAGTCCCTGAGTCTTGGAAATCTAAAACAGATTTTCAGCTACTCTGGATCCTCACTAAATGATGGACAGGGACCCTTTGTTTGAGAAAATTTTCAAAATCCTTTCAGAGCAACGCACATCACCCAGCCTGTCCCCACATTTTGAAACTTGCCTTTCTGCTAGAATTGGTTGCCCCCCTTATCCATGTGCTCTGTGCGTGTTTGCATTTTAGATTTGTGGAAGTATATTCAAATACAGCTAATATGTACTAAGTCATTGTGGGTTTGAGCAGACGTGATAGTCATGATTTCGCCTGTGGTAGGCTCCCAAAAAAAGAATTTGATTACCAAGAGTATTTCCTGATACAAACACTAAACGGATTAATAATGCACAGCAGGAGAAAGTAGAAGAGTTCCAACATAGAATCTTCACTGATAGTCCTAAAGGTCTAAAAAGCCAGCCTTAACAGACTTGTTTTTTTTTTAACATTCTTTCTTCTATTTCAAATAATACATAATGCAACATTGCAGCACAAACCTAACTTGCTGCAACAACAAAAAAGTCGATGAAAGAACGCAGATGAAGGGAAAAAAGCCTGATAGGTTAAAGATGCAAAGAAGTAATAACAGACATATTCCTTTAAGGAGCCAGCGGCTTCCATATTCCAGCTTGCCTTGTACTAGCAATTGCTTTGCAAGCTCTGTTCTTTTTTGTTTACTGCACTTGCTGAGACAATCTCAGAGGACTATCAACTTTTTGTCACCCTTTTCAGTGTGGCTTTTTCTCTTCAGATGTGATTTTTGTTTTCTTTAAAAAAAATAAAAAAAAAATTTTGACAAGGGATGCAGACAGGCCAGCAGCGTTGGTGTCAGGTCAGCTGCTTCTTCTCCTCTCTGCTTTTGTGGCTCTTTGGTGTCCTCTCTCTTCCTTCCTAGGTCGTCAGGACCTGCTTCTCTGGTGCCAGGGCTCCCCTAAATACTGAATTTAGGGACATTAGGTGAGTGTAGGGTAGTAGCCAATGGGCTACTGACCCTTGGGGTCAATACGCCTGCTATATGACATATTTTCTGTGGGAAGTGGGCATAACCCTGTCCAGAGTTCCTAAATATACCATCACAAAGATGGGCACTTTTGAAAAATCTTGTCCACCTCACAGCCCACCTTAGGGGTGGCACTAGCTTGGAGTTGGCACGCCTAGCTAATCTTCCCACCTGTCCAGGTGCCAAGGGGGTGGAGGGGGGGGGGGACTTCCTCTCCTTTGATGGGAGCCAGATTCACATTCCAAAGGCAGCAGCCTCTTTGCGGCCCAAGGATGCTAATCAGCAGGTCATCCTGTGGGAGGGGATGTTACACCCTTTTCCATGGCGGGCTTTTGTTCTGGGTCTCCTGAGAGCAAAGGCTCTCACCCTAGGGGGTCAGAACAGCGTCTCGGGTGGCAGGCTGGCAGAAACCAGTCAGCAAGACACCAGAGGCTGGTAGATTTACAGGAGGCACCTCTAAGATGCCCTGAGTCCAGCACATGTTTTAAAATGGCTTCCCTGGTCACTTGTATTGGCAGTAATAGAACTGACCAGCACAGGGGCATATCTGCTCATGCAGGTTTGCCCTCACAAGTAATATTCAACACCCTGCCTTAGAGCTGTCGGGCCTGCTGTAGTGGTGACTTACACATATTACACGCAGTACTTGGGACATGGCACACAGGGATGCGTGACATGTGTTTTGACTTTTGGCCGCACCAAGACATGCAGCCTGCAATGGCAGTTGAGGATGTGGTCTAATGGCTAGGGCGGTCGACCTCAAATCTGGGGAACCGGGTTAGTCTCTGCAATGACGCTCAACATCCTGTGATTATGGGCAGATCACTTAATCTCCCCGTACCTAACAAAAATGAATGTGTCCTTGTGTAACGCAACTGGTGCTAATATAAAATGTTCTGATACCCGATACCTTCGGGTCAAGTTTGCGCTATATAAAACTCCGGAGAAAAACAAGGGGGTCCCTTAGGGTGGCACAATTCGTGCTCTTAAGTACCTCATGCCCTAGGTTCCAGGGTACCATTTACTAGGGACTTACAGAGGGTGCTAAAGATTTTGACAATTGGGGAAAACAGTTTACAATTTTGGGAAAGAACACTGGTACAGGGGACCTGGTTAGTAGGAACCTAGTAAACTTCAGTCAAAGTTGCATCAAATACTTGGCAAAAAGTGGAGGGGGGTACTGCAACAAAAGCCCAGTTTACTCCAGTATTGGAACTTTCATAGATTCACATGCTTGAATCGTTCCCCGTCGTCGAGATGGGAGTCCCCAGTATATCAAAAAAAGCAATGCAAAACCAGTACAAACTAGAAAAATAGGCCTAGGCCCATTTCAGTTTTGTAACATATCCATCTTTTTGTAAAAGAGACCAAAAGAAGTTCTTAGCCAATCAGAACAACCCCACCTTCTAGAACCCTCCTGATAGAACCTCAGACCTTCAGGGTTTCTACCGCACGTTGTGCTAGGGAGTCTCCACTGAGCTCTGCTCAGTTCTTTCCTTAATTTCTCTCTTGCAAGGTTTTTCCCTAAACTTTTTTTTCAGATTTATACTTATGGAGCTTAGTTTATCTACTTTCCTGATGTTGGACAAGGATAAGGGTCTTTTTAGAGCTTGTACCACCTGCTCTAAGAAAAGACTCCACGTGGATGACCCTCATAAAGACTGTATCCTGACCACAAAGCCAAGGATTGTAAGGTATATCATACCTTCTCCACCAAAACTCAGAGGGATCATGAGCGGTGACTTCTCATTTGGCTCCAGAAGCTGAAATCCAGACAAAAACCTATTTCTAGTGAAGAGTGATGAGGCCTCATTGTCTTAGTCTTTCAGAAGGTCTCACGAGGGGAAGATCTGAACCTCACTCATCTGAGGATCGCCCTCGTAAAGCTTCAAAACAGACCACCCATGGGTCTTACAGACTTAGTCCCACAAAATCTCCTCACTGAGGTGAAAAGGAGAGGAAAGGACATCGGTCAGGGGAAAGAAGAATGATAAAGGCAAGCTGTGTGCCGCCTTCCACACCTCCTGAGGGCAGGAAAACCTTCAAGAAGCTTTCTTCTGTCCCTCCTGAGGAGAAAATTCCTATGGCGAAATCGAGATTAAGGCACTTAACTCCAGAAATCACATCACCTAGTAAGGTGACCCCTCTCATTCCTTCACATCTCCTGGAGGAAGAGGATTCGGAGGATGATGGCCCCTTTGGTTATGCACACAGTCCTGAGTTGCATGTTAAATGCCAGGAAGACTATTTCGAGGAAGGCTATGAAGAGGAACACTATTACGTGCCTCCTCAGGACTACCACCAACAGTATCCGGAAGAGATGGTCTGTATGCCATCCTCTTTACTTTCTGATCTCCAGTTTATCGGACTATAAAAAAAGATTTCCAGCACCTTCTACTGTTCCGGAACAGTATTGCCTCCTGAGCATCATTCAGTGCCTTCCACTCCTCAGGCAGTAGCAACGTTACAGACAGTCACTGCTTCACCATCAACACCCCCTCCTGACTAGCATCCGGACACCTCTGATGACTACCAGGAGGAGAGGGAGCTTCCAGATCCGCACAGGGACTGGGACGACTATATAATTCCCACTCAGTCTTCACCCTCGCCGGTTCCTCTAGACTCTCCACTGGAGGACATCTGTGGTTTTCACAATCTTTTGGAAAGAGCAGCCAAAAGATTCTATTTGCCAATTCCAACTTCGCAAACGGAGTACTTTCTGTATGACTTCAAGGAACCATTTAGGAAATCAGTGTGAGCCGTCCCCATTGTTGGTTACATATGGGAGGAGGGCCTTTAAGTTATGAAGAGCCCTGCCACAGGGGTTCCTGTTCTTCCTAGACTATAGAAGAAGTATAAGGCCCTGGAAGATAGTCCGGCTTGCCTGGTGGGACACCCAAAGCCAGACTCAGAAATATCACAAGCGCGCTCAAAGGAAATCCAAGAATCCAGCTGCTCCAGTCACAACCCCTTTCGGACAAGGAAGGCAAACGCCTTGACAACGCAGGCAAACGGTTCTCCTCAATGTCAGGGCTGATGGTCAGGGCAGCTAATGCTCTAGCGCTGTTAGACCATTCTGATCGGCAGGTGTGGTGCGAACTAGCCCCTTACATTGACCAACTCCCGGATGGAAGTAAATCAGACGCCAAGAAAACCCTCCAGGAGGATGAGGGCTTCCTCGGAGGTCATAGACTGGGCGATGGACATCGCTACGACAGCCTTTCGATCTCTGGCAGGATCAGCAGTCTTACGCCGACAAGGTTGGCTCAGAGCACCATCTTTTCGGCCAGAAGTTCAGAATAAAATATTGGATCTTCCCCTTGATGGAGAGGCCCTTTTTGGCAAGCTCATCGATGAGGCTCTCCAGGACATGAAGGACACAAACGGCAACATCGTTGGGGACGCTCTAGTACCGTAAAGTTGCCTTTCGAGGAGTTTGGGGAAGAGGTCTGCCCTCATAGAGGTGGATACCAACAGTACATGTATCCCTTATTCACCTAGTCCACACAGCCGTATCGACCGCAATATACTCGGTGGCAATCTCAGTCTGCGGCCTATCCCACGATGGCACCCAGAGGAAGAGCCAGACAACAGGGGAAGGATTCCACACATAGACAATAACAACTTTCAGCCTCCAGCCACTATTCCTTCCCACGAACAGGCACCTGTAGGGGGAAGAATTTCTTTGGACATCCAAAACTGGAGAAAGATAATGGATCAATGGGTGATCAACATTGTTCAGTTTGGCCAAACATTGGAGTTTATTCAACTTCCATCATCCACTCCACCTCGGTTACAGGCGACAAAGCATCTACATCTCCTGCGCCTAGAAGCCCGGTTGATGCTACAAAAAGAGGCAATAGAACCAGCTCTGACATCCCAGAGAGGGAAAGGGTTCTACTCCCGGTTCTTTTGGTACGGAAGGCTTTCAAAAAGTGGCGGCCTATCTTAGATCTGAGGACACAACACCTATCTCAAGAAACAGTCATTCCGCATGGTCTCCTTGAAAGACCTACTACTGCTTCTAAAATCAGGAGATTTCATGGCCACTCTAGACCTACAGGACGCTTATTTCCATATTCCCATTTATCCATCGCACAGGAAGTTTCTTTGCTTCACTGTAGCCAGGAGCCACTATCAATTCAAAGTTCTGCCTCTCGGCCTAAGATCGGTGCCAAGGATATTTACAAAGTGTCTGGCCCCGGTGGCAGCTTTCCTCAGATGGCAACATCACCAGGTGTTTCCTTACTTGGATGATTGGCTGATAAAAGCTCCTTCCATGGCTGCAGCTCTGGCTTCCACGACAGCCTGCACAGGTCTTTTCGGAAGTCTGGGACTTAACCTAAACAGGGAGAAAATAAAACTTGCATCCGTCCAAAAGCACAATTTTTCTGGGAGCCATATTGGACACATCTCTCAACAAAGCCTTTCCATCGCTAGAAAAACAAACCAAACTAATGTCTATGGCTCGACTCTTCCTAAGAAAAAAGTAACTTTCAGTTCACTGTTAAACGTCCCGCCTGGGGTCAATGTCATCCTGCACCTGCCTGATTTTCTTCTGCCGCCTGCGGATGCGCCCCCTTCAGGAAAAATTACAATGGCGCGAGGATATCATCAAGGTAACTCCGCTTATGCTACAAGCCATTTCTTGGTGGGCCCACCAGAAAAACATTTCAAAAGGTCTTTGTTTCTGGCATCCCCAGCTCTGCGAGTAATAACCACAGATGCATCTCTGGAGGGATGGGAAGCATTTCTACAACACCTTCAAATCAGTGGCCGTTGGCAGCAGCATCGTCGTCTTCTCCACATCAATTTGCTGGAACTACGAGTAATTAGTTTAGCCCTACAAGCATTTCTTCCAAGGTTAAGAAACTCATCTGTTATCATTACGGACAATACAACGGCAATGCATTATGTCAACAAGCAGGGGGGCACAAGGTCCCCTCTGTTGTCACTGGAAGCTCAAGGCATATGAGAGTGGGCAATCCAGAATGGGGTTTCGCTAAAAGCAGAACATCTTCGTGGGAATCTCAACACAACAGCGGATACTCTCAGCAGGCTCAAGTCTACGTGCCACGAATGGGAACTGCATCAAGAAACTCGGGGCAGCATTTTTTGGCTGTGGGGCAAGCCATCCATTGACACGCCGGAGAACAGCAAATGCTGGTACTTCGCAAGTTGGCATCACCGTCTGGGATCCTGGGGAAATGTGTTTTCGATGGCAAGGTCAGGCACCTTTGCCTACGCTTTTCCTCCCATTCCTCTCCTGCCAAGACTTCTCATGAAGATAAAGACCGAGCACTGCAGGATGATCCTCATAGCTCCATCTTGGCCATGCCAGTATTGGTACACAGAGCTCCTTCTCTCGGAGAGACAGACGATTCTCTTAGTCAATAGCGATGGGATGGGATCAATGTCCTGGGGTCAAGTGCTGCATCCGGATCCCAAATCGCTTCGATTAGCGGCGTGGCTCCTGAACACAGAGTTCGATCACCTCAGTCTGTCCACGGAGTGTAAGGACATTCTTTCTCACGCCCAGGCTCAGAGTACTAACAAAACCTATCAAATGGAAGAGGTTTTGTCTCTGGTGCCAGGAATCAGGCATTCACCCTTTCACTCTTCAGCTCATGAGATTCTTCTGTACATCCTTTCATTGGCGAAAGCTGGTCAAGCTCGTGCATCTATTAAGGTTCATCTCGCAGCGATTTCGCATTTCAGAAGAACATCTTCAGGACCTTCTTTATGGTCAGCGAGAATAATCAAACAGTTTATGAAGGGACTTTTTAGCGTTTTTCCTCCGGTTAAACCTCCTCCACCACTCTGGCACCATAATGTGGTCTTGGCTCAACTCATGAAGCATCCCTTCGAACCTATCCACAAGGCGGAGTTAAAATTTCTGTCATGGAAAGTGGAGCTACTTCTGGCGTTGACCTCTGCTAGAAGGGTTGGTGAAATGCAGGCACTCACTATCCAGGAGCCTTTTCTTCAATTCAAAGATGACTGAGTAATGTTACGTACCAACCCCAAGTTCATCCCTAATGTTCCATCGGACTTTCATTTGAACGAACCTCTGGTTCTTGAGACTTTTTTCCCTCAACCTACAACACCGGCGGAGAGAGCCCTTCATTCTCTAGACATTCAGCACTGTTTGAAATTCTATCTCCACAGAACTAAATCCTTCTGAAAGTCACCCCAACTCTTTGTTGCATATAGTGCTCCTCGTAGGGGCTATCCCCTCACCAAATAAGGCATTGCACGTTGGATCCCTAGTACCATCCAATACTGTCACCAGGTGTAAGAAAGTGGCTCTGTATATACTGAACCAAAGTAAGGTTCAGTGTGCACAGAGTCCACAGTCCCCAGAGGTTTGGCAGAGGTTAAAGTTAGATATAACCTTACTCTCTAAAGTGGTAGCTTGGTCGAGCAGTAAGGCAGTATCAGAGGACAGTGTAAAGCATTTGTTGTGCACACTCAGTCAGCAAATGGTCTCACACACTCAAGAACTGAACTCTAGGCCAATTGTTTTGTATATAAAAATATATTGCTGTTTTATTTTAGAACCACAAGTAGGTATAAAAATACTCTCTCAGAATGAGATGCTTTAGTTATATACTTTCCATACACAGTAGACTTTTAAATGCAATAGCTACAGTTGTTGCAATAGGCAACACAATTCAAACACAATTATAACATTGAGCTCAATGGGTAATTTTTAAGTAAATGCAATATCAATTACTTTACGTATGATTTTCTTACTCAGGGCTGGATCCTGGATTCAGCCCTGGTGCATTTCCTGTAAACAGTTGGAATAAATCGTTTTTGTTACACAGGCGATTTTCAAGGAATATTTGTTTGTTTCAAAAATCGACACTTAGAAGAATTTCTGGAGAAAACCAGGCAATGTTATCCTATGGAGGAAAATCAAGTTATCGGTAAGTACGGTTGTAATTGCTTTTCAGGGTCAGTGCTGGGCACCAAGATCCAGCACTGGGATCTCTCCTGATAACAGGTGAGTAATTTCGTTTTCATTGATCGGACGATTTTTAGTGATTATTTTAAAGTTTCAAAACTCGACACTTAGAAGAAATTTCAGTGTAAACCAGTCAATGTTACCCTATGGAGAAAATGTAGGTTATCGGCTTTCAGGTAAGTACTCGACTGGCAGAGTTAAGGTTCTGGGCATAGACTCAGGGGTCTCCCAGGGTCAGGTAGGTACAGTTGGTACACCCTCAGCGGCACAGGGGCGGCCGGGTGCAGAGTGAGTTAGGCCCAATGTTAGCCTATGGCGGACAGGGGGCCCTTGGTTGGTGGCTGCTAGCAGGCAGGCCACGCGGCTGTGGGAGCTGGGCTCCGGGTCACTTACACAGGGCAAGTGGGGAATTAGAATAGGATAGGTGTTGCACTCCCAGGGGCACTCGGGTGGCTGGGTGCAGGGTGCTTTTGAGCCGTCGGGCGCTCAATGTATTTCAATGGAGAAGCTGGAAGTTGAACAAAGGCTGCAAACTCGGGGACGGAGACTCTTCAGGTGCGACCACCACTTCGAGAGGTAAGTTGGGTAGTTGGAGGATAGGTAGGCACCCCGGAGTTGGGCACAGGGGGGCGCCGGGTGTCTTTTCGCGTCGGGAAATCTTACCCTCTGCTGGTCGCGGTTGGAGGGGTCCCTGGTTCTGAGGCTGCAGGTGTCGTCAGGAGCGTCGAGGAGGGTCCTTGGGTGCTGGATTCTTGGTCACAGTCGCCGGGGGGACGTCCTCGTGGTCTTTGTCCACTCAGGCACAGGCCGGGCTTGGCGGGTGCAGAGTGTGCAGGAGTCGCGGTTCCTGGCTGGCACCAGGGGTTTGTTACTTGCTTTGAGCAGTACCACTGCTCGTGGGAGTCCCAGTCTTTTAGAGTCACAAGGCAGTCAGGTCCTCCGGGGTTTTCGAGGTTGCTGACCACTGGAGACGCCGGGGTTTAGCAGGAGCAGGTTCGAGGGTCGACAGGCCTGTAGGGCTGGGGCCAAGTCAGTTGGTGTCTTCCTCTTGTTAGCAGCTGCAGGGTTGGTCTTCTTTCTTCTTGTTCTTCTTGCTTGTTTCGGATTCGGGATCTGAGGAAGGAAGGTTCAGGGTGCCCCTAAATACTAAATTTAAGGGCGTTACAGCTAGGTAAAGGGCAGGGACCAATGGGTCCCTTCCCTGGGTTGGGTACACCCCCTATTCTGCCACTCTCCAGTGGGAGGGGGGCAGGAGCCTGTCCCTGGTTGGCTGGGTCCCATCATCCTCAAGATGGCGGGGACTCAAGGTTGTGCTTCACCTCGCCTCCCCCACCTTAGGGGTGGAGTTGGCAGAGGTGGGCACACCTCTCTTCCTCACTTTGTTTTTCCCGCCGGTTCTCCCGCCGAAAGTGGGGGTAGAACCAGTGGGGACCGGTTGCTGAGTACAGCAAGTGGTCTGGGGAAGCTCACAAAGGCGGCAGACCTTTGAAGCTCCCCCTTCGTGGACCCTGCCCATCCTGGGGGAGGAGGCTTGGCACCTCGTCCCAGGATGTGCATTGTTTCAGGCCCCCGAGAGCAGCAGCTCTCGAGCCAGAGGTCCAGAAACATGTCTGGTGGTGGCAGCCTAGGCAGCCACTCAGTCAGGACACGAGAGGTTGGTTTGGGTTTCAGGGGGCATCTCTAAGATGGCAAGTGTGGGTTTAATGTGCTGAGAAGTTTGATACCAAACTTCCCAGTCTTCAGTGGGGCCATTATGGTGCTGTGGAGCTCGTAATGACAAACTCCCAGCACCATATACTCTTAATGGCAGCCCTGCACTTACAATGCCCAAGAATGGACTTGGGCACTGTAGGGGTACAGGGCTCATGCACCTGTACCCGCACCACTGGCGGAGTGCACCCAGCTAGAGGGGTGGCTGACCTAGGCCAGGGCAGTGGTTTGCATGCATGGCACACAGGGATGTGTGCCATGTCGACTCTTCACTTTTGTTCTGCACCAAGACACGCAGCCTGGGCAAGGGTAAGTGTATGTGTGTGTAAAGGTACAGGGCCTCTAAGGGTGGCACAATAAGTGCTGCAGCCCTTAGAGGTCTTCCCTGGTCACAGTGCCCTGGGTACCTGTGGTACCATTTACCAGGGGCTGACCTGTGGCCAGGGATGCCAATTGAGTACAGTTTTGGGGAAAGAACACAGGCCCTGGGCACCTGGTTGGCAGGGACCCAGGGCACATCAAGTCAAAGTGCATCAGTAGTCTGGCAAAAAGTGGGGGGGTTACTGCAACAGAAACTCACTTCCTTACACCAGGCTGCTGAAAAGCCCATCCAGGGGAGAGTCCGTGCACATTCTACTAGAGCAGTCTCTGCCTCGACAGCCCTTTTTGCTGGGGTACCTATCCAGGAGATCTGCAGGGCAGTGACTTGGAAGAGTATATACACCTTTACCAAGCACTACTGCTTGGATTCTTCGGTTCGCAGTGATACGGCAGTAGGCCAAGCGGTCCTGAGGAACCTGTTTCAATGATGGTGAGCTTTGTCTCGTCCCCACTTCCTTTCCTTTCTAGGAACCTCGCACATTCTTTTGTGTTAATTTTCTTACTCTATTCTTTTCTTTTTCTATTATCCACATTGTGTATTTGAATATGCATATTTCTATAGTTATGGATATTCTTATTTATCTGTTTGATGCCCATCGTTAAATGCTTTGTTTTAGCAGGATTTAAGAGTTTGACTGGAAAGTTAACTTTTTCCTTTTATTCTTTATCGTATATATTTTATTCTGAGAGAATTAGAACAAAATGTTCTCCTAACGGCTATTTTCTGATTCAAGCATGTGAATCTATGAAAGTTCCAATACTGGAGCGAGAAATTAAGTTACTTGCCTGTAACTTTTCTCCAGTATTGGAATCTTTCATAGATTCACATGCGAAGAGAAAGCACACCCTTTGAGACCTTTATGGTTAAATTATTAGCACTAGTGCTGCGAAAATCTGAAGATCTGAGGTTCTCTCAGGAGGGTTCTAGAAGGTGGGGTTGTTCTGATTGGCTAAGAACTTCTTTTGGTCTCTATTACAAAAAGATGGATATGTTACAAAACTGAAATGGGCCACGGCCTATTTTTTTTAGTTTGCACTGGTTTTGCATTGCTTTTTTTGACGAAGGGGAATGATTCAAGCATGTAAATCTATGAAAGATTCCAATACTGGAGAACTAAAGTTACATGTAAGTAACTTATTTTCTTCCTGCAGAAGCTGTAGGAAGCTGGTTCTTTGTGATATACCACTAAGTGGTTATATTATGTAAAGAGTCTAGTGATTCCCACAGAAGCGTACAGGGCTCAATGTAAACCCAGAGTGCTCCATTTGTGGTAATGTGGTCGAGCAGACTTGGGTTTTTAGCACAGAGTAGTGTAAGACATTTGTTATGCACACAGTGACCAATAAGTGAAACACGACTCAAAAATGAGATCACACCAATTTTATAAAAATAAGTTTCTTTCAAGATTTATTTTAAGATGTTAAAAGGTAAGTACGTTTTTAAACAAAAATACTTTTCACTTTAAAAAGTGGATGTAGTAAGCTGGCTCTGTATATACTATACCAAAATGAGTTATACTGTTCACAAAGTCCAGTGGAACCCCAAAGGTAGGCAAAGGTAAAAGTAGATAGCACCTTACTCTCTATTTGTGGTAGTGTGGGCGAGCAGTAAGGCTTTATCAGAGGGTAGTGTTAAGCATTTGTTGTACACACTCAGGCAAGAAATGATGTCACACACTCAAAGACTGAACTCAGACCAATTTGTTTGTATCAAAAATATTATGTTCAAGGCATGTGTGCTGTAGATCACATGCTTTGCATACTCCTGCCATCTATTGTTGGGTCCAGATGTTTGCAAGTTGTTTTTCTTCGAAGAAGTCCTTCCAGTCACGAGGTAATATGACTCCTCCTTGGGCATCAACTCCATTGTTAGATTGTTTTTCTCCGCCATCGGGTTTGGACGTGAATTGCTGCGCTCCTGTTCGAAGCCGTTCTTCGGGTGCCCCCTTCGGTGCTCAATCCACTCTACCCTCGACTGTATTGTTTTCGTACGCCTATCCCAATTCTACGCGTATCATATCGGTCGAAGAAAAACTTCAATTTCTATCGGGAAACTCGTGGAAGGCTGTCAGGCCTGACCGCGTGGTCCACCTCGCAGTCGATGGAACAGACTCCATTCAAATTCTGTCCTCTGTGCCTCGAAAAGTGCCGGCGCACCAACTTGCACGGATTGTGCAACTTGTGCTTGTCCCCCGAGCACAACGAACAGGCCTGCAACATGTTCAGATCGTTTCGATCCAAAAAGACTCTCCGCGATATACGCCGGACATCTTCGGCGAAGGTTCCAAGCAGGAGGAATTAGACGCACAAGGTGCTGAAGAGGAGATGGAGGAGCAGTCTATATCGGTGCATGAAACTGACTGAGATAGAAGAGGATTTACCACTAGGCCACGGTCAAGGTCGCGTGAGTACAGAACACCCCTTGACCCGAAATCCAAATCCTATCAAACATAAGGCTTTGGTGCCACCCCTACCTTCGTGTCACGGTCGGCACCAAGACTGTTTCTAACGTGCCCCCCCCTCTTCGGGTCCGGCACCGAAACAAGTAATCAAGCCTTTCGGCTCTGGACCGAGTCGACCTAAAACGGGGTTGGAGCCGAAACCAGGGAGCTCTAAGCCGAAACACGCTTCGGACCCGAACCATTTGACGTCCAAATCCAAAGTGTCTTCGGAGCCGAAACCTTCCACACCGAAAGGGCATTATATTCTGGTACCGAAGTCTTTGGTACCGAAATCGAAAGACGTTCCTCCTAGAACACAGGATCAGTTTTTTAACTTTCCACCTCCCAAAACAGATCCTAGACAAAAAGAACTGTACATCAATCCAGATACTGGATGTCTGATCACTAAACTGCCTCAAAAGCATAAACCAGAGTCTGAGGACATTCCTATAAACAATTCCACTGAAGAAGAAGAATACTGGGACTAATCCTTTTCCTCCTCTTCCAATACGTTCCCCTACACCACCACCACTTTCTCCTACACTAGAGCCACTGCCTACTACACCGCAGGACTCTCCACCCTCATAGCCTGATGATTATCACGAAGATAATTTAGATGGGAAGATAATCCATTAACAGTGGACCCCTGGAGGGATTACGATTTTGATCAGCCGGCAGATAATGACAGATCTTTACCCTGCAAAGCCTTCCCCTCCTGATGATGATGTAGGGTATTTATAACTGTTGGCTAGAGCTGCACAGTACCATGGAGTACAGTTGGGCAAAGAAGCACTTGAGTAAGATTTCTTATTAGAAACATTAGTCAGCACACACAGGTCTACCCAGTCTCGCCCCATGCTTAAGGGCATGATGAGACATGTAGATATATTTAAAGACCCGGTCAGAGCTTGAATTCTCACTCCGAGAATAGACAAAAAGTACAAACCAGCTCCATCTGATCCAGTATACATTAAAGGACAGTTGCCTTTAGACTCCCTAGTGGTTTCTAAAGCACGTAAAAGGGCTAATTCACAAACCTCTGGAGATGCTACCCCCCCCCCCCGACAAAGAATCTAAGCTGCTAGATGCTTCTGGTATGAGAGAAGTTGCCCAAATCACTGGCGTATTGCTAACACCCAAGCCCTTTTAGCCAGACAAGATAGAGCTCACTGGGATGAAATGAGGCAATTACTCCAATATCTCCCAGATGAACACAAGGCTAAAGCACATGATTTAGTGCAAGAAGGGAAGCTCATCTCTAATTCATCAATTGGATGCGCCTGACACTACAGCCAGAGAAATTAATAGCAGTGTGTTACTTAGGAGACACGCTTGGTTAAGAATTTCTGTATTCAAACCAGAAGTTCAACAGTTAATTCTAAATACTCCAGTTGATAAGCAACACCGTTTTGGACCTGAAGTAGATAAGGCCTTAGAAAAGATGAAAAAAGATACGGAGGTAGCAAAATCTATGGGAGCATTAGTCTCCTTCTAACGGTGGTTCTTTTCGTCGCTCCTTTTATCGTGGTGGCTTCAAAAATACATCTTCGGACGCCAATACTTCCTCGTATAAAGGAAACAATCAATCCTCCTCCACAAGAGGTTTCTTCAGAGGAGGATATAGAGGAAACAATGGTAAAGGCAGAGGTTCCACTCCCCTCCCCCAGTAAATAGTGACTTACCCATCACCCCTCCCCCCGATCATTCAACACCTGTCGGGGGAAGTCTTCAACAGTTCCTTCCCATTTGGCAGTAAATAACAGACAAATGGGTGTTGGGAATTATCCAAAATGGTTATTGCCTGGAGCTTATCAACAATCCTCAAAACATTCCACCTCATGTTCACAAAATGTCACCAGAACATATACACCTACTCAAACACGAAGTACTGTCTCTACTGCTCAAAGAAGCCATAGAACCAGTTCCACTAACATATCAAGGGTCAGGGGTTTACTCCCTGTATTTTCGAATTCCCTAGAAAGACGGTTCTTTGAAGCCTATTCTAGACCTCAGAGAACTCAATCAGTACATACTTTCAGATCTTTTCCACGTGGTGACACTTCAGCAAGTGCTCCCACTTCTACAACAAGGCGCTTTTATGGCTACTCTAGACTTCAAGGACTCATATTTCCATATTCCAATTCACCCCGTTCATCTGGCCGATTTGCTCATCAAAGCCAACAGTTACCAGAAGTGTCTCCAACACATTCAAACTACAATAAACCTGCTCCATCAACTGGGGTTTACTGTGAATGTGTTGAAGTCTCATCTTCATCCTTCAAACACACAATCCTATCTTGGAGCCACTTTAGATACTCAAAAAGCTCTAGCATCTCCCAATACAGCCAGAATTCGCAACATTCAGTCTTTTCTCAGTCAGTTTCAGGCCAACCACTCATTACCAGCCAAAGTTTTCATGCAACTGCTGGTAATGATGGTGTCTTGCATAACAATTGTACCTCATGCAAGGCTTCACATGCGTCCCCTTCAATAATGTTTAGCGAGTTAGTGTAACCAATCACAGGGTCGTCTAACCGATCTAGTGTTGGACAGCCGCACCCATCGCTCTCTGCAGTGGTGGAACCCACAAAATCTGTCCAAAGGGCGGACCTTCGTCGACCCTGTTCCACAGACAATACTAACAGACGCAGCAATGACTGGTTGGGGTGCTCACCTACAATATCACACAATACAAGGCTTGTGGAGTCAACAGCAAAAAGATCTCCACATAAACCAATTAGAGCTACTAGCAGTCTTTCTAGCGCTCAAAGCCTTCCAAATTCATCTAATAGGCAAAGCTGTCCTAGTTCACACAGACATGACAGCAATGTATTGCATACAAAAACGGGGGGGGGGGACACATTCTCTAAACTGTCGCGCCTAGCGCAAAACATTTGGGAATGGGCAGTACACCACAAAATGTATCTTCTAGCCGAACACCCTCCAGGAGTAAACAATCAGATTGCCGATCTCCTAAGCAGACATACAGTAAATCCACGAGTCGGAAATTCATCCCCAAGTTCTCCTACCGTACTTTCAACAATGGGTATTCCCTCACATAGATCTATTTGCAACAGCAGAAAACGCAAAATGACAAAACTTCGCCTCCAGGTTCCCACACCCACTATCCATGGGCAATGCCTTATGGATGAACTGGTCAGGGATATTTGCCCACGCTTTTCTGCCTCTCCCACTCGTTCCACTAGTAGTTCGGAGGCGTAGGCAAACATCCCTCACACTGATCCTAATAGCTCCCACATGGGATCGTCAACCCTGGTTCACCACCCTGTTGGAGCGGTCAGTAGTTCCACACCAAAAGCTGCATCTCACCTCCAGTCTCCTCACACAGAGCCATGGAGAAATCAGACACCCAGACCCCAAAGAACTCAACCTAGCGATATGGCTCCTGAACTCATAGTTTGGTTATTTAAATCTTCCACCAGACTATGAATATCCTGAAAGAGGCAGAAGATTTACTAGAGCATGTTATGCAGCTGAATGGAAAAGATTTGTTATATATTGTAATAATATCAACCCACTAGATGCTTCCATACAGAACATCAGCTGTTACTTGTTAAACTTACAGCAATCTGTGCTAGCCTACACATCTATCCGCTTACATCTAGCAGCAATAGCTGCGTACATACAAAATAGGCAACAATTGTCTCTATTCAGGGTACCAGTTATTAAAGCATTTATGGAAGGATTAAAAAGGGTAATACCACCAAGACTTCCAACAGCTCCACTGTGGAATCTCAACATAGTACTTACACAGTTAATGGGTCCACCTTTTGAGCCAATGCATAGGTGTCAACTGCAATTTCTATCATGGAAAGTTGCTTTCCTCATCGCAATTACTTCACTAAGGAGAGTTGGTGAACTTCAGGCATTAACCTTACAAGAACCCTTCTTTCAGCTTCACAGAGAAAGTGGTTCTTCGTATTAACCCCAAGTTTCTACCTAAAGTGGTGTCTGCTTTTCACATAAATCAATCAGTTGTGTTGCCTGTGTTCTTTCCTCAACCTGATTCAATGGCAGAGCGAGCTCTAAACACCTTTGATGTTAAGAAGAGCTTTACTTTATTATATAGAAAACAAAAGGATTTCGCAAAACAAAGTAACTGAGTTGCTTTTGCTCCACCACACAAGGGCAATCCCATATCTAAATCAAGCATTTCTAGATGGATTGTCAAATGTATACAAACATGCTATACGAAAGCAAAGGGTACTTTAACAGTGCCCCCTAGAGCATATTCCACTAGCAAAATAAGGTCTACTATGGCCTTCTTGGGGAATATTCCTCTAGCCGACATCTGTAAGGCAGCAACATGGTCTACACCGTGCACATTCACCAAACACAATTGTGTAGATGTGTTAGCATGGCAGCAAGCCAATGTAGGCCAGGCCGTACTCAAAACACTGTTTCAAACAACTACAACAGCTACTAGTTAGCCAACGCTTTGGGAGCATACTGCTTTATAGTCTATGCAAAGCATGTGATCTACAGCACACATGCCTTGAATAGATAATGTTACTTACCCAGTAAGCATCTGTTCTTGGCATGTAGAGCTGTAGATTCACATGCGCCTCCCCGGTCATGTCTAGCTGTTGTAGTTCTCACTTTATATACATATGCATGGACATTTCTATTCTACACTCACTAAATTCTCACCCTCTGTGGCGAAACAATCTAACAATGGAGTTGATGCCCATGCGCGTTGTTACCGAAAGTAGGAGTTGCCTTACCTCGTGGCTGGAAGGACTTTTTCGAAGAAAAACAACTTGCAAACATCCATATTCAACACTAGATGGCAGGAGTATGCAAAGCATGTGAATCTACAGCTCTGCATGCCAAGAACAGATGCTTACTGGGTAAGTAACATTATCCTTAGTTTTGTTTCTAGAACCAAGCCAAGCCTGGTGCAGGTAAATGAAATAATACTTTGCAAAATCTTATGCAGTGATTTACAGTTGAATGCAGGTTCAAATGCAGTTTGTTGAATTACAGGTAAGTCTAACACTTCAAAATTACTTTTTAGTTACTTTACAGATTACTGTGCACGTTACTTTTTAGATTACTTTTTAACCAGTGTGATATGCCTAGATATCCCACTGGGACATCTCCTAGACAAATGGTAAGTAATTCACTTTTAATACATTTGCAATTTTTCAATGTTTCATACAAACCAACTCCACACTTCAAGGAAAAGCAGTCAATGCAATCCTATGGAAGGAAATGAAGTTAATGGTTTGCAGGTAAGTACTTATTTGTGGGAGTTGGTATTCTGGGGTTAGAACCAGGGTTGAGGATGCACTCTCAGAACACCCTCAGCGGCACTAGGGGTGCAGAGTGCTGTGGCCCAATGTTATCCAATGGGGGATAGAGGGCCTCCAGTGGTGGCTCCTCACAAGCAGGCCACAAGGTTGTGGGAACAAAGCTCCTTGGGTTAGGCTCAGGGCAAAGAGGGATCCGATTTAGCACCCAAAGTACACCCATAGCGGCACAGGGGCAGCTGGGTGCAGGGTGCTGATTTGACGTCGGGGGAAGCTCTCATGGTTTGCCGGTCGGTTCTGCAGAGGAAAAGAAAGCAAAACAGCAGGGCCACTCTGGTAGTGGGTCTAGTCTGTCCTGAAGTCCATTGTCATGCAGGAAGGCTTCCAAGGTGGTGGTGTCCCGGCTGGACAGTGAACAAGCCTTGGCTGGTGCAAGTGCCCCATACTCATGGAATTGGTGCAGGGGAGCTCCTGGAGGGTCTAGCATCTCGAAACTCGGTAGAGAGACAGGGCTGACTTCCTAGAGCCACAAAAACCTCCTCCTGAAGTGTTGCTACCTCGGTGGACCTGATGGGCAACAACACGATGAACTGTACAGATGCCGGTGCCTGCAGATGCAGGGGGGTGGCTCCTCCACCCCAAGGGAGATGATCGCAGGTTGTCGAAGTGCTGGGCAGTCCTCCGAGTGTTGGGGATGATGCACAGCCGAAGGACGAGTCGGATCTTTGCAATTATCAAGGAGCAAGCAGCCAGGCAGAGTTTGCCACAAATTTCAGTGCAAGTTCTTAGTTCTAGCGGTGTCTGCTCTTATTTTGTCCTTCAGTTCAGTCAGTCTGGTGTTGGAGGATCAATAAGTACTCAATGTAAGGGCATTTAGTAGAGTATACGGTAGTAGCCAATGGGCTACCTACCACTAGGATGACTACACCCCCTATATGACCATTTCCTCTGGGGAGCGGGCATAACCCTGACGTCTCTAGGTTCACCAAAAGCAAGATGGTGAAACCCTTCTTTGGCTGTCCACTTCTAGTAGCCGACCTTACGACTGTGACTAGCTTGGAAGTGAAACACGCCTCCTGAATACCTAAATTCCCGCCTGTTCTGGTGCCAAATGGTCCCCAGGGCAGGGGTGACGTTCCTCAGGTCGCATATCAAATGCGGTAGAGGCTTTGAAGCCTGTGTCCTTGATATGCTGATTTACTAGCCATCCTGTTGGAGGCGGTGGGAACACCCTCCGCCGAGCAGGCATTGTTCCTGACCTCTGAGAGCGCAGGCTGTCCCTTACAGGGGGTCAGAAACTCGTCTATGGTGGCAGGCTGGAAGGTACCAGTCAGCCAACAAACTGACTAGTAGGGTTACAGGGGACACCTCTAAGGTGCCCTCTGGGTGCATGTATTCATAAATCCAATACTGGCATCAGAATGGGTATTAAAACGAGGGTTTGATACTAAACACCATTATTTTCAGTGAAGCCATTATGTAGCTGGGTATCTTGTAATGACCAGTGCCCAGTACATACCTTTAAGATGGCTTCTTGATCACTTGCTAGGACTAGTAATGGAACTAGGCATCACAGAGGCATATCTGCTCTTGCAGATGTGCCCTCGCATGTAATATCTAACATCTAAAGGCCTGCTGTAGGGCTGTGAGAAAATGATGTTCTGTTGCAGTACCCCTCCCCCACAAACTTTTTGCCTAGCTTTTGATGCAACTTTGACTGTAGAGTACTAGGTCCCTACTGTTCAGGTTCCCAGTACCAGTGTGCTTTCCTAAAATTGATCCACAATTGGCCCTTCAGGCCCCCCTGTAAGTCCCTAGTAAAAGGTACATGGGTACCTAGGGTATTGGAACTGAAGAGGGTCCGTTGGGGATCCCTCACCTAGGCCATGCAGACTGCCACTGCAGCATGCATGGCCTATTGCAGACAAAAGAAATTCGACTTGGCACACTACCTGTGTGCCATGCCAACTAGCACTGCCCAAGATATTAGTAAGTCACCCCTCTAGCAGGCCTTACCAGCCCTAAGGCAGCGTGTACTATATCACAGGTGTGGGCATATCTGCATGAGCAGATATGCCCCGTGCAGTATTAGGGACTATTCCTTAATATTGCAAGTGCCAGGGAAGCCATAGAGAGTACATGGGCTGGGAACTAGACAACTCAATTTCAACTGCACCATGATGGCTTCACTGAACCCAGGAGTGTTTGGTAACAAACTTCTCATTTCAATAAATCCACACTGATGCCAGTGTGGGATTTATTGAACCAGGTACTCGGAGGGCACCTCAGATGTACACCATGAAAACGTACCAACCCTGGTGTGGTCATAGAATGGCTGTAGGCAGCCTGCCACCACCAGACATGTTTCTGGACCCCTGAATCGAGAGCCTCT
Organism: Calotriton arnoldi; assembly: GCA_963921515.1. NCBI lineage: Eukaryota > Metazoa > Chordata > Amphibia > Caudata > Salamandridae > Calotriton > Calotriton arnoldi. Next base: position 2,353,106 of record CAWUFW010001068.1, on the reverse strand, counting down.
GCTCTCTGGGACCAGAAACAATGCGCATCCTGGGCGGAGGTGTCACACCTCCCCTCCCAAGATGGGCACAGTGCTCGAGAGGGAAGATTCAAAGGCCTGCCGCTTTTGTAATGCGACCCTGTAGGAAGCTGGCTCTGTATATACTATACCAAAATGAGGTATAGTGTGCAGAGTCCAGTGGAAAGGTAGGCAGAGGTAAAAGTAGATAGCACCTTGCTCTCTATTTGTGGTAGTGTGGGCGAGCAGTAAGGTTTATCAGAGGGTAGTGTCATTCATTTGTTGTACACACTCAGGCAGCAAATGATGTCACACACTCAAAGACTGAACTTAGACCAATTTGTTTGTGTCAAAAATATTATGCAGTTATATTATTTCCAGAGCCAAGCCTGCTGCAGGTAAGTGAAATAATACTGTGCAAAATCTTATGCAATGTTTTACAGTTGAATTGGAGGTTCAATTGCAGTTGGTTGAATTACAGGTAAGTCAATATTTTGAAATTACTTTTCAGTTACTTTACAGGTTACTTTGTACGTTACTATTTAAGTCACTTTTTCTACTCCGTGTGATATGCCTAGATATCACACTGGGACATTTCCTAGAGAAAAGGTAAGTAAATCAGTTTTTGCACATTTGCAGTTTTTCATGCAAACCAATTCCACACTTAAAAGAATTTTCAAGGAAAATAGTCAATGCAATCCTATGGGAGGAAAGGAAGTTATCGGTTTGCAGGTAAGTACAATTTTGTGGTAGTTGGTATTCTGGGGTTAAAACCAGGGTTTCCCCAGGGTCGAGGATGCACTCTCAGAACACCCTCAGCGGCACCAGGGCAGCGGGGTGCAGAGTGCCGAGGCCCAATGTTATCCATTTGGGGATAGGGGGCCTCCAGTTGGTGGCTGCTCACGAGCAGACTACAAGGTTGTGGCAGCAGAGCTTCTGGTGTGAGGCTCAGGGCAAAGGGGGATCCGAGTTAGCACCCAAAGAACACCCGCAGCGGCGGCTGAGTGCAGGGTGCTGTTTTGGCGTTGGGTGCCCTGTTGATTTCAATGGGGATTCTCCGGTTGCAACAAAGACTGCAGGCTCGGGGACGAAGATCTTCTGGGGGTGACCACCGGTTGGAGAGGTAAGTTGGGATGCTGGGACACCGTCTGTTGGGCCACCCAAGACCATGGGACTTCGGGTGCAGGGGTGTCTTTAGGCGTCGGGTTTTCTTACCAGCTCTTGTCGCGGTCGGGGGGGATCCTCCAGAAAGGGGCTGCAGGCTTCACTTGGAGATTCGAGGCAGGTCAGAGATCACCAGATCTCAGGATCGCCATGAGGACCTCCTTGTGGTGTTGGGCCACTCGAACACGGGCCGTGGGCGTCAGGTGCAGAGTGGTGCAGACTCGTGGTTTTGGCCAGAGCTAGAGTCTGTAGGTGAGCAAATCTGGTGCTCACGGGACACAAAGACTTGGGTTTGGAAGGCAGGGCAGGTCCTTCGGGTTCTTAAGGGCTACTGGCTGCAGGACACACTGATTTCGCTGGAGCAGGTTCGAGGTGCAGACAGGCCGGTAGGGCTGGAGCAAAGTCAGTGGGCGTCGTCCTTCTTAGTTCAGCATGTCTTCTTCGGTCCTTCTTTTCTTCCTATGGTCTGTTCTTGTGTGAGGAGGCAAGGTTCGGGGTTGCCCCTAAATACTAGATTTAGGGGCGTTACAGGTAAGTAAAGGTTGGGACCAATCGGTCCCTTCCTTGGGGTGGGTACACCCCCTATTATGCCACCCTCCAGTGGGAGGGAGGCATATGCCTCTCACTGGTTGGCTGGATCCCCCCCATCTGCAAGATGGCGGGGACGGAGCGTTGTGCTTCACCTCGCCTCCCCCACCTGAGGGGTGGGGTTGGCAAAGGTGGACACACCTCCCTTCCTCACTTGGTTTTCCCGCCGATTCTCCCGCCCAAAGTAGGGGTCCGAACCGGTGGGAGCCAGTTGCTGGAAGCAGCAAAGGGCTGGGGTAGCTCACAAAGGCGGCAAGCCTTTGAAGCTTCCCCTTTGTGGACCCTGCCCATCCTGGGGTAGGAGACTTGGCACCTCGTCCCAGGATGTGCATTGTTTCAGACCCCCGAGAGCAGCAGGCTCTCGACCCAGGGGTCCAGAAACATGTCTGGTGGCAGCTGGCGAGCAGCCACTAGGGCAGGACACTAGAGGTAGGTAGTTTTTCTGGGGCCATCTCTAAGATGCCCTTTGAGTGCATTGTTCATGAAATCCCACACTGACATCAGTGTGGGTTTAATGTGCTGAGAAATTTGATACCAAACTTCCCAGTTTTCAGTAAAGCCATTATGGTGCTGGGGAGTTCGCAACGACAATCTCCCAGCACCTTATACTCTTAATGGCATTACTGCACTTACAATGTCAATCAATCAAATCATCTTTATTCAATTCACAAAGTATCATAAAAGTATGCATAACAATACATTAGAAAATTATTGAAAAGAGGTTTAAAAACAGAAGCAGTTAAAATACAGGCGCAGTTTAGCATACAGCAGGTATTAACTTCTAAAAATAACGGCCCTAAAAATCTTGCTAATGTCAAGCATGTGCACAAGTTTGGGAGTAATTGCAGATACAGGAACGCCGGCCTACATTGCTTAAAATTTAAAGATTTCAATAGTGGCTTAGTAAAAGAATTCCTCAGATCTGCATATAATTTTCCAAAAAACAGAATATGTATACTCGATTGATTAGACATCTTATCGCAAGGACAACACATTGGTTCACGTGATCAGTTAATATTTTGGAAGCTCGTCAAACTGTGAACGGTATCAAGCCTAAAACGCGTCAAGACAAATCTATGCTGAGCATTAAGAACATTGATTAAATAAGGTTGCATCGAGAAACTGGTCAAAATCATTTGGTTATGATGTACAGTTGGTTTGACCAGTTCCACAGACCATCTCAGATCCTCCAATAGGTTTGAACACTCTAACTTTAGCTTTTTCCTTGTGATGTTATTCAAGGTTTCCAGTTTGTCATAATATTCAGGATGGCTAATATCAAACATGAATTTCTTGATGTACTTCAACCAATGTCTGAGAATTGGCTTAGACACTGTAGGGGAAAAGGGCTCATGCACCTGTACCCTCACCACTGGTATAGTGAACCCAGCTAAAGGGGTAGCTGACCTATTGTCCCCTGGAGTCTCAGATACCCCTCTGAGAGAGTCCACAGTGTTAAGGGAATCTCGCATAGCGGAGGTTTAGGAATGTTCCCATTATCGCTGGGAACTCAGCACCTCACACCGTGTAAAGGCGCTCTCTTTGTAACCTTTTGATGATCCCTCTAGGCTGATATCTTAACCCTATGATGTACTTCGGCGACCGAGCAACCTTTGGCCGATGACCGGTGGAGTTGCCCCACGCAGCTATTGAGGAGTTTGGCCCTGGTTCCCCACCTTGGCCGTCACCTACCCATCCGTTCGTCAGACACTGTTTCTTTTCTTGTTGCCCCGTTGTGTTTCCTACCCCCTCCCTCTCCTCTTTCCTCCCTCACTCTTTTCCTTCCTTTTCTATTCCCTCCCTCTCTTCCTCCAAGTCTCTCTCCCCTGCCTGCTTTTCCTTTCCCCATACCTGATCCATGCCTTTATAACTCTTGTTTCTCCAGCAATTACGTACCTGACACTGTTGTAACTAAGTAACTATGTTCTTGAAGCAATTGTTCCTCCTCATGTAAAGCGCTCTGATACCTCTGGGTTTAGCCAGCGCTATATAAAACTTTTCAAATAAAAAAAATATGCCAGGGCAGTGGGTTGGAGGCATGGCACACAGGGATGTGTGCCATGTCGACTCTCCACTTTGTTCTGCACCAAAACACGCAGCCTGCAGAGAGAGAGAGAGAGAGAGAGTGTGTGTGTGTGTGTGTGTAGGTGTGTGTAGGTGTAGGTACAGGGCCTCTAAGGATGGCACAATAAGTTCTGCAGCCCTTAGAGGCCTTCTCTGGCCACAGTACCTATGGTACCATTTACAAGGGACTGACCTGTGGCCAAAGAGTGCCAATTGGGTTTTGTCTTAATGCAGTTTTGCAGCGTGAATCTTTCTGGATTCACTATGCTGTGCATTATTCCACCATCTAGTGGTTGGGTCCGGAATTGTAGTGTTTCTTCTTTTTTTTTTTTTTTTTCGTGGCCCAGGTGGGCGTTGACATACCACCATTTGGTGTCCTTCATGACATCGACGCGCTTCCTCCGGAAGCTCCCACCTTTGGTCGCCATCTTCAGATTATTTTTTCCGCCGTTGGGTCTGCATCGTTGTCGAAGAGTTAGAGTTTTGGAAGAGGAATCGACGGGAAAAATCGCGAAAATAGAAGATTATCATCGTACCCGACTACAGGCCAGGTAGCCGGGACTACTAAGGAGAAGAGAATTTCGAGAGAACTCGACGTTCACACGAGAATGCGCGCACAGGGGGCTCCCTGAGCGCAGGAATGGACAAAACTCCCTTCAAGTTTTGCACCAGTTGCCACCACAAATACGCCCAGAAGGACCAGCATCCAGTCTGCAACCTCTACCTGCCACTCGACTACAGCAGCGAGGACTGCAACGCGTGCTCGGCGTTCACACCCAAGACCCTCCGAGTAAGAGAGCGGCAGAGAAAGGCGAACCACACCATGCAGGGGCCACCTCCATCGCTCCGAGACTTGGGCCTCTCCAGTGGAGAGGAGGACCACATCGCCGAAGGACTGCACGGTTGTCGAAGTCCATAAGAAAACGTCGAAGGAGGCAATAGTCGACGGCCCCCGAACACTCGACACACACTCGAAAAAGTCCTCGAAGGGAACAGTGCCGTCGAAACACTCGACGAAAGCAACTGCACCCAAGGACAAAGAGCCCAGCGGATCCTTCGAAAAGGACTCCCGGACGGCAAAGACCCACGAAAAATCAAGGTCGTCGAAGGAAGCCCCCGTAAAGGACTCCTCGACGCCGAGAAACGAAGGGTCGACAACCGCTTCCACGACCACTTCGACGACCAAGAAGCGAAGCGCTCAAACCCTCGACGCCGAACAGGCTGCCGATATGGAAAGGAAGAAAAGGAGGCTCGTGGCCGAAATGGCGAGCATCCTGCAGCGGAAAAAGAACTTCGACGACAAGATGAGTCAGTACACCATCCCTCCGAAGGCCGAGGTCGAAAGGGGCTTCGAGGACACTGAACCGCCGAAAACGGTCGAAGAACAGGAAGAAGAGGCCCTGTATTACTTAGAGGGAGAAGGCGAGGAAGAACAGCTAACCTACCAGGACTCGACGTCCTCGGAGGCGCAAGACTTAGTGGCATGACCTCGACGCCGAAATGCCAGAAGAAGGGGTAGACACATACCCTTCGAGGCCTTCACCACCAGACGATATAGGGATCTATAATATGGTAGTCAAGAATGCTGCACAGACATATGGGGTAAAATTGGAGGAGGAGAAACCTAAGGCTTGCTTTCTCCTGGAGACTCACTTACCCACACAAACAAGGAGTCCATTCCTGCCCATGCTCCCTAGTGTGCTGGACCAGTGCAGGGAGGCATTCAGGGAGCCATCTATATGTAAATCTGTAACCCCAAGAACAGAAAATAAGTACAAGCACTCCTCAAAGGACCCTGCATACATTCAAGGATCAGTGCCAGCCGATTCAATAATCACGGCAACAGCTAGGAAGAGGGCCAATGTGCCCACAAATGCAGGACCACCTCCTGACAAGGAGAGTAGGAGAATGGACCTCACGGGGAGAAAGGTAGAACGGAGTGCGGCAATCCAATGGCGCATTGCCAACTCCAACACCCTAATCAACAGGCATGCTTACCATACCAGCACTGGGAGGAAGTAGGGCAACTCCTGAAGCACCTACCGGAACAGTACCAGCAGAGGGCAACCCACCTGGTAGAGGAGGGGAAAAACATGGCAAACACATGTTTAAAGTCTGCCTTGAACGCAGCGGAGACGTCCAGCAGGCAGATGATGATCGGGGTGACAGAGAGAAGGCACGCATGGCTTAGGATTTCGGGCTTCAAGCCTGAGGTGCAGAATAACATCCTGAACACGCTTTTCAACGGAGAACAACTTTTTGGGACACCAGTTGAGACAAAATTAACTCAACTCAAGAAATACAACGAAACTGCAAGGTCCATGGGAGCACTGCAGTTCAGAGGAATGAGAAGGGGTACGCCCTCAAGAAGGCCAAATGGTAGGGGAGGCAACCAACCAAGTACCTCGCACCAAACCTTCCAACAAGGTTATCAGGGAAACAACCAGGGACAGCAGCAACCGGGACAGCAGCAGCAGAACTGGCAATACCAGCCAAGGGGCCAGTCCTTTCGGGGACGCTCAAACGGGCGAGGACAGGCATGGAGAGGAGGGCAACAACCCGCCTCTAAGTGACTTCGCCAAGAGGCAGACGCCCACCCAGATAACACCTCAAGGAGGGAAAAAGTCCAAAAACAGTTTTCAAGAGACAAGCAGTTCCCCGAACATATAACACCAGTAGGAGGAAGAATAATGAACTTCCTCCAGGAATGGAAGAAGATCACAACGGACACTAAACATCATACAATACGGATACTGTATAGAGCTAATAAAACTACCTCCAAACAAAAAGCCAAGCAACAAGTCACACTCGGCAAAATAACTTTCACTCTTGGTACTAGAGGCACAGGAACTGATCAACTAGGAGGCAATAGAGATAGTACCGTACAAGGAAAGAAACAAGGGTGTTTATTCCAACTACTTCCTCGTACCAAAGGTGGATGAAACACTAAGGCCTATCTTGGACCTACGGTTCTTAAACAAGTTCATAAGGACACAAAGATTCAAAATGACATCTCTGCAAGAGGTAATACCCCAGGTACAGGAAGGGGATTACATGGCAACTATAGATTTAAAGGATGCGTAATTACACATCCCCATCAACAAAGGGCACAAACGCTTACTAAGATTTGTAATCAGCAAGACTCACTACCAGTTCACAGTGCTCGCATTCGGGCTCAAATCAGCGCCAAGGGTATTTACAAAATGCCTAGCAGCAGTAGCAGCGCACCTAAGGAGGCAGGGAATACATGTATACCCCTACCTCGACGACTGGCTCTTAAAAGCAAGCTCCTACAGCCAGTGCAAACAACACATCCAGCAGGTGATACAAACTCTAATCCAACTTGGTTTTTCCATCCATTGGGGAAAGTAGTCAATAGAACCAGAACAGATGAAGATATTTTTAGGGGCAGAGATCAACACCATACAAGCCAAGGTGTTCCCCCAGCACAAAGAGGACCCTGGCAATACTGAAGGAAACACGTCTGTACCGCAAGGGGCAAGTTCTGACCGTGAGGACAGTGAGCAAACTAATGGGAATGATGGCTTCATGCATACACCTGGTCCCAAATATTAGACTCCACATGAGACCATTCCAGGAATGGATACAGCAGCAATGGTCACAGGCAACAGGGAGTTGGGAAGATCTAGTGGTTGTCACGCACGCAGTGCATCAGGAAATAGCGTGGTGGAACAAGGAAAACATATCCCGAGGGAAACCATTCACACAACCACAGTGACCATCACAACGTACGCCTCCCAGATGGGGTGGGGCGCACACATGAACAAACTCAAGGTGAGGGGTTTATGGTCGCAGCAGGACGCGATCAAACACATCAACTACCTAGAACTAAAAACTGTGTTCCTAGCCTTAAAAGCCTGTCAGAAGGAGTTGTACGGAAACAGGGTGTTGATCCAGACGGACAACACAACCACCATGTTCTACATCAACAAACAAGGTGGAACACAATCAGTAGCACTACCAGAGTTAGCACAGAAAATATGGACGTGGGCCATTCCACTAGAAATAGACCTACTAGCAGTACATCTTCCAGGGAAGGACAATGTGGAAGCAGTCAGACTCAGCAGGCAGACGTCAGCATCCCACAAATGGGAGATCAACCAACAAGAAATACAAAGAGTATTCCGGAAGTGGGCGACACCGCAAATAGACCTATTTGCAACACACCAAAATGCAAAATGCCAACACTTCGCATCCAGGCAACCAGACCATCGGTCACAAGGGAATGCGCTATGGATAAGTTGGTCAAAGACATTTGCATACGCTTTTCCCCCGATACCACTGATACACAGGGTACTCAGCAAATGCAGGATCAGCAACATGTCGCTAATACTAATAGCACCTCAGTGGGCCAGACAGTCCTGGTTCTCACAAATCGAGGAAATGGCACAAGCACCAGCACACAGATTCCCAAAGAGAAGGGACCTGTTAACAATGCAGAACGGAAGGGTGCTACACCCAGAGCCAGAGAGCCTCAGCCTAGCTGCATGGCTCCTGAAGACCTAGAATTTGCACACCTCAAACTACCAGCAAGCACAATGGCAGTGCTCAGGGAGGCAAGAAGACCTACCACAAGAAAGTGCTACGTAGCAAAATGTGAAAGATTCTCCGAATGGTGCATTAGGGAGAAACTGCAAAGGAGAATCACAAAGGAATCAACAGTACTAAAATACTTAACGCACCTACTACAAAGTAAACTAAGCTACACATCACTAAGGGTACACTTAGCGGCGATAGTGGCTTACACGAGAGGAGAAAGGGGGAAAAGTTTCTATACCTCACAAGTAGTAAAAAGATTCCTAGAAGGAGCAAAGAGAATCGCACCTCCAAACAGAATGCCAGCATGGAACCTCAACGTGGTGCTTACTCAATTGATGAAGGCACCATTTGAGCCTATTCACAAGGCTACACTACACATGCTCACGCTAAAGACAGCCTTCTTAGTGGCTATCACGTCACTACAACGAGTAAGTGAATTGCAAGCGCTAACACTTCAAGAGCCCTACCTGCAAATACACGATAGGATTGTGATGAGAACAGACCCACACTTCATGCCAAAGGTGGTGTCACGATTCCACATCAATCAAACAATCCAAATACCTAGTTTTTCCCCAAAACCTGCCACAAGCACAGAAAGGGCGCTACACACACTGGACGCCAGGAGGGCTGTAATGCACTATATAGAAAGGACAAAGCAGTGCAGAAAGACAAAGCAGTTCTTTGTTTCCTTTTCCAGCAGTTTTTTGGGACGACCAGTTACCAAAAATACCATTGCACGGTGGATTGCACAAACCATACAACTCTGCCACAAACAAGCAGGACAACTGTTACAAGGAGCAGCTCATGCTCACTCAACAAGGAAGAAAGGAGCAACAATTGCGTTTCTAGCTAACACCAATTCAAGACATTTGCCAAGCTGCAACATGGTGTTCAGTGCACACGTTCACTAAGCACTACTGTGTAGATATCCAAATGAACAAGGAAGCGCAAGTGGGACAGAAGGTCTTACAACACATATTCAGTAACCAGAGCTCATCTTCCATCCAGCCACCAGAATAAGGACAAACCGCTACAAAGTCTATGCACAGCATAGTGAATTCAGAAAGATTCACGCTGCAAAACGTATAGTTTCTTACCTGTCGGTGTAGTTTTGCAGCTTGAAGACTTTCTGGATTCACTAGCGAACCCACCCTCCTCCGCCAGAAAGATGAGACAGGAGGAAAGGGATTAAAACTGGAGAAAGACTTGAAGGATTACAGGAGAAACAAAGTAACACAAGACAAGAAAAAAGAATCCGAAGATGGCGACCAAAGGTGGGAGCTTCCGGAGGAAGCGCGTCAACGTCACGAAGGACACCAAATGGTATGTCGACGCCCACCTGGGCCACGAAAAAAAAAGAGAATACTACAATTCCAGACCCCACCACTAGATGGCGGAATAATGCACAGCATAGTGAATCCAGAAAGTCTTCAAGCTGCAAAACTAAACCGACCGGTAAGAAACTATACGTTTTAGGCAAAGAACATAGGCCCTGGGTACCGATTTGGCAGGAACCCAGGGCACACTCAGTCAAAGTACATCAGCAGTTTGGCAAAAAGTGGGGGCAACCATGCAAAAAAGAGGGCACTTACTTACAGACCCCCAGCCTCTGCTGCTAGCAGCAGATGGCAGCCCTCAGTTTACACCCTCACTTTGGGTGGGAAAACGTTGGCGAATAGGAGGTGTGCCCACCTCTGCCAACTCAACCCCTAAGGTGGGGGGAGAGAAGGTGAAACTCCTCTTTCAGTCCCCGCCGTCTTAAAGATGGGGAGACCCCTCCAATCAGAGCTAGGTCTATGCCCCTCCCACAGGAGAGTGGCATAATTTAGGGTGTAGTCACCCCAGGTAATTTACCCATTGGCCCTACCTGATACTCTCCTAAAATGCCCCTAAATTTAGTATCTGAAAGAGAAACGTTAGTGACAGTTTTGCAGCGTGAATCTTTCTGGATTCACTATGCTGTGCATTATTCCGCCATCTCGTGGTTGGGTCCGGATTCGTAGTCTTTTCTTTGTTTTTTTGTTTTTTTTGTTGTTGGCCCAGGTGGGCGGCGACGCCCACCATTTGGTGTCTTCGGTGACGTCGTCGCGCTTCCGGCGGAAGCTCCCACCTTTGGTAGCCATCTTCAGATTCTTTTTCCGCCGTGGGGTCTGGATCGTTGCCGAGAAGTTCCAGAAAATTTTGGACGAAGAATCTCAAAGTCGAAATATCATCACAGAGGATGGATTCCTGAGACACCGGACGACGACACAAGTACCGGAGACAACAAGAAGGACGACGAGGTAGAAGGTCCACGACCGAAATCTCGACGCCTACGGAGAATGCGCTCGCAGGGGGCTCCCTGAGCGCGGTTATGGACAAGACTCCGTTCAAGTTTTGCAAAAACTGCCACCACAAGTACGCCCAAAAAGACCAGCACCCAGTCTGCAACCTCTGCTTGCCGCTCGACCACATCAGCGAAGACTGCAACGCGTGCTCGGCGTTCACCCCGAAGACCCTCCGGGTGAGAGACATACAGAGAAGGGCGAACTACAACATGCAGGGCCAGGGACCAGCACCATCGCTCCGAGACCTGGGCCTCACGAGCGGAGAGGAAGACAACATCGCTGAGGGACCAGAGGACTGCGCGGTCGTCGAGGTCCATTAGAAAACGTCGAAGGAGGTAAGGGAGTAGTCGATCCCAAAACACCAAAGCGACGCTCGAAAGAGTGAAGCCAGAACACCTAGCGACACTACTAGCAAAGTCCTCGAAGGGAGCGTTGCTGCCGAAACCCTCGACGAAAGCAACAGCGTCCAAGGACAAGCAGTCGAGCGGATCCTTTGACAAGGACTCACAATCGGCGACAGCTTCCGAAAAAACAAAGGCGTCGAAGGTCACCTCCGAAAGGGAAGCCTCGGCACCGAGAAAGGAAGGCCCGGCGTCTGTTTCGACGACCGCGAAGAGAAGCACTGCACCACTCGACGCCGAAAAGGCCCATGAGATGGCGAAAAAGAAAAGGAGGCTCGAGGCAGAGATGGCGAGCATCCTGCAACGGAAAAAAGACTTCGACGACAAGATGAAGCAATACGCTATCCCATCGAAGCCAGCCCACGAGGCGCTCGAGGAGTTCGAAGCCGAATACATCGAGCCCCCGAGAACACCTGAACCACTCGAAGACCAGGACGAAGAAGACTACTACTTCGAAGCCGAAGGCGAAGAAGAGATGCAGTCTTACCGGGACTCGGCGTCCTCGGAGGTACAAGACATAGACTGGCAAGACCTCGACGCAGAGTCACCAGAAGAAGGGGTAGACTCTTACCCCTCGAGGCCTTCGCCGCCAGACGACATCGGAGTCTACAATGAGGTCGTCCAGAAAGCTGCAAAGACATATGGGGTCGAAATGCAGGAAGAAAAAACAAAGGCAGGTTTCCTCTTTGAAACCCTGCTCCCTCAACAGACAAGGAGCCAATTCCTACCCATGTTGCCTGGCGTCCTCGACCAAGGAAGGGAGGCCTTCAGGGAATCAGCAGTCTGCAAGGCGGTTACACCTAGAAGCGAGAAGAAATATAAACATTCTACAAAAGACCCGGCGTACATCCAAGGGTCAGTACCAGCAGACTCCATTATCGCTGCAACGGCCAGAAAAAGGGCCGGTGTGCCCACCAACACAGGCCCACCTCCAGACAAGGAGAGCAAGCGAATAGACCTCACAGGAAGAAAAGTGGAGAGGAACGCAGCCATACACTGGCGCATCGCCAACTCCAATGCCCTCATCAGCAGGCATGCGTACCAGCATTGGGCAGAAATGAGTCAGCTCATTAAACACCTGCCAGAAGAACACCAACAAAGGGCAAATTACCTAGCGGAGGAAGGCAAGGCCATCGCTAACACTTGCTTAAAGTCAGCTTTGGACGCAGCAGAGAACTCTAGCAGGCAAATGATGATAGGAGTAACTGAGAGGAGACACGCATGGCTCAGGATCTCCGGCTTCAAGCCAGAAGTACAGAGCAACATCATCAACACACCTTTCGACGGTGAGAAACTGTTTGGGGCAACAGTCGACAACAAGTTAACTCAACTGAAAACGGACAACGAAACTGCAAGGTCCATGGGAGCGCTGCAGTTCAGGGGGATGAGAAGAGGAAACCCCTCAAGGCGACCCAGTGGTAGAGGGGGCAATGCACCCATCACTTCACACCAATCACCCCAGCAAAGATATCAGGGGAACAACCAGGGCCAAAACCTGCAGGGACAACAGCAGCAAAATTGGCAGTACCAACCAAGAGGACGGTCCTTTCGAGGGCGCGGGTACGGACGGGGACAGGCCCGAAGAGGGGGCCAGCAGCCCACCTCAAAGTGACTCCAGACACAAACCACACCCTCCCCAGTTAACACCAAGGGAGAGGAGAAGTCCACAAAAGGACAAAATGAGGAACACACACATACAACAAATAACCACCGAGCATACAACACCGGTGGGAGGAAGATTAGGAAAATTCCTCACACAATGGAGGGAAATTACCACGGACAAGTGGATACTAAACACCATACAGCACGGGTACTGCATAGACCTCCTAAAACACCCGCCGGGGAAAAACCAAGACATCGGACAATACCCGCAAGGGAACTCGCCCTCCTCCGTCTAGAAGCAGAGGAGCTGCTACAAAAAGAGCAATAGAACTAGTCCCAAAAAACCAAAGAAACAAGGGAGTATACTCAACATACTTCCTTGTGCCAAAGGTAGACGAAACACTAAGACCAATACTGGACCTCAGATTCCTGAACAAGTTAAAAAAAACTCAAAAATTCAAAATGACTTAACTTCAGGAAGTAATACCACAAATCCAAGAAGGGGATTACATGGCGACCTTAGACTTGAAAGATGCATATCTGCACATACCCGTCAACCACAAACACAAACGTCTATTAAGATTCGTGATAGGCCACGACCACTACCAGTTCACAGTGCTGGCCTTCGGACTAAAGTCCGCACCAAGGGTGTTCACAAAATGCCTAGCAGCAGCTGCTGCGCACCTTCGGAGAAAGAGCATACATGTATACCCCTACGACTGGCTTGTGAAAGCAGGATCATACAAACTCTGCAAAGACCACATTGAACAAGTCATACAAACACTGTCCACACTAGGTTTCTCAATAGACTGGGAGAAATCGTCAACAGAACCTCAGCAGATCAAAATATTCTTAGGGGCACTAATAGACAGCACACAGTCCAAGGTGTTCCCCAGCGACAAGAGAACTATAGCGCTCCTGAGGGAAACACGTCATTACCGCAAGGGGCAAGTTCTGACAGTGAGGACGGTGAGCAGACTAATGGGAATGATGGCATCATGCATTCACCTTGTCCCACATATCAGACTGCACATGAGACCGTTCCAAGAATGGATACAGCAGCAGTGGTCACAAGCGACAGGGAGTTGGGAAGATCTAGTGGTTGTCACACACGCAGTGCAGCAAGAAATAGCGTGGTGGAAGGAAAAGAACATATTACAAGGGAAGCCATTCACACAGCCAACTCCAACAGTGACCATCACAACGGACGCCTCACAGCAGGGCTGGGGCGCACACATGGACAGACTCCGCGTCAGGGGGCTGTGGTCACAACAAGATGCAGTGAAACACATCAACTTCCTAGAACTAAAAACGGTGTTCCTAGCCTTAAAAGCCTTTCAAAAGCAGCTTTACGGGAAGCGAGTGCTGATACAAACAGACAACAACGATGTTCTACATCAACAAACAGGGTGGAACACAGTCAACACCGCTATCAAGCCTGGCACAAGAGATCTGGAGATGAGCCATCCCTCTAAGGATAGACCTGCTAGCAATACACCTTCCAGGAATAGACAATGTGGAAGCAGACCGACTCAGCAGGCAGACGTCTGCATCCCACGAATGGGAACTCAACCAGCAGGATGTGCAGCGGCTGTTCCAAAAGTGGGGAACACCACGGATAGACCTGTTTGCAACACTCCACAATTCAAAATGCCAACATTACGCATCCAGACAACCGGACCAAAGGTCCCTGGGGAATGCGCTATGGATAAGTTGGTCGAACGAATTTGCATACGCTTTTCCCCCGATACCACTGTTACACAAGGTACTCAGCAAATGCAGGAGCAGCAGCATGACACTGATATTGGTGGCACCTCAGTGGGCCAGACAATCATGGTTCTCACAGATAATGGAAATGGCGCAGGAACCAGCACACAGGTTCAGCAGAAGGAAAGACCTCCTCACAATGCAAGACGGAAAAGTGCTCCACCCAGAACCAGACAGCCTCAGCCTAGCAGCATGGCTCCTGAGGACCTAGAATTCGCACACCTCAAACTACCTCCAAGCACCATGGCAGTACTCAGAGAAGCAAGGAGACCCACTACAAGAAAATGCTACATTGCAAAGTGGAAAAGGTTCTCGCAATGGTGCATTACAGAGGGACTGCAACGAAAAGTCACAAAAGAATCAACAGTACTGCGATACTTAACACACCTACTACAAAGTGGGCTGAGCTACTCGTCACTAAGGGTTCACCTAGCAGCCATAGTGGCCTACACCAGGGGAGAAGCGGTGAAAAGCTTCTTCACCTCCCAAGTGGTCAAAAGATTCCTGGAAGGGGCTAAAAGAATAGCCCCCCTAAAAGGATGCCAGCCCCAAGCTGGAACCTCAACACTGTACTGACACAGTTGATGAAATCACCATTTGAACCCATACACAAGATCACACTGCACATGCTCACACTAAAAACGGCTTTCTTAGTGGCTATCACGTCACTGCGAAGAGTCAGTGAACTACAGGCTCTCACACTACAAGAGCCCTACTTGCAAATACACAAGGACAGAATTGTCATGAGGAAGGACCCACACTTCCTGCCAAAGGTGGTGTCGCGGTTCCATATCAATCAAACAATAGATACCAAGTTTCTTCCAGAAACCTTCAACACCCTCAGAAAAGGCGCTACACACGCTGGACGCCAGAAGGGCAGTGATGCACTACATAGAAAGGACGAAGGAATGCAGGAAAACAAAACAACTCTTCGTTTCCTTCGCAAGCAGTTTCCTGGGACGACCAGTAACAAAAAAACCATTGCACGGTGGATTGCACAAGCAATACAACTCTGCCACAAGCAGGCAGGACAAGAATTACAAGGAGCCGCCCAGGCTCACTCAACAAGGAAAAAGGGAGCAACGGTTGCGTTCCTAGCGAACACACCTATACAAGACATTTGCCAAGCGGCAACATGGTCTTCCGTGCACACGTTCACCAAACACTACTGTGTTGATATCCAAATGAACAAAGAGGCACAAGTAGGACAGAAGGTCTTACAGCACATTTTCAGCAACCAATTCTCATCTTCCACCCAACCACCGCAATAACAAAACCGCTACTAAGTCTATGCACAGCATAGTGAATCCAGAAAGATTCACGCTGCAAAACGAATAGTTTCTTACCTGTCGGTGTAGTTTTGCAGCTTGAAGACTTTCTGGATTCACTAGCGATCCCACCCGCCTCCGCCAGGAAGATAACATAGGAGGTTAAGGGTACAACTAGACTACATACAAGGTTTAGAGGGATCAAAGAATAATTGAAGGATTAAAGGTGAAAGACATAGACAACAAAAAACTGTAAGAGGAAAAGAAAAAGAATCCGAAGATGGCTACCAAAGGTGGGAGCTTCCGCCGGAAGCGCGACGACGTCACCGAAGACACCAAATGGTGGGGCGTCGCCGCCCACCTGGGCCAACAACAACAACAACAAAAAAAACACAAAAACAAAGAAAAGACTACGAATCCGGATCCAACCACGAGATGGCGGAATAATGCACAGCATAGTGAATCCAGAAAGTCTTCAAGCTGCAAAACTACACCGACAGGTAAGAAACTATTCGATTCCTTACCTTAGAATATCCCCAGGCGTCAGGCTGGATCCGTAAAGTTTTTGCGTAGCAGTACCCTTGCGCGTCGGTAGGCGGCGTCGTGCGGCTCCGCGTCCGTCGTCGGCGTCGTGATCGCCGGGATGACGTCGCGGGCAGTACTTAGACGCCGCCCCTGCGCGCTGACGTCAGTTCTTCTTTTCCGCGCCAGTAAGCGCAGATCCGGGAAGAGCAGTGCCCTAGTCAATTTTTGACTAACCTTTTTGTGAATTTTTTCACTGTTTCTTCATCGAGTCTTCACGACTCCTAGGTGTCGTAGGGATGCCCGGCTTCAAGCCATGCGGAGCCTGTGGTCGCATGATGTCGATCACGGACCCGCATCTCGAGTGTCTCTTCTGTCTCGGCCGAGACCACGACACGAAGTCGTGCCCTGACTGCCGGAAACTTCATCCGAAGGCTTTGCGAGAGCGGTCTCGAAAGCTACTCGAGGTCCGGCGGTCGGCTCCGCGCCGCACCAAGCCCCGGTCCCGGGAGAGGTCGAGGGGCCGGTCGCGGAGTCCCCGCCGGTCGTCGGAGTCCAAGTCTTCGCGCTCCTCGGGTAAGTCGAAGCACAAAAAGTCTAAGAGGCGTCATCGCTCTAAGACTTCGCCTCGCCGGTCTCGCGACTCGGCTGAGGCCCCAGTCGGCACCGTCCCCGCGGCCCCGGACATGCCTGTAGAGCCGCCCCCGCATTACCCGTCCTTTCCGGGTTCGGGGGCGACTCCGGCCGAAATACAGGAATTCCTGTCGGCCATGGCCCGCCTCTTCGGGCCTTCAGGCCCCTCCGGTGCGCCTTCGGGCCCCGCGGGCCCTGATGGGGTTGCCCCGGCGCCGCCGTGGACTCCGGTCCCGGCGCCGCCTGTCCCACCAGCCTTCATCCCGGCCTCGCTCCGGCCCCGGCCTCGATCCCGGCTCCGGTGGTACCGCAACCCCCATCGACGCCGGTTGACCTAACCACGCCTCCGCTGACGCCGATGTCCCCGGTGCCGTTCCTGACGCCGTCCGGGGCTCGGGACGGCGTCGTTCCCCGGTTCTCTCCGGCTCCGGATATGGAGCCGGACCGACGTCGCTCGGCTCCGGCGCCGATGAGACCTTGGGTCCCAAATGTCCCTCCTCCTCCATATTTTGAACAAGAGGAGGACCAGGAGAGCTGGGAGGGGTCTGAGGACCCTCTCACACAACAGTGTGAGTATGATCCGGACTGGGCTGAGGAACTTGGGGATGCCAGTGGTCTAGACACCTCCCCTGACACTGGCATGCTGTCTCCTCCCATGACTACGGAGGAGGGAGCTAATTTTGCAACGGTGTTGCGTAGAGCAGCTGGAGCCTTACATCTCCAGTTGCCTACTGTGGCCGTCAGGACTAACCTCCTGACCGAAGTGCTTCAGCCGGCGGCTTCCTACTCGGAGACTGTGCTGCCGTTTAATGATGCACTCACTGACGTTCTTTTGGGTGCCTGGTCCAAACCCACCACAGGGGCTCCTGTGGATAGGAACGTGGCCCGACGCCATCGCCCTGCTCCGGGCGACCCCTTGTTTCTCTCCCAACATCCCACCCCCGAGAGCTTGGTTGTCCAAGCCTCTGCCTCCCAAACCGCCTTCCCTACAGCCCCTCCGGATAGGGAATCCAAACGCCTGGACCAATTTGGGAAGAAGGCTTTTTCTTCCTTCAGTGCTGGCTTGCGGTCCGTCAACACTGCTTGCCTTTTGGGCCGATATACCCACTCCCTGTGGGATTCGGTGGCGGCTGTTTTGCCGCAGTGTTCTGAGGAGGTCCAGACACTGCTTACCCGCGCCATTGCGGAAGGGCGAGATGCGGCTAAATACACCATCCGTTGTGGCCTTGATACCGCCGACTCGCTGGGCAGATCGCTTGCGACGACGGTGGCGCTACGTCGCCACGCCTGGCTGAGAACAACTGGTTTCTCGGGTGATGTCCAGAATACACTCATGGACATGCCCTTTGATGGAGTCGGTCTTTTTGGTTCCAAAGCAGACCATGCGCTGGAGTGGTTTAAGGACTCACGGGCTACTGCCAAGTCCCTGGGCCTTTCTGTTGTACGCCCTCCGCTCACCTCTGCTTTTCGCCCCTTTCGTGGCCACGGAAGGGGCGCCCGGTCCCGTCAGCTGCCCAGCCACCGGCCCGCGCAGCAAGCGTCTTCGCGTGGCCGAGGACGTGGATACCGCCGTGGCGGTTCGGGCAACCAGCGTGCGGGTCAGGCCACCACCTCCAACCCGTCCGCGGCCTCCAAGCCCTCCTAGTCCCTCCTTTCTGGTGCACAGCACGCCAGTAGGGGGCAGGGTCCGCCATCACCTTCACCACTGGCGTCCCATCACCTCGGACAGGTGGGTCTTGGACATTGTCCGAAGGGGCTACTCCTTCCCCTTCGAGACCCCCCCCCCCAGCCATGCCGCCTCAATTCCACCGCATGTCAGGGGATCACTTGGTACTTCTGCAGAAGGAAGTCACTGCCCTCTTGGCCAAGAGGGCCATCGAGCATGTTCCGACCCCAGAAGTAGGACGTGGTTGCTACTCCCACTACTTCCTGGTGCCCAAAAAGGACAAGGAGGACATGCGTCCTATCTTGGACCTCCGGAACGTCAATCGCTTCCTCCGGAAGGAGAAGTTCAAGATGCTCACCCTAGCTCAGGTCTTGACTGCCCTCGACCCTGGAGACTGGTTGGTAGCGTTGGACTTGCAGGACGCTTATTTTCACATCCCCGTCCTGCCGGCCCACCGGCGTTACCTGCGGTTCACGGTAGGCCTCGAGCATTTTCAGTTCACTGTGCTCCCCTTTGGCCTTACAAGTGCCCCTCGGGTGTTCACGAAAGTGATGGCGGTGGTCGCAGCTCATCTGCGCCGGGCAGGGGTTCCAGTCTTCCCCTACCTCGACGACTGGCTGCTGAAGGCGGGCTCGTCCCAGGCAGTCGTCTCTCACCTCCAGACTACGGCCGAACTCCTGCACTCGCTGGGGTTCTCCATCAACGTGCCGAAGTCGCACCTGATTCCTTCTCCACAGCTCCTTTTCATCGGAGCAGTTCTGGACACGACGCAGTTTTGGGCCTATCCTCCCGAACGGCGAGTCCGGGATATTCAGGCTATGATTCCGATCTTGCAGCCTTTATCCTGGGTTTCGGTACGGATGACCCTGAGGCTGCTGGGCCTCATGGCCTCATGGCCTCCTGCATCCTGCTGGTCACTCATGCCAGATGGCATATGCGGGCTCTGCAGTGGGACCTGAAGTTCCAGTGGGCGCAGCACCAGGGCAACCTGTCCGATCACGTCCAGATCTCGGAGGGGACTGCAAAACAGTTGCAGTGGTGGCTCTCGAACCGGCAATGGGTCATGGGCAGATCCCTCTCCCTTCCCCAGCCAGAGCACACAGTTGTGACGGACGCGTCCCTTCTGGGATGGGGCGGTCCCATGGGAGAGGCGAAGATCAGAGGCCTCTGGTCTCCGGCGGAGTCCCGGCTCCATATCAACCTTCTGGAGCTCCGGGCGATCCGACTTGCACTCAAGGCATTCCTTCCCTCTGTCAAAGGGAAGGTAGTGCAGGTGTTCACAGACAACACCACCGCCATGTGGTACTGCAACAAACAAGGCGGGGTGGGGTGGGGTCGTGGACCCTTTGTCAGGAGGCTCTGCGCCTCTGGACATGGCTGGAACATCAGGGCATGTTCCTGATGGTTCAACACCTGGCAGGTTCCCTGAACGCCAGGGCGGACGAACTCAGCCGCAGGTGCATGATGGATCACGAATGGCGTCTTCACTCGGAAGTGGCGCAAGGACTCTTTCTACAGTGGGGAGAGCCTTGGTTAGATCTATTCGCCACCGAAGAGAACGCGCAATGTCATCAGTTCTGCGCGTTGGAATTTCCAAGGCGGCACTCGCTCGGCGACGCTTTTCGTCGCGAGTGGAGTTGCGGTCTGTTGTACGCCTTTCCGCCTATACCACTTCTACCCAGAGTGTTGAAGAAGATTCGGCACGACCGGGCCCAAGTCATTCTTGTGGCTCCGGACTGGGCTCCAAGAGTTTGGTATCCCGAGCTACTCAGTATGAGCGTAGATCCCCCGATCCGTCTACCTCTTCGGGAGGATCTTCTGTCGCAGCAGCAGGGGACGGTCCTCCACCCGAACCTGTCCAGCCTCCACCTGCTTGCGTGGAGATTGAGCAGCGGCAGTTGCTTCCTTTCGACTTGCCTCCCGAAGTTGGTGATGTGATTCTGGCAGCCAGGCGTCCCTCCACTAAGGTGGTATACGCCTGCAGGTGGAACAAGTTTGTGGCATGGTGCACAGCAAAGGCTGTGAATCCCCTTTCTGCCCCTCTTTCTGAGGTTCTTCTGTTCCTTCTTTCCCTGGCCCAACAGGGTTCTGCCCTGGGTACCATCAAGGGCTATCTTTGTGCCATCTCGGCCTTCCTCAGGCTTCCTGATCAGCCCTCCCTTTTCAATTCCCCTGTTGTTAACAGGTTTCTAAAAGGCATTACACACCTCTTCCCTCCTGTTCAGTTTGTGATGCCTCAGTGGGACTTGAACTTGGTTCTTACCTTTCTTATGTGCGCTCCCTTTGAGCCTCTACATAACTGTCCTCTTCGTCTTCTGACTCTGAAGACAGCCTTTCTGGTGGCCATCACCTCCGCTCGGCGGGTGAGTGAGCTCCAGGCTCTATCATGTAAACCTCCCTTTCTGTCTGTCCATCCAGACAAGGTTGTTCTTAGGACGCGTCCGTCCTTCTTGCCAAAGGTGGTTACTGCCTTCCACATTGGGCAGACCATCACTTTGCCCACCTTCTTTCCGCCTCTGCATCCTTCCAGAGAGGAAGAGAGGCTCCACCGTCTGGACCCAAAACGTGCGCTTTCCTTTTACATCGACCGCACACAACACTTCCGGGTGGATGACCAGCTCTTTGTTGGCTACGTGGGCGCCAAAAAGGTCGGGCGGTGCACAAGAGAACCATCTCCCGCTGGGTAACCTTGTGTATCAAAGCCTGCTATTCTTTGGCTAAGAAGGAGCCTCCTGTTGGGCTGCGTGCCCATTCCACCAGGGCAACGGCTGCTACCACGGCTTTGGGCCGCGGTGTTCCGCTGCAGGATATCTGTCAGGCAGCTACGTGGGCCTCGCTGCACACGTTTACAAAGCATTACTGCCTTGACAGTCGGGTCCGGATGGACGGCTTCTTTGGCCGTTCTGTCCTCCGGGACTTCCTTGTCTGATCTTTGTTCGCAGACCCACCACCGGGGTTTGTATTGCTGGGGTATCTATTCTAAGGTAAGGAATCTGTCACTAACGTGTCTCTTTCAGATGCACAAGTTACTAACTTGTGTAACGATATATCTGTAAGAGACAGTAGTTAGTGACAGATTCCTACCGCCCACCCATCCTCCCCGTTCTGCGAACTGATTTCTAGGGTTAAGGACATCCCTTTCAGGGCCCTAGTATTTTTCAGACACCTATGTCAGCTTCTTGCATGGCTCTGCGTTCCTGGCGCGGAAAGTCGTGTACAGAACTGACGTCAGCGCACAGGGTCGGCGTCTAAGTACTGCCCGCGACGTCATCCCGGCGATGACGACGCCGGACGCGGAGCCGCACGACGCCGCCTACCGACGCGCAAGGGTACTGCTACGCAAAAACTTTCCGGATCCAGCCTGACGCCTGGGGATATTCTAAGGTAAGGAATCTGTCACTAACTACTGTCTCTTACAGATGTATCGTTACACAAGTTAGTAACTTGTGCATTTAGGGGGCTCCCTCAGACCTGGAAACTAGTTACCTGCGACCTAAGAAGGACAAAAAAGACGCCGTACAGCGAAGCCTGAAGACGACAACTGACTTGGCCCCAGCGCTACCGGCCTTACCCCAGCTTCAAATACCCTGCAAGAAGACCACGCCTGTCCTGTAGCCAGCGACTTCCAGAAACCCCAGGAAGACTACCTGAACTTTGATAAAGACCAGAACTCCTGAGGACAGTGGTTCTGTCCCCCAGGAAATCAGCACAAAGAACTCCAGTGGCCTCAGGATCTGCAAGTCCTGGCCATTCTGCACCCGAAGCCTCTGGCCCATGTCCAGATGGACCACCAACCCAGAACGGGTTCCCCAGCGATCCTGACCCCTCCTGGACTTCACGACGACGCCTGCGGCCTGAATCCAGATGCTCCCCCTGACCTCGACCAGCACCAGTAAGAAGACTGACGTCTAAAGGCAACCCTGCACCAGAAGCCCCTGGGCCTTGGTGAGCTGAATCGACATTGCCCCTTCGACCCCCTACATCTCTACTTACCTCTGCTGTCGTTGGTCTTTCTCCTGCAACCTCTGGTGCGACGCTTGCAACCTGTTTGTCCGAAGCAAGTTCTCCATTGAAAAGCAATTAGCACCCGACGCTGAATTTGCACCCTGCACCCAGCCGCCCCAGTGCCGCTGGTGATGTATGTTTGGTGCTGCTTTGTGGCCCTCCCTGTGCTTGTTCGTACCCCTAAAGCTTGGCCCCTGCAAGCAGTGTGGCTTCGAGCACTCAGTCTCCATTGAAACGCATTGGGTCGAACTCGGAGTTTGAGGCATGTGAGCTGTAGATCACATGCTTTGCATACTCCTGCCATCTAGTGTTGGGTCCGAGTGTTTGCAAGTTGTTTTTCTTCGAAGAAGTCTTTCCAGTCACGAGGTAAAGTGACTCCTCCTTTCAGTGATGGCGTGCATGGGCATCGACTCCATTGTTAGATAGTTTTTTTCCGCCATCAGGTTCGGACGTGTATTGCTGCGCTCCGGTTCAAAACCGTTCTTCGGGTTCCCCTCAGTGTGCAATCCACTCTACCTGCCTCGGTATTGTTACCTACGCGTTTCCCACTTCTCCGTGTATCATATCTGTGGAAGAAAATTTCTTTTTCGATCGGAAGACTCTTGGAAGGCCGTCTGGCCTAACCGCGTCGGTCCACCTTGCAGCCGATGGAACGGACCCATTCAAATGTTGTCCTCTGTGCCACACAAAGTATCCGCACACCTGCTCACACGAAGTGTGCAACTTGTGCTCATCTCCGGAGCACAACGAAAAGGACTGCGACGCGTGCAGATCGTTTCGGTCGAAGAAAACGCTCCGCGATCGTCTGGCTCGACGTCGTGAAATGAATACATGCCGGACTTCGGTGAAGGATCCGAGCAAATAGAATTCAATGCACAAGGTGTCGAAGAGGAGCAGGAAGTACCTGTATCTATTCCGGAATCTGACTCCGAGATGGAAGACGCCATACCGCAATGTCAACGTCCCATGAGTACCGAACACCCCTTGCCCCGAAATCCAATTCAGACCAAACAAAAGGCTTTGGTTCCACCTCCGGGCCACGGTCTGCACCGAGAAGATGTTTCGAACGCCCCGCCACATCGTTAAGCCTTCCGGCTCAGGATCGAATCGGCCAAAGTCGGGCACCGAGCCGAAACCTTCGGGCTCGAAGCCGAAGACTGCTTCGGAGCCGAAATCTTCGCCAAAATCGCAAACGGCTTCGGAACCCAAATCTTCCGCGCCGAAAAGGCATTCCACTCCGGCACCGATGTTCTCAGTGCCAAAACAGAAAAATGCTGCTTCACAGCTGCAGGATCCGATTTTCGACGTCCCACCTCCCAAATCTGACCCAAAGCAAAAGGAACTTTACATTAATCCTGATACACAACATCCTCTTACTAAACTGCCTCAGAAGCGCAAACCTGAGTCGGAGGACATACATTATACAATTCCTTTAAAGAGGAAGAATGTCAGTACTAACCCTTCCCCTCCTCCTCCACCACGTTCCCCTACACATTCACCACCTTCTCCAGCATTAGAACATTTACCTGTCACACCAACTAACTATCCACCACCACAACCTGATGATGATGGAGATACTCATTTACCTGTAGAATTCTGGAAAGACTACAATACTGATTCACCTACAGACAATGACCCAGACCTTTACCCTGCAAAGCCTTCCCCTCCTGACGACAATGTAGGGTATTTAGAATTACTTGCTAGAGCTGCAGAATATCATGGGGTATAATTATACAATGAATCCCTAGAGCCTTGATACTCAAAGTTCGGCCCGGGGCCCGCATGCTGCCCTCCTGACGTTCACATGCGGCCCCCAGCTGAATAACTGCACTGGGCTGCTGTGAACTTCAGAAAGCACTAAACATTAAAAAATATGTTAAATGGGAACGCATTTATGTACAGGCTAAATGAAGTAAAAGTGTCCTGCAAACCTTCATTTAGCATTAATTTTTCAATACGTTTGCAACAAACGTGTAAAAATATGACTCTCGTCAATATTTTCAGTGTATTTCATTAACATGCAGAAGCGTTACTCCTTAGTACATCAGAATAGATAAGTGCATTCAGAAGTATTTTATTTCAAACTGATTGTTTTAAAAAATTAGTGTAGAAATATTCATGCCTCCTCATACCCTCACAACAATGCCAGTAGTGAATTAAGAGACAAGTTAGTTGCCACGTGAAACCCTCTGGGTTGTCAGGATTATTATACATGAACAACATTGTAGTTTATTAAATAAAACACAAGAGGTTTGTACAGCATATATACTGAACTCGTGTATGTCAAGGTGCTCTTATTTGTCATAATGAAGAAAATGGAGGCAAAGTGAATGTGGCAAATGCCCGGGATCAAACAATTGGTTCAAGTGGGGAAGCCGGGATTGATCCTAGGTTTTCTGGTTTCACTTTGTGGAATTCTGTTTCATTTCAATTCAATAGTCAAGTTACTTCCTTTTTACACTTGCCTCTCCCCCAAGGTAGCGATAGCGAGCAGAAAGGCTTACCCCAAGATGCTGTAGAGGGATAGCAATTCGGATAGAGAATAACTCAGTATTGTCAAATCTATGACTCTTCTAGATACTAGGGGCTTAATTTGGTGGGCATTATGGAAAGAAACCCTTGAAATAACTGAATGGCTCGCAGATAACACAATGTATGTAATTTGCTTCCCCTAAGCCGACCTTACCCCCCCCCCTCCCCCACAAAACCCTACTCCCACCGTGCTGCCATCAATGTGGTCCTCGGGCACACCACATACCATAGTTTGTGGCCCCTGGGGAAATGTTTGCGAGTACCCATGAACTAGCGGAAGATTTCTTGTTTGGAACTTTGAGTAGTACACACAGATCTAGTCAGACTATCCCTATGCTCAAACGTATGATGAGACATGCCGATATATTTAAAGACCCTGTTCATGCTTGTATTCTCACTCCCTGAATAGACCAAAAATATAAGCCTGGTCCATCTGATCCAGTCTTTATTAAGGGGCAGTTACCACTAGACACTCTGGTTGTATCTAATGCCCGTAAACGGGCCTTTTCACAAACCTCGGGGGATGCAGTCCCTCCTGACAGTCTCAAAACTATTAGACGCTTCTGGTAAACGAGTATCCACCCAGGCAGCGAATCATTGGCGCATTGCCAACACCCAGGCCCTATTAGCCAGGTATGATAGAGCGCATTGGGATGAAATGGAGCAATTGCTCCAATATCTCCCAGATGAGCACAAAGCTAAAGCTCAAGATTTAGTACAGGAAAGAAAGCTCATCTCCAATTCCTCTATTAGATGTGCTTTAGATGCTGCTGACACCTCAGCTTGAGAGATTAATACTAGTGTTACTCAGGATTTCCAGTTTTAAACCTGAAGTCCAACAATCCATCTTAAATACTCCATTTGATAAAAAGCATCTCTTCGGGCCCGAAGTAGATCAGGCATTGGAGAAAATGAAGAAAGACACCGAGGTAGCTAAATCAATGGGGGCCCTATAGTTTCCTTCAAATTGTGGCTCCTTTCGTCGCTCCTTCTACCGTGGGGGATCCAAGACCACATTCTCAGACAATAATGCTGCCTCGTACAAAGGCAACAGTCAATCTTCCTCCACAAGAGGCTTCTTTAGAGGAGGATACAGAGGGAACAATAGCAAAGGTAGGGGCAAGGGTTCCACACCACCTAATTCCCCTTCCCCATACAAAGTGACTTACCTATCCTTCCTTCCGATCATTTAACACCTATCTGAAAGAGACACGTTAGTGATAGATTCCTTACCTTAGAATATCCCCAGGCGTCAGACTGGATCCGGAAAGTTTTTTCGTCAGCAGTACCCCTGCGCGTCGGTAGGTGGCGTCGTGCAGCTCCGCGTTCATCGCTGGCATCGTAAGCGCCGAGATGACGTCACGGAGACTACTTAGGCGCCACCCATGCGCGCTTATGTCAGTTCTTTCTTTTTCCGCGCCAGTAAGCGCAGATCCGGTTAGAGCACGTACCTTAGTCTCTTTTTGACTATCTTTTTGAGACTTTTGTCTCCTGTGAGTTACTCTGGTGCACGTAGGTATGCCTGGTTTTAAGTCTTGTGGGGCCTGCCGTCGCAATGTGGCGGACCCCCATGGCGTCTGTCTCTACTGCCTGGAGAGCGACCACGACTCCCGGTCCTGCAGGGACTGTCTGGCCATGGCCCCGAAGGCCTTGAGGGAGCGTCGCCGGAAGCTGCTTGAGGTCCGGCACTCGTCCCAGTGCCGTTCTCGGTCTAGGGGCCGCTCCAGAGAACGCTCGCGGGCCCACCATCATCGTTCCTCAGGCTCCAAGTCTTCACCCTCGGATTCGGGTAAGAGACGACACAAAAAGAAGTCGAAGAAGCGTTGTCGCTCTCCGACGTCCCCCCGTCGGTCCCCGGATGCGGACGAGGGGGACAGGGGTTCTGCCCCTGCAGCTCCTTCGGAGCCCGGGAGTCCCGTGGCCTACCCACCTTACCCGGGTCCGTCGGCGACTCCCGCACAGGTGCAAGAATTTCTTGCTACCATGGACCGCCTGTTTAGGCCTCGGGCTCCCGCCGGCGCTCCCTTGGGCCCCGCGATCCCGTGTCAGGATCCTGTCGGGCCGTCGGCGGCTCCTGCGCCGCTGGCTCCGGCCACGGCTCCAAAAGGTCCCACGCTGCCGGCTCTGGCCCCAGTGCCACCCTCGGCTCCGCCTCCAGCGCCGCTGTGGATTCAATTTGTTCCGCCCCTGCCCAGGTTCCAGGACAATTTTGTCCCTACCTGGGATCCGCATTGGGACACGGCGCCGGTTCGGCCACGTCCGGCACCGTTCCCGGCGCCATTTGTTCCTTCACCGGTCCCTGCCCTGCCGCCGCAGCCTGTTCCACATACGGCGGAGGTGGAGGACGACAGTGAGGGGTCCGAGGACCCTCTTGCTCGTCAGTGTGACTCTGAGCAGGACTGGGCGGACGAGTTCTCCTCTGACCCGGGGTTTGCCTCTCCTCCGCCTACCATGGAGGAGGGCGCTTCTTACACGATGGTGCTCCGTCGGGCCGCTGAGGTCCTCAACCTTGATCTCCCTATGGTGGCCCTGAAGACTAATCTCCTCACAGAGGTGCTCCAGACGGCGTCCACTTCGTCGGAGCCCCTGCTGCCATTTAATGACGCCCTCACTGACGTCTTACTGGGCACTTGGTCGCGGCCAGCCACAGGGGCCCCTGTGGAACAGAACGTCGCCAGGCGTCATCGCCCGGCGCCGGGTGACCCTGCCTTTCTGACCACTCATCCTACGCCCGAGAGCCTGGTCATCCAAGCTTCGACGTCCCAGAGTGCCTTTCCCACGGCTCCGCTGGAGAAGGACTCTAAGAAGCTGGAGCAGTTCGGCAAGCGGTTGTTCTCTTCGGCCAGCTTGGGGCTGCGGTCGGTGAACACTGCATGCCTATTGGGCCGCTATTCCCACGCGGTGTTGGATATAATTGCACAGGGGTTGCCTCAGTGTCCTGAGGAGACCCAAGCTGTGCTGTTCCAAGCCGTTGCCGAGGGTAAACATGCGGCTAAGTTCGCCATTCGGTGTGGTTTGGACACCGCGGACTCACTAGGTAGAGCAATTTCTACGACTGTGGCGCTTCGTCGCCACACCTGGTTGAGATCTACCGGGTTCTCGCCAGATGTCCAGAGCTCACTCATGGACATGCCCTTTGATGGCACTCACCTGTTTGGCGATAAAGCAGACCGTGTGCTGGAGCGTTTTAAGGACTCGCGGGCCACGGCCAAGTCCTTAGGTCTTTCCACGAAAAGCCCAGCTACTCCTGGTTTTCGTTCCTTTCGTGGCCACGGAAGGGGCGCTCAGGCACCTTCCTTCAGCAAGCCTGTGCAGAACCAGCCTCAACGCGGACGCGGTTTCCGCAGGGGCGGGGAATCAGCGTGGGGGTCAGTCCACCTCCGCCGCCGCTGCTTCTACCTCCAAACCTTCCTAATCAGAGCTTTGTGGGGCACCCCACGCCAGTGGATGGCAGGATCCACCATCATCTCCCCCACTGGCACGCTATCACATCGGACGAGTGGGTGTTGCAGATCATCCGCAAGGGTTACTCCCTTCCCTTTCAGTCCACCCCTCCAGCCATGCCACCTCGGTACCACCGCGTGTCGAGGGAACACTTGGCGCTTCTCCAGCAGGAAGTCACGGCCCTCTTGGCCAAGGGGGCCATCGAGTGTGTTCCTGGGCCAGAAGTAGGGAGTGGCTGTTATTCCCACCTCTTTCTGGTCCCCAAGAAGGACAAGGGGGGCTTGCGTCCCATCTTGGACCTCCGGAACGTCAATCGCTTCCTCCGGAAGGAGAAGTTCAAGATGTTGACTCTGGCTCAGGTCTTGGCTGCCCTCGACCCTGGAGACTGGATGGTGGCGTTGGACTTGCAGGACGCATATTTTCACATCCCGTCCTGCCGGCCCACCGGCGTTACCTGCGGTTCACGGTAGGCCAGGAGCATTTTCAGTTTGCTGTGCTCCCTTCGGCCTTACCAGTGCCCCTCGGGTGTTCACGAAAGTGATGGCGGTGGTCGCTGCTCACTTGCGCAGGTCAGGGGTGTCAGTCTTCCCCTACCTTGACGACTGGTTGTTGAAGGCGGGTTCGCCCCAGGCAGTTGTTACCCACCTTCGGACTACGGCCGACCTCCTGCATTTGCTGGGGTTCTCCAGCAACGTGCCGAAGTCGCACCTGAGTCCCTCTCAGAAGCTCCCCTTCATCAGAGCGGTTCTGGATTCGACGCAGTTTCGGGTTTATCCTCCCGAGCAGCGAGTCCGGGATATTCAGGCTATGATATCGATCTTTCTGCCTCGATCCCGGGTTTCGGTCAGGTTGACCCTCCGGCTCCTGGGCCTGATGGCTGGTGCAACATGCCAGATGGCATATGCGGGCTCTGCAGTGGGACCTGAAGTTCCAGTGGGCACAGCATCAGGGCAACCTGTCCGATCATGTCCAGATCTCGGAGGGCACTGCACGACAACTGCAGTGGTGGCTCACGAATCGCGATTGGGTCCATGGCAGATCCCTCTCCCTTCCCCAACCGGAGCACACGGTGGTGACGGATGCGTCCCTCCTGGGATGGGGAGGCCACATGGGAGAGGCGGAGATCAGGGGCCTCTGGTCTCCGGCGGAGTCCCGGCTCCATATCAACCTTCTGGAGCTCCGGGCGATCCGGCTTGCACTCAAGGCATTCCTTCCCTCTGTCCGGGCAAGTGTGGTGCAGGTGTTCACGGACAACACCACCGCCATGTGGTATTGCAACAAACAGGGTGTGGTGGGGTCCTGGACCCTATGTCCGGAGGCTCTGCGCCTCTGGACATGGCTGGAACATCAGGGCATTACCTTGGTGGTTCAACACCTGGCAGGTTCTCTGAACGCCAGGGCAGACTAACTCAGCCGCCGGTGCTTGATGGATCACGAATGGCGTCTGAACTTGGACGTGGCGCAAGGTCTCTTTCTGCAGTGGGGAGAGCCTTGGTTAGATCTATTCGCCACCGAAGAGAACGCGCAATGTCATCAGTTCTGCGCGTTGGAATTTCCAAGGCGGCACTCGCTCGGCGACGCTTTTCGTCGCGAGTGGAGCTGCGGTCTGTTGTACGCCTTTCCGCCTATACCACTTCTGCCCAGAGTGCTGAAGAAGATTCGGCGTGACCGGGCCCAAGTCATCCTTGTGGCTCCGGAATGGGCGCGAAGATACTGGTATCCCGAGCTCCTCAACATGGCGATCGATCCCCCGATCCGACTGCCTCTTCGGGAGGATCTTCTGTCGCAGCAGCAGGGGACGGTCCTCCACCCGAACCTGTCCAGCCTCCACCTCCATGCGTGGAGATTGAGCGGCGACAGCTGATTCCATTTGACTTGCCTCCTGAAGTCTGTGATGTCATTCTCGCAGCCAGGCGTCCCTCCACTAAATCGGTATACGCCTGCAGGTGGAACAAATTTGTGGCATGGTGCACAGCTAAGTCTGTGGATCCCCTTTCTGCCCCTCTTTATTAGGTCCTTCTGTTCCTACTATCCTTGGCCCAGCAGGGCTCTGCTCTGGGCACTGTCAAAGGTTATCTTTCGGCCATCTCCCGCCTTTCTCCTGCTTCCAGATCAGCCTTCTCTCTTTAAGTCCCCGGTTGTTAACCGTTTCCTCAAAGGCATTACACACACGTTTCCTCCCGTGCCTTTCATAATGCCTCAATGGGACTTAAATCTTGTCTTGACCTATCTGATGTGCGCTCCCTTCGAGCCCCTTCATAGCTGTCCCTTACGTCTTCTTACTCTCAAGACGGCTTTCCTGGTAGCTATCACCTCTGCCAGAAGAGTGAGTGAGCTCCAGGCTCTTTCTTCTAAACCTCCTTTCCTTTCTGTTCATCCGGACAAGGTGGTTTTAAGGACCCGTCCTTCTTTCTTGCCAAAGGTTGTCACGCCCTTCCACATCGGGCAGACCATCACTTTGCCCACTTTCTTTCCACCTCCGCATCCTTCAAAAGAGGAAGAGAGGCTCCATCGTCTGGACCCAAAACGTGCACTCTCGTTCTATCTCAAACGCACACAACAGTTCCGGGTGGATGACCAGCTCTTTGGCTAAGTGGGCGCCAAAAAAGGTCGGGCTGTGCACAAACTAACCATCTCTCAGTGGGTCGTTTTGTGCATCAAAGCATGTTACTCCTTGGCTAAGAAGGAGCCTCCTGTGGTCCTGCGTGCCCATTCTACCAGGGCAACCGCAGCCACTACTGCCTTGTGACGCGGTGTTCCCTTGCAGGATATTTGTCAGGCAGCCACGTGTGCCTCGCTGCACACATTTACCAAGCATTACTGCCTTGACAGTCGAGTCCGGAGAGACGGCTTCTTTGGCCGTTCTGTTCTCCGTGACTTTCTGGTGTAATCTATTCGCAGACCCACCACTGGGGTTGGTATTGCTGGGGTATCTATTCTAAGGTAAGGAATCTATCACTAACGTGTCTCTTTCAGATGCACAAGTTACTACTTGTGTAACGATATATCTGTAAGAGACATTAGTTAGTGATAGATTCCTTACCGCCCACCCATCCTCCCCGTTCTGCGAACTGATTCTAGGGTTAAGGTCATCCCTTTCAGGGCCCTAGTTTCATGGCACCAGTGGTCAGTTTCTTGCATGGCTCTGCGTTCCTGGCGCGGAAAGTCGTGTACAGAACTGACGTCAGGGCGCATGGGTGGTGCCTAAGTAGTCTCCGTGACGTCATCTCGGCGCTTACGACTAACACGGAGCCGCACGACGCCACCTACCTACGCGCAGGGGTACTGCTGACGAAAAAACCTTCCGGATCCAGTCTGACGCCTGGGGATATTCTAAGGTAAGGAATCTATCACTAACTAATGTCTCTTACAGATATATCGTTACACAAGTAGTAACTTGTGCGTCGGGGGACATCTTCTACAATTCCTCCCCATTTGCCAATCCATAACTACAGACAAATGGGTGTTGGGAATTATCCAACATGGTTATTGCCTGGAGCTTACCACCAATCCTCCAAACATTCCACCTCGTTCTCACAAAATGTCACCAGAACATTTACACCTGCTCAAACAGGAAGCCCAGTCTCTCTTGCTAAAAGGAGCCATAGAGCCTGTACCGTTACAGCATCAAGGATCAGGCGTGTACTCCCTGTATTTTCTAATTCCCAAAAAGGACGGCTCCTTGAGACCTCTTCTAGACCTCCGAGAACTAAACCACTCCATACTTTCAGATCTGATAGAGACATCTAGCCGCAGATTCCTTAATTTAGAATATCCCCAGGCGTCAGACTGGATCCGGAATTTTCTTTGCGTAGCAGTACCTCTGCGCGCCGGGGGGCGGCGCCGCCTAGCTCCGCCCTGACGTTGTCCCCGGACATGTCAGTGGAGCTATATAGCACCCCCCTGGCGCGCTGTCAGTTTTCCTTCTTTTCCGCGTTCCAACGTGGATCCGGGATTCAGCTGTTCCTCTGGCCTGTTTTTCTTCAGGCCCTTTTTCGATGTCTTTTGCGTCGGGGAACAGTGTGCGATGCCTTCGGGCTTTAAATTGTGCGAAACTTGTTCGCGTCATATGTCTGCGACGGACCCGCACGCCATTTGTATGTGGTGTCTTGGGTCGCACCATGACTCCGTGGAGTGTGACGCCTGCCGGCAGATGCGCCCAAAGTCCCTACGGGAGCGTCTGATGAAGCTCTTAGCCGCCCGGATTACCCGCGCGGCGTCTCCCCGCCGTTCTCTGGGTGGGTCTTCTCTCCGCCTCCGCTCCCGGAGTCGATCCCGCGAACGTCTCTCTACAGGTAAGTTGAAGACAAAGTCACGGAAGTCGAGGTCCTCGCCTCCACATGACTATGGGGGCCATGGTTCCCGTTCCCACACGGAGCCGTGCGCCCCGGAGTCCGCCTCCCTTTACCCGCCCTTTCCGGGTACTTGCGCGACTCGGCCCCAGATGGAAGCCTACTACAAGGCTCTGCACTCCATCTTCGGGTTACCTCCTCTCCCTGGCGCGCCTTCGGGTCCCACAGTGGAGGTAGGCATTCAGGTTGGATCTCCGCCGGCGGGTTCGCCCTTGGTGCCGACCGAGTGCCTCGCTCCGGCTCCGGAGCCGTGCCGGCGTCATCTTTGGCGCCGGCGGCCGAGTGCCTCGGCTCCAGAGCCGTGCCGGCATCGGGTGCCAACGCCGATGGGCGTTTTAGTCCCGTGCCATTCTGTCTTGTCTCCGCATAGCCCCTTGGGGCTCCCTGCGTCTACATTGGCGGCGCCGGCGGTCAAGTGCCTCGACTCCAGCTCCGGAGTCGTGCCGGCTTCAGACAGCCCCCCGCCGAGCCATTCTGCCCTGTCTCCGCATAGCCCCTGGCGGCTCCCTGCGTCGACCTTGGCATTAGCGGCGCCACCGGCGCCGTGCCTGTCGCCACGCTATCGCCACCTGGTCCTCAGGTTCGGTCTCCGCGCCTCTCCATGGTGGGTTCGACGCCTTTACGGCGTCGTTTGACGCCGGAGCGGTCGCCAGCACCTGTCGTTCTCCGCTTCCGGAGGACACAGGCCGGGTAGGCCCGGACTTGTCTCCTCGCCAGTTGCCTCCAATGCCATGGGGGCAGTGGGCCCTTGTTCCTCCTCCTGTGGGACGTGTCAGCTTGCAGCCGTCCCCTACAGATGGGCTGTTGTCACCCCCCACCACGCCCACTGAAGCTGGTGCTTTGTATTTGAGGGGTGTTCGTCGGGCTGCAACTGTTTTACATTTGCACCCTTCTTCCATGCCCTTGTCTTCCGACCCTTTATTGGATCTACTCCACCAGGGTGCGGTAGATATTGAGCTACCTTTTAGCAGCCTATTGTTAAATGCCCTTCTCGGGACATGGGCACGGCCCTCTTCCGGGGATGCTGTCGACAGGGCTGTAGCACACCGGCACCGTCCGGCTCCTGGGAGCCCAGCCTGTTTGTCCCTTCAGCCTGGGGCTTATGGCCTTGTAGTGCAGGTGTCTTTGGCCACGCAACCTTCCTCTCCACCTCTTCTGCAGCCTCCTACTAGGGAGTCTCGTTGGTTGGAAGCGTGTGGACGCAGCATTTTTGCGTCCTCTAGTTCAGCCTTACGTGCTCTGAACACAGCTTGCGTCTTTGCCCGGGCTTCTTCTGCCCTATGGGACTCGGTGGAGTGTCTTTTGCCTGCCCTCCCGGAGTGTCATCGCGCTGACGTAGCTCGTCTTCACGAAGGCCGAGAAATGGCGCGGTTTACCGTTCGGTCCGCCGTTGACGCTACCGATTCGGTGGGTCGGGCGATGGCGAGGTCCGTTGCCTTGCGTCGCCATGCTTGGCTACGCGACGGGGGTTTCCCCGACAATGTCCGTGACAGTCTCCGGGACTTACCATTTGATGGTGTGTCCCTGTTTGACGCACATGCGGACTCTGCGGTTCACCGCCTGCTATCTACCCTTCCGTAGTGTCTTGCTTCAGGTTGGCACTGGGTTCCTGGTAATACCTCAGCGGCGTAAGCGGCTTCTCGCCGTATTTGTTTTCTTTCATGCAGCAGGTCAGCTGCTTATTTTTTCTGCCTTGCACGCCCCTACTACAGGGGTCATATGTTCGGAACCTGTGGTTTCTGTGTTCCCACTTTACGTCCTCTGTCTATGGGCTCACGCTCGAGAGGTGCCCGTTCTGCGGGTTGATGCTTACCCTATGTGGGGTATTTGTTAGCTATTGTATAGCTGCCTTCTTCCCACGGCAGTCTTTCTACACTTCTGTGGGGCCCTTTTTACTACGTTGTTCGGCAGCTGTGCCTGTGTGCTTTACTGCTGCTGCATGCCCTCCCGGGGCCTTCTTGCGGTCCATTTGTTGGGCTCTCTCATGGTTGCTGCTGCTGGTCTGCGGCACTCCCCTGCATCTCACTACTCCATTTCTTGAGGCCGGAAGGGCTTTCAGGTCCCTCCCGTCTCATCCTGGTTCTTTCCCTGCGGCCGTTCCATCTCTGGACTGCCTATCACAAGACCCTGTCGCTGTGTTCTATTACGTACAGCGACTGCTCCCTAGTGTGCTCGCTCTCACAGGCTGGTGCGTTTTCCGGCACCTTTCCGTTGTACGGTTCTACTCCTACCAGGCCTTTCTATTTCCTGCTGCATTCCACGCAGGTGTTGTCCTGTTTTTCCTTCCAGCTGTGGTTGCTGCTTTCAGCGGGGGTGTTCTCCTCCCAGCAGTGTTTACTCTGGTGCAGTATTGAGCGTGTATCCACTCTTGTTCCTTCCAGTGCTGTTCGGCCTCCCTGTCTGTTTCACAGTAGCCAGTGTGTCTTTCCTACCGCCTGTGGCTGTTGTCTGGCTCTGGGCCCGTACCACTGCTACGTAGCTGTTGGTGCTATCATGGTTTTTCTTTCTCGACTCATCCACCGGGCTGGGCCCTGACTTCTTTAGTCCTGTCCGGCGTACTACACACACGCCCAGACCTCCTGCAGGCGTACTCTGCCTTGCTGTGGTCTGGTTCCTCACTTTCGTGAGCACATGTCTTCCATGTGTGTTAGTTTTGCCGGCTCTCTTTCACACGATACCCCTATTAGTGAGTCTCTCGTGTCTCAGCTGTTGCTCGTGGCGCTTTATGGGGCCTTCTCCTCTCTATGGTGTGGTTCTGGCGGTACATACGGTTTCTCTTGTGTACTTCTGTTCCCCACGTTCATGGCGCTGGTTGTTGCCATTCTTCTCATGCCCGCCTTTCACATGTCCGGTGCATGGGCCACAGTGCATTAGCCGGTCTTGTGTTTCCTTTAACACGGCCTCATCCTGGGAGTCATCAGCGTCCATTTTTGTACCCTAGCTACACCTTTCTCTTTCCAAGTCCATTAGATCCTGTGGATCCCTCATATTATACACTTGGTTCCTCTCCTTTTTCGGAAGGTATCCACTTTTATTCCGCACTGTCCTTCTGGTTCTGTGCT
Source organism: Calotriton arnoldi (assembly GCA_963921515.1). Lineage (NCBI taxonomy): Eukaryota > Metazoa > Chordata > Amphibia > Caudata > Salamandridae > Calotriton > Calotriton arnoldi. Next base: position 2,317,152 of record CAWUFW010001068.1, on the reverse strand, counting down.
CACTTCTCCTCTGTTTCACCAACAGGGATTTCCTGCCGCCCTCGGCAGCTTCAATGCCATTGCCTCTCATTGTTGGCCACTCCCTATGGAGTATTGTACTCCGGTGTTGGCCACTCTGACAGTTCTGCCCCCACTGTGTTTAGCCGGCTGCTTGACACTTCTGTTCCCCAAGCAACTTAGTGGGGTTCTCTCGCAGACCCGCCTCCTATGGAGTATGGCTTTGGTATCTATTCTAAGTTGAGGAATCTGCGGCTAGATGTCTCTATCAGATGTACGAGTTACTTACCTTCGGTAACGGTGTATCTGGTAGAGACGTTGTCTAGCCGCAGATTCCTTAACGCCCACCCATCCTCCCCGATCTGCGAGGACCTGTTCAGGTGGGGTTTTCTACATTCACTCCCTTGGAGTGGTTTATCCTTCTACAGGGCGGTATCTTTCGCCACCCTCCCCGTTAGACTTATTCTGGCATTGCTTGTTCTGCTTCTCCCAATCTCATGCTTGGGTGATAGGTTCAGGTGTCCTTCTGCGTTTCTCACATCAGTTTCCTCCAGTATGGAGCCTACTGGTGTTTTCTACCCTCCCACCCACCTTCTCTGTTGCTTTGAGGTCTTTCTGGCCTGTTCCTCAGTCCACTAGTTCTATCATACGGGACACAGTCTCCCTATTTCTTTCTTTAACCCTATCGGTTGGGGCTTTCTTGTTTGTCGCAGTTGGCTCAATTCATTACTCCTTTTGCCTCAGGAGAGGGCATTCTGTCGCTTTTGTGGGGTTGCTTTTCATTCCCTTCGAGTGCTGACTTTGTCGTCTGCCTCGGTCTTCTTTTTATACATCTCTTTCCCTTGGGGGTAACATTCACTTCGCTTCCGCGCAATAGCTTCTCCATGTATTGCTCTGCTCGTTCCTTTTCAACACCTTTGTCAACAGTGCTTCTCACTGTTGTTCATGGTGCCTTCTCACTCATTTTCTTTTTTATTCGCACACTGTTCCCATACGCTCACGATTTTGCTGGGGGCTCCGCATTGTGGGTCGGAAATGTTCCTCCGAAGAAAACTGACGTCAGCCCGCCAGGGGGGTCCTATATAGCTCCACTGACGTCATGTCGGGGACAACGTCAGGGCGGAGCTAGGCGGCGGCGCCCCCCCGGCGCGGAGAGGTACTGCTACGCAAAAAAGAAATTCCGGATCCAGTCTGACGCCTGGGGATATTCTAAGTTAAGGAATCTGCGGCTAGACAACGTCTCTACCAGATACACCGTTACCGAAGGTAAGTAACTCGTACAACATTTCCACATGGTGACACTTCAACAAGTGTTCCCACTTCTACAGCAGGGCGACTTTGTCTACTCTAGACTTGAAGGACGCATATTTCCACATTCCAATTCACCCTGCTCATCGCAAATCTGAGATTTGCGATAGCGGGTCAACATTACTAATTCAAAGTACTACTGTTTGGAGTCACCACTGCTCCCAGAGTATTTACCAAATGCCTGGCAGTAGTCGCAGCTCATCTAAGACAGCATATCCATGTCTTCCCATACCTGGACGACTGGCTCATCAAAGCCAGCACTTACCAAAAGTGTCTCCAACACACTTAATCCACAATTCACTTACTACATCAACTAGGGTTTACAGTGAATGTGTTGACGTCCCATCTGCAGCCTTCCAGCACACAGACTTATCTGGGAGCTACCAGAGACACTCAAAGAGCTCTAGCCTCTCCCAATGCAGCCAGAATTCTCAGTATTCAGTCTCTTCTCACTGTTTCAGTCCAATCAATCATTACCAGCATTAGTCTTCATGCAACTGCTAGGAATGATGGTGTCTTGCATAGTAATTGTTCTCCATGCAAGACTTCACATGCTTCCCCTCCAAGAATGCTTAGCAAGTCAGTGGAACCAGTCGTAGGGTCAATTGACCGATCTAGTGTTGGTATATGGCCGCATCCATCGCTCTCTGCAGTGGTGGAACCCACAAAACTTATCCAAAGGGCGGCCCTTCATCGACCCTGTTCCACAGACAGTGCTGACAGCAGACGCATTGCTCACTGGTTGGGGTGCTCACTTACAGAATTTCACAATCCAAGTATTGTGGAGTCTAAAGCACAATAGTCTCCGTATAAATCACCAAGAACTACTAGCAGTGTTTCTAGCGCTCAAAGCCTTTCAAATTCACCTCATAGGCAAAGCTGTCCTAGTCCGCCCGGACAACATGACAGCTATGTACAAAAACAGGGGGGGACACACTCTCCAACTGTCATGCCTAGCACAAGCTATTTGGAAATGGGCTATACACCACAAAATGTATCTCCTGGCGGAGCATCTTCCAGGAGTAAACAATCAGATTGCAGACCTTCTCAGCAGATAGAAGCAACAAATCCACTAGTGGGAACTTCATCCTCAGGTTCTCCTCCCTTACTTTCAGGAATGGGGATTTCCTCACATAGACCTGTTCGCCAGAGCCCAAAACGCAAAATGCCCTAGCTTGGTCTCCAGGTTCCCACACCCGCTCTCCAAAGGCAATGCCCTATGGATGAACTGGTCAAGGATATTTGCCTATGCTTTCCACCTCTCCCACTCTATCCGTTGGTAGTTCGGAAGCTCAAGCAAACATCCCTCACACTGATTCTCATAGCTCCCACATGGGCACGTCAACCTTGGTTCACCACCCTGCTGGAGTGATCAGTAGTTCCATACCAAAAGCTGCATCTCACCTCCAGTCTCCTCACTCAGTCATGGAGAAATCAGGCTTCCAAATCCCAAAGAACTCAACCTGGCGATCTGGCTCCTGAAGTCCTAGAGTTTGGTTATTTACAGTTGCCACCAGACTGTATGAATATCCTAAAAGAGGCTAGAAAGCCTACTACTAGGGCATGTTATGCATCAAAATGGAAACGGTTTATCTATTGTAGCAATAACAATATTAATCCTCTTGATGCTTCTCTGCAGAACATCAGCTGTTATCTGTTACATTTACAGCAATCTGGACTAGCCTACACATCCATGCGCTTACATCTAGCAGCAGTAGCTGCATACTTACAAAACAGACAACACTTATCTCTAGTCAGGGTACCATTGATTAAAGCCTATGGAAGGATTAAAAAGAGTGATACCACCAAGTGTCCCACCTGCACCAGTATGGAACTTAAACATAGTCCTTACAAGGTTAATGGGTCCACCATTTGAACCAATGCACAGGTGTCAATTACAATTCCTCTCATGGAAGGTTGCTTTTCTCATCGCAATCACTTCGCTAAGGAGAGTTTGTGAACTCCAGGCATAAACTATACAAGAGCCCTTCTTTCAGCTGCACAAAGACTGAGTTGTTCTTCTAACCAATCCTAAATTTCTTCCTAAATTAGTTTCTGCTTTTCATATGTCAGTTGAGTTTACCTGTGTTCTTTCCTCAGCCTGATTCTGTAGCAGAACAAGCTCTACACTCACTTGATGTTAGAAGAGCTCTACTATAGAAAGAACAAAAGAATTCTGCAAAACAAAGCAGCTTTTTGTTGCTTTTCCGCCACCACACAAAGGCAATCCCATATCTAAATCAGGCATTGCAAGATGGATCGTGAAATGTATCCAGACATGTTATGTGAAAGCAAAAAGAACTTTGCTAATACCCCCTAGAGCGCATTCCACTCGCAAAATAAGGGCTGCTATGGCCTTCTTCGGGAATATTCTCCTAGCTGACATCTGTAAGGCAGCAACATGGTCTACACCGCACACATTCACCAAGCACTATTGTGTAGATGTGTTAGCGAGGCAACAAGCTAATGTAGGCCAGGCAGTAATTAAAACACGGTTTCAAACAGCTGCAACAAATACAGGTTAGCCACCGCTTTTGGAGTATACTGCTGTATAGTCTATGCAAAGCATGTGATCTACAGCTCACATGTCTCGAACGAATAATGTTACCCAGTAAACATCTGTTCTTGGCATGTAGAGCTGTAGATTCCCATGCACCCACCCGCCTCCCCAGGTACCTGTAGTTGTTGCAGTTCTCACTTTACATACATAAGCATGGACATCTCTATGCTACACTTACTAACTCAATTCTCACCCTCTGCGGGAAAACAATCTAACAATGAAGTCGATGCCCATGCGCGCTATCACCAAAAGGAGTTGTCACCTTACCTCGTGACTGGAAAGACGACTTTGAAGAAAAACAACTTGCAAACATCTGGACCCAACACTAGACGGCAGGGCTATGCAAAGCATGTGAATCTACAGCTCTACATGCAAAGGACAGATGCTTACTGGGTAAGTAACATTATCCTTTTGACCTCTGCACCTGGCCACCCCTGTACCACTGGTGGTGCAGTTTTGGTACTCACCTGACCCTTGCTCCTTGCTGATCCTTGATCCCGAAGACGAACTGTAAGTCGCATACTTTCCGGTATAACCGCATCATTGTTTTCCTCCATAGGATAACATGGAACTCTTTGAAAATTGCACTGTCGACTTTTGAAACTGAAAAGTATTTTTATTTGAAAAGATACTTAACTTATTGCGAAGAACTTGGTCTTAAGATAAACCACAAACAAAGCTTATTTTTATAAAATTGGTGTGGATCTCAGTTTTGAGTAGTGTGTCAGCTATTGGTCATGTGTGTGCAATAAATGTCTTACAATCCTCTGTGTAAGGCCTAATACTGCTTGACCACACTACCACTAATAGAGCATCTTGGGTTTGCTTTGGGCCATGTACACTTCTGGGGGAATCTCTAGACTCTGTGCAAGGTATAAATACCTAGTGGTATACCATATACAGAGCCAGCTTCCTATAAGGGGTGACTTGCATAGAGCACATGTAGTGTATTTTGGCATTGCACCCAGGGAGTGGGTAGTGTTGTGTTTTAGGAATGGTTTGCACCATTTCACGCATCCTGCAATGGCAATCTGTATGCAGTTTGTGTGTGGATCCCTTAGGGTGGCATAATGCATGCTGCAGCCCTTGAGGATCGTCTTTAGTACCCATACCCTGGGTACCAAGGGTACTATTTGCCAGGGACTTACGAGGTGCTAAAATCCTTGCCAATTGGGTTACAATTAACATTTGTATCATTTTAGTGAAAGAGCACTGGTTCCTGGTTAGCGGGGTCCCAGTGCACTTACAATCAAAAGCATCTGTACCATTGAGGCGAAAGTGGGGGTGACCATGTCAAAAAGAGGCACTTTCCTACACTTGTGCGCTCTTTATATTACAATTTTTGGTCAAATTCTAATGCATGAGTGGACGTTGAAGTGGGACTAGTGTTCTGTAAAACAATTTGCATAATTATGCTGTCCAAATTCATATCCTTGAGGGTAGGTACTCCTTTACAGTAACATATATTGTAACTTTATGAATCTGGGAAAATTCCTTACTGGTAACAGGAAAGTTACTTTTCGATAGCAGTAGCTCTCCAGTGAGGATTCCTCCCAGGTTAATGAGTGGCCTATCCAGAAAAATGGTGCCTAGGGGACTGATCTGCTGCAGCCAAAATGCCACTCGCTGTCAAACGGCCTTTAAATTACGTAGATGCCTGATTTGGTGAGCATTACTGTTTTAATAGATTTTTTCTTGATTTTGCATTTTAAATATTTGAAAAAAGTAGGAGGTAAAAAAAAATTAAAGAAGCATTAAATAACTTTCAGAGGTCCCAAGCGAATCTAGGCATGATTCCTTGCTGAAGAACTATTGTTACAGCTAAGTAATGTTTCCTACTGTCATTTTAGTGGTAAAGCTGTGCCAAATGCCAGCTTAAATGTTTCCTATACAAGTGAGGTTGGACGCTGTCACAGAACATACTTTCACCTTAGTTTTCTGTGCGCATCTTTAGTCTAACATCTGTTCTGGCTACCCATAAAAATACCTGCTCTTTGAAGAAATAGTACTGGTTTTAATACTCAGTTTGTGTTTTATTTGTTATGCTGTATCTGACCACCTCTACCTACTCCTAGAGAAAGACTTAAGTGTCCTACTCTGGACAGTCAGGTGCCTAGAGGTTTTGCAATGTGAATCTTTTCTGGATTCACATGCTGTGAATTATTCCCCTATCTAGTGTTTTGGTCCGGAACTCTCCTTGTATGGTGGTCCCTTTTCTCTCTTTTTTTTAATTTTGTTTTTGTTTTGGGTTTCAACTGTCCTCACCATTTGGTGCTCAGTCCAACCTCTCCGGACGTCAGACGCCCCTCCCTGGAAACCTCCATGCGTGGTCACCATCTTCAGATTCTTTTTTTCCGCTGTTGGGTCTGGAAGCTGTGCTGAAGACTCTCCAATCTTTGACAGAAGAATACATCTAAGGTTCGTCGAAAGCAAAGTCGAAGTTCCAGAGGTACAAAAACATCGATGCAGCAATCGGAAAGAGGTCTGCTTTGAGGAAAATCCAGCCTGTTTTCAACAGAGAAGTAAGGGAGGACAAGGTTAACCGGCGAAGGATGACAGGAGAATGCATGGACAGAGTGCCCCCTGCTCTGAGTGAAATGGATATCCCACCCTTCGGCTTCTGCCATGGAGTGTCACCTCAGGTTTGCTCAGGAAGACAAGGTGTGCAACCTTTGCCTCCCGCGAGACCACAGCTCCAAGCACTGTGAGGCCTGTGCAGAATTCAAGCCCAAAACACTGAGCACAAGGGGCAAGGCAAGCACACTATGCCACGCAGAGGCAGAGAGAAACTCCGTACCTTGGAGACCTCTGATTGTGTAGCAAGGAGGACAGCAACTCCGAAGGAGTCAAGGAAAAGGGCTCTGACATCAAAAACGAAGTCATCGATGTCGAGCAGGAACACAGGAAAGACAAAGAAAAGCAACCGCAAGTAACCCTAAAGAATCAGAGTGTTTGTGAGTCTCTAACATCTGGCATTAGAGCCCCAAAAGTTGCCTTCATGCCGAAGGTCTCACTGACCGAACGCAAGCAGATGTTGAAAGAGCCCCTCCGGTCCCACACCAAGAACATCCCAGACGGACGTGTCGCTGAAAAGACGCAGGCGTCGAAGGACGATCAAAGTCGAGAAAAAACTAAAAAAGGGGGTAGTCAAAACACTGGCATCCGAGGCATCAACGCTGAAAAAGAGACAGACAGCCGCACTCTATGCAGAAGAGCAAGCAACCGAGCGGAAGAAAAGTTGTCTCAAGGCCGAAATGTCTGCGATCCTCCAAAAAAAGGATTTTGATGCAACACACGTAAGAGGTGAATGACCTGGGGAAATTGGATCCTTCAATGACTCCAGAGTCGCAGGAGGACGAGGAGCAGGAGATATTCTACGAGAGAGAATCCAGAGTCTCAAGGCCTGTTTCTGGGAAATGAAGGGTCAGAAGATCTCGAGGCCCAATGGCAGGAGCTCGACGCCAATTGCTACATACCCGTCAAGGCCTTTGCCTCCAGACGATATTGCAGTGAACAACCAGATAATAAAGAGAAGCAGATTAGTATGGGGTCCACTTGGAGGAGAAGTCTCAGACATGTGTTTTACTAGTTATTGCTACCCTCACAGAGTAAGAGCCAGTATTTACCCATGCTCCTGAGCATTCCAGACCAGGGTGAGAGTCCTTCAAAATAAAAAACTTGTGGTTTGGTAACACCGTCTATAGATTGATCTGGGATATTTGCTTTCGCCCCCGATCCCACTGTTACCAATAGTGATCAACAAATGCAGACAATCACAGGTGACTTTGATGCTCATCGCCCCCCAGTGGGTGAGACAAACCTGGTTCTCAGACAAAAATGTGCAGAGACTGCCAGCGTCACAAGAACTGCTTTCCATGCAAAGGGGGAAGATTCTCCACCCAGAACCCAAATGCAGAGTCTCGCTGCATGACTCCTGTAGAGGTGGATTTTGAACAGCTTGGACTCACAGAAAAAGCAATGGTTGACCTCAGGGAAGCAAGTAGACCGACAACAAGGAAATGATACACAGCCAAATGGGGGAGAGACACAAGGTGGTGCCAGAGATCTGGCCTTTTTCAGGACAATGCATGGGACACTACAGTTATCAGATGCCTTGCATACCATCTAGACAGCATGCTAACATATGCGTCAATAGTACACCTAGAAGCGATAGTGACCTACACAAGGGGCTAAATAGTTTCTCCACTACACCAGTGATCAAAAGATTTCTGGAAGGGGGCCAAAAGAATAGTCCCATTAAGGAGTGCACCAACACCTACACAGAACCTAAACTTGGTGGTGACACAAACCATGAAAGACACATTTGAACCGCTGCACAGGGCTACCTTAAATTTCTAATTGCAATGACCTCACTCCATGGAGTAAGCAAACTGCAAACACTCACTACAGGAGCCATAGATGCAAATACACAAGGACAGGGTAGTCATGAGGACCAACCGTCTCTTCCTACCAAAGATCATATCCCACTTCCACATAAATCAGACAATCCAAATACCGAGTTTTTTCAAAGAGCCAAAGACTCGGGCAGAAAGAGCACTGCATACACTAGGCTCCCGCCAGGATATGTATTATATGGAGAGAACAAAGCCAATCATGAAAGGGAAGCAGTTCTTTGTATCATTCACAGACAACAATAAAGAGAAACCAGTCACCAAGATCACCATCGCAAGGTGGATAACTGAGACAATTCAGATGTGTCACAATAGACCTGTCATATAGCTAGAGACTAAACCAAGAGCGCAAGACACAAAAGAAAGGAACTACAATAGCTTTCTTGGCAAATGTTCCGATAAACGACATTTGACAGCCACATGGTCGTCCGTATACACATTCACAGAACACTACTACATTGACGTACAGATGAACAGCAAAGCAAAAGTAGGGCAGAGAGTACTGAAGCATTTGTTTACAAGCTCACCTCCTCTACAGCCCAGCCACCACCGTGAAGAAACCACTGTGAAATCAGTTTCACAGCATGCAAATCAAGAAAAGATTCACACTGGAAAACAAAATGGTTACTTGCCTGAAGGAGTAGTTTCGTAGCTTGAAAAATGTTCTGGATTTACATGCGGCCCACCCACCTCCCCAGGAAATTGAGTTGTGACCAAGTAAACAAGTGTCTTAAAAAGTACCACTAAGAGGAAGCCCATCGGACATCAAATAGACAGATGGTCGCTAGGGAGGAAAATAATCTGAAGATGGTGACCACGCGTGGAGTTTTTCGAGGCGGGCATCTGACATCAGGAGAGGTTGTACTGAGCGCCAAATGATGAGGACAGTCCACGCCCTACACCAACAAAACAAACAGAAGAAGAGGGACCACTGTACAAGTGGAGAGTTCTGGACTTAATTACTATATGGTGAAATAATGCACAGCATGCAAATCTAGAAAATTGTTCAAGCTGCAAAACTACTCCTACAGGTAAGTAACAATTTCGTTGCTCCTTCGTTATCAAGTTGGAGTTCACTAACACTGGTGATCCTGGTATACCAGTACAAAGCAACAGTACCCACCTCAGAAATTGTTCAGCGATGACTGATGTCCTCAGCCCCCAATAAAACAGCCTCTCAGTAATTCAGGGCAATTGGCAAAATAGACTGTAGTATTCTGTATTAGGTTATTCAAAGTGAGTATCATGCTTTGTGTGTTTGTTTCTTGAACCTGTCATTGTTTTTAGGACCCTGGTGTCATTGTAGACATGCTGACTGATTGATTATATACACAACCGTAGGAATAACCTTACTTTCTCCTTCAATCATGCAGGGTCTGTCTGAAGGGGATCACGTACACTGTACTCAGCCGGTACGCAGTAAAACACCTCAGATATCTCAGGACTTGAAAGGAGCCCAGTCAGCAGTAGAACAGCCACATCACCAATCTGTGAACCGACACGTAGGACAGATGGAGCCGCACATACAGCACCTTCAGCGGAGCCAGGTGGAAACAGTTCAGACATCATACCCCTCACCAGTTGCTATACCTATCAAGCAAGACCTGTCATCCATTCACCAAACTCAGGCAGGCCCAAAACAGCCATTATTTGTTGCAAATCCTTCTCTTCCCAGTGCCCCACCAGGAATGTGTCGCTCGGAACACCATTCTGTTCTTAAACAGGACCCAGCCGTTCATGCTGTTTCTCAAAAGCAAGTGGACATGATGGAGCTTCTGGCGGTAAGCATGAGTACATTATCTCAAACAAGCATATTACTCTTTTGGAAAAGATTATACTTGATGCTTACTTGAGGTAAGTCTAGGTAGACGATTGAATGCAGTCCAGTATTTATCTTTTTTCAGTGTTGACTGCATTGCTATATTGAGTACTCCCTGGGCAACCACATGGAGCTAATTGGCATTAGAGCTGTACAGGGCACTTGCCCTGCTTTATTTTAATTTAATTTTGTATGAGAGAAGTCTGAACCAGAAGGTTGGGTCTAACTCCTGCCATCTAGTGATTGATTTGGATGTTTGTTTTTGTTCAAGGAAGTCTTTTGAAACTTAGAGTATGATGCGACTTCTCTCTTAGTTGGCAATGTGCATGAGCACCAAATCAATTATTAGATTATTTTTTTTCTCTGCTATCTGGTTCAGATGCGTACCAACGGTGCTACCAGACTCTACATCTTCGATGTTCGCTGCTTCACGGACACACTATCAAATCCTCTGCTCCAGTCACCATGAAGGCTTCCTATATTGACAACTGTCCCTTTCCTGCTCTCGAAGCACTTTGGAGACTGTACCAAAGAACAGGTCCCCAATTCCCTGGGCACCCTCACCCCTTCAGGCCTCCACTCGTCTTACATCATCGATTCCAGAGAATGAAGAGGCGTAGAGGGTGATTGAACGGATGCCGTTCAGGAAAAGCTCTCTTCACGCCAAATACCCCTGGGCCGACCTCCACAAGGTCTGTAATCTGTCTCTTCCATAATCATAACAGCGCCAGGTTTTCTTTCTGCTTGCCCTCTAGGTGCAACAAGAGCCGTCGCCAATGGAGGGACAAACCCTGGGCGCACATCAGTATGCTGTGGTCTATGGAAGATACGCCGTACATCTTTGGCAAAGCCGACCCCCTCAAAGCTGAAGAAGATGCCAAGTTATCAGGTGTCCAATCCCAGCCAGGAGGTCATTCATTCCAGCTCTCCTCCGAACCGGAAGAAGAGGGTGACGAAGATGCTGAATTCACTTCTGTCAACACTAGCCCTCGCATCAAGTCGACCCCGAAAGCTGAGAGCATAGTTGAAGGCGAAGAGCATAAATCTCGCACCGAGGCGGAGCACCATTCCCAAAGGGGTCTGGCATTAAGCCCCATGCACAAGTCACTGCTACCTCTAGGTCCTCTGCTTCCTTCAGGCTCCGGTTGGCACGGATTCAAGACATCGAAGCTGGGACTGGATTCAGCCAAGCGGTCCAATCCCTTCAACAGTAGAGTTCAAAATATCCTGTCGGTGCCAAGACAGCAAAACATACTTCCAAGCCAGAGGCCCCGTCAGCGTCCTGCCGCCTTCAACACCAAATCCACTGTTTGTGCTGAGACCAGCTTCCACTGCCGACTTCAAAGACTCCAACAGGCCCATTCTTCAAAGATCCACGATGATCTTGATCAGAGATGAAACATCATCCATCCCTGCATCGGGAAAATCTCTTCGGGCACTGAAGATACTTTTCCCATGAAGAGGAGACTAGCCTTTCAGATCATGCAGTACCGGATGACGCTTGCAAGCCTGCACCACCCAAGAGGCTCAGAGACCAGACTGCCAGCCCTCCATCTCCAGTATCTTCCTGTGTTAAAGAGTATGCCCCCCTTCACACACACGCACATCACCTTTAAGAAGCCTGTAAAAAGCTGGTTTGTTAATCCCAGTGTGGAGAAGGCATTTCAACCATTTCCTTCTGACTTCACATACATCACGTGACAGGTTCCCTCAGTCCCGCTGGTAGTACATATTTGAGGCATGTGTAGCTGTAGATACACATACTTAGCATGATTCTGCCATCTAGTGTTGGGCTTGAAAGTATGCAAGTTGTTGTTCTTCGAAGAAGTCTTTCGAATCGTGATGTATGGTGACTCCTCCTCTTGCTTGGAATGCGCATGGTCCTCAACTCCATTGTTAGATTGTTTTTTTGTTTTGTTTTTTTGGCCATCTGGTTCAATCATGTACTCTTCAGCTCCATCTCAACAGTGTTGAAAGACCAGAATATAGGCCTTTACTGTTGGTATAGTCATCAATCGCAGTTATTCTTAGCTTGCGTCGGTCGCTTAGCGACCCGTTCCAGCCAACCGCGGCCCAGAGGGCCTCCGCCCTTCAGGGCATATTCTCATTTCTCAAGGTTTCCTCCACGCCGTGCCATTCTGATGATGGAACGGACACCCTTTCGGTTTTGCCCACCTGCCAAGTTTCCACACACTGACCAACACCTGGTGTCTTTCTCTGGATCATCAGTTCATCTGAGAGCTATGAAAATCCTTCAGATCGAAGAATACGCTGCGCAATCAATGCTCAAGACGCCTCAAAATGTCCAGACCCGCCGACACTCCAGACAACTTTGGATCTGAAGAGTACCAACATGAGGCTCACGCACAGGCCTTAGCAGCGTATGAGGGCTCCTTCTCGCATGGCGACAGTTTAGGACCCAAGCTTGAAATTCAGTACCTTCCACCAGGACAAACTGAGTACAGCACTGCATCCATCACGGCCACAGCCTCAATAAATCATCCCAAAGGGTTGGCCCTCTGGTTCTGACCTACTTGAAGCCTTTGCACGGGCCACTACTACCTTCGGGCACCGAACAGCTGTACCGGACACGCCTCTACCTGACGCCAAAAGAACAGCACAAGGCCCATGCCCACCAGTCATCGGCCGTGAGCCGAAACTTGAAATCGAAAGCCCTGGTGCCAAAACCTCGGTCTGCCTCCGCACCGAAACCAAGTACATTGGACCAGAGACATTCGGCATCCAAACCCTCGGTGCCAAAAGCATCTTCGGAACCAAAGTCTTATATTTTTGCTTAACAAAAGGCCAGCCCGGAAAGTTTGGAACTTGTACTTGAACGATTGCAAGAACATATTGATTCCAAACAAACAGCTTGTGATTCACCCTTACACTGGTCACATCCTGGCTACACCTCCTAACACAAAGGAGAAGCAAGCCAAAAGACAATTATCTTTTGAAGAAGCTCAGCAAAGCACCTGCCCACCAAAGCACAAAAAAGGGTGGACAAGGGCACCAGTCCACCACCCGTTAGTCCACCACCACTGGCACCAAGGGAGCACTCTCCACTTTAACCTCCTGCAGACATACACTATTCTTCAGACTGTTCTAGTCATTCTTTTGAAGACCATAGGGATGATGGGGAACCAATATTCTACTCCCTCTCAAGATGACTTGTGGGACACTTGTGACACAGACACACCTGCAGAGACGGACTCGGACCTGTATCCGGAAAAACCTTCCCTTTCAGATGATACCAATACATATTATGACATCATAGGTAGTGTAGTGATTTAGCATAAGATTCAGCTCCACAAAAAAACCACTGAAAGATAATTTCCTAATCGAGAAACTTTCATCAACTCAACGCACGGCACAATACCTGCCGATGCTTAAAGATGTGATTAAACATGCAATAGATATTTTTAAGGACCCGGTTAAAAGCATGTCAATACAACACTAGTAGGAAAAAAACATAAGCCATCCCCTACCAACCCAACATACATAAGGGGTCAACTACCACTTGACTCTTTAGTTGTTGCTACTGCAAGAAAAAGGACAAACTCACAAACATCTGGTATGGCACCTCCTCCAGACAAGGAGGCTGGAAAAATAGACTCGGCAGGGAAGAGAGTGGCTGCACAATCAATCAATCGGGGTTTCTAAAGCGCAAGCTACTCACCCGGAACTGGTCTCAAGGCGCTGGGGGGCAGGGGGAGTAGTGCAGTGTCCGGAGGATCACTGGGTTCCATCGAAGAGCCAGGTCTTGAGGTCCTTTAGGAACTTAAGGAGCAATGCAGTCTGTCGGAGGTAGAGAGGGAGGGAGAAGGAGCGCCCGCCTGATCTGCTTTTCTTGATCCAAGGTACCGTTGCAAGGGAGAGCTGGGCTGAGCAGAGAGTGTGCTGTGGAGCGTGGAACACAAGGCTGTGGTTCAGGTTGGTGGGTCCGGGTGAGAAGCTTGAAGGTGATTCTCTTCTCCACGGGAGCCAGTGTAGGGACCGTAGGTGTTGGCTGATGTGGCAGTAGCGTGGTAGGTTGAGGACTAGTCTGGCGGCGGCGTCCTGGACGTTCTGGAGTTTGCGGATGAGGTTCTTGTTGATCCCGGCGTATAGTGTGCTGCCGTAGTCCAGTCTGCTGCTGATGAGGGCGTGTGTGACAGTTTTCCTGTGTTCGTGGGGGATCCACTTGAAGGTCTTGCGGAGTAGGCGGAGGGTGTGGTAGCAGGAGGAAGTGATGGTGTTGACCTGGTGGTCCATTTTGAGTTCGAAGTCCAGGATGATTCTGAGGTTGCATGCGGGGGGGGGGGCACCAGGTGTCGGTCGAGGTGAGGGCCCATGATGGGTATCTCGGTTTTGTCCATGTTTATTAGTTGAAGGCAGCTGTTCTTCATCCATCTGGCGACCGCTTCCATAGGGAGAGGATGAGTTGGGTATCGTCTGCGTACGATGAGATGTTGAGTCTGTGTGCTCGGACGATGGATGCGAGCGGGGCCATGCAGATGTTGAACAGGGTCGTGCTGATGGAGGATCCTTGTGGGACTCCGCAGGTGGTTAGAGTTGGTTCTGAGAGAAATGGAGGGATTCTGACTCGTTGCGTTCTGCCGAAGAGGATCCAGTCGAGGGCCTTGTTCCGGATTCCCGCGTTGCGGAGTCTGCGGGCTAAGGTGCGCTGAGAGACCGTGTCGAAGGCCGCGGAGAGGTCAAGAAGCATGAGGGCCACGGTCTCTCCTCTGTGGAGGAGGGCGCGGATGTCTGTTGCTGCGAGGAGTGTGTTTTCGGTGCTGTGGTTCCTCCTGAAGCCTGATTGGGAGGCATCAAGGATGTTGTTTACTTCGATGAAGGCGGCGAGTTGGCTGTTGACTGCCTTTTCCATGACTTTGGCCGGATAAGGGAATCGGTCTGAAATTCTTGAGGTCGGTGAGGTTCGCTGAAGGTTTTTCAGGAGAGGGTTGATCTCGGCGTGTTTCCAGTCGTCGAGGAAGGAGGCGGTCTCGAAGGAGCGGTTGATGATACGTTGAAGTTCGGGGGCGATGTCTGCGGCTTTGCTGTAGATATGGTGGGGGCAGGGGTCCGTGGGGGCCCTGGAGTGGGTGGTCTTCATTATCCTCAGAGTGTCTTCGATGCTGAGGGCGGTCCAGCTGTCAATTGTCGGCTGCGTGCTGCTGGGACCGGTGGGAGGGGGTTCCTCGGGGTTGTTGTCGTCGAAGTTGTCATAGATGGTCTTGATTTTGTGATGGAAGAAAGTGCGGAGTCTGTCGCAGAGGTCCTAGGAGGGAGTGATGTCTGTGGACTCGTTGGGTTGGGCGAACTCTTTGATGATGCCAAAGAGTTCCTTGCTGTTGTGAGCGTTGGAGATTCTGTCCTGCAGTGCTTTCTTCCTGGAGAGTCTGATGAGCTTGTGGTGGACCGCGGTAGCTGTTTTGAAGTTGTCGAGGTCAGTTGGGGTTTTGGAGTTCCTCCACAGTTTTTCGAGTCGTTTGCAGGTGCGTCTGGAGTCTGAGTTCGGTGGAAAACCAGCTGGCTTTCTTGAGGGGGCGCGGGTGTTGGCACAGTCGGTGATCCAGTTGTGTAGAGTGCCGGCGGCGGTGGTGGGGTCTTCGCCGTTTGTGGTGGTGGGAGCGGAGCTGACGAGGTCGGCAGCGAGCTGGTCGTCTGAGACCTTGTTCCAATTCCTGTGTTGGAGCTGATGCGGGCGTCTGCGGGGGATGTTGGATTTGAAGGTGAAGTGGGCGCAGTGGTGGTACGACCATGGGAGTTCGGAGGTGTGGCTGAAGGTGATGGATTCCCTGCTGTGAAAATGGGATCGAGGATGTGCCCAGCTGAGTGCGTAGGTTCGGGTACGATCTGCTTGAGTCCGATGGTGTGGACGTTGTCCAAGAGGGAGGCGGAGTTGGTGTCCTGGAGGTTGTCGAGGTGGAAGTTGAGGTCTCCTAGCAGCGTGAAATTGGTGGAGGTGATGGCATGCGGCGTGATGGAGTCGGAGAAAGGAGCGCGGGGTCCGGGGGGGTCTGTAGATGAGGGTGGAGGATGGGTTGGTCTGGATCTTGAAATGGAGGTGTTCCATCAGGTCTGAGGGCCCGTCGGTATAGGTGCTCAGTCTGAGATTGGCCTTGTGGGCAATGGCGATGCCTCCTCCGGGACGGTTGGGGCGATCCTTCAGGGTGAGCTTGTATCCTTCCGGGATGGCAATCGCGATGTCTGGTCCGGAGGCTGCGTTCGCCCATGTTTCGGTGAGTAAGGCAATGTCCGGGGCGGTGCTGTCGGAGGTCTCAGAGTTCTGTGGCGTGTCTGTGGAGGGAGCGGGTTCTGGGTCTCGGCGAAGGTATGGTGGCAGTGACGGTAGGTGAAGGGTCCATGGGTGTCGAGTGGTGAGGAGGCATTGCAGTTCAGGTTCTTGCCGGCATTGAGTTCGTGGAGAGCCGAGGAGCTGTAGCGCTGGCGAGCCGAAGGGCCTGGGGTCCTGGCGCTGGTCGCGGTCAGGTCGCGGACGGGTGCAGACGGGCTTGCCTTTGGCGTGCCAGTGACGCGGCCGCCATTAAATAGGGGGGGTGGGGGGGGAGATGCAGGGGGAGGGGCTGCGGGGGCAGCAGTGGCGGGGGAAAAAAGCGGGAAAGACTGGCGGAGAAAACGGGCAGGGAGGCACCAAACAAGGGCACAAGGGTAGGGCAGAACAAGGAAATAAAAAGAAAAGAAGAAGAAATACAGCAGAGAAACAAAAGCAGGCAGGCAGAGTGGGCGCCGGCCTCGAACCGGGGTCGGCGAGGAGCAGGAGGTAGAGGCACTTCAGGTGGAGCTGCGTGCCTGGGAGAGCAGTATCTGGGCAATCAAGCAACCATTGGCGAATAGCCAAATCCTTTGGTCTCCTTTCACGTCAGGACAGGGCATACTGGGACGAAATGGAGGGGCTTCTTCAACATCTGGAAAAATACAAAAAACGTGCATTTGAGATTGCCTCAGAAGACAATTTCATAGCTAATACATCTATTCACTGTGCACTAGATGCAGCTGATTCAGCCGAAAGAGGCATTAACACAAGTGTCCTCGTAAGACGACATGCCTGGCTCAAGGTTTCAAGCCAGAAGCGCTACAAAATATCCTCGCACTTCCTTTTGATGGCCCTCAATTAGACACTCTACTTGAAAAAATTAAAATGGATAATGAAACGGCCAAAGCTACAGGGGCGTTAGAAACATCTACAGAAAGGGAATTTTCGTCGTTCCCCCTATCGTGGAATAGCAAAAGCTACATCCGCAGATACTTCCACCTCATATCAGCGTCCCCAATCGCCTAGGGAATATTATAGGGGCTCCTACAGAGGCAGTAATTCTAGAGGTGTAGAGGCGGTTTCAATAAACCATCCGCCACTGCCACAAAACCTTGACTTACCTGCCATTCCCCCGTTCACACTACAGCTGCTAAGGGAAGACTACAACAGTTCTTTTCCTTCATGGTGGAATATCACCTCCAACCAGTGGGTGATGGATATAACATTCCACCTCGAACTCACTGTCAACAGACCATCAGCAACTGCTCAAGGAGGAAGTAAAGGCCCTTCTCCAAAAGGGAACAATAGAGCCTGTGCCATTACACCAATTGCAAACACAATGTTTCTAGAGGAATTATAGATTTCTTTTATATTGGT
Source organism: Calotriton arnoldi (assembly GCA_963921515.1). Classification (NCBI taxonomy): domain Eukaryota; kingdom Metazoa; phylum Chordata; class Amphibia; order Caudata; family Salamandridae; genus Calotriton; species Calotriton arnoldi. The sequence goes on along the minus strand of CAWUFW010001068.1, from coordinate 2,299,417 downwards.
CATTTGATCCAACTGTTCTATCAAATGCAAACAGAAGCAGGAGCGTACTGGTTTACAGAAAAATATATTGGTCTATTCCATAGAACCAAATAAATCAAGGGGCGTAGAATCCACTTGAACAAGTTCTTAACTCCACTGTCCAAGTTATAGATCCATTTTTTTCCAGAATGTTAAGGACTCATCAGCAATATAATGCCATAAGTACTGCTAAAGAGGAGTGTAGGAAGCTGGCTCTGTATATACCAAAGTAAGGTATAGTGTGCACAGAGTCCAGTGGAAACCCAGAGGTAAAAGTAGATAATACCTTACTCTCTATTTGTGGTAGTGTGGGCGAGCAGTAAGGCTTTATCAGAGGGTAGTGTTAAGCATTTGTTGTACACACTCGGGCAAGAAATGATGTCACACACTCAGACTGAACTCAGACCAATTTTGTTTGTATAATATTAAGTTATTTTATTTTTAGAAGCAAGGCAAGCCTGGCACAGGTAAGTGAAATAAATGCTTTGCTAAATATTATGCAGTGTTTACAGGTCAATGCAAGTTCAAATGCAGTTGTTTGAAATACAGGGAAGTCAAGCTATTGAAATTACTTTACAGATTACTTTTTAGTTACTTTTAAAGTTACTTTTTCTACTGTGTGATATGCCTAGATATCACACTAGGACATTTCCTAGAGAAAAGGTAAGTAAAATCAGTTTTACACAATTGCTATTTTTCAGGTTTCCATACAAATCAACTCCACACATTTTTCTGAGAAAAACCGTCAATAGGTTCCTATGGAGAGAAATGAAGTTAACTGTTACCAGATAAGTACTCGGTCTTTGGGGTCGAGTTTCTGGGGTAAGAACAAGGGTTCCCCCAGGGTCAAGGATGCACTCTTGTTACACCCTCAACGGCACTAGGGCGGCCGGGTACAGAGTGCTGAGGCCCAATGTTATCCAATGGGGGCCTCCGGTTGGTGGCTGCTTACGAGGAGGCCACTTGGTTGTGGGAGAAAAGCTCCTGGTGTTAGTCTCAGGGCAAAGGGGGATCCTGTTTAGCACAAAAAGTGCACCCGCAGGAGTGGCTGGGTGCAGGGTGCTGGTTTGGCGTCTGATGCCCTGTTGATTTCAATGGGGATTCTCCGGTTTCAACAAAGACTGCAGGCTCAGGAACGAAGATCTTCTGGAGGTGACCACCGGTTGTAGAGGTAAGTTGAGATGCTGGGACACCGTCGGTTGGGCCACCGAAGGCCGTGGGGCTTTGGGTGCAGGGGTGTCTTTAGGCGTCTGGTTTCTCTTACCAGTTCCGGTCGCGGTCGGGTGAGATCCTCCAGAAAGAGGCTGCAGGCTTCATTGGGAGATTCGAGTAACTGAAAAGTAATTTTGAATGTTGACTTACCTATAAATAAACCAACTGCATTCTAACCTGCATTCAACAGTAATTAATTGCATAAATCTTGCAAAGTGTTATTTCACTTACCTGCACCAGGCCTGGCTTGGTTCTGGAAATAAAATAACTAAATAATATTTTTATGCAAACAAAACTGGTCTGAGTTCAGTCTTTTAGTGTGTGACATCATTTCTTGCCTGAGTGTGAATAACAAAAGCGTAACACTACCCTCTGATAAAGCCTTACTGCTTGCCCACACTACCACAAATAGAGAGTAAGGTGCTATCTAGTGCTCACACAATTAATGAGGGCACCCTTCAAACCATTACATAAAACCTTCTTAGAAGTGCTCACTCTAAAGACTGCGTTTCTAGTGGCCATTACTTCTCTACGCAGAGTCGGTGAGTTCCAAGCACTCGTGTTACAGGAAGTGTACTTTCAGGTACACAAGGATATGATTCTCATGGGGACAGACCCTCAAAAGTGGTTTCACATCAGTCAAACTATTCAGATACCAAGTTTCTTTCAAAATCCGAGGACACACTCCGAAAGGACATTACACCCTAGACGCAAGGCAAGCAGTAATGTACTATATTGAGAGGACAAAGCCTCATAGGAAGACAAAGCAGCTCTTCGTGTCATTTGCAGACAGCTTCTTGGGAAGACCTGTCACATAGAACTCATTTTCAAGATGGATTTCGCAAACAATACAATTATGCCACAAACAGGCGGGTGTGACACTATAGAAGAGTCGTGGTGCACTCTGCAAGAAAGAGGAGAGCTACAATATCTTTCCTAGTTAATACACCGCTGCAAGACATTTGTATGTCAGCAACTTGGTCATCAATGCACACATTAACAAAACACTACTGTGTGGACATTCAGATGAACCACGAAGCTCAAGTAGGACAAAGGATCTTGCAACATATATTTGCTAATAAAACTCCTCTTCAATCCAACCACCACTGTAGTAAAAACTGCTACAAAATCAACACACAATGTGAATACAAAAAAGATTCATGCTGCAAAACATATAGTTTCTTACCCGTCAGTGTAGTTTTGCAGCTTGAAGAATTTCTGGATTCAAATGCGAACCCACCCTCTGCCAAGAAGATGAGAGCGAGAAAGGGAGGGGAAAAAAAGAATCTGAAGATGACGACCCAAGGTGGGAGCTTCCAAAGGATACACGATGACGTCGCAAGGTGCACCAAATGAAGGTACTTTAACGCCAACAACAAACGCAACAAGCATTTGCAATGCAATAGGTCTCGCATTTACGCGTGTTTGAGCTATTGACATTGCAAATAATAATGCCTTTTATTTTTGTTTTTGTTTTAAAAACATAAATAAAAGGCATTGTTATTTACAATGCCAATAGCTGAAACTCTCGTAACTGCGAGACCTATTGCATTGCAAATGCTTGTTTTAACCTGGCACAACGATAAATTAAGGTAAAGCACAAGTACTTCCATTCCTTCTGAAGAGTATGAAGCGTCTTATTAAGTGGAGAAGTGTGGCTCAATGGTTAGAGCGGCAGACCCTGATGCAGAGATCTGGCCCGGGACCAGGGTTCAATTCCCGCCTCGGCGGGTCTTGGGCTCAATTTCCTCGGACCTGATAATTCTCGCCTCGGTGCCTATTCTAATCATGGGTCCCACTCTGCAACTCTGGGCAATAGCTTGCTTAATCTCCACAACGGCCCCAACAGCGCTGGGATGCCTGGCTTCACCCTGGGGGTGCCCAGGAGTGGACATTTCACAGGGAAAAGCCAGGAAGGGTTCCACAGCGGTATGCGTACAGCGCCTGGACACCCCTTTGGGGGTATGGGTGCGCTTTACAAGTACAAATTTCATTTCATTTCATTAATGCAACTACAAAACAATACAGCAAGATGAAACACTGCTAATTATTTTTCACACCCCAATGTCGAGCATCACCTCACGGGAATCTTAATCCCATTAGAACTTCAAATTATAAAGCCAGGTACCTTCAATGAAGTCACATGTAAAATAAAAGGCAAGTACGGTTAACAGCCACCAGAGGTCCCCATTGCCTCAGGAATGCACGTTCCCTCATTTGACTTCCCCCTCAGTTCTTCAAACACATTCGGGTTTTACAACACTGAGGCTCTTACCAGGATTAAACATAGTTAAGAACTTACTTCATACAGGTCCTCCGTGAAGGGGGTGGCAGCTTTGGCATTTTTTCTTTTTATGGCTAGTAATGGCTCATCAGTCCAACCCGCACAAGCAACGTCTTCGATTTAAGTTCAAGAATTACTTAAAGAATGACATATATCAGTGTGCGGCGGATTTTCAATGTGGCTGGTGTAGTGTGCGTTAGTTGCAGCAACAACAAGCATTGGCCGCGCGGCCGCAAAAGTGACGCGGCCGCGAAAGTTAAAGAAAACAAACAAGCACGCGAGTGGTGCGTGCAGAGAAAGCCAGATGGCAGCTCTGGTGGGGGAGGGGCGAGCAAGACAGAGAGGCAGAGCGAGGCGCGCGCGGGAGAGCGAGAGGAAAGCCCGATGGCGCTCGTGCCTGTGCGCGTAATCGCACGCAGAATGCCACACAAAAAGCTGTGGTCGCATTTCTGAAAGCCCACTGACTAAATGTCTCGCCCAGACCAGCGCAAGCGCTGGCTCAGGGCGAGACCTAAAAATAGTAGGATGACAAATGTTTTTAGAGTCCATTCTGGACCCAACCACTAGATGGCGGAATAATGCACAGCATGTGAATCCAGAAATTCTTCAAGCTGCAAAACTACACCGACAGGTAAGGAACTATGTTTTTGGGACACCTCCGCCTTCGGGCAATGGTAGGCACCCACAAGCTGCTTCGGTCACGCCAGGCCACCGTACCAAACAAACAGCACAGGCCGCATGCCTCTAAACCGACGCCTTCTCCATTGGAGCCGAGCCTACCTTCGGAGCCAAAAACTTCGATGTCGAAACACCACTCCACTTCAGCACCGAAAATGCCAACTTCAGACCCAAAACCCTCGGCACCGAAAATCCATAGGTTGAAAACTTCCAGATCGGTGCAAAAATCTTTCACCAAACAGGCACATTCTTCAAAGTCTGTGGAACCAGTGCTCCAAAACCTTCAAGAGCTCGGACTCGCGCCGAAAAGCATACGATACTTCTGGACACTGGTCGTATCATTGTGAGACCTCCTCACTCAGCGACACAACCAGCTAAAAGACCATTATCATTTGAAGAAGCTTTGCAAGTCCCTATTTCTCCAAAGCAAAAAGGCGGGCAATGCCACAAGTCTAGTGCACATCAGCTCCCCCCACCAACACCTTCTGCTCACCACACTCCAACATCACCGCCTTCGCCTGCAGTTAAGAACAACTTCATGGCTGGATGTAAAATACCACAAACCTGTGGCATAAAAGCCTTGAAGAAGCCCTATGATGAATGGTCTGAAGTAGATGTAGTACGTGTCTGACTGGGGATGTTCAATTTTGAAGCCCCTCTTAAGTGTTGGTCATCTATTGACACTCTAGGAGGTGGAGAGTCAGAAAGTGATAGAGAATAATCTCTAGTCGGAGTATGTGTAGAGTGTGATGAAGGCATATAGTGTCTTCATCTTGAGGTTCTGAGATTCTGCTCTGACGTGTGAGGAGGGGCTGCTGTCTTGAAACTGCGGGTTTGGAACCGCAGCACTCCGACAATCTTTCTTGGGGTACCCTGTGCACAGACCCCATCAGAGCTTTGCTGTCGCCAAGCGCCTTCACAGTGAATGTTCTTGTCACCTTGTGCCGCTTCCCTGCCACTCCACTTGTGCCGAGCCAGTTCTGGTTCCCTCGCCGGAGCAACGCAAGGAGTCGTGACGTAGCAGGCAGGTTCCTCGCAGGCGACGTTGAATCTTCTCTCCTCACATTGCAGCACTGCTTACTCCATCTCATCAGAGCCTGCTGCCCATCATCGATACAGACGCCCCTTGTGCTGCCTACTGAGGACCAGCTAACCGGTTCCCCTCTGCTCCTATTGAGTCTGCCTCTGTTCCTATGGCTCCATTTAGATTGCCTTTTGACCTCCTCTAACCAAATTTAAAAAAATTGGAGGAGAGCTGTGTGCAGCCAAGGAGTTAACATCACAGCCTGGGTGCCAACGTCGCTGCCAAAAGTGAACTTCAAAAATGAACCCTGATAAAAGGTGAGAGGGGGTGCGTGAGGAGAGAGAAGAAAGGAGGAGTGTGTTTAACATCCAACGGGGTGTCACCTCTTGGCTAATGCGGGTTGGCACATATTAGTAACTGTTTTGCCTTGGCCTACTGTTGTGTTAGAAGAGCTGTCAGTGCTCTATCTTGAGGGTAGAGCCTGCTGAGCGCTGAAGCGGTCCAGCTAGGTCTGTGGTGCGGCTTGCTCTCTGCCATATGCTCCCCAGGCCCTTATTCACCTTTGGCCTTCATCCACTAACAGGCCTTGTTTTTAAACACTTTGCACCAGTTTCACTCCTGCGCGTCAAGAGGACTGCTCGGATACTACGCTCAGGCAGATTTATCCCTATGAGAGTGTGCAAAAAAATAAAATCTAATCCCCTCAGAAATGAGCTGACACACTACTCTATTGAAAGGTTCAAACTTTCTTTTCTTTCTTCTAAAAAAGAGAATACTCTGTTAGTCACTAAGTATGATGCTCTCTCCTCTAATTCAGAGGCCTGCACTATCTGCACAATAGCTGAATCAAATTTCAATCTCCCTCAATCACCTGTTCAGCAACTGTCTGCCTCAGATACTGCTAATCCGCTGCATCGGAAGCCTGATAATTTCCACAACGAGGACTTCACTTTACCGCACGTGACATAAATCTGAGAAATCATTTGCCTATGACGGCGGTTCCTCTAGGACCTCCTCTGGTCCGGTAAAGGCTGCTGGCTTAAATGTATTTAGTAGCACCCCTTAAGATCAATCATCTGTAGCACTGCGGGCCTCTGAAACACCTGACTTGGAAATACATGGGAACTGTCCTGCAACCCTTCTGGCCAATACACAGAAGTATCTGGAGCTCCTATGTGCATAGAAGGAATCTTGTCATCTGCTTTAGCTCTCCTGGAAAAGTCAGTGAATAACTTGGACGGTATTCAAGATATCTTATTGTTAATACTAAAGGTGCTGTTGAGTTCAAAGGAAGAGAGTTGCTTCCTAATCAAGCACTCCAATCAGCAGCAAATGAGGCATGCATTAAGCTTGGACTTCTGGATCATGGTCTGCAAGCGGGGGGCTCTAAGCTCCAGAAGTGCGTTAGCGTTTCCCCTGCACTTCTTGCTTTTGATCGGGGGCGCAAGCCGGTATATTGAAAATTGGTAGTGGCTTCAGGTAAGAAGAAACACAATGATGGAAGTCCCACCTACTCACTAAAAAATCTTTTTGACTATGGTTCTTTTAGTCCTACTGTTCCCAGCACTCCAGTGAAGGCCACCTGCTCCGGCCTTCAGACCTTCCCTATTTTAATACCTCATGACCGGTCTACCTCAGGGCTTTGTAGCTCCTGAGGTTTCCAGCCAAACAAAGGTAAAATCCAAGGCAAGCTGTAACAATGGACTACTGCTCCATAATAAATCCGCTAGCTAGCAGAGAAGCTGATATACATTAATTCAGAACCCTCTGAATTAAAGTAAACTGACCTAAATCCGCGGGCCCAAACCTTTTGTGTAGCTCCACAGGAAGCTATGAACCCCTCACAACCTAGTGGGACTGTTCATTCACTCTCCTATGTTCCTGCTGATACTTTTATGTTGGATTTTGTGGCTTTATTTGACTGATATAATTATGAATCTTTTTTATTTTTTTATTTACTTGTTTCGCAGAGATTGAAAACTTGAAGATTATACAAAGCAATGGCATTTCCCTACTTTCCCTAATGTATCTACCCTCAGTACTAAAAACAAGGGTTTAGTTCCACTTTAAAATTGTTACTACAAATTTGATTCTACAAAATAGTGATTCACTTCAATGTAGAGGAATTGATGTAATCCCTGTATTTAGGGAAAATAAAATGCCCAACCAGTGTCATGATATCTTAATCTCAGGTGGGGATTGCCATCTTGTTGAGTAATGACATGGGTATACAATAGTTATAAAGATCCCTCCAGCCATTTTCAAGCAATAAAGATTGTTCCATCAGAAGACGAAAGGGTGAAAGACCCACTGATCATGATAAATACATATATTCCCCTGATAAAAGCTATAATTATATACTCCCTGATATCTTCTCCTTTCTATTGAAAGCCGTGAATAAGGAGGAGAAATATAACGTTTTGTTGGCTGGAGACCTAAACTGTAAAGGCTCCAACCACTCATTGACTTATTTCTGGACCAGGAGAAAGAAGCAACACTCCAAATTCCACCACTATTTTTCCCTCCAATTTTGAGAACTGACAAAAGAGGACTTTCTCTCCTTGGCTATCTAAGAAAAGTGATTGTGCGATAGTAAATGGCAGATTTAATCAAGACTTCCCTGCTCATTTCACTCATAAGTTTCCTCAGGGACTCCATCATCGACTACATTATCACTTTCCATACTACTTTTCACCTTTTAACAGACTTGAAATTTGTAGATTCCCCACTTAATGACCACAGACTACTGGTCCTTTCTTTAGAGTTTAATCTGCACACAGTGGGGTCATGCAAATTCGATAATTCCAGCACTGAATTCAATAGGAATACGGGTAGGACTCGGTGGCCACCATCTAAAATTTCTAACCTGAAAGGGCTTCTATAGATGGCTGTCTCGGACTTAGATTTCTGGAATGTTTCTCCCATTTCATGAAACAGATCGTAAATGACGGCCGTCCATTGCGTCCCACGCCTTCCAGTAAATCATTGTCGTCCACTTCTTTCCTTGAAGAGGGAAATTAATTGGCTAATCCGTACACAGTTTTTCCTTTTCTAAGAAAAGAGGCCGATTTATCTCCCTGCCAAAGAGGAGACGACGAAGGCTGGTTTTAAAAAGCAGGACATCGATCGTAGGTGGGTCGACTCGAGAGAAGCGGCCCATAAGAAAAACGCTAGAAAATTCTGGGAGATTATTGCTGACAGCTGTGGATCTAGAGTGAAGGCTTTCCCCTCCCCAATTCAATCCAAGGCTGCATGGAGGGATTTCATTCTCTCACTTTATGCAGAGAATTCAGAAGTCAAAACACAAACTGAAGACATCCTTGCTAGCCCACTACTGGTGATTGGCAATTATGGACCGCCTTTGGTGTGTGGGATTGAATCTTCGATCAGGCCCAATATCAGTTTTTTAAAAAAGGTCAATCTTTGGGCAACGATTTTGTTTCTGGTCTTCGAACACTGCTTCCTGAATGAAACAGTGCCTTCATCCTGGGCTGGAAGCATTATTCCTCTGCATAAAAAAGGAGATAGAAATTCACCTGCTAATTATCGCCAAATCGTCCTGTTAGACGCAATGGGCAAGGTTTTCACTAAATGCCTACTGGATCATCTTAAAACCTGGGTTGAAAGTAGTATGATTATTCCACTAGAGCATTGGTACTCTCAAACATTTTGCCGGGGCCACAAAGTACGGTCTGTGGCTTCCCGAGGGCCGCACCGATGCCAGCAGGGGAGGGTCAGGGTGTTGAAAGGTGGGCGTAGGGGGACGCCAAGCAGATGCATGCTAAATATAAGTTGTCTAGAAAACATACTTTACTTTTAGTTTAGTTAACCTGCAAATACAGTATGCTCGTTTCACAGTTTCCTGAATGTTCCTACCCTGTCAAGTGAACAACAGCCCAGTGCTGCTGTTCAGCAGAGGGCCTCAATTAAAGGTCAGGAGGGCCGCATAATGCCCCCAGGCAGTACTTTGACTATCTCTGCACTAGAGCAAACACGCTTCAGGAAACACCTTTGCACATTAGACAGTATTGCTGCCTTGCAGCTTATAAATGGAAAGCATGTTACCATCAGGGGCTCTTCTGTTTATGCCGCGTTTATTGACTCCTCCACAGCTTTCAATAAAGTCGATCGACCAATACTGTGGGGGGGAATTTATCCAATCTCAGCATTCCTGGAACCCTGTTGCACTTATGTTAGCCAATAATTGAGGGGCATGTAGGAAACTACTCCCTTTGGCATGGTTACCCCGCTCTTTGGCTGAATGTGCACTGAGTTCCTGCTAACCAGGTTCCCAGTGCCTGTTTCCGAAAACTGTACCTTTGTTTCCACAATTGGCACACCTCTGGCACACATGTATGTCTCTTATAAAAGGTATCAGTGGTACCAAGGGCCTTGTGACCAGAGAGGGTCTCTAAGGGCTGCAGCATGTATTGTGCCACCCTAAGAGACCCCCTCACCAAACGCATGCACACTACAGCCTGCGTGTTTTGGTGCAGATAAAAGTGAAGTCGACCTGGCACACATCCCTGTGTACCAGGCCTACCAGCACTGCAAGAGGCATATGTAAGTCACCCCTACAGCAGGCCTTAATGCCCTAAGGTAGGGTGCACTATACCTCATGTGAGGGTATAACTGCATGAACAGATATGCCCCTATAGTGTTTAAGTCCATTCTTAGACATAAGTGCACGGTGAAGCCATACTGAGTACATGGGCTGAGAGCTTGTCACTACGAGTTCCACAGCTCCGTGATGACTTTACCAAATTCCAAGATGTTTGGCACCTAAACATCTCCGATTAATGAACCCACACTGATGCCAGTGTTGGATTCATTAATAAATGCACTCAGAGGGCACCTCAGAGGTGCCCCCTGCAAACCTACCAAACCACTCACTAGTGTGTGCCTGACTGGTCTGCAGCAGCCTGCCACCTCCAGACATGTTTCTGACCCCCTGAGGTGGGAGCCTTTTGCTCTCATGGGTCAGAAACAAAGCCTGCTCTGGGTGGAGGTGCTTCACACCTACCCCCAAGCAGGGACAGAATAGAACGACAGTGAGCCTCAAAGGCTTCCTGCCCTTTGTAATGCTGACCAGGGCCTCTCCAGCTAGTGGAGATGCCCATACCCCTGACCAAGCCCCACCATTGGCGGCAAGGTAGATGAGAAAATTAGTAAACAAGAGAGGTGTGTCCCCTCTCCGCCACGACCACCCTTAACCCCTTCGCTGCTAGGCCTTTTCCCCTCCTGTGCTAAGCCTTTTTTTGGCTATTTGGGGTAGTTCGCGCTTGGGCCCCTGTAACTTTTTGACCACATAACGTATCCACGCCAAATTTGCGTCCTTTTTTCCAACATCATGGGGATTCTAAAGGTACCCAGGGTTTGTGGATTCCCCTGGAGGGGACCCAGAAATTAGCCAAAATACAGCAAAATTTTGGTTTTTTGGGGAAAAATGCGAAAAAAGGGCTACAGATGAAAGCGTCTGTTTTTTTCCCTGCAAATCACATCAAAAAAGGGGTTGTGGTGCTGAAATCAACATCTTCCCAGCTTTCGGGGACAAGCAGACTTTTGTCAGAAAACCAAAACTTTTTACACAGTTTTGGCATTTTTCTGGGACATAGTCTATTTTTGCTATTTTTTGTGCTTTCAACCTCCTTCCAGTTAATGGTAGAAATGGGTATGAAAGCAATAATGGATCCTGGAAAGCCATACATTTCTGAAAAGTAGACAAAATTCTGAATTCAGCAAGGGGTCATTTGTGTAGATCCTTCAAGTTTTCTTTATAGAAACAAACAGTTAAATATAGGAAAAATTGAAAATTAGTTGAAAAAATCAGCCATTTGTGTCAACGTTTTCACTTGTAACTTCTTCTAATTATGACAGCTATTTGAAAGCAATATACCGTTGCATCTGCTGGACCTTTCTGGTTGTGGCGATATATAGGACTTGTAGGTTCACCAAGAACCCGACGAACCCAGAGCCAATAACTGAGCAGCGTCTTGCAATGGTTTTTTATTATGTACCGGGTATATAGCAATTATTCTGGGAAAATTTATACATGGAAAAATCGGTATGAAAGACACCTATGTATTTCTGAAATGGGAACAAAATATAGAGTTTAGAAATAGTAGATATTTGCACATTTCCGAAATTGGGAGTACCCATACTAGCATGAGATTTATAGGACATTTTTCAAAATGACTTCTTTTTTACACATTGTCTTTCATTTGGAAGGCAGAAATGCATCAAAAGCACAAAACAGAAAGATACCCACCCATTCAAAGGATAAATTATTAAGGCCCACAAAGGAGTCCTGTAATTATACCTAAACAACCAAGGTTCAAGTGCATATATTGTAAAGAACCAGTAAATACAATTGATAATTATTTCTTTTTATTAACAGGATATCAAAAATATATATATATATTTTATATCATAGCACAGTGATACATACAGATAAAATACAATAAAAAGAGAACCCCACAACAAACCATCATGCATACACACACTCAAATACAAATGAGCTCTGTACATCCATCAAACATTCATACACATAGCATATATAAAGAGGTTTAAAAAGCCAAGAGGAAAACTGATGTTTTAATAAATTGGTCCAAAGGTAGAATTGGAAACCACTTCCGGGTTTGAAGGGACCAAACGCCGACGCGCGTTTCGGTGAAAACCCTACACGGGGGCTACACCTTCATCAGGGCAAATCATATGCAGAGAAATAGATAGCGTGGGACACTCAAATACCTATAAACAACATAAAAATGTATCACTTCCAATGCTTAATAATAAGCTTCACATAATCAATACATGCACGAGAAACCTTGAAAAATGATGACAGAGAATGAAGGAATTAAGGTCAGACAACAATGGTCAGCGCAGCAATAGAGGAAATGTGCATCTTAGAATAGAAGAAAACAGACCCAGCCTGGGTCATGTGATTTAAAGGATCAAGACAAAACCAGTGACTTCTACATTTATACTAACAGAGAAAAGAGGAAACCAACCACCAACAAGGAATATTCAATAATTCCCAAAGTGAATGAAAACAAATATTAATAGTCATGCCAGTAGTGAATTCCTGATGACCCCTTTCCCCAATGGAATATATACATGAACATACCTTTTGAGGTATTCTATCAAAACTTCATCCAACAGGATTGAGTTCAGACAAAAGCCATATAGGCCTGGGGATACTGGACATCTACATCCAACAAATCTATAAAAATAAAATACCATCACAATACTTAACCAACGATAAAATACATGCCAAAATAAACAAAACGAAACCATACAATACAGAAATGCCCAAACGCAGCCCATATAGACCTACCCTATAATGTAGGCATAAAGGAGAGCTTGACGGAGAACCACCTTTCAAAAGGTTCAGCCGGATTGGATTTCACGAGGGCCTTTATTCAAGGCGTGATATCAGGATAAATCTTAAAGAGATAACGAAGGGCAAGGGTTAGCGATGTTTAGACAAAGTTATCACCAACTAGATGGCAACACTAACAATAAACATGCCCTGAGATGAATTACTAAACGCTAGAAGGCTACCCCCAAATAACAGCGAGAGAGGCACAACGATCGAACAAGTCTCAAGGGTTCCTGCAGCTGATACAGTTAAAAATGGTCCCTAGGGCCACGGGGAGTCCACAAACCTCCAAGGCCTCCAACAACGATGGGCACACAACCGCGCTTAACCAGAGGACAAAGGATAATTACCTCCAAGAGCGTTCAAGGATCACACCGGGTAAGGATATAGCCCGTTTCCATTTGCTTTCGGGAAGAGAGAGGGGTGAGAACCAACTCAGCTTATAAACCCGTCCGTCGAATGCGCAGCCGGTGAAGGAAAGAAACAGAAAAGAAGGACACCCAAACTCAGAAGACATGACGAAAAAAAGTGGCGGCCATATTGGAAAGGGTAAAATATAATTCCCTAAAATAGGATACAAAAAACAGCGATAACTAACAGGGGCAACGAATACTCAAAACCCCCCCAAAAAAAAAATAAAGGACAAAGAATGGTCCTATACGTGGGTGAAAAATACATTACAAAAAAATAAAGAAATATGAAAATACAATATAAAAAATAGAAAATACAGAAGAGGACACACCCTGCTCATAAATGGAGTGAGCAGTTCTTATTTGATGGCATTCTCCCAGGGACAGCACTCATTGAGACCATTCTTCACTGAATTAAGAGAGTAGATCCAAAACACTTCCCGTTTTTTTCTAACTTGAGTGGGGTCCTTTCCAGAAGGCGCATTGATTTTCTCGAGAATAGACCATCTGAGATCTTTTTTACACATTGTCTCATTTGGAAGGCAGAAATGCATCAAGTCAATAGATAATAACAGTTGCTCTACAATTTTGTGTTACCCTAAGTCTCCCGATAAAAATGGTACCTCACTTGTGTGGGTAGGCCTAGTGCCTGCGACAGGAAACAGCCCAAAACGCAACGTGGACACACCACATTTTCACAGTGAAAAATGACCCTTTTTTTGCAAAGTGCCTAGCTGTAGTTTTTGAACCCTAGCTCTGCCGGCACCTAGGGAAACCTAGCAAACCTATACATTTTTGAAAACTAGACACCCAGGGGAATCCAGGATGGGGTGACTTGACTGGCTCTCACCAGGTTCTGTTACCCAGAATCCCTTGCAAACCTAAAAAAGTGTAAAAAAAAACACATTTTCCTCGCTTTTCTGTGGTGGAAAGTTCTGGAATCTGCATGGATCCACAAAATTCCACCCACCCCGCGTTCCCCAAAGTCTTCTGAGAAAAATGGTACCTCACTTGTGTGGGTAGGCCTAGTGCCCGCGACAGGAAAACGACGCAAACGCAACGTGGACACACCCCAATTTCACTGTGAAAAATGACCCTTTTTGGCAAAGTGCCTAGCTGTAGTTTTTGAACCCTAGCTCTGCCGGCACCTAGGGAAACCTACCAAACCCACACATTTCTGAAAAGTAGACACATGGGAGATTCCAGGGAGGTATGGCTTGTGTGGATCCACCAATGTTTTCTTACCCAGAATCCCCCAGAAACCTGAAATTTTGCTGAAAACACTTTTTTCTCACATTTTTGTGTGGAAAGTTGTGGCATCACCGGGCTGACACAAATTTCCTACCACCCAGCGTTCCCGATAAAAATGGTGCCTCACTCGGGTGGGAGGCCCAAGTACGCGCGACAGGCAAGGGCCCAAAACGTATTGAGGCGACATCAAAATTGCCTATCAGAAGACGACCTGGTTTTGCAAGGGGGTCCCATGACTTATGGCCGGGGCTCGCGGCCACCTAGGGAAACCTAGCAAACCCACACATTTCTGAAAAGTAGGCACCGGGATTCCAGGAGGTATGGCTTGCGTGGATCCACCAACGTTTTCTTACCCAGAATCCCTGCAAACCTGAAATTTTGCTGAAAAAATCACTTTTTGCACACATTTTGTGTGGGAAAGTTGTGGCATCACCGGGATGACACAAATTTCCTACCACCCAGCGTTCCCCCAGGTCTCCCGATAAAAATGGTGCCTCACTCGGGTGGGAGGCCCAAGTACCCGCGACAGGCAAGGGCCCAAAACATTTTGTGATAGGCAATTTCAATGTTGCCTCAATACGTTTTGGGCCCATGCCTGTTGCGGGTACTTGGGCCTCCCACCCGAGTGAGGCACCATTTGTATCGGGAGACCTGGGGGAACGCTGGGTGGTAGGAAATTTGTGTCATCCCGGTGATGCCACAACTTTCCCACACAAAAATGTGTGAAAAAAGTGATTTTTTCAGCAAACTTTCAGGTTTGCAGGGGATTCTGGGTAAGAAAACGTTGGTGGATCCACGCAAGCCATACCTCCCTGGAATCCCCGGGTGTCTACTTTTCAGAAATGTGTGGGTTTGCTAGGTTTCCTAGGTGGCCGCGAGCCCCGGGCCAAAAGTCATGGGACCCCTGCAAAACCAGGTCGTTTTGTGATAGGCATTTTTGATGTCGCCTCAATACGTTTTGGGCCCTGCCTGTCGCAGCGTACTTGGGCCTCCCACCTGAGTGAGGCACCATTTTTATCGGGACACCTGGGGAACGCTGGGTGGTAGGAAATTTGTGTCAGCCTGGTGATGCCACAACTTTCACACACAATGTGTGAAAAAAGTGATTTTTTTCAGCAAAATTTCAGGTTTCTGGGGGATTCTGGGTAAGAAAACATTGGTGGATCCACGCAAGCCATACCTCCCTGGAATCCCCGGGTGTCTAGTTTTCAGAAATGTGGGTTTGGTAGGTTTCCTAGCTGGCCGCCGAACCCGGGGCCAAAAACTCATGGGACCCCCCTTGAAACCAGGTTGGTTTGTGATAGGTAATTTTGATGTCGCCTCACTAGGTTTTGGGCCCTTGCCTGTCGCGGATACTTGCCCCACCCACGCGTGTGAGGTACCATTTTTATCGGGAGACCAGGGGGAGCAGAAAGGCTGTAATGGTGGCGGGGATGTGGGCATTGGCGTGCCCACTTCGGGCAGCCCCTACCCTAAAAACAAATGCGCAAAAAAATCCCTGGCATCAAGTGGGCTTTCTGCCGCCCCGGGGGGGCAGATTGGGGGATACTGCCCCCCAGGGGGGGCAGAAAGACTGTTATGGTGGCAAGGGCGTGGGGGCATTGGCGTGCCCATTTTGGGCAGCCCCCACCCTAAAAAAAAATTGCAAAAAAAAAAAATCCCTGGCGTTTAGTGGGCTTTCTGCCCCCCCCAGGGGGGCAGATTGGGGGCTACTGCCCCCATCTGCCTCCCAGGGGGGGCAGAAAGGCTGTAATGGTGGCGGCGGGGTGGGGGCATTGGCGTGCCCGTTTTGGGCAGCCCCCACCCTAAAAAAAATTGCACAAAAAAAAATCCCTGGCATTTAGTGGGCTTTCTGCCCCACCGGGGGGTGGGGCAGAAAGGCTGTAATGGTGGTGGGGGGGTGGGGGCATTGGCGTGCCCATTTTGGGCAGCCCCCACCCTAAAACAAATTGCACACAAAAAAATCCCTGGCATTTAGTGGGCTTTCTGCCCCCCCCCCGGGGGGGCAGATTGGGGGCTACTGCCCCCATCTGCCTCCCAGGGGGGGCAGAAAGGCTGTAATGGTGGCTGGGGGGTGGGGGCATTGGCGTGCCCGTTTCGGGCAGCCCCCACCCTAAAAAAAATGCACCAAATAAAAATCCCTGGTGTCTAGTGGGCTTTCTGCCCCCCAGGGGGGGCAGAAAGACTGAACATTGGCACTTTTTTGGGGGGGGGCAAAAGCCCTTGCCCAAGGGCCGCTCCCCCCTCCCTGGTGCCTTAGTGGGTGGATCCCTGCTTGGGGATCGCCCTCCTGGGGCGATCCCCAAGCAGGGATCCACTGGGAGGGGTACCATTGGAAAGGGGAGATTCTCCCCTTTCCAATGATATCTCTCCGTCTTTCTACGTGCTCAGGGGGCTGAGGTAGCCCCTGAGCACGTAGAAAGTGAAACTGAAATGAGCCTAAAGGCTCATTTTAGTTTGTTTTCAGTGAAATGAAGTCAGCGCGACGTGCGCGCTGATCTTCATTTCACTGAAAGGGAGGAGGGGGCCCCGGGAGCTGGGGAAGCTTTTCCCCAGCTCCCGAGGCTGTGGGGAGAAAGGAAATCCCTCTGCTGTCTGCAGCAGAGGGATTTCGTGCCCCTGGCCTCATGACGGAATGGTTCCGTCATGAGCACAGGGGCACTGATGCTCATGACGGAACCATTCCGTCATGAGCATCGAAGGGGTTAAGGTTTCCTGAGCTTCAGTGACCCCTTCTTTAAAAATCCTCCATATTGTTTTGGAGGATTCTAGCCAATAGGGTTAGGGGTATGCCCCCTCCCCAGAGGGAGTGGATATACAAAGGGTCTAATCACTCTAAAGGGTAAGTAGCCCATTGGCTCCTACCTTCTAACCCCTGTAACGCCTCTAAATTGAGTATTTAGGGGCACCCCTGAACCTTAATCCTCAGATTACCAACGACCTAAGAAGAAGAGGACGAAGAGCCATGCAGCAGCGAAGACTGAAGACACCAACTGACTTGGCCCCAGGGAAGGGGGGATCTGAATTATCAGATCAAGGTGCCCACACACACACACACACACACACACACACACACACACACACACCCCTGTCTGTTGTCATGCTTCATCATAGGGAGCTCCTCGTCGGGCCAGCGCTGCAATGCCTGACTGGCCTCTTAGTGGGGGGCTCTTTGGCGGAGATATTTTGATCTTAAAGCTGTATGATGTGTGCAAGTGAGGGAATCGAAGTGTAGGGTGGTGTACATGATAGCCCCTCTGTTTTTAATGCGTCATGGGAACCACCACCCCATTAAAACCGCTTGGGGCTCCTCTAGACTCTTTTAACCACCTGCACACCACCTTACACTCAAATCCCCTCGCATCACGCAGCTTTAAGTTCAAAAGATCACCGTCAAAGAGTCTCCACTGAGGGATCCATCGGGCATTGCAGCGCCGACCCAAAGCGGGGGTCATGTCTCTGAATGAGACTGATCCTAATGTCTCGAAGTAGATGAAGGTGGTCTTGATGTTGATGGCGGTTGTCCCTGCATCGTAGGAGAGTTTGTCGACGGAGGTCTTGACATCGATGAATGGACTTGGCTCAACATAGACTTACTGTGATGTTTTCACATTGATGGTGGTCTTGATGTAGACGGAGAAGTACCTCTTCTTGACGGCAAGCAAGTTGCTACGGTACCTGTTGTTGACGTCGAATGGGAGCGTTCTTTTCCATGCGACTTTCTCCGCTCTTGAGATCTACCTTTTGAATAGTCCGAGCGGGAAGAGTATGCAGAGGCAGGTGGTAAAGACCTCCTCCCCCTCTAGACCTCCTGAGGCTGGGTCTTTACTCCTCTTCTGGATACCCAGCAGTCTGATCTTCCTGCAGTGTTCGCAATCTTCTGGACAATGGTGTTCCGGGAGGTTGCAGAGGTTGTGAGGGTTTGACAGGACTTTTTTCTTTCCACAGTTAGGGCACTTCACAAATAGTAAAGGCATTTTTGACAATAAAAAAAATCCTGGAAAAAAAAAGGCTGGAAAATGTCTTGTCCTAAAGGACGTTGAGTGGAATTGGTTTTGGAAGCTTTCAAAGGGATTTTTAAACCAAAAAAAAGGCTGAGCTCCGCTCCAGGATCCTGCTGACAGGAGCTGGAAAAATGAACTGACCTAAGAGTCGATCCTGGTGCATGATGGGACATGGAAGCAAGGGTGCAGCCCTTAAAGGTACAGTGTCAGTTTAATTCTGGCTGTATAGCCTAGGTTTTACAATGGGCCTGTTTCCTTTGGTTTCTTCCATTTTTAAAGGAGAGGTTTGTGACAGATATTTATTTCTTTTAATATCGGTTTTTTTTATCCACAATTGGAAAATCATTTTTTAAATGAAGAAAAAAATAAAACGTAGCCATGTCACCTAAAAAAAAATCCTTTGTCAATGGATATGCGCGTGCACAAGTATATATATTGCAAAGTGCTCCGGGATCTCTCGCGTGTGTGGGACAATTCAGTATTTATGACTATTGATGAGGATCCCCTGGAAGAGAAGGAAGTTTACTTTATTTGTATTAGTTGGAATTGTTTCACTGGCAGATGTCTGTGCAGCAGCATCTTGTTCATCTGTACCTCCACTAAGTAATATTGTGTGGCGCTAGTGATAAGTTAGGAGGCAATTGTGGGCCTAATAGTGTTAATGCCTGTATTTCCTACGGTTTACATTTTACCCTCCACCTTATCATGTATACTAGGGTTATTCCAAGTATCTTACTATAAAAATCCCAAATATACTGCTTCTTTGAACTTTATCAAGGATGACTTGTAAAAGTAAAATATAAACATGCTTAGAATGAGTAAAATGATACCTTTCCGATCTATGCATTATATTGCAATGAGGCTTTTAAGACTTTCAGTTGAGTTCAAAGAACTCTGTACTATTAATATATTTGGACAAGCTTTGTCGTATTGGACTCCTAGATAATTATTTTTATTAATTTTTAGAAATATCCAATTGTGTGGCAGGGTCTCCTGGCCCTGAAGAACGACACAGCTGCAGTGCAGCTTCACTTTGTCTCTGGAAACAATGTTCTTGCCCACCGATCATTGCCAGCTCCAGAGGGAGGTCCTCCTTTGAGAATTGCCCAGCGGATGAGACTGGAGGCCTCGCAGCTGGAAGGTGTAGCACGCAGGATGACGGTAATTATGATTTACCTCTTTTCTGGTAGTGTAAAGTAAACTTTTTTTGTACACAAATTCTAATTGTCATCCTCTTCTGCAGGTGGAGAGTGATTACTGCCTTTTATTAGCGATGCCCTGTGGACTAGATCAGGAAGATGTGGTGAATCAAACAGAGTCACTCAAGGCTGCATTTATTAGCTATCTACAAGCTAAGCAGGCAGCGGGCATTATTAATGTCCCCAACCCTGGCTCAAATCAGGTATATGCCACCGGGGGGGGGGGGGTGTTTAACATTATTTTAAAATGTTTGTGTGTATGTAAAGTGTGGAATGAATTCACAAATTGATTCTCAACAGTTTGTGTCTCGCTCCCAAAATACTTGGTCCATTTGGCTAGAATGTGCCCACATAGTTCACTTGGGAGGATATCTTGTAATTTGGTTTTCTTTCATTTATTTGAATAAAACTGTGCTGCTTTCCTTCGTTCTAAAGTACTGTTTCAAGAGCTGGGTACTGCTAAAGATCACATGTTTTACATACTTTTGCCACTTAATGTTTGGCTCTGAAGTTGCAAGTTGCTTTTCCTCAAAGTAAAGTTTTCATTTTTGAGATGACTCTTCATCCCTTCCCAAAACCCACAATGCACCAGGACAAAGACTCCACATTAGATGTTTTACCTCATTGGGTTTGGACGTATCTGATAGTGCCCCGGACCAGTTGTGTTAAAAAGATGTTTTCTCCAGTTTTTCTACCTCGATTGAGCTCCCACACACGACAGAAAGAAAGTCATTGAAGATTTCAACATGCTGACTAGGACATCTGCTGACTGTTTCGGTGCTAGATTAAAAGGAGACTGGGGCCAGGTCATATAAGCGGTGTCCCCTAGAGTTTTCTGGCTTCAGTTGACCAGATTTGCAAACAGAACCTCGGCATTTGCGGTATTTATGCAGACAATGTGCCTGTCAGAAAAATACTGCACTGCCTATGCTCTGTCATTGCTGAAGACTGCTATGTCCCAGTCTGTAACCTTGCAGAGTCTTCAGCACAGTGCCTTGAATTGGAGGATGTATCATGCCACAGAGTGCAGGTTGCAAAATGAAACCTCTACTCTCTCGGACATCACCCAACCTGCTTTTCCTGCAGTGCGTAGTGAAGAAGGGTTTGTGGGAGCAGAAGAGTCTCTGGGGAGGGAGAGAAGTTTGGGAGGGACAGATGCGGTATGGCAGATGGGGTAAGGGAGTCATGGGGCAGCAGGGGGGTGTTGGACAGAGGACACATAGGGGAAGGTGAGCAGTGACAGGAGACCGAGGGTTGCAGAGAGAGGTGGCCAGCAGAGGTTAAGGAGTGGCATGGAGGGGTAGGAGTGAGACCCAGAGTTCCCAGGAGGCACACAAATGTTGAGGCAGGGTGCTGGGTAATTGCACAGTAGAGAGCTGTGTGCATTTACAAAGCAGGCTGGCCTATTGCTAACCTTCCTTTTACTGTCACAATGGCAGCAATGAGCCAGTAAGCAGAGGGAAAGCCTTTTGGGGGCGTGAGGGAGGTGGCGGGAGGGCAGGATTATGCGTCAGTTTTTGCAAATACATAGCATTTTTTTTTTTTTTTTTTTTCACCAGATCGCAAAATTGCGATATTTTGGGTGGTCTTGATTAGCATGTTTAGATGGAGGAAGGGTATTGCCCAAATTGCAATAGCAAATTTCCTTGGTCCCATTAACATTAGGTCTGCAATCTTTAATTGCCAAGAGACCATTATGAGGCCGCCTGCTTGCATTGAAAAATTTTCTGGTGCAAGAACACTAACTTGCACCAAAGAGATAGTTGGTGGGCACACTACGAATTCAGTGCCAAAACATTCCTGAGCCACTGACTTGCCAGGGCATAAAAGAAGACGAAGAACCCCACTTACAAGGGGAAAGGTTTTGGACCTCGGGTACTCCAAAAATTCATAGGGGGTGGAGTCCTGAACATGTATCCTTTTACAACTCTGACTTAGGAGAATAAACGTCTCCATGGCTCCCAGTAAAAGCCTCTTTTTGGACCAAGGTGACATAGAGGGTTTCACACAATCAGCACACAGAGGATCTTCTCTCCAATGCTCGCTCACAAACTGAGCCTCTGCTCGAACACAAGTAATGACGCAGACAGCCATGCCACTGTTACTGAGGTACCATGACCCTGAAAGGGCCTTATGGCACTGGAGGACTAGACTCCAAAACTCGCCTCCGATACCAACAGCCTCAACACCAAGAGCCAGTGAAACCCAAACTTCATTGCCAAGAGATGAAACCTCTGTACATAGAGACTGCTTAGCTGGATTTGTCTAAAAAATCTGCTCTGAAAACATTTTTGACACCGTTGAAGCCCCCATCAAGCTCTACACCAACAGACCCTCCGATTGCTGAAAAGAAACAATACAACCAGATGTAAGGCAAAGCGGGATTTATATTGATCTGGTCTCTGCAACATCATGACACGGTCTCCACATTATGACAATGTTCCCAGTAGCAGAATAGCCAATTGCCAATAATCAACACCTGATGTTTTTGATGGAGCTATTTCAGATCTGCTCCAACCTTTCCAAATCCCACAGAAAGACCCTCATGACTACTGACGATGGGGATGACCTGTGGCATGATTACAAGGTGGACCTTAGAGACAACCTATCTTTCAAGCCATACACTTTGAAGCCTTCTCTAACCGACAATACTACGCTCTATCATGCAGTCATACAGAGAGCATAGAACATTAAAATTTAAAGTTGCATGTTGAGGAAGTTGATGTTCGAGGCATGTCTGCTGTAGATACACATGCTTTGCATACTCCTGCCATCTAGTTTTGGGTCCGGATGTTTGCAAGTAGTTTTTCTTCGAAGAAGTCTTTCCCAGTCACAAGGTAAGGTGACTCCTCCTTACGGTGACAATGCGCATGGGCATCGACTCCATTGTTAGATTGTTTTCTTTCCGCTATCTGGTTCGGACGTGGTTTGCGGGGCTTCGGTTCGAAACCGTTCTTGGGGATCCCCTCGGTACACAATCCACTGTACCCTCGTCTGTATTGTTTCGTAGACGTTCATCATCCTCCGCGTGTCGGAAAAAAATCAGAAAACTCGATCTTCGATCAAGAAGACATCACTGGCAGCCTTCGGGCCTAGCCGTGTCTGTTTACTTCCACTCCGTTACACATCATCGAGTCTTCTGCCGATGAAACGGACTCCGTTCAAATTCTGACCTTGCTGCCACTCCAAATATCCATGGACCGACCTGCATAAAGTTGTTCAGATCAAAAAAAGACTTTGCGGGACCGTCTGGGTTGACAAAGGGACATGCAGCGGCAGAACATTGAACACACCCCATATATCTTCGGAGAAGATACCGAGCAAGCGGAGATGGAAGCGTCCGCAGCAGAAGAGGAGCAGGCATTCCATCCAATATTCGGATTCCGAACTAAAAATCGAGCTTGAGTCCGGAGACATTCCAGCTGGACAGGGTGCAGTGAGTAACAAAGCCCTATTGCCCACTAAACAAAAGACATCCCTGTCCTGCCTGTCCCGTAGGCCACAAGCATTTTCAGTTAACTGTGCTCCCTTTTGGCCTTGCAAGAGGCCTCTGGTTTACCCCAATTGTGATGGCGGTGGTTGCAGCTCATCTGTGAAGATCAGGGGTGCCCGTCTTCCCCTATCTCGATGATTAACTGTTGAAGGTTGGCTTGCCCCAGGCTGTCATCTCCCACCTCCAGACTACAGCGTAACTCCTGCACTCACTGGGGTTCACGATCAACATGCCGAAATCCCACCTGACCTCCTCTCAGATGCTCCCTTTCATCGGAGCTGTTCTGGACACAGTGCAGTTTCGGGCTCATCCTCCCGAGCGGCGAGTCCATGATTTTGAGGCCATAATACCGATGTTTCAGCCTCTATCCTGGTTTTTGGTGACACTGACTCTGAGGCTGCTGGGCCTCATGGCCTCCTGCTGGTAACACATGCCTGATGGCATAAGCGGGCTCTGCAGTGGGACTTGAAGTTACAGTGGGTGCACCATCAGGGGATTCTCTCTGACATGTTCCAGATCTCAGAGGGAACTGCAAAAGATCTGCAGTGGTGGCTAACGAACCGCAATTAGGTCAAAGGCAGACCCCTTTTCCTTCCCCAACCAGATCTGACAGTAGTGACAGATGCTTCACTCATGGTATGGGGCGGCCATCTGGAGAAGGTAGAGATCACGGGTCTCTGGTCTCCAGTGGAATTCAGACTCCACTTAGATATGCTGGAACTCCGAGCAATCTGACTGGCATTGAAAGCCTTTCTACCCTCCACCAAGGGAAGGCTAGTGCAGGCGTTCATGGACAACACTACTGCTATATGGTACTGCAACAAACAGGGCAGGGTGGGGTCGTGGATCCTTTGTCAAGAGGCTCTGCACCTCTGGACTTGGCTGGAACAGCGGGGCATATCCCTGGTGGTGCAACACCTGGCGGGCTTTCTGAACGCTAGGGCAGACAAACTCAGCCGTCGATGCCTAGTGGATCACAAATGGCGTCTCTACCAGGAGGTGGCACAAGGTCTCTTTCAGCAGTGGGGAGATCATTAGTTAGAACTGTTCACCTCCGCTGAGAACACACAATGGCACGCTGGAGTTTGCACGGCGGCTGACGCTCGGAGAAGATTTTCGTCTAGAGTGGGAGCTCAGGCCTCCTGTATGCCTTTTCCGCCCATACCACTCCTACACAGAGTTCTCAAGAAGGAACAATAGAGTTGTCTGCATCCTCTACTCTAATTGCCAAGAGTTTGTCTCTCACTTTGTCTGCAAAGGAGAGCCACAGGATATAGCTGCCTACTGCTTCTGGGGGACCTTCTGGACTTTGCAGGCGCTCTCCATAGCAGTAATCAACTAGTGGATATCATCCCCAGTTTTGTAAAGGGACACTAGCCTGCTAAGATTCCTAGAATCAAAGTGTTCCTCCCCCACTCTGGACTCTTTATTTCTGCCACCATTGGAGTCTAACCCCAAGTACTTCCTCTCCTTATCCACTTCTAGGACTTCCCTTTCAAGGGCCAACTGCTCCCTCTTCAACTTGAATTTAGCCTTTCAAGTTTGAGCAGGTTGTACCCCCTATCTAGGATGGCCTCATCTAAATTAGAGTGAGTGGACCCAGCAACTGATTCTGAGGAGAGTGAGGATGACGAAGACCTCCTCCTCCTCGCAACCCTTTGTACCAACCCAGGGGGAATGAAAGTGGGCCTACTGTCATTACCCCCTCCAGTACCATCAGTACCCCCCTCTACAGGTATAGGGTTGTCCCTAGGAGTCTCTTCTGACTCCCCATGGCCATGTCCAATGACAGTCAGTAGTACGAAGTACCTCTTGCTCTTGTCCTGTAAGGTCCTCCCCCTCACCAAGGCCTTCTTCCCCTCGTGGCCTTCCAGGATTCTGGAGCCCATCTTGAAGGAGTAACTCCATGAGAAAAGACCTAGTGGAATTTCTACCTGTCTTGAGTTGTCTAATCCTACACAGGGTCCTTAGTCCCTGGAACATAAGGGCGCTGTACCCAGTTACCTGGGTCTGACTAGGTTCCCCATTAAACGACATGGTACTAGTGTAGTGTACCCTACTCTAGTAATCTAAACTTAAAAGGTTGGAGAAAGGGCTATGCTAGACCCTTGACACCTAACCTAAAAGTTTAGCAAAAGTTTTACATATCAAGTATAGTGTGTTTACCAAAGGAAGTGTTGGTTTCTTATGGAAACCTTACTTATGACTAAGCAGTAAAGCAATGCAAGTCTTTATCCCAACCGTTGCACTACCAATGTAGTAGGCTGGCACAATATATAGTGTCCACCTATGGTGAGTCACTGTGCACGTGCACTGAGCCCATGCAACCCTTAGTGATAATGTTTAGGTCCCTGATAACCAAAGCTCTCAAGGGGTAGCGGTGGAGAGCAGCTAAGGCTTATCCAAGAGGGTGTAAAGTGGGTGCATTTACCACACAGTCGGTCAATAAGCTTTCACACAAGACAGGACCACACAAGTGTTTATAATACTTTTGTATTTATTAACACAACACGAAGAACTAACTTGGTGTATCTCCTACCTGGAGATATCAAATGCACACAAGAAATGCATTTTTTATTTTAAAAAAAACGTTTTATTGCTAACTTGCTCATCACAGAAGAACTTACATCATGGCATATCGAACATACATGACATTTGAATGACAGAAAGCTGAACTACAAGCAGTAAACCATTGGATCCGCGAAGGCGCTTGTACGGCCCATCAGTAATATCGAAACTCACCAATCGCTCGCCTCTAAGCGGGGATGACCTGCGCCTAATAGGTCTCTTCAGAACCCCTGTATGTCTGCCATGCTACCCGAATCTTCTCCCACTTCTCCGGACAGCCCCTGCTCTGGTAATTGGTTTTTCTGCTCTCATACACCAGTCTAGGTCTGTTTCCTTGTCCTGGAGTCTGGGGAGGTCAATGGAACCCCAGGCCCGTGCTATATTCCTTTTAGCCACCCCGGCCGCCAGTGCCAGCCAGATTTTTGGATATTTAGGGTAAGCCTCCTCCCCCGAGACCATCAATAAAAGCCAATTTGCATCCATGGAAAATCTCTAGATTCAGCACCCCAGCCATTGCTCGCGTGACCTCGTTCCAGTATGTTTGTATCTCTGGGTACCACCAGAGAATATGAAAAAGGCACCCTCTCCTCCACATCCCTGCAAACATAGACGTGGATGGCTGCCCGATTTTAGCTAACCTGGTCCTGGAATAAAGAGCGATGGAGGACCCGGAGCTGAACCAGGCAAAACCTAGCTCAGATTGCCACTTCCCACGGGCTCTGTATGGCTTTCTGCCAGTCCTCATTCTCCAGACCCCCGAGGACCCCCGCCTATGCCTCCCGCAATGCCACCAAACGGGTCCAGCGAATTATTAACTAGTTTGCGATAAATTGCGGATATTACCTTGTCTGGGATGTGCTCAGTAAGTTGATGATCCTCTAGGGGAGAAACCTCTGACAGTTAGTTGTTCTCCCTCGTGTATATGTTGCGCCAGTGCATACCCCAGCCGGAGATGGTTATACCTTTCCGTTTCGCGCAACTCAAATTCCTGGCTCTGGAGGTGGAATGTAATGCAGTTCTAATTGCGCCAGACGTCCTCCAGGTGTTCTATTCCCCAATAGTTCCCACCAGTGAAGCCCCCTAATCCTGCCACCTCAGAGAGCGAATCACTATACCACAAGGGTGTCCTATTTGAGTCACCCCCTCCACCCTAGATACCCCGTGGCCTCCTTCCATGCCCTGATCACTACTTGTTTATACTGCGGCAGCCCCTTTTCTCTCTTCCTTTGGTAGAGGAGTGCCTCGTGGCTCCCTCGCCCCATACCCTGTCTGTCCATTCTGTATTCTGGCTCCCGTCTATTCGCAAAGACACATTCATTTATTACCAACAATTGAGTCGCCCAATAATATTTGGTTATGTCTGGGATCGCCAAGCCGCCTGAGGCTTAGTACGGGGGGGGGGGGGTAGATCAAGGACTTTGTCCAATTAATATTGTATCCAGAATAGCTACCATAGAGGAGGTCGGATTAGCCAAACACATCACTATATCGTCCGCGTACAGCGATATACGTTCCTCCCATGCACCTCACGTCCATTATCAACGGGTCCTGCTGAATCTAGACTGCAAGAGGCTCATGGGTAAGAGCAAAAATCATGGGGGCTAGGGGACACTCCTCCCTTGTGGCTTTCTGTAGGGCAAACACCCGTGGAACTGCACTGTTAACCTGTACCCTGACTAGCGGTTGCTGATATAAGAGTCAGACCCAGCCACAAAATTTTGGTCGAAGCCAAACCTCGATAAGGTAGCGAACAGGTAGTTCCATTTAATGCTGTTGAAAGCCATCCTGGCATCCAACAACATGCCCACTGCTGCATCGGCGCTCTGGCTGTTGGTTGCATGCAACACCCCAAATAGACTTCGCAGGTACTGTCGAGTACTCCTGTGGGGCATAAAACCAGACTGGTCCGGATGTATCGGCTCTATGCTCACAGAGTGCAGCCTAGATGCTAGGAGATTGTCCAGCACCTTAACTTCCACGTTAAGTAGTGAAATAGGTCTGTACGACTCACTCCGTGGGCGACTTGCCTTTCTTATATATGACTATTATCAAGGCTGTCCTCAGATCTTGTGAGAGCCTCCCCTCCTCCCGAGCCCCATTAAACATGGCCAGCATATGCAGCGCCACCTTGTTGGTGACCATCCCCTTAAACAATTTCACTGGAAGGCCATTGGGTCTTGGTGCCTTCACAGACTGAAGTTTCCTTATCACCGCCGCTAGTTCTTTTACCAAGAGTTCGGCCTCCAAAGATTTTCTATGTTCGCTTGTAAGCCTGGGTAGGGGCAAAGCCTACAATAGTTCCGCACAGTCTGTTAAGGATCGGGAGCTGGTAGAGCTGTCCTCACAGTACTCTGCGAAGGCACCAGCAGTGTCCGAACTAGTGGTCCGATCCCTGCCCGACTTGTCCAGCATCCATAGCGCTTCTTGCCTCGCTTCTCAAGCCAAGCTGAAAGCCTGCCCTCCTTATCCCCAACATCATGCAACCGGTGCTGCGATGCCCGTGCATGTTTCTGGGCCTCCGGTTCCACCAGGACTCTTAGATCATGTTGCCTCAGATTCAGCTGATGCTTCAGTGCTGAACCTCCCTCGTTCACCATCCTGGCCTCCAGTTGAGCTATTTCCCCCTCCATAACCTCATACTTGGACGTCCCAATAACCTTCAAAGAAAACAATTCCATCTCTGACAGTGCCATGCAATGTACGATCTCCTGGTATCAAAAGGATCACACCCCAAGTCCCGCTAGGCCCTGATAAGTTTTCCTGCTTGACCCTAAAGCCCCCATGGTCATAATCTGGGCACCCTGCTGCCCCATCCTGAACCCTCATAGTTTTGGGATAAGTATTTGGTTGATTGTAGGAAACTGGCTCTATATATACTACACCAAAATGTGTATAGAGTCCAGGTGACCCCAGAGGTAGGCAGAGGTTAAAGTTAGATAGAACCTTACTCTCTATTTGTGGTAGAGTGGTCGAGCAGTAAGGCAGTATCAGAGGACAGTGTTAAGCATTTGATGTACGTACTCAGTCAGCAAATGAATTCACACACTCAAGAACTGAACTCTAGACCAATTGTTTTTGTATAAAAAATATACTGTTTTATTTTTAGAACCAAGCAAGCCTGGCACAGGTAAGCGTTAAATACTTTACAGTAATTTGCTGATTGTAGAACAGTTTGAAAATGCAATGGGAATTGTACTTTGTTTGATTTACAGGGGATGCAGTAGGTTGCAATACTTAGCAAATACAGTACAGTGAAATGAATAGGCTTTTTCAGTAAATTACAGGTAAGTTACTTTTCACGTTACTTTTCTAACTCCGTGCTGGATACCTAGATTCAGCACTGGGACATTTCCTGCAAACAGGTAAGTAAATACGTTTTGGTTATTCGTGCGATTTTTAAAAGAATATTTTTAGGTTTCAAAACTCCACACTTAGAAACTTTTTGGAAGAAAAATTGTCAATGTTATCCTATGGAGGAAAAACAGGTTATCGGTTCACAGGTAAGTTATCGTCTGTGGGAGTTAAGGTTCTGGGGTTAGACTCAGGGGTCCCCCAGGGTCAGTGATGCACTCTTGTTACACCCTCAGCGGCACTGAGGCGGCCGGGTGCAGAGTGCTGGTTCGACGTCGGGCGCCCTGTTGTGTTCTATGGAGAACCTCCGGTTTGCAAAAGCACTGCAGGCAGGGAGACGAAGGACTTCTGGGTGCGACCACCACTTCGAGAGGTAAGTTGGGAAGTTAGGGGTTGGTGAGGCACCGTTGGTTTGGGCACACAAGGCCGTGGGGCGTCGGGTGCAGGGGTGCCTTTTGGGGTCGGAACGGCTTACCAGCTCGCGGTTAGGGGGGCCTTCTGGATTTAGGCTGCAGGCGTCGGCTGGAGGCTTGAGCCAGGTCAGGGGTCGCCAGATCTCGGGTCCGGATCGCCGGGGTGACCTCCTCGTGGGGTTTGTCCACTCGAGCTTGGGCCGTGGACGGCGGTTGCAGAGTGGAGCAGGTTCGCGGTCTCCGGCTGCTACCAGAGGTTGCAGTTTGAACAAATCCGGTGTTCACGGGAGAAGCAGTCTTTGGAAGTGAAGGCAGGCAGGTCCTCCGGCGTTTTTGAGGTTGCTGACTGCAGGACACACCGGGTTTTTGCAGGAGCAGGTTCGAGGGGAAAGAGGCCGGTAGGGCTGGGGCCAAGTCAGTGGGCGTCTTCCTCTTGTTAGCTGGCTGCAAGGCTGTTCGGTCCTTCTTTTCTTCTTGTTTCTTGGCTGGATCTGAGGAAGCAAGGTTCAGGGTGCCCCCTAAATACTAGATTTAGAGGCGTTACAGGTAGGTAAAGGGCAGGGACCAATGGGTCCCTTCCCTGGGGTGGGTACACCCCCTATCGTGCCACCCTCCAGTGGGAGGGGGGCAGGAGCCTGTCCCTGGTTGGTTGGGTCCCCCCCATCCTCAAGATGGCGGGGACTCGGAGTTGTGCTTCACCTCGCCTCCCCCACCTGAGGGGTGGAGTTGGCAGAGGTGGGCACACCTCTTTCCCTCACTTGTTTTTCCCGCCGGTTCTCCCGCCCAAAGTGGGGGGTAGAACCAGTGGGGACCAGTTGCTGAAAGCAGCAAATGGTCTGGGGAGGCTCACAAAGGCGGCATGCCTTTGAAGCTTCCCCTTCGTCAACCCAGCCCATCCTGGGGGGGGGAGGCTTGGCACCTCGTCCCAGGATGTGCATTGTTTCAGGCCCCAGAGAGCAGCAGGCTCTCGACCCAGGGGTCCAGAAACATGTCTGGTGGTGGCAGCTGAAAGCAGCCACTCAGCCTGAACACTAGTGGTGGGTTAGTTTTCAGGGGGCATCTCTGAGATGCCCTCTGTGTGCATTTTTCATTAAATCCCACACTGGCATCAGTGTGGGTTTAATGTGCTGAGAAGTTTGATACCAAACTTCTCAGTTTTCAGTGAGCCATTATGGTGCTGTTAAGCTCGTAATGACAAGCTCCCAGCACCATATACTCTTAATGGCATCACTGCACTTACAATGTCTAAGAATGGGCTTAGACACTGTAGGGGTACAGGGCTCATGCACCTGTACCCTCACCACTGGCATAGGACACCCAGCTAGAGGGGTGACTGATCTATGCCAGGGTGTGCCATGTCGACTCTTCACTTTGTTCTGCACCAAAACACGCAGCCTGCAAAGGCAGTGGGTGTGTAAAGGTACAGGGCCTCTACGGGTGGCACAATAAGTGCTGCAGCCCTTGGAGGTCTTCTCTGGTCACAGTGCCCTGGGTACCTGTGGTCCCATTTACCAGGGGCTGACCTGTGGCCAGAGATGCCAATTGGGTTAGTTTTGGGGAAAGAACACAGGCCCTGGGAACCTGATTGGCAGGGACCCAGGGCACACCAAGAAAAAGTGCATCAGTAGTCTGGCAAAAAGTGTGGGGGGGGGGGTTACTGCAACAGAAACCCACTTTCCTACATTGATGCTTTCGTGTCCGGCTGGCCTGACCTTGTACGTTGCCGCTCTGGAGAGGCCAGGTGATCCGCTTCTCCTCCGGGGTCCTGGCACCCCATCTTCGCCCCTTTCCGACCTTGTGCCAACCTTCAATCCAGTGACACGCCTCCTTTGGAGACTCAAAGTGCCAAGTCTTGCCGTCCGAAATGACACGCAGCTTTGCTGGGTAAAGCATCATATATTGATATCTTTGTCTCTCAGTGCTTGCTTGACTCCTTCGAAACTGCATCTCTGCATCTGTACCTGCATCGTAAAATCAGGAAAGAGTTGTATGGCTGCATTGTCAATGTGAATGTCCCCATGCACTCTGACTGCCTGGAGGATAGCATCCCGTTCCCTGTAATTAAAGACGCACCCTATAATGGTGCGTGGAGGGACACCCCGTTTTGGTCTTGGACCCAACGCCCGGTGGGCCTGCTCTATTTAGAAGAACTTGGACAGGCGCTTGGGGCAGAGGGTATTGACTATCCGGTCCTACAGGTACAGGTCAGCACTGGGGCCCTTCGCCTCTTCCGGGATCCCACCACCCGAATGTTGTTTCTCCTAGACTGCCCTTACTGATCCTCTAGCTTCGCCGCCATGATGGCAGTTTGCTTGGTAAGGGCCTGAACCTGCTCCTCAAGCCTTTTGGTCGTGGACTGGAGACCTCCAATGTTAACTTTTGCTGTTTTCACTTTATCCGAAATCCGCTCTCAGCAGGCTGACTTCTGTGATGACCGCATCTATTTTGGGCTCAATTGTACTTCGGAGCGCCTTGATTGCAACCATTATCTCCCTCAAGGAAGGTTCCCCCGTGGATGGGTTGGGCTGGTCCATCTGCATATCATCAGTGGTTGCCCCCCCTGGGAGGCTCCCCCCAGGCATCACCACTGTATACTTGTCAATATTATTCAGCTGTGGATTTGGACCCGCGATTGTACACCATGTCCCCCTCCGTTATCCCCCTGCACACCGTGTCTGCCCGGCTGCAGGATGTTCAATATTCACTAGACTGGCTCGTGGCAGGAATATCCCTCTCAGGCTCGCCTCAGCACTCGTCTTCAGCCACAGGTCCGTTAGGCCGCACGTGCATCTCAGGCCCTATCCATATCAGCCTGAGTAGGTTGCTGCATCAGCTCTCTCCATTACTGCCATTCAACCATTCAGGCCTCAGGCCCCCGCAGGCCTCACACATAAATCACTTCACAGAGCGGAGCCGCCCCCAGCACCCATTTCAGCAGTCGACACTTGTCTCTCAGACACACAGAACCTCCAGGGATCGCGCCGGGGGCCACGCCCGCCCTTCTCCAACGTCCTGATCGAGCTCCGACCACCTCCACTCGGCTCGATGCAGGGCTGCAGGCACCTCCGTGTGCCCAGTGCCACCGATGGGAGATTGTGTTCCTGGGCCCCAGACTATCGATCAAGTCCTCGCCTCTTAACTCTTCCACCCCGCCCCCCCTCCCTGCTCTCCTCTACTGCCGTATGTAGGAAGTTGGCTCTGTATAGTGTGCAGAGTCCAGTGGAATCCCAAAGGTAGGCAGAGGTAAAAGTAGGTCTCACCTTACTCTTTATTTGTGGTAGTGTGGGCGAGCAGTAAGGCTTTCAGAGGGTAGTGTTAAGCATTTGTTGTACACTCAGGCAAGAAATGATGGCGCACACTCGAAGACTGACCTCAGACCAATTTGTTTGTATAAAAAATATTATTTAGTTATTTTATTTCTAGAGCCAAGCCTGGTGCAGGTAGTGAAATAATACTTTGCAAAATCTTATGCCGTGTTTTACAGTTGAATGCAGGTTCAAATGCAGTTGATTGAATTACAGGTAAGTCAGTGTTTCGAAATTACTTTTCAGTTACTTTACAGATTACTTTGTACGTTACTTTTTAGATTACTGTTTAAGTAACTTTTTCTACAAAGTGTGATATGCCTAGATATCACACTGGGACATTTCCTAGAGAAAAGGTAAGTAAATCAGTTTTTGTACATTTGCAGTTTTTCAGTGTTTCATACAAACCAACTCCACACTTAAAACATTTTTCAAGGGAAAACAGTCAATGTATTCCTATGGAGAAAAATGAAGTGATCGGTTTGCGGGTAAGTACTTGTTTGTGGGAGTTTGTGTTCTGAGGTTAGAACCAGGGTTCCCCCAGGGTCAAGGATGCACTCTTGAAACGCCCTCAGCGGCACTACGGCGGCCAGGTGCAGAGTGCTGAGGCCCAATGTTATCCAATGGGGGATAAGGGGCCTCCGGTTGGTGGCTGCTCACGCGCAGGCCACAGGGTTGTGGGAGCAAAACTCCTGGTGTTAGGCTCAGGGCAAAGGGAGGATCTGAGTTGGCACACAAGGTGCACCTGCAGGGGCGGCAGGGTGCTGTTTTGGCGTCGGGTTCCCTGTTTTCAGTGGGAGTTGCCGGTTTGGATTTTGGCTGCAGGCTCGGTCCAGGAAGACTTCCCGGGAGGAACCAACAGCTGGGCAGGTAAGTTGGAGGGCTTGGGGACGTAGGTGCACCTCGGGTTCTCTTCTGCAGGGCGGCTGGATGCAGGGGTGTCTTTTGAGGTCGGATTTCACCTTACCGGGCCACTCGCGGTTGGGGGGAGTCTCCGTGCAGAGGCTGAAGGCGACGTTGGGGAGTCCTGGAGGGGTCCTGGAGGGGTCAACCCACGGTGGACTACTACTGTTGAGCACTGGGGGACCTTGCTGGGACCGGTGGGCCACTCAGACTCGGGTCGTAGGAGTCTGGTGCAGTGGTGGTTCCATGCGTCTGGTTTCTTTGTCCTCAGCAGGCTCGGAGTCTTGCTTGTCTGTTTCTTTTGAACAGAGCTGCTGCTCACAGGAGATCCGGTCTTTGTTGAAGGCAGTCAGTCCTCCCAGGGGTTCTGGAGGTCGCTGGCTGGAGGACAAGGCGACTTTTGGCGCAGGATCTCTGGAAACTGCAGACTGGCCGGTAGGGCTGGGGCCAAGTCAGTTCTGCTCTGCAGTCTCCTCTGGTGGGCATCTTCTTTCGTCGTTCTTCTTAGGTTGCGGGAATCTGTCTTCTTGGTTCAGGGCTACCCCCTAAATACTGTTTTTAGGGGGCATTTTAGGGATCTCTAAGCCAGTAGCCAATGGGCTACTGACCTTAGGGTGACTACACTCTTGGTGTGCTCACCCCACGTGGGAGAGTGGCCACAATGCAAAACACACAAGATGATGGACGGAATGCTGCACATTGGCAAACATTCACCCCCAGTCACAGATCTGGGTTTAATCCATCGTTATTTTGCTTCACCACGCCACCCCAGTTCAGACATAGCCATATGCAAATCAGTCTTGACCCTGTGCCTCATGGGAACAGTCCAGACCGAACTGCCAAGCCATGTCTTCCCTGGACCGGAATCAAGCATCCTAGGACCGGTTTCAGGCTATCAGCCTTCATCAGCCAGGATAGCTCGACTCCAGTGGCGCAGTGAGCACGGGACCCACGTCTGGGCATACCCTTCCCACTTAGGGCGAAAATGCAAAACACACAAGATGATGGACGGAATGCTGCACATTGGCAAACATTCACCCCCAGATCTGGGTTTAATCCATCGTTATTTTGCTTCACCACGCCACCCCAGTTCAGACATAGCCATATGCAAATCAGTCTTGACCCTGTGCCTCATGGGAACAGTCCAGACCGAACTACCAAGCCATGTCTTCCCTGGACCGGAATCAAGCATCCCAGGACCGGTTTCAGGCTATCAGCCTTCATCAGCCAGGATAGCTTGACTCCAGTGGCGCAGTGAGCACGGGACCCACGTCTGGGCATACCCTTCCCACTTAGGCGAAAATGCAAAACACACAAGATGATGGACGGAATGCTGCACATTGGCAAACATTCACCCCCAGTCACAGATCTGGGTTTAATCCATCGTTATTTTGCTTCACCACGCCACCCCAGTTCAGACATAGGCATATGCAAATCAGTCTTGACCCTGTGCCTCATGGGAACAGTCCAGACCGAACTGCCAAGCCATGTCTTCCCTGGACCGGAATCAAGCATCCTAGGACCAAGATGGCGGGCACTGAAGAGTGGGCTTCACCTCGCCTCCCCACCTGAGGGGTGGGGTTGGCAGAGGTGGGCACACCTTCTGGGCTGCTCTAAATTTTTTCTGCCTGTCTTCCCGCCGAAAAGGAGGAAAGACCAGAAGGGGGCCTGCTCCTGATAGCAGGAGAGGCTGGGGGTCGCATTACAAAGGCTGCAAGGCCTTTGAAGCTCCCCTGCCACAGATGGCTCTTCCTTGCCTGGGTGAGGTGTGAACACCTCTGCACAGGAAAGGCTTTGTTTCTGGACTCAGGGAGCGAATGCTCCCACCCCAGGGGTCTTGAAACAAGTCTTGTGGTGGCAGGCTGGTGTGTACCAGTCGGGGAACCCACCAGAGGCTGGTCGTTTTTCAGGTGGTATCTCCAAGATGCCCTCTGAGTGCATTTTTCATA
The DNA here is from genome assembly GCA_963921515.1 of Calotriton arnoldi. Classification (NCBI taxonomy): domain Eukaryota; kingdom Metazoa; phylum Chordata; class Amphibia; order Caudata; family Salamandridae; genus Calotriton; species Calotriton arnoldi. The sequence goes on along the minus strand of CAWUFW010001068.1, from coordinate 2,263,974 downwards.
AAACCCCACACTGGCAGTAGTGTGGGTTTAATGTGCTGAGAAGTTTTCAGTAAAGCCATTATGTTGCTGTGGAGTTCGTAATGGCAAACTCCCAGCACCAAATACTCTTAATGGTATTACTGAACTTTGTCTAAGAATTGGTCTAGTCACTGTAGGGGTACAGGGATCATGCACTTGTACCCTCACCACTGTATAGTGCACCCAGCTAGAGGGGTGGCTGACCTATGCCAGGGCAGTGGGTTGTAGGCATGGCACACAAGGATGTGTGCCATGTCGACTCTTTACTTTGTTTTGCAGCAAAACACGCAGCCTGCAATGGCAATGTGTGTAAAGGTACAGGGCCTCTAAGGGTGGTACAATAAGTGCTGCAGCCCTTAGAGGCCTTGCCTGGCCACAGCGCCCTTGGTACCCATGGTACCTTTTACAAGGGACTGACATGTGGCCAGAGAGGTGCCAATTTGGGGTACCGGGTACAGTTTTGGGAAAGAACACAGGCCCTGGGAACCTGATTGGCAGGGACTCAGGGCACATCAAGTCAAAGTGCATCAGTAGTCTGGCAAAAAGTGGGTGGTTACTGCAACAGAAACCCAGCTTCCTACACCGTATGCGACAGGGCGCCACATGCCAAGGCCTCTTAACTTCTGGCCCACCAGCGAGCACTCTCCCTCTCTGCAAGCACTGCTAGATTCCGTTCTCTTTTGGGGACATAGGCCGCCGGCCATGGTCTGGGCAAGGGGAACCCTCGCTGTCGTCCTGGTTTGCAGGGAGACGTGCCCCTGCAGCACAGCCTCTCTCCTACAGCCTTCGCGGCCGTCGGCATGTCATGTAGCTTGGACGGCCCGCTCTTCACCACAGCTCGGCACTCGGGACTTCACCGCAGGCTGACAAGCCGCAGACTTCACGGGTCATCGCTGCGGCCTTTGTTTCCTGGCACACTACTCTTCCCACGGGGCAGGTTACACCGCCACTGGTCAGATGACTGATTTGGAAGGCATTAGACGCTGTTGGTTACGGAGCCGTCCTAGAGTGCGGCCATTTCGGTTGGTGGTTGGCCCCCCCATTCTTACCACCCTATCCACCCCCCTGCCCCCGCACACACAAATACTTATAAAACAGGTAGGTAGCATAGGAAAACACATGGGGCCCTATTCGGGGGGGGGGGGGTGAGGGTCCAACCATATACTAAGAAAGTGGTATGTGAGGTAAGTACCAAAACGAGACTGATACCCAAGGATGGAGAAGCCCAGGGGAAGCATGGAACCACCAAAGGTAAGTATCTAGGGACCCCTAGATGCCTGGGTGCAGAATGGTTACACCGGGTTGAACAGGATAACACGGGGAAAGTCGTGGTTGGTATTTTATGGTTTCAGGGCCCTTCCCAAAGGACCCTGGGGACACCAATTGGATCAAGGGAGGTTGGAGAGCCACCCCACCCGTGGATACCCAGGGGAACCAGGAGACCTACACCAGGGAGCCCGGGTGCATAGCTGTCGGAAACGCCCGCTGAAGCCAATGGAGGATCTTGGCAGTCTGGTGACTGCAGTGACTCGAGGACCAGGCGGGTGGAACCTAAACGTGGATTCTGGACGAGAAGTGCCCGAAAGCATAGGGGACAAAGTCCAAAACACCTGGAGGTGTCCAAGAGGCACAGGAGCACAATGCCACCCATTATTGGAGGTACTTGTTGTAGCACGACTGTCTTGAAGCAGCTGTGTGGTCCAGGCGACTATTCAGGAGCTGTCCCACAACAGTTGAAGAATGCTTGACGGTCATTGGCCGGCAGGACCACCAACAAGCCTTGGCAACCGCAACAGTCTGGTCAAAGGAAAAGATGCTTGGTTGCAGGCCCTCAAGGTCTGTGGGACTAACCCAGCAAGGGTAAGTCAGGCCCTCAGCACGCAGGAGGAGAGTCAACAGGAATAGTTTCAGCAGGAGTCTTCCGCCAAGAGCAGTCTTGTCTTTGGTCCTGGCTTGATCCAGCAGCAGAGTTCCAGTGCCCAACAGCAGTGAGTTTTTAGACGATCTTCAGAAGATAGACAGTCGGTTCTTGAAGATGGAGTCCGGACGAACCCAAGGACCCACCCTCAGGGGAGCCCTTAACTATTCCTAAAAGGGGGCAGGACATCACCTGCGGTGACTCACAGGGGAGGTCAGAGATGCTGCTCATCTGTCCTATCTAGTCAGATGCTCCCATGAGCCAAGATTCAAGATGCCAGAATCAAGTGACCACCCAGAGGAGCTCTGGGCACCACCCTAGGGAGGAGCTGGACAGGGGGAGGCCAATCCCCTGTCCTTTGTGTAATTTCGTGCCAGAGTGGGAGCTAAGGGCTCCTGAACTGGGCCAAACTGATTTATGCAAGGAAGGCACCAAATGTGCCCTTCAATGCAGACTGGTGGCGCTCTGAAGTGCCCACACCCTACCTAATTCTGAAGGAGAGGTGGTCACACCTCTTTCGCAGGAAATCCTTTTTTCAGCGTCCCCTGCCTGAGTTAGGCTCATAAGCAGTAGGGCATAATCGTGTCTGAGACCGGCAGCAGTTCGTGCTGGCAGTTAGACCCTGTGAGGCTACACAGTTAGGTATTGGGGGGGGGGGGGGGGAGGGTCCTTTAAGGAGTCCCCTTAGAACATGGTATTATGCAATTAACACTGAAATCGATGTAGTTGCATGATTCCAACATGTTTGATACCAAACATGACCAGGTTCGGGTAGCCATTATGTAGCTGGACATCTTGACTTGCCAGTGTCCTCTACATATCTTAAAATGGCTGCCCCACACTTACAAAGCCCAAAGAAGGGAGTCCGGGGTTTGTAGGGGTGCCCCGGCTTATGCAGGGGTACCCACACACTTGGAACCATTCACCCTGCCCTTGGACTGAGGGGCCTACCTCAGGGGTGACGGGTTTAAAATGCTGTGACCGGGATATAAGGGAAACCACCTATCTAAAGTGAAAGGTGCATGCACCATTTAACGCAGACTGATAGCAGCTCTGCAGACAGTTTGCATGGACTCCCATGGATGGCATAATATATGCTGTAGCCCATGGGAGACCCCTGGTGTACTAATGGGGGAGAGGAGTTGGCCTAACGGCTAGGGCGGTCGACCTCGAATCTGGGGAACTGGGTTTGAGTCTCGGCAATGACGCTGAACATCCTGTGATTCTGGACAAATAACTTAATCTCCCCGTGCCGAACCAAAATGAATGTGTCCTCATGTAATGCAACTAGTGCTATGTAAAGCGCTCTGATACCCGATTCGGGTCAAGTTTGCGCTATATAAAACTGTGTAAAAAGAAAAATGCCATGGGTACCTCAGTACCATGTACTAGGGACTTTAAGTGGTACCCCAGTATGCAAATTGTGGGGTGTTCAAAGAACTTAACCAGACTCCGCCTCTCTTGGGAGTTTTCTAGAGGGTGCTACGACCTGATTGGTCATAGTAAAAGTTTGGTCCTTTTTTAAAAAGGACATAGGCTATTAAATTAATGGCCTAATACCATTATAACCTATGTTAGTTATACTTACTGCTTTACTATAGTACGTGGAATTCCCACTTTGAAGACGGTGAATGATTCAAGCATGTGACTCTATGAAAGATACCAATGCTGTATAACTGCAGTTACAAGTAAGTTACTTGTTTTCTTAATTCACCACGGATGTGTCCATGGACCGGTGAGGAGCCCACCTGCAGTAATATTTTACCAGAAACCTTTGGTCAGATGCAGAGAAAAAGCTCCACATCAATATGTTAGAACTCCATGCCGTAAGACTAGGCTTGCAAGCATTCCTCCCCAGATTGGCAGGTCAGCTGGTCCTAATCAGATCAGACAACACAACATCCATAATAGCCAAGTTGGGGGGGGGGCTGGAACTGGGCCATTTCTCACAAGATGGACGTTACAGTGGAACATCTGTCAGGCTTCCAGAATGATCAGGTGGTAGCGCTCAGCTGGGGATTGTCACGAGTGGGAATTAAAACAAACATGTAGATTACGTCTTCGATTGGGGTCACCTCACAATCGATCTGTTTGCCACTCAGAACAAAAAATGCCTGTACTTCGTAAGCAGGTTTTGGTATCCAAGGAAGATGGGCAATACTCTTTTGAACAGTTGGTCCAAGATATTTGCCTACGCCTTTCCTCCTTTTCCCTTGATCTCAGAGTTTTGAAGAAAGCAAATATAGACCATTGCAATCTGATCCTCATTGCTCTGGCGTGGCCTTGCCAGTACTGGTACGGCGTGCTGGTGCAGTTGGCAGTACGTCCAGCCATTCCTTTGAAGGTGCATCCCAGGACGCTGTCCAGGCATCGATAAGAGATTCTTCACCGCAATCCCAAGTCATTGAATTTGACAGCATGGTACCTGACCATCTAGAATTTGGCCCGCAAGAGTGTAAACAGATCCTGGTGAAAGCTCTGTGTTCCAGCGACCAATAAGACTTACAACTCTAAGTGGAAGCGTTTCTGTGGCTGGTGCAGGAATAATGGTGGTCATCCTCTCAGATCCTGCCATATTTGTTAAGTTTGCTCAAAATTGGTCTAAAAATATTCTTCGGGTCCATCTGGTTGCAATGTTGAGATTTAGAAGGACTTGCTGTTCAACGTCTACGCTGTTTTCCCAAAGGATTTTTAAACAATTTATGAAAGGTCTCTTCAGAGTTTTTCCACCTCTTTGATATCCTCCAGTTCCATGGGAGTTTAATAAAGTCCTAAGTCCGCTGATGTTACCTCCTTCTGAGCCGAAACATAGAGCGGACTTGAAATTTGTTTAATGGAAGACAGCACTACGCTGGTCTCTAACATCCTCTAGGAGAGTGGGAGAGATTCAGGCATTCACCAGCAAAGAACCTTTTCTCTGGTTCACTAATGACAAAGTGATACTCTGACCCAACCCTAAATTCATTCCTAAGGTGACTGCTGACTTCATCTGAATGAGCCTGACATTCTTAAATCCTTTTTTCCCAATCCTTCCTCACCAACAGAAAGATTATTACATTTGTTAGATTTGCGTATGTCTCAAATTCTATATGGACAAGACAAAGGACATGCGCACATCAGCTATTTGTAGTATTTGCTCAACCACGAAAAGGTCAAGACTTGTCCAAATGGGATAGCTCGTTGGCTCCTAGCCTGTAATGCATACTGTCATGCCAAGGTCAAGTGTCCTCTTCAGGGAAGAGTGAGGGTGCATTCCACCAAGGGCATGGCTTCAACTGCAGCACTCTATGCTGGGGTGCCCTTGAAAGAAATCTGCCATGCAGCCATCTGGAAGAGCACACAAGTTCAAGAAGAATTACTGCCTAGATGTGGACGCAGAGGCTGACGCAGCAGTGGGGCAGGCAGTCCTGAGAAACCGGTTTTGTTACAGGTTAGCCTGCTTCCCGCTTTGTTTTGTTCTAATATGTGTACTGCTTGCTGTTCTGATTCAGGTATGTGAATATATAAAAGATTCAATGTTGGAGAAGAAATTACTTGCCTATAACTCCAGTTCTCCAACATTGGTATCTTTTTTAAATTCACATGCGACTCTACCCAGTCACAGACTCGTATTCTATTCTCACAAACTTGCGCTTTGAAATCTGAGCTATGGTGGTCTCTAGGGGAGAGTAGGAGTGCATAAGCTTCCACCTAATTGGCTGAAGTTTGGGTTCTTTCAAATGAGGTGGATGTATTACTAAACATACTATGTTTAAGGCCTATGGCCACTTTTAATTATATAATGTATGTTGTATATTTTTACACTGTATACTGTTATTTTAATGTACTGGGGATTCCCAGCCCGACGGCAGGGAATGATTCAAGCATGTGAATATATAAAAGATACCATAGTTGGAGAACTTGAGTTACAGGTAAGTAAATATTTCTTGTTCAATTGCCTTTCTTTAAATTTACATACTTTGTTTAATTGACCTTGGAAGTAATTGCAGTACAGTCCGCTATGTCTGAGCCTCTTGTTACAGTATTTTTTGTTTTCTTCCTGCTCTAGAAAAAGGCTAATAGGCTGAGGACTAATATGATTGTTGTCTTTAGAAAATATTGGGTGGTTTTGTTTTGTGGTGGTTCATTGGTGTACTAATTGATGTGGGTCTTTTGAAGATGCAAGTATGCATTTGATGAGAATGTTATCAGTGATACAGGTGAGTATATTGTCTTTTTAATGTGGTTTCTAGCATGTTCTTGGTTGTATAGTTAAGTGTGCATTTCGAGGTATGCATGTCAGGCTTTTGCCACATTATATGAAGTGAATTGAAGATTGTTTCAAATCTGAATCTGTCTTTCTTTTCTAGCCTGCCTATGTGCTCCAGATCTTCCCACCTTGTGAATTCTCTGAAAGTCATCTATCCCGCCTGGCCCCAGACTTACTTTCCAGCGTTTCCAATATATCACCTCATCTTATGATTGTGATTGCATCAGTGTGAACAGATTGGGCACAAATGACTGTTGGAGGGCCCTGCAGCAAAAACGAATATTGTAAAGAAATTGACACAAATAAGAAAATGCTGCCAGACTACACCAGCCTTGTGCTCTAGGGGGCACTAATGACACTTTGGCTGTGTAGGGCTAGTGGTGCTGCTACCCTGTATGTTTACATATTGCATTTTTGCTCTTCAGCGATGGATACACTCATCAGGCGGTCTTGTATAGGGTTTCCACATACTGCTTTTGGGACATAAAAGGACAGCGATGTGTGTGTATAAGCTTTTTTTGTTGAAAAGAAAGAACCTGAACTGCCTTTGCACTAAATTAGTGACTCTTGGACCTTTGTACAGATTTTTTTATTTTTAAAGAAAGACATGCAGTGTGACGTTCTGGAATGTCCTGAGTTGATGAGTTTTTGTGGTTTTCATTTTTGCGAGCTAAAGCCAGGAACAGTGTCGACTTCTTGTTGATATCCAGTGATTATAAACCCATGGGTCAAGAATCATTTCACACATCTTTTCTCCTGGATCTAGGTGAATCTCTCTCCTCTTGTTTTCGATATCCAGACACCTACTGCAGAAGGGTGTCTGTTGCTTTGGGATGTAAAGTTTACAGTGAAAAAGAAATCAGTTGGGAAAGGAGGGGCCTAGTTTCCTTTCCTATTGGGTTTATGCAGAACTGTTTGTGTGAGTGTGTGTGTATATATATAAATATATATATAATATATATAAATATATAATACTGACTTCGAAGCGATCCGACCCCTACAACATGTTTTTTTTTTATCTGTGCCAAAAATGTGTTTTCAGAGAAGAGGCTTATTTTCATACTCGGACTTTGCATTGTCACTCATTTGTAAGTGTTTCATCAAGACATTGCCTTTCTTTTTTCAAGCCACACGTGTTATACACGTCTAACAAATCTTCTTAACCTCTTCCCTATCATTCTTCAAGACCTTAATTTATGCCCCCTCCTATTCCCACCCCCACCATCCCTCCATGGCTATGTCTGTTTGATTCCAAACTATATTTAAAAAAAAAAAAAACGGTGACGCAATTGGGCAAAGGCTGAATGTGCTTCCCTCAACTGTGTGGGAAGGCGGAATCAATGAGTTTGTGTTTTTGAACCTTGTGTTCAACTTGGAGCCGAATCTTGCTGATCTAACTCTCCTGCAGTACCTACTCTCCTTTTGTATATATTGTTTTTTTAAGGGAGGAGCGTCGTGAATCTTGTACAAAAAAAAGAATTTATCTGCATTTGAACTTGAAACCATGTTTCCGTTTTTATGATGTAAATATTTGTACAGTTCCAATCTAATGGTTCTTTCATGGGTAATGTTGAAGGCACTTATAATTTTGATACACAGAATAAACTACGACAAAAATCAAACAGTGACCTAAGAGACTGGTTTAATTTATTTAATTGATTTGCGTAGGCTTGGAGTAGATAAGTGGCGTGGGGGACCTAGCAAGTGTTTTGGATATTGAATCTTGTTGTAATCCGCATCATTGATGTTGCAGATGGTATTTCACACTTGCTTCCAGGGGAGTTTTATCTAGGTATCAGTCAATTTTTTGAAAGGTTTGAATTGATTTGTTTACAGCAACAACACCATTATTTTTCTTAGTATTTTTTTCACTGTAGGTGGACCGTACCAAAGGGCCCCTTGCTCATTTTATTTAAAAGCTAAACAGGTTTTTAATTGAAATAAAAACACAAAGCAAAGGCTGAGATTATTATGATGGTTGCCAACCCTTTATTACCACCTCACTCATTTGTTTTCAGTCTTTACATGAGGATACGTCCCCACCCTGAACACAGAAAAAACCCTCACATTTTTCTTGTTTGTAAATAATTTCCACTCCTTCTTTGATTATAACTAAGGGGTAGTTTTAGATTAGCATTGTTTTGTCTAATTCACAAACAGCTGATGCAATTAGCCTTTTAATAGGAGGTAAGTTGTATGTGTGTGACTTGAGGTTTATTTTTGTTTACAATATCAGTTGTGTTTAAAGGCTTATCCATCAAGGCGGACAGTCAACAGAGGCATGCCCTTGTGTAGGAAAGTGCCCCTTTTTGCGTGGTTGACACCCCTCCTCCCCCCTTGCCTGATATCTGATGCACTTTGAGTGTGCCCTGGGTCCCTGCCAATCAGGTTTCCAGGGCCTGTGTCCTTTCTCAAAACTGTACCTTTGTGTTTAAGGCATGTGTGCTGTAGATGCACATTCTTTGCATACTCCTGCCATCAAGTTTTGGGTCCGGATGTTTGCAAGTTGTTTTTCTTCAAATAAGTATTTCCCAGTCACGGGGTGAGGTGACTCTTCCTTTTGCTGACAGTGCGCATGGGCATCGACTCCATTGTCGATCGTTTTCTTTCCGCCATCGGGTTTGGACGTGGTTTGCGGCTCTTCGCTTAGAAACCGTTCTTCGGAATCCCCTCAGTGCACAATCCGCTGTACCCTCGGCGGTATTGTACGCGTTCATCATCCTCCGCGTGTCAAAAAATCAGAAAACTCCATCTTCAATCAAGAAGACCTCACTGGTGGCCTTTGGACAGAGCCATGTAAGTTTACTTTTGCAGCGTGAATCCTTTTCTGGATAAACATACTGTGCATTATTCCGCCATCTAATAGTTTGGTCCGGAATAGTCCTGTTTTTTTTTTTTTTTTTTCTTGTTTTGGACTTAACCGATCGACACCGCGACCGGAGATAAGAACAGTACTCCGGAATCGACACGACAGACAACCTCTACGGTCGACAAATAGCGAGGTAGGGGCCATGGAAAATACCCCCTTCAAGTTTTGCCCCGAGTGCCACCACAAGTTTGCGCAACAGGACCAACACAACGTGTGCAACCTCTGCCTGCCCAAGGACTGTGAGGCCTGCGCTGTGTTCCAGCCGAAGACACTACGCCACAATGTCTCAGACCTCGAAGAAAACCTCCCTTAAGGACCTGGGTTTTACCAGTGATGACGGAGACCAGGGAGTGCCAGCAGAATCGACGTACGAGGGTTTGGATGTCGAAATTCTGGAAGGGGACTCCGAAAAACCACACGCCCACAAGAAGGCGAACGAGACAGGGAAGAAGACGGATAAGGTAAGACACCATACACATCCGTCGAACCGAAGGGCCACGAAAACAAGGCACAACCTAAAGCAGCCCCGACGCCGAAGAAAAAGGCGATCGAGGGTCAGCCGCAATCTAAGGAATCCCACGGAACCCTGCCAATGGTCACCGAGGAGGGAAAATCGCAGAAGACACCGAAACCGAGGGTCGAACACGAAACCCTGAAGGGAGGCACACCGCCATCGAAACCAGAGGCAGGCGCGCCCAAAAAGAGTCTCCGACGCCAAGAGAACCATCGAAGTCGAAAAGAAGAGGCAACGACTCGAGTCCGAGATGGCGGCGCTCCTCCAGAAAAAGGAGTTAGACGCATCACTAAAAGACTTCCGGATTCTGAAAGCACCACTCACCGAACCGGACAACGCGGAAGACGCCGAAGGGGAAGAAGAGGATATCCTCTAATTACTCCCAACTCCCGAACCTCGCGAGCAAGATCTCGAGGAATATATCGACGCTCCTAAAGAGGAGAAAGCCTCTGAAAATTTCGAGGACAGCTGAAACGACCTCCACACCGAAAGTCCCGAAGAAGAGATCTGCTGCTATCCGTCGGAGGCATCACCACCAGATGATATCGCCTTCTACAACGGACTAGTTAAGAGGGCAGCAGACACTTTCGGAATCCCCCTCGAGGAGGAAAAGGGAGACAAGTTTCCTTCTAGCAACACTATCCCCAGCAAACAAGGGGACACAATACTTACCAATGCTACCAAGCATCCTAGACCAGGGCAAGGAAGCCTTTGAGGAACCAGCCTCAAGCAAAGGGGTAACTCCAAAGGTCGAGAAAATGTACAAAGCCTCCTCCAAGGACCCTAAATATATTCAGGGGAACACGGTGCCACACTCCATCATCATCACCACAGCCAGGAGAAGAGCTAATGCACTCTCTAACACCGGGCCTCCACCAGAAAAAAGAAAGCAAGAGAATGGATATGGTGGGAAGAAAAATGGAGGAGGAGGCAGCAACACAGTGGCACATCGCAAACTCTAATGCCTTATTGAACAGATACGGTCACCAGCAGTGGGACGACATAGAGGAGCTCATTGACAAGCTCCCCGAAGAGGACAAGAAAAGAGGAAAATCTATTGTCCAAGAGGGCAGAAACATATCGAATACATGCCTTAAATCTGCACTAGATGCAGCAGACACCGCCAGCAGACCAATGTGCACAGGCACCACCCCAAGAAGACATGCCTGGCTCAGAATTTCAGGGTTCAAACAAGAGGTTCAAACCTCCATCATCAACAGGCCTTTCACAGGGGAGGCACTGTTTGGAAAGGAGGTGGACGAATCCCTCCAACAAATCAAAAAGGATAATGGGACCGCAAGAGCAATGGGAGCCCTGCAGCAAATGGGTACCTTCAAAAGAGGTGGCTTCAACAACAGAAAGCCTACAGGAAGAGGTACATTTGGCCAAGGACAGCAAATGTTACAACAGCAACACGGTCAAGGTAACGGACAACAAACTGGATACCAAGGTTGGCAGCAACAGGCGAAGCAGCCCTTTCGAGTAAGAGGCAGGGGCAGAGGCCAACCCTCTAGAGGAAGAGGAAACTGCTCAAATTGACTCCCACACGGAGAAAGACCCACACAAAACACCAGTGGGGGAAGAATATCCCAATTTTTACAACAGTGGCAAAACATCACAACAGACAATTGGATTTTAAATCTAGTAAAATACAGGTATTGCATAGAGCTCACAAGAACACCGCCTGCAAACCCACCAAAAATAAGAAAATTCCTAAAGTCTGAACTCATACAGTTAAAATCCGGAGATCAAGGACCTACTCCAAAAACAAGCAATAGAATTGGTACCAAGACAAGAGTGTTTCAAAGGAAACTACTTGCCATATTTCCTAGTCCCCAAACAAGACCTATCACTAAGGCCAATCCTGGACCTAAGGTTCATAAACAAGTTCATTTTAACACAACATTTCAAAATGTTTACTCGCCAAGAGATAATCCCTCAAATTCAAAAAGGAGATTACATGGCAACAATAGAAGTCAAAGATGCCTACTTACACATCCCAATGAACGAGAAACACAAAGTACCTACGGTTCCTACACAAGACAGCACACTATCAGTTCAAAGTACTCCCTTTCGGAATAAAGTCAGCACCACGCATCTTCACCAAGTGCCTAGCCGCAGTTGCGGCACACCTGAGAAAGGAGGGAATACGTCTACCCCTACCTGGACGACTGGCTCATAAGGGCAAACACAAAACAAAGATGCCTCAGACAACTATCCACACGCTACAAGAACTAGGGTTTTCAATAAACCACAAGAACTCATCCACAAAACCAGAAAGAGACCAGACTTTCCTAGGTGCAAGACTGGACTCAAAGAACGCGCAGGCGTACCAGACGCAAAAGAGGATACAAGCAATAACACAAGAAACCTTAGAGAGTTATGTAACTTATGGGCTTGGTGGCATCATGCATCCCACTCATCCCTCATGCTCGACTACATATGCGCCCATTCCAGGAATGGCTAGCCAACAACTGGTCTCAAGCCACAGGGAGTTGGGAGGATCTAGTGGTTGTTACACACAAGCTGCAAGCAGAGATACAATGGTGGGCATCCAACAACATAACACAAGGCAGACCTTTCAGGAACCCAACTCCTTCTGTGACAGTCACTACAGACTCATCCCTCAACGGATGGGGAGCGCACTGCAAACAACTGAAAGTACGTGGTCAATGGAACAAACAGGATTCCATAAAACACATCAACTACTTGGAAATAAACTGTTTTCCTAGCACTGAAAGCATTCCAGAAACACATTCAAGGAAGGACTGTCTTGATTCAAACAGACAACACCACAACAATGTTCTACCTCCACAAACAAGGAGGTACGAAATCATTCCCACTGAGCAAACTAGCACAGGAAACTTGGCAATGGGCAGTATCTCAAGCAATCAATCTGCAAACAGTTCATCTACCGGGAATATACAACACTACAGCAGATCAACTGAGCAGACAAAACAACTGCTCCCACGAATGGGAGTTGAAACACAAAACAGTACAGTACATCTTCAATCTCTGGGGAACACCAGTGATAGACCTTTTCGCAACAATACAGAACAAGAAATGCCAGTGCTTTGCCTCGAGGTTTCCTCACCACCTATCAAAAGGGAATTCCCTGTCGCTCAACTGGTCAGGGGCATTTGCATACGCTTTTCCACCAATACCCCTAATACAAAAAGTACTGGAAAAGGCAAGGCAACCAGGAACAAACCGAATTCTCATTGCCCCACAATGGCCAAGACAGACATGGTACTCAATTCTGCTAGAACTGTCCAAGGGACAAATGATCAAAATCAAAACGGACAAAGACCTATTGACAATGAAACAGGGCCAAATCTTTCATCCAGAACCAACGACGCTACATCTAGCGGATTGATGCCTGAATACATAGTCTGGTCACCTCAACCTGCCTCAACGAACTATGGAAATTCTAAAGGAGGCAAGGAAACAAACTACAAGAAAAGGCTATGCTGCAAAATGGAAGCGATACACCACCTGGTGCACAGCTAACAATCAAATGAACTCAATCAACACACAAGAAACAGTAATCATATACCTGACTCATCTTAGACAGTCACATCAACTACTCGAGCATAAAGGTGCACCCTTGCTGCCATCGTAGCATACACCAGGGGAAAAACATGCAAGAGCTTCTTCACAAGACCGGTCATAAAACTATTCCTAGAAGGATCTAAAAGAATTGCTCCTCCTAGAACAGCTCCAGTGCCCATGTGGAGTCTAAACACAGTGCTGATGGCAAAACCTTTTGAGCCCATGCATAAAGCAGAACTCAAACACATTGCTCTAAAAACAGCATTTCTCATTGCTATTACATCCTTACGGAGAGTAAGTGAGTTACAAGCATTAACCATACAGGAACCATATATGCAAATCCACAAGGACATGGTTATTTTAAAAACAAACCCATAATTCCTGCCAAAGGTGGTATCCAAATATCACTTGGATCAAAATATTCTCCTCTCCGTTTTCTTCAAAAACCCAAAAACTAAAGGAGAAAGAAGCCTCCATACCCTGTATGTAAGGAGAGCACTACTGTATTACCTACTGAGAACGGAACAAACACGCAAATCCAAACAGTTGTTTGTTGCCTTATCACATACCAACACAGGAACGCCTGTCTCAAAAGCAACAATCTCACGATGGATAGTCCAAACCATCCAGCTATGCTACGCCACTGCTAACAAAGAATTAACGGGACGACCAACTGCTCACTCCACTAGGAAGAAGGGAACAACCCTTGCATTTATGGCCAATGTGCCCATTGACACTATATGTGCAGCAGCCACATGGGCCTCACCACACACATTTACCAAACATTACTGTGTGGACATACAAATGAATAAGGAAGGGCAAATGGGCAAAAAGTACTTAAACACCTGTTCGCAAAGTCTTCCTCTTACCACAGCCTCCCCAAGATGGGAGAAACCGCTACGTAATCTAATGCACAGCATGTGAATCCAGAAAAGGATTCACGCTGCAAAACGAAATTGTTACTTACCAGTAGGAGTAGTTTTGCAGCTTGGAGAATTTTCTGGATTCACATGCGACCCACCCAACATCCCCTGCGAGGAATACAAACCGGTGGAAAAACAAGTTACAATATTTCTCAAATGACCATCTAAAGGACTACAAACTAAGAACACAAACAGAAAAAAGAATCCGAAGATGGCTACCACCCACAACGACCTCCAGGGTGCCGTCTGACGCCACACAAGGGACGTACCTGGCACCAAATGGTGGTCGACAACGCCCAAAGCGAGCAAAAAAAAGGACTATTCCGGACCCAGCCACTAGATGGCGGAAGAATGCACAGCATGTGAATCCAGAAAATTCTTCAAGCTGCAAAACTACTCCTGCTGGTAAGTAACCATTTCGTTCCACTCCCTTACACATAGTCTTCTGCCGATGGAACGGACTCGGTTCCAATTCTGTCCTCGGTGCCACTCCAAATATCCCCACACCTACCTGCATAAAGTCTGCAAATTTTGCCTCTCACCGGAGCACAAGGAAGAAGGTTGCTTGTTGCTCGTTCAGATCAAAAAAGACTTTGCGGGACCATTGGAGTAGACGAAGGGACATTCCCGGCAGAACATTGAACACAACCCGGATATCTTCAGAGAAGATACCGAGCAAGAGGAGATGGAAGCGTCAGCCACGCAAGAGGAGCAGGCACTCTCCATCCAAGATTCGGATTCCGAACTAGAAATCGTGCTCCAGTCCGAAGGCGTTCCAGCTGGATAGGGTGCAGTGAGTAACAAAGCCCCTTTGCCCACTAAACTTGCTTCCACCAAACAAAAGGCTTCTTGGCCACCACTGCCTTCTGGCCATGGTCGGCACCGAGATACTGCTTCCAACGCCCCGTCCTCGGGCTCTGCACCGAAACAGCACACCAAGCCTTCGGGCTCTGGCTCGAGCCGAGACACAACCCCTTCAGCACCGAAACCTTCGGATCCAAAGGATAAAAAAGACAGGTCTAGTTCAGTACCAAACATTTCGGCTCTGAAACCAAAGGATGCTCTTCAAAAGCCTCCCGAACCATTCCTGGAAACTATGCAGGAAAAACTGGATCCTAAGCAAAAGAAAATGTACATTAATCCAGACACTGGACATATATTGGCAAAATTGGTAACCTCTTCCAAAAGGAAAATTCCTACAGAGGGAATAACCTACAAATCCCTCTAAAAATGGGAAACATTGCTACAAGCCCTTTCCACCCTATCCCTCAATCCCCTCCAACAGCTTCACCATTACCATGCTCATACCCATAAGACAAAACACCACAGGGTTCTCCGCATACACAGCCTGATATAGAAAATGGGGATGACAATAGTCCACCACCAATAGATCCATGGAATGATTACAATATTGATCCACCTATAGATAATGATCCTGACTTATACCCTACAAAACCATTACCTCCTGATGATGACACATCATACCACATGAGTTAATTTCCAGGGCAGCTTCATACCATGGAGTAACATTACACAAGGAATCTTTAGAGGAGGACTTTTTATTTTGAACTTTAGGAAATACACATAGAACTCAATATTTATCCATGTTAAAAGGCATGATGCACCATGCTGATGACATTTTTAAGGACCCTGTACCGGCACGTGTATTAACACCCAAGGTTGACAAAAATACAAACCTCCATCTGACCCAATTTTTATTAGGGGGCAGTTACCTTTAGATTCCTTATTTGTATCCAATGCTCAGAAAAGAGCAAACTCATAGACTTCAGCAGATGCATCACCAGCAGACAAAGAGTCTAAATTAATAGATGCATCAGGGAAAAGAGTAGCTGCACAATCCGCCAACCATTGGCTTATAGCCAACACACAAGCCCTATTAGCTTGGTATAATGGGGCCCACTGGGACGAAATGGAGGAATTACTCCCAGTACCTCCCAGGAGAACATACGAAAAAAGGACAAGAATTGGTGCAAGAAGGAAAAATAATATTTAATTAATCTATTAGATGTGCACTAGATGCTGCTGATAATGCAGCAAGGGGAATTAATACCAGCATTCTTCTTAGGAGACATGCGTGGCTGTAAATTTCTGGTTTTAAACCAGAAGTACAACAGACTATTCTCAGTGCTCCCTATGATAAACATCTTTTTGGACCTCAAGTAGAGGAGTCGACATTGAGAGAGCTGAGCAGGGGAGAGAGCCGCAATGTGGGACGCCGTCGGACTCTATTTCCCGTGAGCCACCTGGGTCCTCACGCGCATAAAGGCACGCGTGCCGGAGCCCGGGGTGAGGCTGGGTTGGGCCCCCCTCTGACACGCAGCATTGGAAAAAGGATGTTTCATCTGTTGGACTGAAAGCTGTTCCTGAAGGGAAATGGGTAAGCAAAAGAACCCAAATGACCACGCGGGCGATAGTAAACACCCTAGACGCCTTTCTTTTGAGGGCTGCAAATGTTTTATCCCGAAATAGAACTCACGGAGCGACGGATCTCCTTGGAAGAGGGTAGGCGGAACATTGACTCATCATTACTTTCACCTGAAGTGTCCACTGTCACGGGAAAGGACGTGGAATGAACCTCCTTCTGTCCAAGCAATCAGTTCCCCGTGACTTTAGTAGAATCCGAAACCCCTCCCCTATCCGATTCAGTTGTTCAGCCGTTCAGCCAGCGGCCAAGAGGAAAAGGGGTGGCAGGATTCCAAAACAAAAAACTTTGAGAATCACTAAAGCCGCAAGAGGTGCATCGTCTATAGAAGATAAGAATAAGTCTCGACTCCGTCTGAGATGTCTCCTTGCCTGTTAAACGATGATCCTGAATGACAGAGGCTAGAAAATCTGATCAATTTTATTACTTGATCCACTGGTACACAGATTAACAAAAATAGAGGAAAGATTAGCCTTCCTCTATAAAAACAGCCGAACCGGTATGGTTTTTCCATTAACCTCTAGTCAAGGAGGTGCCCTTCAAGCACAAGGGGTCACACAGAAGGGGTATCTGTTCCAAACCACAGGGACTTACTAACTCACTAGTAGATGTTGTTTTGCAGCGTGAATCTTTTCTGGATTCACATGCTGTGCATTATTCCGCCATCTCTGGATTCACATGCTGTGCATTATTCCGCCATCTAGTGATTGGGTCCGGAATTGTTGTATTTTTCCTTGTTTTTTCTTTTCTTTTCTTACTGGGCGTTGACATACCACCATTTGGTGTCCTCTTGTGATGTCTACGTGCTCCCACCTTTGGTCGCCATCTTCAGATTCTTTTTTTTGCCGTTGGTTCTGGATCAATACGGAAGGAGCTCCAAGATTTGGAGTGAAGAATAGATGAAAAATAGGGGAAAAAGACTTGAAGAATGACTATTCAAGGTACTGGACTTCGAATCGAGGTGCCGGACTGCGCAGAGAGGGGAAACAACTTCCTCGACGATTGAAAGGATATTGCGCTTACAGGGGGCTGTGCGTGGTAATGGACAAAACACCATTCACGTTTTGCCAAAGTTGTCATCACAAGTACACCCTGAAGGACCAACATCCAGTCTGCGACCTCTGCTTACCGATGGATCACCGAAGTGAAGATTGTAACGTGTGTTCGGCGTACACCTCGAAGACGTTGAGGGTAAGAGAGGCAGAGAAAAGCCAACTACAACATGCAGGGCCAGAGCGCAGCACCATCACTACAAAAACATGGCCCAATGCCCACGTCAGCGGAGAAAGCGCTGTCGACCGCGAAGAGAAGGGCAGAAAGTCTTGACTGGAAGCCGAACTGGCCACTATTTTGCAACGCAAAAAGGAGCTCGACGACTGCTTGAAGCAATTCAAGATACCGCCAAAAAGCTTGACGGAAAAAGAAAAAATCGTCAAATTTAGAACCTTCGGTGATGCCCGAACCTTAAGAGTAACAAGAAGAAGATTTCTTTTTCGAAGAAGAGGAAGAACAAACTTACCTGGGATCTGCAACCTCCGAGGTTCAAGAACTACAATGGCAAGACCTCGACAAAGACTCCCCAGAGAAAGCTGTCGACACCTATCCTTCAAAGCCTTCCCCACCAGACGACATTGGTATGTACAACCAGGTCATCAAGAAAGCAGCAGAAACCTATGGAGTGCAGCTGGAAGAGGAAAAACCGCAGTCTTGTTTTTTGCTCTGGACTTTGATGCGTACACAATCAAGGAACCAATTCCTGCCTATGCTGCCAAGTGTGCTAGACCATGGGAAGGAGGCATTTAAGGAGCCTTCCACATGTAAGGCAGTCACGCATAGGGGAGAGAAAAAATATAAACACTCCTCCAAAGACCCTATTTACATAAAGGGGTCGGTGACAGCTGACTCCATCATAACAGACACGTGCAGGAAAAGGGCTAATGTACCTACCACTACTGGCCCACCACCGGACAAGTAAAGCAAGAGAATGGACCTTATGGGGAGAAAGGTCGAGAGAAGTGCTTCAAACCAATGGCGCATGGCCAATTCGAATGCCTTTCTTAACAGACATGCATACCGACACTGGGAGGAGGTAGGGGGATCTACTGAAACACCTACTGGAACAATACCAAAAGAGAGCAAGCCACTTGGTAGAGGAGGGGAAGAATATAGCAAATACATGCTTAAAATCTGCCCTAGATGCCACGGAAACATCAAGCAAACAAATGATGATCGGCATCACAGAAAGAAGACGCATGGCTGCGGGACTCTGGATTCAATCCAGAGGTGCAGAACATACTGAACGCACTGTTCAATGGGTAACAGCTCTTTGGAAGCGTTGTGGATGACACGCTGAAACAATTAAAGAAAGACAACGAAACAGCAAGATCTATGGGGGCTCTACAATCCAGAGGTGGCATGTGTAGAGGAACCACCCCCTCAAGGAGGCCAGCGGGTAGAGGGAACCATCACCCCACAACTTTGCATCAAACATACCAGCAAGGTTACCAAGGGGGAAATCAAGGACAACAAAATTGGCAAGGAAAGCGATCCTTTCGAGGATGCCCCCATGGAAGAGGCCTTCCACAGAGAGGGGGAGCACCCACAGTATCTAAATTACTGCATTCCAAACACAACACACACTCCAGAAACATCACGGAGTGTGCACACAAAGAGACAGACATCAAACAAAAAAACAGTTCCGCCAACATTCTACACTATTAGGGGGCAGACTTTAGTAGGAAGTTCTTTAATGGATCTTAAGCATAATACAGTACAGTTACTGCATAGAACTAGTCAAAATGCCACCAAACAAAAGCCCAAAGAGGAAAGTACATTCCAAAGGAGAAACTACTCTGTTACTGCAAGAAGTACAAGAACTACAAGCAAAAGAAGCTATAGAACACGTACCACACAAGGAAAGAAACCAGGGAAATTACTCTACGTACTTCCTAATTCCGAAGATAGACGGAACGCTGCGTCCTATCTTAGATCTCAGATTCCTCAACAAGTTCATAAAGACTCAAAAATTCAAGATGACGACCCTGCTAGAGGGGTATACCTCAGTTGCAAGAAGGGGACAACATGGCTACTATAGACTTAAAGGATGCCTATTTACACATACCCATGAACAACAAACACAAAAGGCTACTAAGATTTGTGGTCAACGACACGCACTACCAATTCAAAGTGTTAGCATTCGGTCTAAAGTCAGCACCAAGAGTGTTCACAAAGTGTTTAGCAGCAGTAGCCGCACACTTAAGAAGACAAGGAGTCCAAGTATACCTGTACTTGGACGACTGGTTAGTAAGGGCAAACTCGTCCAGAGTCTGCAAACAGCATATACACCAAGTAATAGATACACTAGTCCAGCTCTGCTTTTGCATACACTGGGAGAAATCTTCACCAGAACAAGAAAAACTGTTCTTGGGGGCGAGAATAAATGCAGTAGTGGTGAAAGTGTTCCCAAGCGAACAACAAACAATAGCCCTACTGAAAGAGAGACGGCTATACCGGAAGGGGCAAGCTTTGACAGTGGGGAAGCTGCTAGGGATGATGGCTTCATGCATTCTCTTAATCCCAAACATTCGTCTACACATGAGACCATTTCAAGAATGGCTTCAAGCACAATGGTCACAAGCAACAGGGAGTTGGGAGGATCTAGTGGTTGTCACACTAAAAATACAGGAGGAAATAGCATGGTGGAACAAAGAGAACATACCAGAAGGGAGACCTTTCACTCAACCAGCTCCAACAGTGACCATAACGACAGATGCCTCACAGATGAGATGGGGTGCTCACATGAAAAACCTCAGTGAGGGGACTGTGGACACAGCAGGAAGCTCTACAGCACATCAACATCCTAGAATTAAAGACAGTGTTCCTAGCCTTAAAAGCCTTTCAAAAAAAGCTATACGGAAAAACAATTCCGATACAGACAACACAACCACCATGTTTTACATAAACAAACAAGGAGGAACGCATTCAGTGGCACTTTCGACTCTAGCTCAGCAACTCTGGATTTGGGCAATCCCTCGGAACATAAACATAATAACAATAATGCCAGAAAAGAACACACTAGAAGCGGACAGACTGAGCAGACAAGCTTCGTCGTCCCACAAGACGGAGATCAATCAATACGAACTCAAGATTTTTCACAAATGGGGAACTAAGTCGACCTCGTTGCAACACCCCACAATGCAAAATGTCAACGCTTCGTATACAGGCAACCTTGCAATCAGTCCTTAGGGAATGCGCTATGGATAAACTTGTCAGGGTTGTTTGCTTACGCTTTTCCCCCGATACCACATGGTGATCAACAAATACAAAATGAGCCACATGACAATGATTCTCATTGCCCCACAATGTTCGAGACAGACCTGGTTCTCAGAGATAATGGAGATATCTCAGGGGACAATTCACAAATTGCCTAATAGACAAGACTTACTAACCATGCAAGAGGGAAAAGTGCTCCACCCAGAACCGGAAAGCCTGAGCCTAGCTCATGGCTCATGAGGACATAGAATTTGCACACCTAAAACTACCAGAAAGCACAATGGCAGACCTAAAAACGAGAAAGCTGACCACTAGGAAATGTTACATGGCAAAAAGGAAAAAATACTCTCTATGGTGCCTCACAGAAGGTCTTTCCCACAAGATCACAAAAGAAAAGACAGTTCTGAAGTACTTAACGTATGTACGGCATAGTAAACTAACCTACACATCACTGAAAGTTCACTTAGCTGTAATTGTAGCATATGCAAGAGGACACACAGGGAAGAGCTTCTTCACCTCACGTGGTCAAAAGGTTCGTAGAAGGAGCCAAAAGAATCGCCCTACCAAAAAACTGTGCCAGAACCCACATGGAACCTAAATATAGTACTCGCACAGCTGATGAAAGCACCATTTGAGCCACTACACAAAGCGATGCCACAAATGCTCACACTAAAGACAGCCTTTTTAGTAGCACTAACATCACTACATAGAGTTAGTGAGTTGCAGGCACTAACATTACAAGAACCCTACTTCCAAATACATAATGACAGAATAGGCTTGAGAACAGATCCACACTTCATGCCAAAGGTGGTATTACTGTTCCGCATAAACCAATCCATACAAATACCAAATTTCTTCCAGAATCCAAATACACAAGCAGAAAAGGCAATGCACACTCTTGACGCTAGAAAAGCAGTCATGTGTTACATTGAAAAAACAAAGGAATACAGAAAAACACAAAGTTGTTTTATCTTTTGCAAACAGTTTCTTGGAAAGACCAGTAACCAAAAACATAATTGCAAGTTAGATTGCACAAGCCATACAATTGTGGCACAATCAAGCAGGACAAACATTACAAGGAGCTCCACGGGCTCACTCAGCAAGAAAGAAAAGGACAACGATCGCCTTTCTAGCCAATACTCCAATTCAAGACATTTGCATGGCAGCAACATGGTCTTCGGTGCACACGTTCACGAAACACTACTGCGTGGACATCCAAATAAATAAAGAAGCACAAGTAGGACGAAAAGTCTTGCAGCAATCTATTCACAAACCAACGCTCATCTTCGACCCAGCCACCACAGAACTAACGAACCGCTACGAAATCTATGCACAGCATGTGAATCCAGAAAGAATTCACACTGCAAAACGTATAGTTTTTTACCTGTCGGTGTAGTTTTGCAGCATGCAGAATTTTCTGGATTCACTAGTGAGCCCACCCTCCTCCGCCAAGGAAGATGAGGCAGAGGGGGAAAAAAAAAGAATCTGAAGATGGCGAGCAAAGGTGGGAGCTTCCAGAGGAAGAGCATGGATGTCACAAGAGGACATCAAATGGTTTGTCGATGCCCACTAACAAGAAAGAAAAAAGGAAACATACAACAATTCCGGACCCAACCACTAGATGGCGGAATAATGCACAGCATGTGAATCCAGAAAATTCTTCAAGCTGCAAAGCTACACCGACAGGTAAACTATACGTTTCCTGTAATCAGCCCCTTACAGTCCCACAACCTCCCCAGCAACAGACCCACCAGGCGAAATATATGGGGGTAGGAACACAGTGTTAAATAGAACGAATCCCTTTCATGGTTCTAAAGACAGATGTGGAAGGAGGGTTAACAGGTCAAGTAGCCCATAAGAAAGCATATCAGTCATTAGATCTCCCTCCTGCAGCCTCTCCATTAGTCCTGGTCTTGACAAACGTCCCAGTGCTTAGAGGGGGGCAAAGGGAATCAACAGCACAACTGATGGATAAATCACTCCATTGGCTAACCACCCACCTTGAAATTTCTGGAAGAAGTAATGAGGGTTTGGCTAGGCACATCATTATGGCCAGGAGCGTGGGGTGGGTGGGTCCCTTAACCAAAGCATTTCAGGGGGATTGTGTAGTAGTACATTTTAATGACAAACATGTAACAAGGTTCCTTTTAGGCCGGCTACATGAAGCAGTATTACCCAGGACCCAGATCTCTGCTCTACCTTTGGAGTACTTTTATAGATACACCTTACCTTTTTTTTTTATTATTTATTTATGCATTTTCAAACATATGTGAAAAGAACAGGTACAGACAATACCTCATATCATTTGTATAGACGCATTCAGGAATTGACAAACATGCAATTCAAGTATGTACTATGAGAGGGAACAAGCAGTAATGCGTAGAGCGGTATATGCTGTCAAAGGTAATACAATAGTTATAGCAACAACTTATAGATACCAGAGGCCATGTTTGCATCGGGTAGGTTAGTGGATTGCAGACAGTCACATCAGGACAAATCCGATTTAGTCCGGCAATACAGGTGTAGGCCGTGCAGCAGCCTCATCAGCAATAGGGTGAGACAGCAGGTATGTCGTAAGGGGGCCCCAGTTGTCCCAGGGGCGTGAAGAAGGGGGAAGCAGCTCCGCAAAGGTATACATTTGTTCCTGCCAGAAAACCATATCCCGGAGCCACTCCTTAAATTTAGGCGTCCTGCCCCGTCCCCATCTGCACGCCACCCGCCTTTTAGCTAAAAGAAGGCTGAAGGAGATGAACTTTCGGTGTGGCGCCGTTAGTGTCTTAGTATAACCCAAT
Source organism: Calotriton arnoldi (assembly GCA_963921515.1). Taxonomy (NCBI): domain Eukaryota; kingdom Metazoa; phylum Chordata; class Amphibia; order Caudata; family Salamandridae; genus Calotriton; species Calotriton arnoldi. Next base: position 2,240,424 of record CAWUFW010001068.1, on the reverse strand, counting down.
AAGGCAAGGAGGGGGGCTGTGTTGTAGGCTCAGCAATGACATTTGATCCAGAGCTGCGAGAACCTGACCCCAATATTCCTGAACAGCAGCGCAGCTCCAGGCCAAATGGAGGAAGTCTGCGCCAGCGGAGCCACAACGGTCACACCTGTCGTTATCTCGTAATTTGTAGCGGTGAAGCCTGACCGGTGTATAATACGTGCGATGAAGGAATTTATAGTGTAAGATTCGAAGGCGGCTGCTGGAAGTGCTGTGTTCCGTCTGCATACAGCAGTAAGTCCACTGCTCATCAGTGAGGAGAATACCCAGCTCAGCCGACCACCTGTCTCGGGCCATGTTATGTGTAGGATCTTGAGCAGCCGAGAGGGTGTGATAGAGTGCAGAGACAAGGTGTGAAGCCCCATCGCTGCGCAGTGTGAGGCGCAATGCAGCAGACTCTAGTGGTTCATGAGGATAATCAGGTGTGTGCTCTTTAATGCCGTGACGGAGGCGAACATATAGAAAAAGGTCCATAGGGGAGGGTGGTTGCTTAGAGAAGAGTTGTTGCGATGTGCGGAATTGGCTGTTGAGGTAAAGATCCCCCCAAGTCGTGAGTCCGTATTTAAGTCGAGTTTTTTTGAACACCCCTTCCTGGAGGAGAGGCAATTTTGGGTGATATACTAGGGGAAGGAGGGGCGAGTAGAGCATAGAGGCCTGGGTGCGCTTAGCAATAGCCTGCCACGCCTTCACAGTGTTAATGACGGGTGATGGATCGTCAGTGCGCGGTGCTACGACAGTAAATATGGCGCCCTCCAGAGGTACAGGGTCGGACAGCCATTGTTCGGTAGCCACTTGTGGCATGTACCGGGAGGGTGGAACCAGAAATGGGCGTAATGGGCCTGTGCACAGTGGTAATAAAGTTCAAAGTTTGGAACATCAAACCCCCCCTGCGAGTATGGCCGGGTGAGAAGATCCCATTGTATTCTAGGTTGTTTGCCACCCCAGGTGAGGCGTATCAATTCAGTACGGAGAAGGGAGAAGAAGTGCCGACCCGGGTTGTACGGTACATTTAAGAATAAATAAAGGAGTTTGGGAAGTATAACCATTTTTATGAGGGAGATTCGTCCTGCGATGGAGAGTGGCAGTGCTATCCATCTTGTGACACTCGCTCTAATGCTCTCCAGGGCGCATCCATAATTCAGGCGTAGCAGTTCTTCACGGTCCGCGCAGACCCGTATACCCAGATATTTTACATCCTCAGCACACCACTCAATAGGGAAGTCCGGGACAAATTTGGCCACGGACGGGGTAAGGGGGAAGAGCTGAGACTTTGACCAATTGATATGTACGCCGGAGAGCCCTCCAAACCGGACGAGCTCTCGGAGTAACGGGCTAAGATTGAGTTGGGGCTCCCTCACATACAGTGTAATATCATCTGCGTAAAGGGAAATGAGGATATGCCTGGATGGGCATCGGAGGGCTTTATCGTGGTGATGCTGTCGGAGTCTCGCCGCGAGTGGTTCAACCGCAAGGGCGAAAAGGAGGGGGGGAGAATGGACAGCCCTGGCGTGTGCCCCTGGTGATGGGAAAGGCAGGAGAAGAGTGTCCATTAATGAGGCCTTTGGCTTCGGGGTTGGTATATAACAGCCGGACCCTGGAGAGGAATCCCACAGGCAGTCCCATGTTTTGGAGGATGACAAAGAGGTAGTCCCATTCAACCGAATCGAATGCCTTGGTAGCTTCGAGGAAAACGGCCACCATGGGTAACTTCGGATCCACCAACCCCAATATTGAAAAAAGGGTGCGTAAATTGTGTGATGTTGCCCTGCCAGGGATGAACCCCGCCTGATCGGGCAGGACTAACTTTTCCATGAGGAGTCTGAGACGATTAGCCAGGAGTTTGGCCAGTATTTTGGCATCTGTATTTATTAAGGAGAGGGGTCGATACGAACCACAGCAGTCCGCGGGCTTGCCCGGCTTTAAGAGAGAAGAGATCAGGGCCAGCCTCATGGATGGGGGAAGGTAGCCCAACTCCTATGCTTCGTTGAAAACGTTCTTGAGGATAGGGAGCAGTTGAACAATGTATGTTTTATAAAAGTCGATGGGGAGGCCATCCGACCCAGGGGCCTTCCCGGATTTCATTTGCATGATGGCTTCATGCACCTCATCGTTTTCCAAGGGCGCAGCCAGGAACACCCTCTGGGAATCACCGAGCCAGCCAAGAGTTATATCCTGCAAATATGAGGCAAAGTCCGGAGATTCAGCTCTGCCAGAGCCATACAAGTCAGTATAAAAGTCGGTGAAGGTGCGAAGGATATCTCGGCCGTCCCTATGACGCATACCAGAAGAATCTTTAATTTCAAAAATATAATTAGAGAAGCGCGGTAGACGGATGTCCTGCGCTAATGCCCTGCCCAGACGCCCACCCTCACCATATCGACGTGCAGTGTGGTATTTCCCACGGAATCTCGCCTCTGACTCTGCAGTGCGATTGTATTCGGAAAGTTTGTCCCGGACTGTTGCTAAGCGTTGCCCGGAGTTGTCTCCCCATAGGTCACTCTCCAATTGTTTAAGCTCGTCTTCAAGTGAGCGGAGCGTGCGGCGGAGATCTCGCAACACCCCAAAGCTTTTGGCAATGCAGGAGCCTCGGATGGTGACTTTAAAGGCTTCCCACACTGTGCCCAGAGAAGAGACTGAGCCTACATTGGTGCGGAAGAATTCAGTAATTTCAGTGCCAATTTCAGCCTTGAAAACGGCATCCAGTAATGCTTCCGGCATAAGCCTCCACAATCTAGGAGAAGCGAGTAAATTAGGCGGGACTAGTATGATGAGCACCGGAGCGTGATCGGAGAAAGTCCGAGCAAGATGGGTTGCATGTGTGACCCATGAAACCGCCCCACGGGAGACCACCCAGTAGTCTAGGCGGGCCCAAGAGGCATGCAATGCAGTGTAATGAGTACCTTCCCGTCCACCCGGGTGAATATGCCGCCAAGCATCGATGAGTCCGTGGGCCTCAAAGATGCCTGCGAGAACCTCACGCTTCCGTGTATAATGTTGGGGTGAAGCATTAGATCTGTCAGCAGCAGGGTGGAAAGCAGTGTTAAAATCACCCCCCCAAATGATGTGGGTAGAGCCTACCTGCAGTATGCGCCCCCATAATGTGGTGTAAAAATCGGGATCATCAATGTTGGGCCCATAGCAGCACACTAGCGTCACCGATTGGGTACCCAGCGTGCCCCACAGTATGCAACTACGACCAAGTGAGTCCTGCTGTGTACCCCCCAGGAGAAAGGGAACTCCCTGTTTTATTAGTATTACCGTGCCTCTGGAATAAGTAGAGTAAGAGGAGAACACACGGACCGCCGCCCACCTGCTGGCGAAGGTGGGAGGACGAGCTGGGTCCAAGTGTGTCTCTTCTAATACCGCGATGTGGGCGTGGTGCCTGTCCAAATATGATAAAACCTGCCTCTGTTTCCGGGGATCCCGAAGGCCCCTAACATTCCACGTGATGAGGTTAAGTGTCAACGACCCAGTTTGTGTGGACATAGTACCTTATAGTGTCTGCATTATGTTGCGCTCTACTGAAGAAAGAGGAAGGTGCGTCTGTAAGTACAAGGCCTGTGGTTACCTGCGGACAAAACATTTCACGTGAAACAGAACAAAATTCCCTCATCCCCCCCCACCCACAACAGCACCCCAAACGTGCCGGAATTGTTAATCCCACCCTTCTCAAAAAAAGACAATTGCAACCATACAATAAAATAAGAGTCATAAATGTAGTACAAGGGGAGCACCCGTGTGGGGAACGCCAGTGGGCAACGAGATCCTCCCTCTCCCCGTGGGAGTAAAGTCTGGCTCCTGGTGATGGTGGGAGGCTAGCTAAGAGGGAGGGGGAGGAGGTGCTTGGCATAGGTCGAAATAGGCGTTAATAGCACAGTAGGTACCATAGAAGTTACTATCTGCCCATTTATAGCAAAAGTGGCAACGCAAATATTACAGAGCTTATCTGAAGTGGAGTGGCAAAGCAGGGGGGGGGGGGGTCAAACCCTTCATGAACATGTGAAGTCGCATCCCCCAACATGAGGTCAAAGGAGCAAGACCATAACCAGACGTAAGCCCCCAAAAACAGCATGGAGACGAATCGCAGCAGCTGCGCTGCCAGGCAAAGGCCTGAAAGATCAAGGGTCGTGCATGTAGGCCCTCAGTCACAGTCTAAAGTCGGAGATTGAGAAAGGCGTTCCCGCGAATGATGGGAGGGAGAGGCTTTCCTGATGTTGCGAAGAAAGTCATCCACTTGTAGCTCGCTTGTGAAGAAGTGGTGCTTTCCATCATACATGACTCGTAGGCGGGCTGGGTACAGTAAGGCGTATTCAATTTGTAGCTTGCGCAATTTCTGTTTAGCAGGCAGCAACTTGCGGCGAGCCTCTTGCACCGCCATGGTAAAGTCAGGGTACAACGAGAAATTGGCCCCATCGAATTGCACATGTTGTTTTTCCCTTGCCAGCTTTAATGCAGTGTCCCGGTCCCTATAGTTTAGGAGCCGGGCAATTATCGGACGGGGATTCGCTCCCGGGGGAGGTCTAGGGCCTAGGGAACGGTGTGCCCGCTCCACGATTAACTGAGTGGAGAAAGCGTCTCTACCAAAAGTTGTGCACAACAAGCGTTCAACAAAGTCCTCCATACGGACAGTATCTGAAAGAGACACGTTAGTGACAGATTCCTTACCTTAGAATATCCCCAGGCGTCAGGCTGGATCCGGAAAGTTTTTTGCGTAGCAGTACCCTTGCGCGTCGGTAGGCGGCGCCGTGCGGCTCCGCGTCCGTCGTCGGCGTCGTGGTCGCCGGTATGACGTCGCGGGCAGTACTTAGACGCCGCCCCTGCGCGCTGACGTCAGTTCTTCTTTTCCGCGCCAGCAAGCGCAGATCCGGGAAGAGCAGTGCCCTAGTCACTTTTTGACTATCCTTTTTGGTGAATTTTTTCACTGTTTCTTCATCGAGCCTTCACGACTCTAAGGTGTCGTAGGGATGCCCGGCTTTAAGCCATGCGAGCGCCTGTGCGTCGCGATGATGTCCGATCACGGACCCGCATCTCGGAGTGTCTCTTCTGTCTCGGCCGAGACCACGACACCGAGTCGTGTCCCTGACTGCCAGGAACCTCAATCCAAAGGCTTTGCGAGAGCGGTCTCGAAAGCTACTCGAGGTCCGGCAGTCGGCTCCGCGCCGCACCGAGCCCCGGTCCCGGGAGAGGTCGAGGGGCCGGTCGCGGAGTGCCCGCCGTTCGTCGGAATCCAAGTCTTGCGCTCGTCCGGTAAGTCGAAGCACAAGAAGTCCAAGAAGCGTCATCGCTCTAAGACTTCGCCTCGCCGGTCTCGCGACTCGGCTGAGGCCCCAGTCGGCACCGTCCCCGCCGCCCCGGACATGCCTGTAGAGCCGCCCCGACCTACCCGTTCTTTCCGGGTTCGGGGGCGGACTCCGGCCAAGATACAGGAATTCCTGTCGGCCATGGCCCGCCTCTTCGGGCCTTCAGGTCCCTCCGGTGCGCCTTCGGGCCCCGCGGGCCCTGATGGGGTTCGCGCCGCCGGCGGCTCCGGTCCCGGTGCCGCCTGTCCACTCCAGCCTTCGATCCCGGCCTCGATCCCGGCCCGGTCCGGCTACCGCAACCCCCATCGACGCCGGTTGACCTCACGACACCGCCGGCGCCGACGTCCCCGGTGCCGTTCTCTGACGCCGTCCGGGGCTCCGGGCGGCGTCGGTCCCCAGCTCCTCTCCGGCTCCGGACATGGAGCCGGACCGACGCCGCTCGACGCCGGCTCCGGCGCCGATGAGACCTTGGGTCCCAAATGTCCCTCCTCCTCCTTATTTTGAACCAGAGGAGGACCAGGAGAGACTGGGAGGGGTCTGATGACCCTCTGACTCGCAACAGTGTGAGTATGATCCGGACTGGACTGAGGAGTCTAGGGGATGCCAGTGGTCTGGACACTTCTCCTGACACTGGCATGCTGTCTCCTCCCGTGGCTACGGAGGAGGGAGCCAAATTTGCAACGGTGTTGCGTAGAGCAGCTGGGGCCTTACGTCTCCAGCTCCCTACTGTGGCCGTCAGGCCTAACCTCTTGACAGAAGTGCTTCAGCCGGCAGCTTCCTCTGCGGAGACTGTGCTGCCGTTTAACGATGCCCTCACTGACGTTCTTTGGGCGCCTGGTCCAAGCCCAACACAGGGGCTCCTGTGGATCGGAACGTGTCACGACGCCATCGCCCCGCTCCGGGCGATCCCCTGTTTCTTTCTGTCCACCCCACTCCTGAGAGCTTGGTTGTCCAAGCCTCTGCCTCCCAAACCGCCTTCCCTACCGCTCCTCCGGATAGGGAATCCAAACGCCTGGATCAGTTTGGGAAGAAAGGCTTTTCTTCCTCCAGTGCTGGCTTGCGGTCCGTTAACACCGCTTGTCTTTTGGGCCGCTATACCCACTCCCTGTGGGATTCGGTGGCGGATGTTTTGCCCCAGTGCTCTGAGGAGGTCCAGGCACTGCTTTCCCGCGCCATTGCGGAAGGGACGGGATGCGGCCAAATACACCATCCGTTGTGGCCTTGACACCGCCGACTCGCTGGGCAGGTCGATTGCAACGACGGTGGCGCTCCGCCGCCACGCCTGGCTGAGAACCACTGGTTTCTCAGGTGATGTCCAGAATACTCTCATGGACATGCCCTTTGATGGAGTCGGTCTTTTGGGTCCAAAGCAGACCATGCGTTGGAGCGCTTTAAGGACTCACGGGCTACTGCCAAGTCCCTGGGCCTTTCTGCTACACGCCCTCCGCTGCCTTCTGCTTTTCGCCCCTATCGTGGCCACGGTAGGGGCGCCCATTCACGTCAGCAGCCCAGCCACCGGCCAGCGCAGCAAGCGTCTACGCGTGGCCGAGGACGTGGATTCCGCCGTGGCGGATCGGGCAACCAGCGTGCGGGTCAGGCCACCACCTCCAACCCGTCCGCGGCCTCCAAGCCCTCCTAGTCCCTCCTTTCAGGTGCACGGCACGCCAGTAGGGGGCAGGGTCCGCCATCACCTTCCCCACTGGCGTCACCATCACCTCGGACAGGTGGGTCTTGGACATTGTCCGAAGGGGCTACTCCCTCCCCTTCGAGACCACCCCCCAGCCATGCCACCTCAACTCCACCGCATGTCAGGGGATCACTTGGTGCTTCTACAGAAGGAAGTCACGGCCCTCTTGGCCAAGAGGGCCATCGAGCATGTTCCGACCCCAGAAGTAGGGCGTGGTTGCTACTCCCACTACTTCCTGGTGCCCAAAAAGGACAAGGAGGACATGCGTCCTATCTTGGACCTCCGGAACGTCAATCGCTTTCCTCCGGAAGGAGAAGTTCAAGATGCTCACCCTAGCTCAGGTCTTGACTGCCCTCGACCCTGGAGACTGGTTGGTAGCGTTGGACTTGCAGGACGCATATTTCCACATCCCCGTCCTGCCGGGCCACCGGCGTTACCTTCGGTTCACGGTAGGCCACGAGCATTTTCAGTTCACCGTGCTCCCCTTTGGCCTTACAAGTGCCCCTCGGGTGTTCACGAAAGTGATGGCGGTGGTCGCAGCTCATCTGCGCCGGGCAGGGGTTCCAGTCTTCCCCTACCTCGACGACTGGTTGCTGAAGGCGGGCTCGTCCCAGGCAGTCGTCTCCCACCTCCAGACTACGGCCGAACTCCTGCACTCGCTGGGGTTCTCCATCAATGTGCCGAAGTCGCATCTCATTCCTTCTCCACAGCTCCTTTTCATCGGAGCAGTTCTGGACACGACGCAGTTTCGGGCCTATCCTCCCGAACGGCGAGTCCGGGATATTCAGGCTATGATTCCGATCTTTCGGCCTTTATCCTGGGTTTCGGTACGGATGACCCTGAGGCTGCTGGGCCTCATGGCCTCCTGCATCCTGCTGGTCAATCATGCCAGATGGCATATGCGGGCTCTGCAGTGGGACCTGAAGTTCCAGTGGGCGCAGCACCAGGGCAACCTGTCCGATCACGTCCAGATCTCGGAGGGGACTGCACAACAGTTGCAGTGGTGGCTCTCGAACCGGCAATGGGTCATGGGCAGATCCCTCTCCCTTCCCCAGCCAGAGCACACAGTTGTGACGGACGCGTCCCTTCTGGGATGGGGCGGTCACTTGGGAGAGGCGGAGATCAGAGGCCTCTGGTCTCCGGCGGAGTCCCGGCTCCATATCAACATTCTGGAGCTCCGGGCGATCCGACTTGCACTCAAGGCATTCCTTCCCTCTGTCAAAGGGAAGGTAGTGCAGGTGTTCACAGACAACACCACCGCCATGTGGTACTGCAACAAACAGGGCGGGGGTGGGGTCGTGGACCCTTTGTCAGGAGGCTCTGCGCCTCTGGACATGGCTGGAACATCAGGGCATGTTCCTGATGGTTCAACACCTGGCAGGTTCTCTGAACGCCAGGGCGGACGAACTCAGCCGCAGGTGCATGATGGATCACGAATGGCGTCTTCACTCGGAAGTGGCGCAAGGACTCTTTCTACAGTGGGGAGAGCCTTGGTTAGATCTATTCGCCACCGAAGAGAACGCGCAATGTCATCAGTTCTGCGCGTTGGAATTTCCAAGGCGGCACTCGCTCGGCGACGCTTTTCGTCGCGAGTGGAGTTGCGGTCTGTTGTACGCCTTTCCGCCTATACCACTTCTACCCAGAGTGTTGAAGAAGATTCAGCACGACCGGGCCCAAGTCATTCTTGTGGCTCCGGACTGGGCTCGAAGAGTTTGGTATCCCGAGCTACTCAATATGAGCATAGATCCCCGATCCGTCTGCCTCTTCGGGAGGATCTTCTGTCTGCAGCAGCAGGGGACGGTCCTCCACCCGAACCTGTCCAGTCTACACCTGCTTGCGTGGAGATTGAGCGGCGGCAGTTGATTCCTTTCGACTTGCCTCCCGAAGTTTGTGATGTGATTCTGGCAGCCAGGCGTCCCTCCACTAAGGTGGTATACGCCTGCAGGTGGAACAAATTTGTGGCATGGTGCACAGCAAAGGCTGTGGATCCCCTTTCTGCCCCTCTTTCTGAGGTCCTTCTGTTCCTTCTTTCTCTGGCCCAACAGGGTTCTGCCCTGGGTACCATCAAGGGTTATCTTTGTGCTATCTCGGCCTTCCTCAGGCTTCCTGATCAGCCCTCCCTTTTCAAGTCCCCTGTTGTTAACAGGTTTCTAAAAGGCATTACTCACCTCTTCCCTCCTGTTCCGTTTGTAATGCCTCAGTGGGACTTGAACTTGGTTCTTACCTTTCTAATGTGCGCTCCCTTTGAGCCTCTGCATAACTGTCCTCTTCGTCTTCTGACTCTGAAGGCAGCCTTTCTGGTGGCCATCACCTCCGCTCGGCGGGTGAGTGAGCTCCAGGCTCTTTCTTGCAAACCTCCCTTTCTGTCTGTTCATCCAGACAAGGTTGTTCTACGGACGCGTCCGTCCTTCTTGCCAAAGGTGGTTACTGCCTTCCACATTGGGCAGACCATCACTTTGCCCACCTTCTTTCCGCCTCCGCATCCTTCCAGAGAGGAAGAGAGGCTCCACCGTCTGGACCCAAAACGTGCGCTCTCCTTCTATATCGACCGCACAAACCACTTCCGGGTGGATGACCAGCTCTTTGTTGGCTACGTGGGCGCCAAAAAGGTCGGGCGGTGCACAAGAGGACCATCTCCCGCTGGGTTACCTTGTGCATCAAGACCTGCTATTCTTTGGCTAAGAAGGAGCCTCCTGTTGGGCTGCGTGCCCATTCCACCAGGGCAACGGCTGCTACCACGGCCTTGGGCCGCGGTGTTCCGCTGCCGGTTATCTGTCAGGCAGCTACGTGGGCCTCGCTGCACACGTTTACTAAGCATTACTGCCTTGACAGTCCGGTCCGGAGGGACGGTTTCTTTGGCCGTTCTGTCCTCCAGGACTTCCTTGTCTGATCTTTGTTCGCAGACCCACCACCGGGGTTGGTATTGCTGGGGTATCTATTCTAAGGTAAGGAATCTATCACTAACGTGTCTCTTTCAGATGCACAAGTTACTAACTTGTGTAACGATATATCTGTAAGAGACAGTAGTTAGTGACAGATTCCTTACCGCCCCACCCATCCTCCCCGTTCTGCGAACTGATTTCTAGGGTTAAGGACATCCCTTTCAGGGCCCTAGTATTTTTCAGACACCTATGTCAGCTTCTTGCATGGCTCTGCGTTCCTGGCGCGGAAAGTCGTGTACAGAACTGACGTCAGCGCAGCAGGGCGGCGTCTAAGTACTGCCTGCGACGTCATCCCGGCGACCACGACGACGGACGCGGAGCTGCACGACGCCGCCTACCGACGCGCAAGGGTACTGCTACGCAAAAAACTTTCCGGATCCAGCCTGACGCCTGGGGATATTCTAAGGTAAGGAATCTGTCACTAACTACTGTCTCTTACAGATATATCGTTACACAAGTTAGTAACTTGTGCATTCGTGCTTTCGGGAATTCCCGTGACGCGGATATTATTGCGACGACTTCGTGCCTCCAAATCTTCATTTTTGGCCGCAATAACCCTGAGCAGCTTGTCCATTTGAGCCACTTGCTGTGTTACCTTCGTCGTAGCATCCTCATTGTCAGAAATCCGTTGCTCAGCCTCCTTAATTTGTTCGCTATGTTTGTCCACTGTAAGCACGATGTAGTCCATGCGGGAATTCATGGAGTCCATTTTGTTGGAGAGCTCCGTGAGGCTACGCTGCATGGCCAGAAGGAGGGATTTTACTTCATCCGCTGGAGCAGGCTGGGGATTCGAAGTCTGCGCATCTGGATTCTGGTCTAATTCTTCGGTAGTCGAGCGCGTGACTGCTTTTTTTGCGTCAAAGGGGAGTTTGGATTGCCTACCATCTATCTTCCCCATGGCGGAGGGTACCCTCTGGAAGACGAGGTAATGAAGAGTAGACACCTGGTATGCGGCGCCAGCCGCCGGGATGCAGCCGATGGGCTCGGGCAAGGGTCACCACCCATGGCAGGTTCGGGAAGGGCTTGCGCCGTTGAAGAGGCCCCCGATGAGGCACCGCCCGCGCTAATTCACGGCACCAGGACGCGCCGGCTTCAAGAGTCGGTGTTCGCAGGGAGGGCGAGGCAATGGAGGAGAGCAGTGGCGGGCGTCAGGGAGTGAGCAGCGCCTCCAGCCAGGATGTCCGGTACTTGTATGTGCCCGGCGTCTCCGCGATGCTGCAGTGGAAATCGCGGGTGTAAGAGGCCACTAAGGGCGGGATGCGCCGTTTTTGCCTATTCCCTGGAGGCGTCCAGCCGATGCAGGCCTCCGTGGGTGTGTTTCCGGGGGTAGGCGTCGCAGGTCCCCCCTGCCGCCGCAATTTGAATGGCGCGGGGAGCCCAGCAACCCCCCCCTCTCCCCAGGGCCGTTGGCGGAGTCAGGCGCGTAGGGGCAGCAGCCGGCCACAGGCACCCCAGCACGCAGCTTCAGGAGAGCAGGGTCCCCATGCGCTGTCTCACCGTATGTCGAAGCAGAGCAGATTGATGCAGGTACGGGGGGGGTTGGAGGCCAGCCGCCGCGCTGCAGCCCAGGGACAGTCAGCCTCCCCTCCGCGCTGATATAGTGTGCAGGCACTGTAGTTCTGTCAGCTGCTCAGTCTGCCTGCAGTAGGGCTTTCACGCGCCGGTAGTGCTGCGGGCGGCAGCCACGGGAAGCACTCGCCACGGTGTGCGGCCCAGTGACCACGAGGAATCCCCGGCGCTCTCTCGGCACACAGGCCGCCAGCGAAGCTCCGCAGGACGTCCCCGCAGCTCCGGGCAAATCAGCACCAGCTCAGCGCTTCGCCCCACGGGGGTCCCCGGCGGCGATACAGGTACCGGAGCACTGTCACAGACCTCAGGAAGCTCGTCTGGCAATTGGAAATGCTATACTATGCCATTAGCGAAGGATAAATGATGATTTTTCCTGCCAAGCGACCAGAGCCTCACTGGTGTGCGGCCATCTTGGTCGTGCGCCCCCATAGATACACCTTACCTCCCTGTAAAATGGCTAGCGGAGCCTTGAGTGCAGGATTGGTTGGTAATGTAAAATCAGGAGGCATGGATGGTTGTGGGCAGAGTGTAGCAAATCAATTCGACCCTTTGACAGACCTGGAGGCTTGTGATTGACTACGAGCGGGGTTACAAACCAGCCCCTGGAGGAGGGAACTAAGGCTAAAAATCAAGGAGAATTAAAAATCTCCTATTGTCTGACAAGGGAGCAAGAAGCAAGTATAAAATTAGCCTCCTGGAATGTGGTGGGCATTGGGTCAAAGTTGGGTAACCCTCACTGGCTAGCGTACTGGCAAAATCAGGACATCTTATGCCTGCAAGAGACATGGGCGACATCCTATATTTATTGACGGGTATCGTTCATTTCAATCGGAGGCAATTCCATCTCCCTCAGGAAGAGCAACGGGGGGTTTATTAACCTTAATCTCGAACACCTTGACATTAAAATTTAAGAAATATGAGCACCCGGGTCCCTATTTCCATCTTCTCCCGGTTGAGGGGGACCGTGATTGGGACTAGCTTTTAATAAACGTTTACAGTAACCACTTTGGAGGTAACATGCAGGCAGTAGTGGTCTCTTTAGACATAGAGTTCAATAAAATTAACAGTCACCCGTAAAAAGGTCTTAATATTCGGTTGGTAGGTGATTTTAACGCCCAGTCATGTAAATACAACCTAAATATGGTTTGTGGTCTAGAAGATACATTGGGTGACCCTATTCGCCATTTTAACCATCATGAATACGGTAACAGTTTAAACAGACTGTTAATCGCTAGAAATTTTAAAGTTATCAATAAGGCAAATCCATTAATGGGTGATCTCTGTAATACCTTCTCCCGTAATGAATATGAATCAACTCTTGACTATGTTCTGATATCCGAGACTTTCCGGGGAAAGATTGACCAAGTTGATGCACAATTTTCTTGTTTTAGTGACCACGCAATCCTTTCTATTACGTTGGCAGTGGCTCCGCGAAATAACATGCCTACATTAAAAACTCAGAAACCAATTCTGGCAAGGAAAAATGGCTACCAATTAAAATGGAGTCAAATTGATACAGCCAAACTAGTCCCGCAAATTATATCCAACAGCAAGGGAAACGTTCTAAACTGCTTGAAACCCGATGGTTCTCCCTATTCACTTGTTCATTACTTTCTGAAACTCCTTGAGGAAGTAAAATTGGCTCTGACTCGCTCTAAACCAAAAACTGAAACTCCATCGAATCGATGATTTGATCATTCCTGCACAAAATCGCTAAAAGCATTATACAACACTCAAAGCTCGACCTAGAAACAGTGCTCTAATAACGTCCTTGCGTAAAAACTATTCAGTTGCAAGGGAAAGAACTGAGGGAGGAGGCCTGGGAAAATCATGAATATGCAGCAACCACCAAAAGTAGTAGTGATTTTTGGAAGGTAATTAATGCCCCTTTTTTCAAAAATCCTTCTGATCCCACGCTGGATTCCCATGTCAATGAAGAGGTGTGGGTGGCCATTTTGTGCGGGTTTTTGGCTCTACAGACACTCCCCCAATTGAACACTCTTCCACTGTCTTAGCTCTGAAGCTTACACTCATTAGATAATTGTATTGGAGGGAAGGCCCCGGGCCCCGATGGGGTTCTCATTGACTTTTTCCTAACACATCAGGATCTGTGGGCCCCACTGCTAACAAATGTGTTCAACGCGATAGCAGGAAACTGCCCCTTAGCTTCATGGAAGTCTAGCATAATTGTACCAATTTTTAAAAAGGGTGATAAAGAGAACCCCCAGAATTATAGACCCATTTCTCTGCTGGACACTACCGCGAAGCTCATGGGCCGTTTACTGCTACATAGGATGGAAGAGTGGGCAAAGGAGAAGAACATCTTGATTCAGGTCCAGTACGGCTTTCAAAGAGTCCCAATAGATCCGTGTCTCAATTTAAGTCTGACTATAGATTAATATACCAGAGCAAAGGGTGGCCAGACCTTCATGGCGTTCATGGACTTAACAGCAACATTCGACTCCGTGAGCCATTCCAAACTATGGAGTTTAATGGAGACTATGGGGATTGAGACTGCAATAATACATTTCATCCGTCGATTGTATTCCAGTGCAACCGCACGTGTCTGTTATGGCAAAAACGGAGAATGTACGTGACCATTTAAGATCACTAGAGGAGTAAGGCAAGAGTGTTTGCTCACCCCGTTTCTTTTTTCAATATACACAAATGGGGTTGAGGCAGCGTTTATGGGGTCAATACCAGATGTTCCCGTTTTTAGGTCGAGCCTAGAGTAGCGCGGACTTCTGATTGGCTCTCTGTGGGACAGGGCATTCTCACTTTATTCATACACTTAGGGCCATGTCTGTCGTACCGGCACAGTAAAAAGCATTTTATAATATGAATTAAAAATCACAGCGGAGCTAATACTGACAGGGAAAGGATACTAATGGTTCAAAATGCCAGAGCAGCTAGAACGCTGAAAAAAATGAAAAGTGCTATGAGGTAAAATGCAGAGGCTTTTCAAAAATGTGGTTGGTTATTAAAGAGCAAATGGCAGGATAATCACTATAAAGGATGAATGGAATGCCACAAGCCCAAGCACGTTTTAAAGGTCAGTTCTATTCTGACCTTTGACTTCATTTGCCATTTCAAGGTGTTGCTGCCAGGCCTCGCTAACTTTATGGTTATCAATTATCCAAAAATGGCACGGGTAGCCACCCTTAGCCCTCAGCATCCTCGTACTTGCTGCTGCGAGGAAGGGGCGTGGCAAGGAGTCAACTGCAGACACTCTTGGAGGACAGTAGGTTTCTGTCACCGCTGCTGCCTCCATGAACCCTGAGAACAGGTTAGCAAAATCAGTGCCATGTGTAGTGTAAGTGGCATAGTGGACAGGTGAACCTCAGATAATATCACGAGTCAACCCCCGTCTCATCCTTAACCTTTCAACATTCTGTGCTGAGGGCTAGCACAACAAGCATTGGCATAGCCAATAGGTCTCGCTTTTGGGACCTTTTAAGTATTTAGTTTTGCAGCACAATATCCTTGGTGCAACATCAGCAGCTGTTGAATGGCTAAACCTTGTACCTTATACGTGTTTAGTCATGCAACAGTTGATGTTGTTGCACCAAGGATATTGTGCTGCAAAACTAAATACTTATAAGGTCCCAAAAGCGAGACCTATTGGCTAGGCCAATGCTTGTTATCTGAAAGAGACACGTTAGTGATAGATTCCTTACCTTAGAATATCCCCAGGCGTCAGGCTGGATCCGGAAAGTTTTGCGTAGCAGTACCCTTGCGCGTCGGTAGGCGGCGTCGTGCGGCTCCGCGTCCGTCGTCGGCGTCGTGATCGCCGGGATGACGTCGCGGGCAGTACTTAGACGCCGCCCCTGCGCGCTGACGTCAGTTCTTCTTTTTCCGCGCCAGCAAGCGCAGATCCGGGAAGAGCAGTGCCCTGGTCAATTTTTGACCATACTTTTTGGTGATTTTTTCACAGTTTTTTCCATCTTTAAGGTGTCGTAGGGATGCCCGGCTTCAAGCGATGCGGCGCCTGTGCGCGGATGATGTCCGTCACCGACCCGCATTGGGAGTGTCTCTTCTGCCTCGGCCGAGGCCACGACACCGAGTCTTGTCCCGAATGCCAGGCCCTCAACCCGAAAGCTTTGCGAGAGCGGTCTCGAAAGCTCCTCGAGGCCCGGCATTCGGCTCCACGGAGGCCCCGGTCGCGTGAGAGGTCCAGGGGTCGCTCGCGGAGTGCACACCGGTCGCCGGCGTCGAAGTCTTCTTCGTCCGGTAAGTCTAAGCACAAGAAGTCCAAGAAGCATCGTCGCTCTCGGACTTCGCCTCGCCGGTCTCGCGACTCGGCTGAGGCCCCTCCCGGCACCGTCCCGCCCCCGCGGCCCCGGACTTGCCTGTGGAGTCGCCCCGTCCTACCCGCCCTTCCCGGGTTCGGGGGCGGATCCGGCCAAGGTACAGGAGTTCCTGTCGGCCATGGCCCGCCTCTTCGGGCCTTCAGGCCCCTCCGGTGCGCCTTCGGGCCCCGCGGGCCCTGATGGGGTTGCTCCGCGCCGCCGGCGGCTCCGGCCCCGGCGTCGCCCGGGACTCCAGCCTCGATCCCGGCTCCGGCTTCGGCCCCGGCCTCGATCCCGGCTCCACAACCCCCATCGACGCCGGTCGACCTCACGACACCGCCGGCGCCGATGTCTCCGGTGCCGCTCTCGACGCCGCCCTGGGCTCCGGGCGGCGTCGTCCCCCAGTTCCTTCCGGCTCCGGACATGGACCCGGAGCGACGTCGCTCGACGCCGGCTCCGGCGCCGATGGGCCATTGGGTCCCAAATGTCCCTCCTCCTCCTTATTTTGAACCAGAGGAGGACCAGGAGGACTGGGAGGGGTCTGATGACCCTCTGACTCGCAACTGTCAGTATGATGAGGACTGGACAGAGAGTCTAGGGGAGGCCAGTGGTCTGGATACTTCTCCTGACACTGGCATGCTGTCTCCTCCCGTGGCTACGGAGGAGGGGGCCAATTTTGGTACGGTGTTGCGTAGGGCTGCTGGGGCCTTACGTCTCCAGCTCCCTACTTTGACGGTCAAGCCTAACATCTTGACAGAGGTGCTTCAGCCGGCAGCCTCCTCTGCGGAGACTGTGCTGCCGTTTAACGACGCCCTCACAGACGTTCTTTGGGCGCCTGGTCCAAGCCCAACACAGGGGCTCCTGTGGATCGGAACGTGTCACGACGCCATCGCCCCGCTCCGGGCGACCCCTGTTTCTTTCTGTCCACCCCACTCCTGAGAGCTTGGTTGTCCAAGCCTCCGCTTCCCAAACCGCCTTCCCTACCGCTCCTCCGGATAGGGAATCCAAACGCCTGGATCAGTTTGGGAAGAAAGGTTTTTCTTCCTCCAGTGCTGGCTTGCGGTCCGTTAACACCGCTTGTCTTTTGGGCCGCTATACCCACTCTCTGTGGGATTCGGTGGCGGATGTTTTGCCCCAGTGCCCTGAGGAGGTCCAGGCACTGCTTTCCCGCGCCATTGCGGAAGGAAGGGATGCGGCCAAATACACTATCCGTTGTGGCCTTGACACCGCCGACTCGCTGGGCAGGTCGATTGCAACGACGGTGGCGCTCCGCCGCCACGCCTGGCTGAGAACCACTGGTTTTTCAGGGGATGTCCAGAATACTCTCATGGACATGCCCTTTGATGGAGTCGGTCTTTTGGGTCCAAAGCAGACCATGCGTTGGAGCGCTTTAAGGACTCACGGGCTACTGCCAAGTCCCTGGGCCTTTCTGCTACACGCCCTCCGCTGCCTTCTGCTTTTCGCCCCTATCGTGGCCACGGTAGGGGCGCCCTTCACGTCAGCAGCCCAGCCACCGGCCCGCGCAGCAGGCGTCTTCGCGTGGCCGAGGACGTGGATTCCGCCGTGGCGGATCGGGCAACCAGCGTGCGGGTCAGGCCACCACCTCCAACCCGTCCGCGGCCTCCAAGCCCTCCTAGTCCCTCCTTTCAGGTGCACGGCACGCCAGTAGGGGGCAGGGTCCGCCATCACCTTCCCCACTGGCGCACCATCACCTCGGACAGGTGGGTCTTGGACATTGTCCGAAGGGGCTACTCCCTCCCCTTCGAGACCACCCCCCACCATGCCACCTCAACTCCACCGCATGTCAGGGGATCACTTGGTGCTTCTACAGAAGGAAGTCACGGCCCTCTTGACCAAGAGGGCCATCGAGCATGTTCCGACCCCAGAAGTAGGGCGTGGTTGCTACTCCCACTACTTTCTGGTGCCCAAAAGGACAAGGAGGACATGCGTCCTATCTTGGACCTCCGGAACGTCAATCGCTTCCTCCGGAAGGAGAAGTTCAAGATGCTCACCCTAGCTCAGGTCTTGACTGCCCTCGACCCTGGAGACTGGTTGGTAGCGTTGGACTTGCAGGACGCATATTTCCACATCCCCGTCCTGCCGGCCCACCGGCGTTACCTTCGGTTCACGGTAGGCCACGAGCATTTTCAGTTCACCGTGCTCCCTTTGGCCTTACAAGTGCCCCTCGGGTGTTCACGAAAGTGATGGCGGTGGTCGCGGCTCATCTGCGCCGGGCAGGGGTTTCAGTCTTCCCCTACCTCGACGACTGGCTGCTGAAGGCGGGCTCGTCCCAGGCAGTCGTCTCCCACCTCCAGACTACGGCCGAACTCCTGCACTCGCTGGGGTTCTCCATCAATGTGCCGAAGTCGCATCTCATTCCTTCTCCACAGCTCCTTTTCATCGGAGCAGTTCTGGACACGACGCAGTTTCGGGCCTATCCTCCCGAACGGCGAGTCCGGGATATTCAGGCTATGATTCCGATCTTTCGGCCTTTATCCTGGGTTTCGGTAAGGATGACCCTGAGGCTGCTGGGCCTCATGGCCTCCTGCATCCTGCTGGTCAATCATGCCAGATGGCATATGCGGGCTCTGCAGTGGGACCTGAAGTTCCAGTGGGCGCAGCACCAGGGCAACCTGTCCGATCACGTCCAGATCTCGGAGGGGACTGCAAAACAGTTGCAGTGGTGGCTCTCGAACCGGCAATGGGTCATGGGCAGATCCCTCTCCCTTCCCCAGCCAGAGCATACAGTTGTGACGGACGCGTCCCTTCTGGGATGGGGCGGTCACTTGGGAGAGGCGGAGATCAGAGGCCTCTGGTCTCCGGGCGGAGTCCCGGCTCCATATCAACATTCTGGAGCTCCGGGCGATCCGGCTTGCACTCAAGGCATTCCTTCCCTCTGTCAAAGGGAAGGTAGTGCAGGTGTTCACAGACAACACCACCGCCATGTGGTACTGCAACAAACAGGGCGGGGTGGGGTCTTGGACCCTTTGTCAGGAGGCTCTGCGCCTCTGGACATGGCTGGAACATCAGGGCATGTTCCTGATGGTTCAACACCTGGCAGGTTCTCTGAACGCCAGGGCGGACGAACCCAGCCGCAGGTGCATGATGGATCACGAATGGCGTCTTCACTCGGAAGTGGCGCAAGGACTCTTTCTACAGTGGGGAGAGCCTTGGTTAGATCTATTCGCCACCGAAGAGAACGCGCAATGTCATCAGTTCTGCGCGTTGGAATTTCCAAGGCGGCACTCGCTCGGCGACGCTTTTCGTCGCGAGTGGAGTTGCGGTCTGTTGTACGCCTTTCCGCCTATACCACTTCTACCCAGAGTGTTGAAGAAGATTCAGCACGACCGGGCCCAAGTCATTCTTGTGGCTCCGGACTGGGCTCGAAGAGTTTGGTATCCCGAGCTACTCAATATGAGCATAGATCCCCCGATCCGTCTGCCTCTTCGGGAGGATCTTCTGTCGCAGCAGCAGGGGACGGTCCTCCACCCGAACCTGTCCAGTCTACACCTGCTTGCGTGGAGATTGAGCGGCGGCAGTTGATTCCTTTCGACTTGCCTCCCGAAGTTTGTGATGTGATTCTGGCAGCCAGGCGTCCCTCCACTAAGGTGGTATACGCCTGCAGGTGGAACAAATTTGTGGCATGGTGCACAGCAAAGGCTGTGGATCCCCTTTCTGCCCCTCTTTCTGAGGTCCTTCTGTTCCTTCTCTCTGGCCCAACAGGGTTCTGCCCTGGGTACCATCAAGGGTTATCTTTGTGCTATCTCGGCCTTCCTCAGGCTCCCTGATCAGCCCTCCCTTTTCAAGTCCCCTGTTGTTAACAGGTTCTTAAAAGGCATTACTCACCTCTTCCCTCCTGTTCCGTTTGTAATGCCTCAGTGGGACTTGAACTTGGTTCTTACCTTTTAATGTGCGCTCCCTTTGAGCCTCTGCATAACTGTCCTCTTCGTCTTCTGACTCTAAAGGCAGCCTTTCTGGTGGCCATCACCTCCGCTCGGCGGGTGAGTGAGCTCCAGGCTCTTTCTTGCAAACCTCCCTTTCTGTCTGTTCATCCAGACAAGGTTGTTCTTCGGACGCGTCCGTCCTTCTTGCCAAAGGTGGTTACTGCTTTCCACATTGGGCAGACCATCACTTTGCCCACCTTCTTTCCGCCTCCGCATCCTTCCAGAGAGGAAGAGAGGCTCCACCGTCTGGACCCAAAACGTGCGCTCTCCTTCTATATCGACCGCACAAAACACTTCCGGGTGGATGACCAGCTCTTTGTTGGCTACGTGGGCGCCAAAAAGGTCGGGCGGTGCACAAGAGGACCATCTCCCGCTGGGTTACCTTGTGCATCAAGACCTGCTATTCTTTGGCTAAGAAGGAGCCTCCTGTTGGGCTGCGTGCCCATTCCACCAGGGCAACGGCTGCTACCACGGCCTTGGGCCGCGGTGTTCCGCTGCCGGTTATCTGTCAGGCAGCTACGTGGGCCTCGCTGCACACGTTTACTAAGCATTACTGCCTTGACAGTCAGGTCCGGAGGGACGGTTTCTTTGGCCGTTCTGTCCTCCAGGACTTCCTTGTCTGATCTTTGTTCGCAGACCCACCACCGGGGTTGGTATTGCTGGGGTATCTATTCTAAGGTAAGGAATCTATCACTAACGTGTCTCTTTCAGATGCACAAGTTACTAACTTGTGTAACGATATATCTGTAAGAGACAGTAGTTAGTGACAGATTCCTTACCGCCCCACCCATCCTCCCCGTTCTGCGAACTGATTTCTAGGGTTAAGGACATCCCTTTCAGGGCCCTAGTATTTTTCAGACACCTATGTCAGCTTCTTGCATGGCTCTGCGTTCCTGGCGCGGAAAGTCGTGTACAGAACTGACGTCAGCGCGCAGGGGCGGCGTCTAAGTACTGCCTGCGACGTCATCCCGGCGACCACGACGACGGACGCGGAGCTGCACGACGCCGCCTACCGACGCGCAAGGGTACTGCTACGCAAAAAACTTTCCGGATCCAGCCTGACGCCTGGGGATATTCTAAGGTAAGGAATCTGTCACTAACTACTGTCTCTTACAGATATATCGTTACACAAGTTAGTAACTTGTGCTTTCGGGAATTCCCGTGACGCGGATATTATTGCGACGACTTCGTGCCTCCAAATCTTCATTTTTGGCCGCAATAACCCTGAGCAGCTTGTCCATTTGAGCCACTTGCTGTGTTACCTTCGTCGTAGCATCCTCATTGTCAGAAATCCGTTGCTCAGCCTCCTTAATTTGTTCGCTATGTTTGTCCACTGTAAGCACGATGTAGTCCATGCGGGAATTCATGGAGTCCATTTTGTTGGAGAGCTCCGTGAGGCTACGCTGCATGGCCAGAAGGAGGGATTTTACTTCATCCGCTGGAGCAGGCTGGGGATTCGAAGTCTGCGCATCTGGATTCTGGTCTAATTCTTCGGTAGTCGAGCGCGTGACTGCTTTTTTTGCGTCAAAGGGGAGTTTGGATTGCCTACCATCTATCTTCCCCATGGCGGAGGGTACCCTCTGGAAGACGAGGTAATGAAGAGTAGACACCTGGTATGCGTGCGCCAGCCGCCGGGATGCAGCCGATGGGCTCGGGCAAGGGTCACCACCCATGGCAGGTTCGGGAAGGGCTTGCGCCGTTGAAGAGGCCCCCGATGAGGCACCGCCCGCGCTAATTCACGGCACCAGGACGCGCCGGCTTCAAGAGTCGGTGTTCGCAGGGAGGGCGAGGCAATGGAGGAGAGCAGTGGCGGGCGTCAGGGAGTGAGCAGCGCCTCCAGCCAGGATGTCCGGTACTTGTATGTGCCCGGCGTCTCCGCGATGCTGCAGTGGAAATCGCGGGTGTAAGAGGCCACTAAGGGCGGGATGCGCCGTTTTTGCCTATTCCCTGGAGGCGTCCAGCCGATGCAGGCCTCCGTGGGTGTGTTTCCGGGGTAGGCGTCGCAGGTCCCCCTGCCGCCGCAATTTGAATGGCGCGGGGAGCCCAGCAACCCCCCTCTCCCCAGGGCCGTTGGCGGAGTCAGGCGCGTAGGGGCAGCAGCCGGCCACAGGCACCCCAGCACGCAGCTTCAGGAGAGCAGGGTCCCCATGCGCTGTCTCACCGTATGTCGAAGCAGAGCAGATTGATGCAGGTACGGGGGGTTGGAGGCCAGCCGCCGCGCTGCAGCCCAGGGACAGTCAGCCTCCCTCCGCGCTGATATAGTGTGCAGGCACTGTAGTTCTGTCAGCTGCTCAGTCTGCCTGCAGTAGGGCTTTCACGCGCCGGTAGTGCTGCGGGCGGCAGCCACGGGAAGCACTCGCCACGGTGTGCGGCCCAGTGACCACGAGGAATCCCCGGCGCTCTCTCGGCACACAGGCCGCCAGCGAAGCTCCGCAGGACGTCCCCGCAGCTCCGGGCAAATCAGCACCAGCTCAGCGCTCGCCCCCACGGGGGTCCCCGGCGGCGATACAGGTACCGGAGCACTGTCACAGACCTCAGGAAGCTCGTCTGGCAATTGGAAATGCTATACTATGCCATTAGCGAAGGATAAATGATGATTTTTCCTGCCAAGCGACCAGAGCCTCACTGGTGTGCGGCCATCTTGGTCGTGCGCCCCCATAGATACACCTTACCTCCCTGTAAAATGGCTAGCGGAGCCTTGAGTGCAGGATTGGTTGGTAATGTAAAATCAGGAGGCATGGATGGTTGTGGGCAGAGTGTAGCAAATCAATTCGACCCTTTGACAGACCTGGAGGCTTGTGATTGACTACGAGCGGGGGTTACAAACCAGCCCCTGGAGGAGGGAACTAAGGCTAAAAATCAAGGAGAATTAAAAATCTCCTATTGTCTGACAAGGGAGCAAGAAGCAAGTATAAAATTAGCCTCCTGGAATGTGGTGGGCATTGGGTCAAAGTTGGGTAACCCTCACTGGCTAGCGTACTGGCAAAATCAGGACATCTTATGCCTGCAAGAGACATGGGCGACATCCTATATTTATTGACGGGTATCGTTCATTTCAATCGGAGGCAATTCCATCTCCCTCAGGAAGAGCAACGGGGGGGGTTTATTAACCTTAATCTCGAACACCTTGACATTAAAATTTAAGAAATATGAGCACCCGGGTCCCTATTTCCATCTTCTCCCGGTTGAGGGGGACCGTGATTGGGACTAGCTTTTAATAAACGTTTACAGTAACCACTTTGGAGGTAACATGCAGGCAGTAGTGGTCTCTTTAGACATAGAGTTCAATAAAATTAACAGTCACCCGTAAAAAGGTCTTAATATTCGGTTGGTAGGTGATTTTAACGCCCAGTCATGTAAATACAACCTAAATATGGTTTGTGGTCTAGAAGATACATTGGGTGACCCTATTCGCCATTTTAACCATCATGAATACGGTAACAGTTTAAACAGACTGTTAATCGCTAGAAATTTTAAAGTTATCAATAAGGCAAATCCATTAATGGGTGATCTCTGTAATACCTTCTCCCGTAATGAATATGAATCAACTCTTGACTATGTTCTGATATCCGAGACTTTCCGGGGAAAGATTGACCAAGTTGATGCACAATTTTCTTGTTTTAGTGACCACGCAATCCTTTCTATTACGTTGGCAGTGGCTCCGCGAAATAACATGCCTACATTAAAAACTCAGAAACCAATTCTGGCAAGGAAAAATGGCTACCAATTAAAATGGAGTCAAATTGATACAGCCAAACTAGTCCCGCAAATTATATCCAACAGCAAGGGAAACGTTCTAAACTGCTTGAAACCCGATGGTTCTCCCTATTCACTTGTTCATTACTTTCTGAAACTCCTTGAGGAAGTAAAATTGGCTCTGACTCGCTCTAAACCAAAAACTGAAACTCCATCGAATCGATGATTTGATCATTCCTGCACAAAATCGCTAAAAGCATTATACAACACTCAAAGCTCGACCTAGAAACAGTGCTCTAATAACGTCCTTGCGTAAAAACTATTCAGTTGCAAGGGAAAGAACTGAGGGAGGAGGCCTGGGAAAATCATGAATATGCAGCAACCACCAAAAGTAGTAGTGATTTTTGGAAGGTAATTAATGCCCCTTTTTCAAAAATCCTTCTGATCCCACGCTGGATTCCCATGTCAATGAAGAGGTGTGGGTGGCCATTTTGTGCGGGTTTTTGGCTCTACAGACACTCCCCCAATTGAACACTCTTCCACTGTCTTAGCTCTGAAGCTTACACTCATTAGATAATTGTATTGGAGGGAAGGCCCTGGCCCCGATGGGGTTCTCATTGACTTTTTCCTAACACATCAGGATCTGTGGGCCCCACTGCTAACAAATGTGTTCAACGCGATAGCAGGAAACTGCCCCTTAGCTTCATGGAAGTCTAGCATAATTGTACCAATTTTTAAAAAGGGTGATAAAGAGAACCCCCAGAATTATAGACCCATTTCTCTGCTGGACACTACCGCGAAGCTCATGGGCCGTTTACTGCTACATAGGATGGAAGAGTGGGCAAAGGAGAAGAACATCTTGATTCAGGTCCAGTACGGCTTTCAAAGAGTCCCAATAGATCCGTGTCTCAATTTAAGTCTGACTATAGATTAATATACCAGAGCAAAGGGTGGCCAGACCTTCATGGCGTTCATGGACTTAACAGCAACATTCGACTCCGTGAGCCATTCCAAACTATGGAGTTTAATGGAGACTATGGGGATTGAGACTGCAATAATACATTTCATCCGTCGATTGTATTCCAGTGCAACCGCACGTGTCTGTTATGGCAAAAACGGAGAATGTACGTGACCATTTAAGATCACTAGAGGAGTAAGGCAAGAGTGTTTGCTCACCCCGTTTCTTTTTCAATATACACAAATGGGGTTGAGGCAGCGTTTATGGGGTCAATACCAGATGTTCCCGTTTTTAGGTCGAGCCTAGAGTAGCGCGGACTTCTGATTGGCTCTCTGTGGGACAGGGCATTCTCACTTTATTCATACACTTAGGGCCATGTCTGTCGTACCGGCACAGTAAAAAGCATTTTATAATATGAATTAAAAAATCACAGCGGAGCTAATACTGACAGGGAAAGGATACTAATGGTTCAAAATGCCAGAGCAGCTAGAACGCTGAAAAAAAATGAAAAGTGCTATGAGGTAAAATGCAGAGGCTTTTCAAAAATGTGGTTGGTTATTAAAGAGCAAATGGCAGGATAATCACTATAAAGGATGAATGGAATGCCACAAGCCCAAGCACGTTTTAAAGGTCAGTTCTATTCTGACCTTTGACTTCATTTGCCATTTCAAGGTGTTGCTGCCAGGCCTCGCTAACTTTATGGTTATCAATTATCCAAAAATGGCACGGGTAGCCACCCTTAGCCCTCAGCATCCTCGTACTTGCTGCTGCGAGGAAGGGGCGTGGCAAGGAGTCAACTGCAGACACTCTTGGAGGACAGTAGGTTTCTGTCACCGCTGCTGCCTCCATGAACCCTGAGAACAGGTTAGCAAAATCAGTGCCATGTGTAGTGTAAGTGGCATAGTGGACAGGTGAACCTCAGATAATATCACGAGTCAACCCCCGTCTCATCCTTAACCTTTCAACATTCTGTGCTGAGGGCTAGCACAACAAGCATTGGCATAGCCAATAGGTCTCGCTTTTGGGACCTTTTAAGTATTTAGTTTTGCAGCACAATATCCTTGGTGCAACATCAGCAGCTGTTGAATGGCTAAACCTTGTACCTTATACGTGTTTAGTCATGCAACAGTTGATGTTGTTGCACCAAGGATATTGTGCTGCAAAACTAAATACTTATAAGGTCCCAAAAGCGAGACCTATTGGCTAGGCCAATGCTTGTTGATAAGCTTAACGTACCAATACTGGTACACGCGGATGATGCAGTTTTAATCGCTAGAACGGGGCTTGCCCTCTAATGCTTGATAAAGGCATACACAGCATTTATGGCCTCTCTGGACCTGAGGGTCAACTAATCCAAATCTTTCGTTCTTATAACAGGGGCATCTTCATCGAAAAGAACACCCCACTTTCACACAGGTATACGGAGATTAGAGGTGGTAGACTCCTTTCCGTAACTTGGGATCCTATTTGACAAGAACCAGTCTTGGTTAAGTATGGTGGAAATCAGGGCCCTAGCAATGGAGAGGAGTATGGCAGCAATCTCTTGCTTAGCTAAGAAGCTGGCAACAAAACCTCTCAAGTTAATCAAAAAGATATACCAAGCAAAGACAGTATCTGCTGTATCTTATGGGGCAGGAGTGTGGGGGTATGGCTCCTGTAGCCCAACTTCAAAAACTTGAAGACAGATTTTTTTAAGAGAATAGTCTCTCTTCCCAGATCTTCCTCAAATTACATTTGCCATCTATAGCTGGGATTGACCCTTGTGTCACTGTATTAAGCTCGTACCGATCATGCTATGGCACTCCATATGGCGCAGGGACAAGGTAAACTTAACACAGTCTATTATAAAAAAAACTGCTTAAAACTAGATAATAGACACAAAATCACCTGGCCCCAGTATGTAAAGTCAACTGACCTCATTGGGGCTAATGGAATTATTCAGTGATCCTAGCGCATGCTGGAAGATCTAAAGGCCATTTACTTAAACAAGGTTGCCCTCGATCGCCAGTAAACCAACCGCGCAAAGAAATCAGTTATGCTATACCAGCTGACACCATCAATCTTAGTGGGGGAGTATTCTTATTTAGAAACCATCGGATCACCGCAGCACAGATGCATCTTGCTGAGATTCCGTATGAATTTAATCCCCCTGATGTAGGGCTTCCCCGCAAAGAGGTTTAGCCATTCTGATTTGTCATCCTGCCCCTGTGATAACGTCTCAAAGCAGTCTGACCACCATATAGTCATATTCCGTGGTTTTTACAAGGAAGAACGTGAAAAATGTATCCTCCCTATTTTAAGACGCCATAAATTTAAGCAATGCTGCGTAGCATTATATTTTTTAAAGAAACTTTCTGACCCTTTTATGTTGTTCAATAGCTTCTTTTCTATGGGCCTGTCTAAGGAGAAAAAAAATATTGTAGCCCTAGCTTACATTAAATGTGACTATGAGGCGTTTGTGCGGATACGATAATATGGTCAGTTTATGCATTGAAGTTAAACGCCTGCGGGCCCTAAGTTTTTATCGACATACTGTTGGTTTTATCATTTATCCAATTGCAATCATGTTATGGTCATGAAGTATATTGGAAGTATACAGTATATAACTGTCATGGTTATGAAGTATGTTAGTACTGTTCCGCACACTGGGATAACATCTGAGCCTTACATGAGTGGCTCTTTGTATTTAGAAATGGATTTGTGTCAGATGTTTACATATTTATTTTTTAAATGTGCTTTTGTACTTTTATGATCTGTATTTTAAATGGATCGAATAAAGAAATTGACGATGAGTCACTTGAGAAAATGAAAAAGGATACAGTAGTGACAGTCAATGGGGGCACTTCAGTCACCATTCAATAGAGCAGAGGTCTTCAAACTGTGGGGCGCGTCCCCTGGGGGGGAGGGGCGTGGATCGGTTCCCAGGGAGGTGCAAATGCCTCTGCAAACACATGAAAATGAAGATGGCCTGGAAGTATGGCATGTATTTGCTGCATTTCCTGGCTGTATTCATTTACTCGGTGCCCTTGAAGTCAAAACTGTGATCGGAGTGCCTTGGGGTCAGAGGTCACGGAGTGTGCTGGCAGGGTCAAAGATGTTGCTAAAAACAGTCTTCGTTTTGTGTATTCACAGTAATTTAAGTGCATTATTGCTATATGTGGGTATTAAACTGGTACGTATGAAGAGAAATATGCTAGGACAGTATTAAGTGTAAAAATGGCAAAATAATTCACTAATGCTATCACAAAATGTTCAGCATTATTTAGCATAATTCGCCTTTACTTGCTGCAAAATGTTGTTAACCCTGCTGCATAATTTGGCCTTATCCTGCCACATAATTCAAGTGGCCCTGTTTATAGTGCTGTGGCAGAAAGCACTGTAAATATGCAAGTCCTTATTTTAAAATAGTATTTCACATAGTCTAAGCTAGGCTGCTGCAAACTGATGCAGTGTTTGAGATAAAACAAGTTTTTACAAAATATAGTTGTTAGTAATAAGTAATCAGACTGTATCTAATGCAGACATTTTTATGTCTCCATTATTCCAGAACTCAGCTGATAACACTCCAACATTACACCTCAAACAGAATAAATATTTGCCACCATGAAGCTTTAAGCAGAGCTACTGGAATTATTCAGCAGGAGAGGACCACATTATGCGGCAGGGTTGAATAAATTATGCAGCAAGAAAAGATAAATTATGCGGCACAATGCAGCACATTTTGTGGTTAGCATTACTTCATTATTTTGACATTTTAACTCATGGTTATGCTGTTAGGGGCAATATTTAACCTCATTCGTACCAGTTTAACACCCAAATACAGCTATAAGCAGCTACAAGATTACCAGTCAATCTTTGCAAAAGGCCTTCCACTGCTCCTGAACACTGTCACATTTTAAGTAACTTTTGTTCCATTTGAGCTGGAATCTATTTTTTTAGATTAATTCTGCAGATTATGCAGCAGATGATGGATTATGTAGCAAATGTGGTAAACTCATAATTATGTGGAAAACGCTGCTGCTGCACAAACTCATAATTCTGGTGACCCTGGCTTTAAATGACTCAATCAATTAAGGCTGGTAAGAAGGCTGGTTTCTTCTTTAACTTTCTGCACTACCACCACACAGTTTTTATTGTGATAGCTAAGTCCATGGGGAGCCAGGTAGAAGGCCAGCTGGGTTGCATTCAGATGCAGAGCCCTAATCCTCTCGACTCTGGGGCCTCGGAGATGGTCCAGGAGAAAAAGGGAAGGAGCGAGATTCATGGATGTTGTCAAATAGATGGCCCAGAATAGGGAGCACTATATGGGGACTAATGTTTATTTTTACAAATGGCCAGAGACAGCTTCTTCAGAGCGATACCCTAAAGAAGGGGACAATATAAGTGGCCTTTTCTTTTTTTATTTTAAGGGCCATTCATCAGTGCAGCAGGTACTGCTGCCAGGTGTGTAAGTGGCCACTGTTGGTTATCATTAATGAAGCAGATGCAGCAGGGCTGGGGCCCAGGGGTTTGAGGGGCCCACTGCTTCACAATTATGACGGTCTACCTTTAAAAAGGGGCATGGGAGATTATTTTCCTTTCTAGCATTGCGACCAAGGTCACCCTTGCAGAAAAAAGGGATACAACATGGGAGTGCTTTTTTTTAACAGGACACAGAGCCTGTTTCAAGATTGGAGTGATGGTGAGGCATGATGGGGAAGAGGTGAAAGATGCAGAGGAGATAGCCTGCTACTCAGGACTGCGGTTATCATTAGTACAGTAGGTGTAGTTGCATTGGGGTCCAAGGGTGTTAGGGGCTCACAAACAAACCCTATTCTGGGGAGCAGTATTTTTGGGACAATACATGTTTTTGTTTAATGCATTTGCTGTTTTATAAGTCTCATATTTCGTGTGGTTTATGAACTATAGAAAAAGTACTCCTGAAATCATCTCATAAGCCCCGCCTCCTGCACCAGCCATGTCAGTCCTGCTCTCCCAATCCTTGCCATAAAGTTTTGGAGGGGGGCCCGGCCTCAAAACATTTTGCTTAGGGGGGCTCGGAGCAAAAAAGTTTGAAGACCTCTGCAATATAGGCTCCTTTCGACGTTCATTCTATAGAGGAGGATCCAAAAGTAATTTGGCAGATCCTAATGTCTCCTCATACATATCAAACACACGTCCCTCTCCATCTAGAGGCTTCTATAAAAGCGGCTACAGAGGGAACAATTTCAAAGGCAGAGGTAAAGGTACACCAACACGTACCTCTCCATCTCCCAACAAACAGGGACTTCCCGATCATCCCCCCCAAACCATCTTACACCAGTAGGGGAAGACTACAATTTTTTCCCATTTGGCTACGAATAACGTCAAACAAATGGGTATTGGACATTATCCAACATGGTTATTGCCTGGAGCTTACCAGCAATCCTCCCAATATTCCACCTCGCAATCACAAACTTTCAGTACAACACCAACAGCTCCTCAAACAAGAAGTACAAGCTCCTCTAACAAAAGGTGCTATAGAACCAGTTCCAATACAACATCAAGGATTAGGGGTTTACTCACTTTACTTCCTAATTCCCAAAAAGGATGGTTCCTCTACGACCAATATTAGATCTCAGACCGCTAACCATATACATACTGTAGGAAGGTGGAATCTGACTATATGGTTGCCCCCATTTTTTATGGTGTTTTGCTGGTTTATGACTTAGTTGGACTGGGATCCTGCTATTCAGGGCCCCAGTCTATCTGCTTTCTCTGTAAAAGGTTTCCATGTGCCTTAGGCACATCTCTGATTGAATCTGGAGTGCCCTTATAAGTCCCTAGTATATGGTATACTATGTACCAAGGGCATAGGTACCTCAGAGGCACTGCCAGGGGCTGCAGCATGTATTATGCCACCCCTGGAAGGCCATCCAAACTGACACCACAGGTCTGCTACTGCAGCCTGGGTAAGGTGGTGCATGCACTCTCTTACTGTGATATAGGTTACCTATATCACTAAATACATACACACATATAAACCTATAAGTCACTCCTAAGGCAGGCCTTATCAATCCTAAAGGCAGAGTGCATGGTTCCTATGTGAGAGGGTGCCCCATGCATGAGCAGGGCCCCTCTGCAGCTGCTCGGAGACCATCTCTGATGCTGTTTGTAGTGCAGCCTGACCATATACTCTTAAGCGCATTATATCCTCGCGGTAAAATGCTAACTTTGGAATGGCTGCACCTAAACATGTCGTGTTTGGTGTCAAACATCTTGGAATACTACCCCCGCCAATCCTGGCGGCGTGGGGTAGCATTCTACCCTTCTAGAGGGAAAGACATGTTAACTCTGGCTTACCCGGTAACTTCTTTCTGAAGCCCTGGCATCACAAAATGGATGCTGCTGCCACAGACACAAGTCTGGCCTCCTGCTGCTGGACGAAACTCCGGCAGGGGAGGCCTGGACAATAGGTTTCCTGTTGCAGGGAGGTGTGACCACCTCCCCAGACAGGATAATGTGTATTGGGGCTGGGTGGGTGCACTCTTAGAGTGCTTTGAAGTCCTGCACTGGGGGAGCAAAAGGCTCCTCTGTGCATATGCCAGTTCAAACCAGCTCAGGGGCTACCTGCCCCTGCTCTGGCGCGAACTGGACAAAGGGAAGTGGGTGTAGCCACCCTCCCTTGACCCTCCCATAGGTGGGGTCATAGAGTTAGTCCCTCCCTGTTTTACTGGTTAAATGGGGAAACCTTGCCACAGCAAGATTAGATTATACCTGGACGAAACTCTGACACTGAATCCTGGACCTTCGACGCTCTACGACAAGATTAGAGGACTGAAGAATCTCCCTTGGGGTCAAGGAGTGACTCCTGCTTGGCAGGCACCAAAGAAGCATCTGTCCGGTTCGCATCACTGAAGCCTCCTGTCGGACGCCGAAGTCATCGCATCACCAGAGGTGGATTCTCAGACTTCCCGAGGCTACCCTGAGTCCCCAGCAAAGCTGAGGCCCGTGGCTATCGTGGGTGACTTGAGACCGTGACCCCTGGACACCGAGCACACTTGCAAGTGCACCATCTTCTGGGTCTCCCAAGAAGTCGTGCTTTGGGTTCCGAGTAGCCCTAGCCTCCAGCACCACCTGCACCGAAGATCACTGGCCCCCACTCCACGAGTGTCCTGTAAGCCAGCTCCACGTGTGGCGTCACGAGGCTCCTTCGCGGTCGCTAGCCCGTTGGCTAGTAGCCCTTAACGAAGGCCAATCTTTTCTTTACTTGGCATCCTGGTTGCTCCAGGCCTGCCCTCACTTACCCTCGCTGGGTGAGTTCCCCAGACCTTGCTGGTCTGCATCATCGACGATCTACATCTTACTCGAGACTTGCCGTTGCCAAGGCTTGTTGGGTCCAATCCGGTCGCCGACACCTCAGCACTCGACAGACATCGAGCACCAGCCCGAATCCTGCTCCTGGTCGCCGACAACGCCTCCCGGACCTCGTGGGCTGAAGAGTCAAGACGACCGTCAACGCACCTGAAGCACTCGACATCGGTGGGCATCTGTCCATTGCCTTCCTGGTCACTGGCTAGTGACCCAGACTCTGTCCCCTCTGCTTTCAGGTTCACCAGAACTCCGATCCACTCTTGGATCCACCCGGACACTTTTCCCTTGGCCGCCAGCAGCACTTTGCAGCAGATCGCCATTCGAATCGACGACGAAACCCGACCCCGAAAGGCACCTATGCACCCGGCTTCCTGGGTGAGGTAACACGAGTACTCCGGTGCTCCCGTGGGTAGAGACTCTTCAAAGTCCTAGATCTCAAAGGGTTTTGTCCTAGTCCTCTTCTAAGTGTCCCTTTCCTCTATTTTCCCGATCCCGACTTTCTCCATAGAAGTTAACGGCGTATCGCGGTTGTGTATTTACACTGCACGCGTCTCCCGTGGGTCCCCTGTGTCACTACCTTGGGTGGTTCCTTGTGGTCCAAGCACTTCTAGAGGCTCTAGGCCTAGTGTCTAGTTCAGTCGTGGTTCGCATACCATTTTATTGGTATATGGTTTGGTACGTCCCTAGGGCCCAAACGTGTATTTGTGCTATTACTGTGATTTAAGATCTTATAACCTATGTATTTCGAACTCTAGCCTCATAAAGAGACTAGAGGGGTGTGTTTAGTAATAAATACATATATTTTGAATATATACCTGGTGTGGTGCTCTTTCATTTGGTCACTCAAGAGATTATAGACTGGTAAAACAAGCTGCTTTACATTCCTTCAAGACTTAGCCTGAAGGCTGCTCTCCATAGCTACCACTAGGATAGCTTTCAATAAGGTTGTCTTTAACCTACCTACCATAAGAGTCGATTTGGACTGGTGCAAGGTGCCCACTATAATTAGTGGACAGCATATGCCAGGCCAACTTCTCACACATACTATCAGAACACTTCCATGTGGTCACGCTTCAGCAAGTGCTTTCGCTTTTACAACAAGGCAACTTTGTCAACACTGGACTTGAAGGACGCGTACTTCCACATTCCTGTTCACCCAGCACATCGCAAATATCTCAGATTCGTGATAGCAGGAAATCACTATCAATTCAAAGTACTCCCATTCGGGGTTACTATTGCACCCAGAGTGTTCACAAAATGCCTAGCAGTAGTAGCAGCTCATCTAAGTAGACAACCAGTTCATGTCTTCCCATATCTGGACGATTGGCTAATTAAAGCCAACACACAGCAAAGGTGTTTACAACACACTCAAACTACCATAGACCTCCAATTGGTATTTACAGTCAATGCACAAAAGTCCCATCTTCAACCCTTGCAACTGCAACCTTATCTAGGAGCGACGCTAAACCCACACTTCTCTAGCCTCTCCCAATGCCGTTAGAATTCAAAACCTTCAAACTTTATTACTGCAGTTTCAAAACAACCAATGCCTAACAGTCAAAACTTTCATCCAACTATTAGGGATGATGGCATCATGCATTGCAGTAGTGCCTCTCGCAAGATTACACATGTGCCCTCTACAGGAATGCTTAGCACGTCAATTAACAGATCTAGTGTTGGTAGACCGCTGCACTAATCGCTCTCTGCAGTGGTGGAACAACCAAAACCTATCAAAAGGGCTGCCCTTCATCGACCTGAATTCACAATTCTTTTTAACAGCAGATGCCTCTATCACAGGTTGGGGAGCCCATCTCCAGCATCTAACAATTCAGAGTCTATGGGACACCAAATACAAGTCTCCACATAAATTACTTCGAGCTACTAGCTGTCGATCTAGCACTAAAAGCTTTTCAGCCTCACCTCATAGGGAAAGTTCTTCTAGTCCGGGCGGACAATATGGCAACTATGTACAAAAACCGTGGGGGACACACTCTTCAGCTGTCACGCCTCTCTGACCATTTGGTGTTGGGCAATACATCACAAAATGTATCTTCTGGCAGAACACCTTCCAGGGATGCACAACCAATTTGCCGACCTCAGCAGAATGTGGCAACAAGTACACAAATGGGAACTTCATCCCTAGGTTCTCCTTCCATACTGCCAAAAATGGGGGTTTCCACAGCTAGACCTCTTTGCCACAGCAGACAACTCAAAATGCCCAAACTTCGCCTCCAGACTCGCACACCATCTATCCAAAGGAAATGCCCTATGGATCAACTGGTCAGGGATATTTGCTTATACTTTTCAGCCTCTCCCTCCATTTCTGGTTCGTAAACTCAGGCAGACATCATTCACATTGATTCTAATGGCTCCCACATGGGCTCGTCAACCATGTTTCACCACACTACTAGAACTGTCAGTGGTTCCACACCAAAAGCTGCACCTCACTTCCAACCTTCTCACAGAACCGTGGAGAAATCAGACGTCCAAACCCCAAGGAGCTCAACCTAGCGATCTAGCTCCTGAAGTCCTAGAGTTCGGATACCTAAACCTACCACCAGATTGTATGACAGTTCTTAAAAAGCAAGAAAACCTACCACTAGAGCATGTTATGCAGCAAAGTGGAAAAGGTTTGTGATATACTGTAATAACAAAATTGATCCGCTGGATGCATCTATACAAAATATTATTTGTTATCTTTTGCATCTACAGTGAGTTGCCTTAGCCTACACATCCATTTGACTACAACTTGTGGCTGTAGCTGCAAATCTTCAAAACAGACATTTATCCTTATTCAAAGTTTATTAAAGCTTTTATGGAAAGCCTTAAAAGAATAATACCACCCAGGGTACCACTTGCACCTGTCTGGAACCTTAACATTGTTCTCACAAGGCTTCTAGGTCCACCTTTTAAGCAACTACACAATTGTTCTTTACAATTTCTTTCATGGAAGGTTGCCTTTCTAATTGCTATCACTTCATGAAGACGTGTTGGTGAGCTACAGGCATTAACCTTAAAGAACCTTTCTTTCAACTTCATAAAGACAGAGTGGTTCTTCGTACAAACCCAGAATTCCTTCCAAAAGTTGTTTCTGCTTTTCATATCAACCAATCAGTTGAGTTACCCGTGTTCTTCCCTCAACCTGATTCAGTAGCAGAAAGGGCTCTGCACACACTTGATGTCAAAAGAGCATTATTATACTATATTGATAGGAAAAGATTTTCGCAAAATTACTTTTTGTTGACATTTGCTCCACCTCATAAAGGAAATCCTATCCCTTAATTCGGTATTTCTAGATGGATTGTTAAATGTATTCAACCTTGCTCTGTTAAAGCTAAAAGAACTTTAACTATACCTTGTACTCGCAAAATAGGAGCATCTATGGCCTTTTTAGGCACCATTCCCATCGCTCACATATATAAGGCAGCTACATGGTCCACACCACACACATTTACCAAACATTTTTGTGTGGATGTATTAGCACGTCAACAAGCTAATGTAGGACAAGCAGTGCTAAAAACATTTTTTCAAAGAACTGCAACACCCACTTGTTTGCCACTGCTTTGGGAGAATACTGCTATATAATCTATGCAAAGCATGTGTATCTACAGCACACATGCCTCGAACGGATAAGGTTACCCTGTAAGCATCTGTTCTTGGCATGTAGAGCTGTAGATTCACATGCGCCCTCCTGCCTCCCCAGACACCTGTGGTTGTTGCAGTTATTATTCACTTTACATATGCATGGACATCTCTGTACTACACTTACTTACTCCATTCTCACCCTCTCGCGGGAAAATAATCTAACTATGGAGTCAATGCCCATGCGCACTATCACCGAAAGGAGGAGTCACCTTACCTCGTGACTGGAAAGACTTCTTTGAAGAAAAACAACTTGAAACATCCGGACCCAACACTAGATGGCAGGAGTATGCAGAGCATGTGAATCTACAGCCCGTCATGCCAAGCACAGATGCTTACAGGCTAAGTAACATAACCCTTCCACCCTGTAGGAAGCTGGCTCTGTATATATTATACCAAAGTAAGATATAGTTTGCACAGTCCAGGGAGTCCCCAGAGGTATAACCGAGGCAAAATTAGGTAAGTACTAACAGCTCTCTTTGTGGTAGTGTGGTCGAGCAATTAGGCTTATCCAGAGGGTGTGTTAAGCATTTATTGTATTTACTCAATCAAGACTGATGCACACACTCAGGGACTGAATCCAGACCAATTGGGTAAGTATAAAAAAAAGGTATACTTGTATTTTATTTCTAGAACCAAGCAGGACTTGGTACAGATAGGTAAAATATACTTGGAATGCAAGATTTCACAATGAAATGCAGTTCTGATTGAATTTTGCAATAGTTAGTTTGGTATTGATTCAGAAAGCAGTTTGCATTTTACAATAGTTACTTTAGAATACTTTTTAGTTACGTATAGATTACTTTGAGTATTGGGGGTGGTATGCCTAGATACCACCCTTAAGAATCTCACAATACAAGGTAAGTAAGACTTTTTATACTTTGCAGTTCAGTTATCTTTTTTCCATACAAACATTAGTCCAACACTTAGAACATTTTAGGCCCAAAATCTCATAACATGGGTTCCTATGGGCGAAAGTGTTAGCGGTTTCTCAGGTAAGTACACGACTTACGAGTGGGAGTTTTGGGGGTTAGGACCCAAGATTCCCCATGGTCTAGATGGGCACTCAAGTTGCACTACCAGAGGCACTGGGGCAGCCAGGTACATAGTGCAGGGGCCCAATGTTAGCCAATGGGGCTATTGGAGCCTTCGGTTAGGGGCTGCTTACGGGAAGGCCACTCGGGTGTGGGAGCAAAGCTCCTGGGGGTTAAGGTCAGCACTGCAGGGGACTGCGACCAGCACAGGAGCTGCACTACCAGTGGCACTGGAGGGTGGGTGCAGAGTGCCAAAAAGACATTGGGGACCCTGTGTTTTTGAATGGAGACCTTTGGTTCCATGAAGTTGCTGCAGGTTCGGGCAGGGAGGCTTCCTGAAGGCG
Source organism: Calotriton arnoldi (assembly GCA_963921515.1). Lineage (NCBI taxonomy): Eukaryota > Metazoa > Chordata > Amphibia > Caudata > Salamandridae > Calotriton > Calotriton arnoldi. Next base: position 2,203,651 of record CAWUFW010001068.1, on the reverse strand, counting down.
TCCACCGGCTGGAGAGGTAAGTTGGGATCTTGGGGGATGCCTGGACACAGTCTGTTGGGCCACCCAAGGCAGTGGGGCGTCAGGTTTTCTTATTAGCTCTGGTCGCAGTCTGGAGGAGGACTCTTCAGGTTGAGGCTGCAGGCATTGTCTTGAATCTTTACGGAAGTTGGGGGATCACCAGATCCCAGGTCAGGATCGCTGGGGACACCTCGTAGTGTTGGGCCACTCGGGCCGTGGGCGCCTGGTGCAGAGTGGTGCTGAATTGCGGAGTCGCCTAAATCCGGATTCTGGTCTTGGAGTCTTTCTTGAGCAAATCCGGTACTCACTGGAGACAGTCTGTAAGGTGAGTGCAGGGCAAGTCCTCCAGGCTCTGGAGGGCTGCTGGACATGCCGGTTTCTTCGATGTAGGCACGTCTGAGTCGGGTCATGCCGGTAGTGCATTGGGGCTAAAGCAGTAGGTGTCATCTTCCTGGGTCAGCATGGCTCTTCGGTCCTCCTTCTTTCTTCTTCGAATCTAAGGAGTCAAGGTCGCCCCTAAATACTAGATTTAGGGGCGTTTAAAGGGGTGTGCAGGTCGGGACCAGTGGGTACCTTCCTTGGGGTGGGCACACCCCTTATTAAGCCACCCTCCAGTGGCAGGGGGGCATGAGCCTCTTCCTGATTGGTTGGGTCCTCTCATATTCAAGATGGAGGGCACTGAGATGTGTGCTTCACCTCGCCTCCCCCCACCTGAGGCACACCTTTCCTCCTAGCTTGGTTCTCCCGCCCAAAAGTGGGGGCAGAACCGGTGGGAGCCAGTTGCTGTGGGCAGCAAAAGGCAGGGACCGCTCACAAAGGCGGCAGGCCTTTGAAGCTTCCCCTTCGTGGACCCAGCCCATCCTGGAGGAGGAGGCATGACACCTCTGCCTAGGATGGGCTTTGTTTCTGGACCCAGAGAGCGGAGGCTCTCTACCACGGGGTCTAGAAACCTGTCTGGTGGTGGTAAATGGCGGGCAGCCATTCAGGAACCACACCAGGGCTGGTAGATTTTCAGGGGGCATCACTAAGATGCCGTCTGAGTGCATTTTACAATAAATCCCACATTGGCATCATGTGCTGAGAAGTTTGCTACCAAACTTCCCAGTTTTTAGTAAAGCCATTATGGAGCTGTGGAGTTTGTAATGACCAACTCCCAGACCATATACTCTTTATGGCTTTAGAACACTCGGTGTCTAAGAATGGACTTAGACACTGTAGGGGCACAGGGCTCATACCACTGTGCCCTCACCTGGGGTCTAGTGCGCCCTGCTAGCGGGGTGACTTACCTAGGCCTCAGGCAGTGGGTTGAAGGCATGGCACACAGGGAGGTGTGCCATGTCGACTCTTCACTTTTGTCTCAACCAAAACACGCAGCCTGCAGTGTGTGGGTGTTGAGGTACAGGGCCCTTAAGGGTGACATAATAGGTGCTGCACCCCTTAGAGGCCTTCCCTTGTCACAGTGCCCATGGTACCTTTTACAAAGGGCTTACCTGTGGCCAGAGGTGTGCCAATTGTGGGTACAAAGGTACAGTTTTGGGAAAGAACACAGGCCCTGGGAACCTGATTGGCTGGGACTCAGGGCACATCAAGTCAGGTTGCATCAGATGTCAGGCAAAAATTGGGGGGTAGTGGGGGGTGTGGTGGTAACCATGCAAAAAGAGGCACTTTCCTACACACCCTGAAAGAGGCAATGTGCTCCGCACCAATTCTCAAAGTTCCAGCGTATTCCAAGCAGTTCATTGTTCAAACTGATGACTCTGAGCTAGGGATTGTAGCAGTCCTATCCCAGACCAATGATGATGGCCAAGACCAGCCTGTTGCTTTTTTTTTTTTAGTGTTTTGGTCCCTGAAGAAGTTGAGACCATATCTGTTTGGTACTCACTTCCTGATTCAAACTGACCACAGACCTCTCAGATGGCTTATGCAGATAAAATGTGAGAACCCAAAACTTTTGAGGTGTCCATCTCCCTACAGGGAATGGACTTTACAGTGGAACGTGGACCTGGGTCTGCCCATGCCAATAAAAATGGGCTTTGCAGGTTCTTCTACTTAGACAATGAAAACTCTCTTGGGAAAGGTTAGTCTCATCCTCTTTCTGTTGGGGGGGATGTGCATTTGGATTATTGGTGATAACGTTTGTACATAAATGACGAATGGGGGTGTAGGAAAGTGCTCCTTTTTGAATGCCTCCCTCTTTTTGCGTGATGTTTGAGGCACTGAGTGTGCCCTGAGCCCCTGCCAGTCAGGTTCCCAGGGCCTGTGTTCTTTCCCGAAACTGTACCTTTGTTTCCACAATTGGCACACCCTTGTGACCAGAGAGGGCCAATGAGGGCTGCAGCATGTATTATGCCACCCTCAGAGACCCCGCCTCTCAACACACACACACCCTGCAATTTCAGGCTCCTTGTTTTGGTGCAGACACATCCGAATAGTTGACATGGCACACATCCCTGTGTGCCATGCCCACAACCCACTGCCTGTGGCATATGTAAGTCACCTTTCTAGCAGGCATCACAGCGCTGAGGCTGGGTGCACTATAACACAAGGGAGGGCATAGCTGAATGAGCAATATGCCCCTACAGTGCCTGTGCCATTCAGACATTGAGTCCAGTGGGGCCATATTGAGTACATGTGCTGGGAGCTTATAGTTATGAACTCCACACTCAATTATTGCTTTACTGAAAACTAAGAAGTTTGGTACCAAACTTCTCAGCTCAATAAACACATACTGATGCCAGTGTTGGATTTATTGAAAAATGCACTCAGAGGGCATCTTAGAGATGCCCTCTGAAAAATAACCAACTCCCTTGTGTCCAGCTGACTGGTCTGCACCAGCCTGCCACACACACAATCAGGGTGGTGAGTCTCAAAGGCTTCCTGCCCTTTGATATGCTAGCCAGGCCTCTCCAGCTAGTGGAGAGGCCCGCCCCCTTGACCAAGCCCCAAATTTGGCAGCAAGGTCGGCGGGAAAATTAGTAGTCGGGCGAGGTGTGTCTCCTCTCTGCCCAGACCACTCCTAAGGTGCCCTGGACCGAGGTGACCCCCTCCTTAGGAAAGACTCCATCTTGAATGGAAGGATTTGACCCAATCTGGTTAGGGAGGTACCCCTTCCCCAAAGGGAGGGGACATTCAAAGGGTGTAGTCACCCTAAAGGCAAGTAGCCCATTGGCTACCTTCTGCCAGTCCCTGAAACACCCCTAAATTCAGTATTTAGGGGCACCCCTGAACCTTGATCCTCAGATTCCTGCAACCTAAGAAGAAGACGGACAAAGAGGATGCCATGCAGCCCAGCAAGAAAACTACTGCTTTAGCCCCTGCCCTACCGGCCTGTTTCCTGCTGCCCGAGCCTGCGGAGAAGACTGCATCTGTCCCATGGCCAGCGACCTCCCAGAACCTCAGGAAGATTGCCACTCTTCACTAAAGACCAAGATATCCCGAGGACAGCGGCCCTGTCCAGAAAACCTCCAACTTAAAAGCCTCCGGATCCGCAACCCCTGCCCAGTCTGTGCCCTGAAACCGTGGGTATTTACCTGCAAACCGTGCCTCTTCGAGGTACACCCAGTCTCCTTGACAAACATTGGGCTCAGTGACCTCTGCACCCGGCTGCCCCAGTGCCATTGGTGGTGCAGTACCTACCTTGAACTGACCCTTGCCCAGTGTTAGTCCAAACCCCCGAAGACTGGGATTGTAAGTCTAGTACTTACCTGCTAATGCCTAACCATGTTTTCCTCCCATAGGACTGCATTGCTTTTGCAAGCCTATTGCATACAAAATTCTATCTATTTCTATTGCAAAGTTCTACTGTTCTAAGCTGGTCCTACAAAAGCATTTCTATCACTGTAAAGTAATTCATCTGCCTTGCAAAATAATCATTACTGCATTTGAAAAGTATCACTGCTTTGAACAATTGGTCTGGATTTAGTTTTTGAGTGTGCGCTATCATTTCTTGCCTGAGTGTGACCAAAACTACTTAAAACAGCCCTCTGATAAGCCTAACTGCTCGACCACACAACCACAAATAGAGCTTTTAGTATTATCTACTTTAGCCCTGTAAGCCTCTGGGGATCCACTGGACTCTGTGCACACTACCTTACTTTGGTGTAGTATATACAGAGTCAGCTTCCTACATTGCTGGATCAGCGGTGGGGTCTACAACTTTGCATTTGTTGCACTACTTGGTCAACACCTGATCACACGACTACAATGTAAAATTGCCTTTAGGTTCAACTCATTTTTGAATTGACAATTTTTTTCTAAATCTGTAACAAGTCTTGCTAGGGCCTTGGTTAAGTCCCTTTAGTATTTTAAAAGTTTTAAAAAAACTACTGTAGGTGGGGGTAAAGTACTTAGAAGGTTTCGGCCTCTTAAAAGATCCCAACTATTAATACAATAATGAATGCAGAGAATATGCTTGTGGAACTTGACCGTACCTCCATCTCAAGATGGGAGGGCTAAGGTCTTTTTGTAAACTCAAAAAGATAAAAACTGGCTCCAATCCTACCAAGGTCCAACTCCAGGAGTTTTTGACAGAATATGCAAGGAACCACCCTTCTGAGGAGGATGAACCCCCAGCAGGCGAAAGTAGTGATGAGGAGGTCAATTCCCAACACCCTCACCTACATAGAGAAGATGTGGCCACTGTGCCCATCTTTCCTAAAGTAGTGGTTAGGGGACCTAGATCCCACACAGATAGGACGGGCACCCTAAGTAGCATTGAAGACAGTCTCAATAAAGAGAATGTCCTTTTAGAAAGGTTGGCCAAAAGTCTAGCCCTGGAGGATAGACTCCTGGCTTTGGAAAAAGAGAGCATAATTGGATCTAACACCCATAAATAGTGGCAGCAATATTATACCTAGAGACAAAGAGTTCTTATGACCCTAAAATCCCCAAGGCGATTGTCCCCAAATATGAGGTAGGTGTAAGAAAATGCCCACTTTTTGCCAAACTGCTGATGTACTTTGAGTGTGCCCTGGGTTCCTGCCAAACAGGTACCCAGGGCCTATGTTCTTTCCCTAAAACTGCATTGAGACAGAACCCAATTGGCACTCTTTGGCTGCAGGTCAGTCCCTTGTAAATGGTACCACATGTACCAAGGGCACTGTCGCCAGGGAAGGCCTCTAAGGGCTGCAGCACTTATTGTGCCACCTTTAGAGGCCCTGTACCTTTACACACACTGCCATTGCAGGCTGCGTGTTTTGGTGCTGAACAAAGTGAAGAGTCGACATGGCCATGCCTACAACCCACTGCCCTGGTATAGGTCAGCCACCCCTCTAGCTGGGTGCACAATACCAGTGGTGATGGTACAGGTGCATGAGCCCTGTAACCCTACAGTGTCTAAGCCAATTCTTAGACATTGTAAGTGCAGTAATGCCATTAAGAGTATAAAGTGCTGGGAGCTCGTCATTACAACCTCCACAGCATCATAATGGCTTTACTGAAAACTGGGAAGTTTGGTATCAAACTTCTCAGCACATTAAACCAACATTGATGCCAGTGTGGGATTTAATGAAAAATGCACACAGAGGGCATCTTAGAGATGCCCCCTGAAAAACGACCTAACTTTAGTGTCCTGGCTGAGTGGCTGCTCGCCAGCTGCCACCACCAGACCTGTTTCTGGACCCCTTGGTCGAGAGCCTGCTGCTTTCGGGGGTCTGAAACAATGCACATCCTGGGACGAGGTGCCAAGCCTCCTCCCTCAGGATGAGCAGGGTCCACGAAGGGGAAGCTTCAAAGGCTGCCACATTTGTGAGCTACCCTAGCCCTTTGCTGCTTCCAGCAACTGGCTCCCACAGGTTCTCTTCCATGGGATACTCATCAATAGTCATAAGCACGGAATAGTCCCGCCGACGTGCGGGGACCCCGGAGCATATACAAAAATATATATATATATTCACTGAAAAAACCATAGGTTTCAGGGACGTTATAGTTAAAAATTAGCATTTAAAAAACCTTTGAAATTCACTGAAAAAAACCATAGGTTTCAGGCATGTTATAGTTAGAAATTAGCATTTTAAAAACCTTACAAATTCCCAGAGAAAACCATAGGTTTCAGGGACGTTATAGTTAGTTGGACATTTCACTCGTACAAAACCATAGAAATTCCGCTGTTATAGTTAGTTCAGCTAACTATAAATCGCGCACCCGCGATGCGCTGCTGATGACGTCACATATTAGATCATTCATGACCTGGTCAGTGACATCACTGATGACATCTCAAATGACATCACTGATGACATCATCCAGTGACTGTGTTTCTTTAAAGTTTAAATATGTATTATATATATGCCAAGGTGTATTGAAGAATGAGTGGGTGTATAAGTGTCTGGATGGAGGATTTAGTAGGTGCGTGACTGACTGTTTAAGTGAGTGATTACATGTGTCTTACTGAATGCATGGGTTAGTGACTAAACTGTGTGAATGTCTGTATCAGTCTGTCTGTTGTATAAGCTGCTGCATGGATTGGCCAGTAGCTACATGAGTGTCTATATGGGTTATCGATTGGTTGCCTGAGTATTTGTATGGGTGCCTGAGTGTGTTTGTGGGTGGGTGGGAGGTGTGTGACTCTGTGCATAGATGTTTGAGTGGTTGATTCACTGGGTGTATGGGTTCAAGAGTGCATGTGGAAACAGCTGTATGGGTGAGTGAGTGTGTGTATGGGTGTGTTGGTGAGTGAATGGATGTCTCAGTGGTACATGTCCAAGTAACTACATATGTAAAAGGCAGTGTATGTGAGAGTTGGAGTATATAAATGACTATACGTGAAAGTCAGTGATTGTGAGAGTGGCTGTATGGATGAGTGTGTACTTGTATCAGTGATTGTATAAGAGAGTAAGTATGCGTTTGTTTCTGTTTGAATAAGTGATGTGGTGTGTGTATAACTGTATAGGTCAGTAAATGGAAGTGTGATTGATTCTTTGCATGACTGACTAGGTGTGTGAGTAACTCTGGATGAGTGGTGGTGTGTGTCTGTATAGGTGTATGAGTGCATATGATAGTGTTGTATTGATGAGTGACTGCATGTATGAGTGATTGTATGGGTGAATGAGTGGATGTGTGTGTAGACCTAGGAATCAGTGAGTGGGTATGTAGTAACTGGTATTGGTGTGTCGATGGTTTCGAAAATGGTAGTCTGTATTTTACATTGGGTGTATCAAAGGTTATATTAGAGTGTGAGGAGGTGCATCAGATTTTCACGTGGATGATGTCATCAGTGATGTCATTTGAGATGTCATCAGTGATGTCATCAGTGATGTCACTGACCATGTCATGAATGATGTAATATGTGACGTCATCAGCAGTGCATTGCGGGGGCGCGAGTTATAGTTAGCTGAACTAACTATAACGGCGGAATTTCTATGGTTTTGTACGAGTGAAATGTCCAACTAACTATAACGTCCCTGAAACCTATGGTTTTTTCAGTGAATTTCAATGGTTTTTTAAATGCTAATTTCTAACTATAACGTCCCTGAAACCTATGGTTTTTTCAGTAAATTTCAAAGGTTTTTTAAATGCTAATTTCTAACTATAACATAGCAGTCGCGTTTGCAGAGTGGTAGAGAAAGATGAGCGTGGCCTTCAAACACCTTTTAGCAATCCCACTGTGTGGGATTTAGCGGAAGTAACTGGAGGGATAGTTAGCCCCAACGTCAACCTTGGGGCCAACTACCCCTTTTATTACCTCCAGTAAGTCCCACACAGCAGGATTGCTAACTTGTTATATCAGGCCCCACCCCTCCCTGCAGCACTCTGCAAACGTGCCCCCTGGCGTGTTCTAAGTTGGGGGATTAATTCCCCTTGAATCCTGAGGGTCCTTGGGGGGGCCAACTAGGCCACCAGGTACCTCCATTAAGCGCCACTGAGCTGCGTTGCAGAGAGGTGTAAAAGGGGCGTGGCCTCGGACCACCTCTCTGCAACGCAGCTCTGTGGCACTTACTGGAGGTACCTGGTGGGCTAGTTGGCCCCAGGACCCTCAGGATTGAAGGGGACTTAATCCCCAATTTACAATGTGCCAGGGGCGTGTTTGCACACTTGCTATGTCAGGCCTCTGCGCCTCCCTGCACCACTGTGCAAACGCGCCCCTGGCATGTTGTAAATTGGGGATTAATTCCCTTGAGTCCCGAGAGTCCCTGGGGGCCAACTAGCCCACCAGGTATCTCCAGTAAGCGCCACAGAGCTGCGTTGCAGAGAGGTGTAAAAGGGCGTGGCCTCGGAACACCTCTCTGCAACGCAGCTCTGTGGTGCATACTGGAGGTACCTGGTGGGCTAGTTGGCCTCAGGGACCTCAGTATTCAAGGGAATTAATTCCCAACTTACAACGCACCAGGGTGCGTTTGCACAGTGGTGCAGGAAGGGGCGGGCCTCCGGCCGCGATGCCGTTTTTTTTTGTTTTTACAAGGGGGCTGTGTGGCCCCCTTCTTTACATTATTTGGGGCCCTGGGGACACCATCACCCCGGGCCTGCTCTTGTTTTTACATTTTTTTAAAAATGGGAAGGGGCCGCGCGGCCCCCTCCCGAGGCCAATTTCGGCCCCGAAACCCCATCCCCGGGCCATGGCCACATTTTTCTTTTGTTTGTTTTTTATTTTTTAAGGAGGGGGTCTGCGTGGCCCCCCTCCTTAAGCCTCTATTGGCCCC